>JAUPFV010000005.1:96020804-96701087 GCA_036936605.1 Limnanthes douglasii subsp. nivea
GATAGAGAGAGAGAGAGAGAGAGAGAGAAGCGGAGGGGAAAGAATAGAGAGACCTTTGGCAGAAGCAAGAGAGTTTCAAAGAAAATTCATTTTGGCTACAAATATATTACATGAACTTCGATAATCACACCATGTCCCATCTATATTATAGGAAGGTAAGCATTTAATTTTTTTAGCAACTATATTATCTATATTTTAGAATATGATAAATATATTTATGTTGTTGGTTTGTATGAGAAATTTGACGATACACAGTTCTGATTCTACAATAACCACGATACACTACATAAATGGGATCTGAAATACCAATAATCTATCATGAGAGTCGTCAACAACATGTTGTTCGGCCCATTGAGAATAATTTTGACTTATTAATGGCTGAATGTGTCTCTTGCAGGAGTGTTGAGCGAGAGATGGCATCCCAAGATCAATAATTTTTATTTATTCTTTGACGATGCAACGTTGATGTTAGATGATGTCACCTGCATTACAGGTTTTCATGTCCGAGGACAACTCATTGAGGTAGCCACTTATAATGATAAAAATGTTAGGGTTACCATGATGTCATGTTTGCTTGGGCTTCAATTAAGCATAGTGAGATCAAAGCTTGATAAATGTTATTGTATGTAGACTTGAGATTACGTGGTTGAAAGATACATTTAGTACTGCATATTATCCTAACAAGAACATTTCTAGGTCATATCTAGTGAGGTATGCCCGAGCATACATTTTATATTATTCACGACTGTTTTTTCACTAATGAAACTATGACACAAAGCAACACCGGTTGGTTGGTTACCTCATGAGACTTAGACATATAAGGAAACTTTGTGTGAGACATACACATCTTGGCCAACTATAGAATACCTTACGTTCGGAATGCTTGCATGCAAGAACAAAGATATACTAGTTTATCGTGTTGTTTGAGTGTTGGGCCTACAATTATTTCTCTAGTTTCAGCCCATTGCGTTAGCATGCATATCAGTCTTCCATGTCGCATTTCTATGTGTGGATTTCAGATAATAATTTATCAGTAGACAAACATCACAAACAAAATCTTTAATATAGACGGCTTGCATTAGATAATTTAAAGGTTGATGAGGTACGTGTAGTTTAAATGTTATAATACTATATATATTATAACACTTTTATCATTATACTACACATTATTTGTCAATCATACGAGAGAATCTATTCGGGTAAAGGGTTCGAGGAGATGGTATTGTTTTAATTATAGTATATTATGTGGAAATAAAGTATAAATGTATCAGCATGGACGTGTACTTCCACAGTTTGGCTACCCTCAAATTGTACAGTTATACCCTTTAAAGCCCTTAAAATAAAAGATAAAAAAATTTAATCAAAATATATAATGAAAGAATTCAATCTGGCGAGATTGGCGGCATGGCCTTTAACTGGAGAAAAAGAGAGGTACACCAATGATACCAGGATTTGGCATTCATACTATTGTTGAAGATTATGATACATACCTTCAATATGTTCTTTGGTATTTTATGTATGTTATTGCATCACACGACAGCCAACAAGAACTTGAGTGCCTTACCTAGGATGATAGTCGACAATGGGGGTTGGTAAGGTTATATGTTTCCAAGACATCATAATCCTTACTATAAGAGGTAAGGATTCAAAACTGGTGATATGGTAAAGGAAACATTGTATACCCGTAAATTATGTAAACTAATATATTCATTAAAGGTAAGTTAAAAAGGTATTTTGGTAAGAAATGTTAAAAAGAATCGTATTAGTTATCATCTTGTGTGACTAAGCTGATATATGTGACTAACATGGATTTGCATATCCGACGGATAAAAAACTAATATTGAAAGACGTTAGGATAGATGAAATATGTAAATACGATGATAAATAGTTGTAGATGAGGAAAATGGAGAATTTTGATAAGCTTCATGATATTCATATTAGATTACTAAGTTGTGTATATTATTTAATTCATGTAACAAATGAATCTCGTGTATCATAAATAACATGTGTCATTCATCATTAGTAATTAGGATCTCCAATAACTATAAATATTAACGTATTCATAACATAATCAGGTTGAAGGCTTACTTTAAGAGAAATAATATAAATTGTTATCTTTTATCATTTGTGAGTTTGTTTAGTTTTTATAACCTTTGGCAGTTATTTAGCAAATATTTTTTCCATCAATTTTGGCATCGTATGTGAGAAAAATTATAAAGTTTGTTTGTACTGCACTTGTTCGAGTTTAAATGTATTTTCCTATAGTGTTTCTAGATAAAGGATAAGTGTATCATTTTTTTTTATTTTGGCTTGTCCCAAATCACGTCTGACTACAAGTTGAGAGTCAGTAAAAAGTCTCGCGTGTCGTGCTTTACATATATAGGTGATTCATATCCATGTTATAGTTATTCCATATTCAACTTCATTATTCAAGACATGGAATCCAAATTAGTGGATCAGTAGATAACGCAATTCATATAATAAATGAGTTGAATACTAGCATCATAACATTGATTGTTTAAGACTCCCTTCATACAGACTGTCTATAATGGTTCAAGAGTATAATATGAGGGGGTAGGTCGTTCGACTTTAATTTCGGTGAGGAAATTTTCTAGAGGATTGGATTTCATAGTGATTCATATGATTTCAAAATCTTATAGTTTTACAAACCACCAAATGAAGGATTTATTTTTGTATCATAATTGTGTGATCTTAGATGTATGAACTTATTTTTTACGGCCACTACAAGAGTTAGTAATAGCTTCTCCAATTGCAATTATCGAGTTTTAGCAGCGATAAGGGTTTTGATAACGTAGTAGATAACTCGCAAGATGATTTCTTCTTCTTTAATCAAAACTAAAATTACATCATAGTTATATACAATACAATATTAGTAAAGAATGCCACTTGGGTTTGGTCATGAAAGAACTTTGAGGAATCCAAATGCTCTTTATAGTTTTGGAATGACCAATCACATTCACGAGTCTAGTTAAATTGGTGTACGTTCTTGAGTACTTTGAAGAACAATACATATTTTTCAAAAGATCAAAATGAGACAGTTGATGGCATCTAACTTATCAGTGAGGATTTGTACCTTTTTAATAAATTATGGTGGTCTCATCGCTACTAGATTTTATATATGAATTGAATCGGCTTTAATTTTTTGTTCTGATAATTAAGTACCCCGATAATTGCATCATACAATCTTTTAATGTATATTCATCTCAATTGAGTTATATATTGATTGTTTTTAGGTTTCTGAAGGTCTCCTCGAGGTAGCTTTATTATTCTCTACTATTGATTAACACGTCATCAATATTTACATGAAATCTTTGACATATATGGGTGGATAAGGCTTTGTTTACTAGTCTTTGGTATGTCTCACTTTAATTTTTTATACCAAAACATATTATCTTATAACAATGGAGACGTTGCTTGGTTATGAAGATTGTTTGCTCCTTATCATTGGGGTATATAAAGATTTGATTGTAGCCTAATTAGGCATCCATGAAAGGAAACAGATTTCTCATTAAAGTAACAACAATCAACTATCGATATCGATATTGGATCATTTGGGCATGCTCGTTTGAAATTGGTGAAGTCAACACACATCCTTCATTTATCGTTTTTATTTTTGATGAGAACCGGATTCATGCGATAAAAATGTATAATTCTTCTATGCTATGGACAATTTGACTTAATCATTTGACTTCATCAATGATCTCATCAACTGTCTCATGAGAGAATGATTATGCTTTTATTTTATTGGCCAGAAAATATTATTGATAGCTTGTGATAGACTATCAAAGCCAAGATTCTTGTAATTTTATGTTTATACCAAGAAAAAATATCCAATGTTTTAGATAAAATTATACATATTGAATATCGTAAAGCCTCTGGCTATACGTGATACATATTGTGCGCCTAAGGTTAAGTGTAATTTCTTATGTTGCTCTTATAGGTATGATTATTTGAGGACCCTCTTTGGATATTTTAGGTCTTCTATGATGATTGGGGGGTAATTTTTATTAGCGCAAAACAAGGAAAATATCATAGAATTCTCTAGCGACGCATTTGTTGCCAAAGATTAGTCTGATTTTTTCTGTTGATAGTGTAGTGTGTGAATTGGTGCATAGTTGAGATAATAATGTACATTTGATGAAGCCATGGTTGGTTAAAGATATCATTAGAATACGTTGGACCCTCTACTATCATGAAAATACTTTGAGTTTTCTACTTATAAACCCCCACGTTTGAGGGCGACATCGAGTCGAAGTTCACCAAGCACAAAAGTCTCGAATCCACTAAAACCCGATATGACCCTTTAATAGGGTGAGAAAGGTGTTATGACTTTGATTCGATCATTACTCTTCTTGTGAAGGACATTCGTAAAACTTCTTATATCAAACATGATTTGTTTCACTTCAACTCTCGCAGTTTCAATGGTGATGATTACAATAAATTTGTGTGGCCCTATTACCTCTCATAATTCTCGACTCGATATAAACTCGTAAGGACCCTTTGATATGGTGATAGATGTGATATGAAACTAATTTAATGATAACTTTTTTTGTAAAAAGATATTTTCAAAGTTATCTTTATAAAAAATGACTCATCTAATTTTAACTCCCGCAATAATGGTGATGACTATAAAGTCTACGTATGGTCCTACTATCCCTCTTAAGACGTCATCATCGAATGGAATCAAATGGGAAAAAGGAATGTATAGGTGGACTGAAGTCTGAATTACTTGTTGGATATTGAGGTCAACGACATGATATTTTTAGGAAGGCTTGATGATTCCTACTAGAATATATTCTCATGCAATTGTCCTTACAAGTTTTTTGTTTCAGATCAAGATCTAAGAACTCGTGGTAAATTCAAATTAGTGATATGGTTTGGCCTGCCGAGGGCGCATCAACTTCATTTGCGAGTTTAAGGGGCTCAGATCTAAGTGCAAACAGCCGAATGTTTTTAAATAAATGAAGAAATCGACCCTTGATAAACTCTTGAAGCTTGAGCTTGTCGATGGAGCTTTGAATTTTGTCTTTCAAAACCATAAAATATCTGATATGAGAGCCTTATCTTTAGATATTTACAAAATTTATTCAAATTTTTAGATGTTTCACGAGTCCATATCTTCTATGTTTTATATAACCGGGTAGAGTCTTGGGCTATGTCATAGATTATGACCATGTCCCTAGTATATTGGGTATTCGAACTCATAGGATTACAAAACTCAAGATTTATGGTCGTTAACTGTATATTATAGAATCCCTATTTTGAAAGGAAAATCATCGTTGAGACGGTTCACTAATAGGTTTATTCGATTGAACTTGAGCCGCATGGACATGCTCATATCATAAATCATATGAATGATATATCGGGTATGCATGTGACCTTCTTTATATTCGTACTTGTAGGATCTTTTGTATTTTGATGTGTTGCTCTACTTTGAGTAATTAGTTATCCAAAGTTGAAAGCTTTTATCTTCATGATGTATTTGACCAAAATATCGGGTAGGATTCATTGGCGGAATGAAACATATATATTGAATCATGGCATTTTTCGAGGTTGTTAGGATTCCTCAAAGGAATGAAACACATGTCCCTGAATTGTGGCATTTTTAGAGTTTATTCTTGACACTTACAAACCTTTTAGTGTAATCGCGCAGGCTTTCGTGAGGTACTGTTTGCAATAAATGTTGTTGTCTCTATTTTTACATATTGCTTTTATTTTAATAAATGGTATTGGAACAGAATCGAAAGAGATTAAAATGTGAAAATCGAGCCCTAAGACAAGAAGTGAAACCATGTCAGGGCATTACCTCAGAAGAACATCGAGAAAGCTTGGTATATAAGCATGATGTCCCTGTCAAACCCCAACCTCTCGTTTCTGAATTGTTCAAAGTAGTTCTCAGGGTTCCACGTTCTATCAGGTTTTTCTTGATAGAAATACTTTACGGATTTCTAATCTAACTTATTGAACCATGAAGTTAAATCATCCTATAATAATGCGGAATAAATACTTACAGGATGTAGACATTCTTTGATCTTCAGATTCCTCACTTAGAGCAGATGATCGGTGATCCTTTGCTAGGTTATTGATTCTTCTAAGAGATGGCAACCAAAACACACTTTTGTAATTGATTCGAAGGAAAAATCAATTTGTTTTTCTTAAAGGAATTTCTCTCTGTATTTTCTTTCGTTTCTTTCAAGAATGAGAAACTCATTCTTATATAGAACTGAAGTGAGAAAACGGTTCTTCATTAAGTAATTGTCTGTAACTTCCAGACATTTACTTAACGAAGACCAGTAACGGTTCTTCTCTCTTAATTGTCTGTAACTTCCAGACAGTTACTTAATGAAGACCAGTAACGGTTCTTCTCTCTTAATTGTCTGTAACTTCCAGACAGTTACTTAATGAAGACCAGTCTTTATTAAATTGTCACTCTTAGGGACCATAACCCGGTATTATTTTGTTTTACAAAATAACCCCAAAACTTTACGTTTTGCTTAAGTTGTTTATTTCCGAATCCAATCCTTCACAATATTCGGAATTAAACCTGGTATCTATACAATTACCTCCATGATACATATTTTATCTACTAGTCCGTTCTTTTCTTTATGATTACTTTTATTAGACTAATATTAACGATAGTTCAATACATCGATACGACATGTGACGGTCCAACTTAATGGAGAAATTCCAACAATCTCCCACTTGGATCATCATATGCTACTATAGGATGCATCCACTTAATGAACGTTCTAAATTTCTATCATCACATAGATAACCTTAACAATCTCGTAAATGACTATTAACGACATAGGACTAAAGTCATCATCAATGCATTTCAAGCCGCAAATAGATGCATCAGTAATCACGATATCGCAACAATCAACTACATGGATCTATCATGGTGAATAGCATAAGAATAATATGAAATGTAATCTTACATATCTATTCTTAACTAGTCCCACTTAATTGGAGGTCTACTTACAGCAGAGTACGAATAATCAAATACAAGAGCACACTGAAAACTTGTATATAAATATGTTTGCATTAATGACCTTAAGTTCGCGAATATCATAATACAAACAAATTTAATAGCTTAATACAAACTCCCACTGAAACTAATAATCCTCTAAGTACACAACACCCATGTTAATGGTGTGTTCAATAAAAACTTTAGGTACTAATGCCTACGTAAGAGGATCTGCTAACATTGAGTTTGTCCCTATGTGCTCCACACTAATTTGACCACTCTGTACTCTCTCTTTAACAGACAAGAACTTGATATCTACATGTTTGGACTTAATCGAGCTCCTGTTACTGTTTGAATACTGAACTGCCGAGTTATTGTCACAATATAATCTAATGGGTTTTTCTATCCCTTCTACGATTCGCAGTCCCGTGACAAAATTTCGCAGCCAAAGCGCCTGATTGGATGCCTCGAAACAAGCAACAAATTCCGCAGCCATAGTGGAAGATGCAATGAGTGTTTGTTTAACACTTTTCCATGATATTGCACCTCCCGCTAAAAGGAATATAATGCCTGAGGTTGAACGACGAGAATCCTCACATCCGGCGAAATCCGAGTCGGAATACCCTATGACCTCCAGTTTATCCGACTTCTTATATGTTAACCTGTGATGTTTTGTTTGTTGCAAATACCGGAGAACTCTTTTGACTGCTTTCCAGTGTTCCATCCCCGGATTACTTACGTATCTCCCTAACACACCCACCACAAAAGCAATGTCTGGCCGTGTACAAACTTGAGCATACATCAGACTTCCAACAGCCGAAGCATATGGAACCTTTTGCATTTCCTCAATCTCAAGTTTTGTCTTTGGGCATTGCTTAAGGCTAAACTTTTCACCTTTTGATATATGGGTTTCCTTTCCTTTGCTGTTAGCCATCCCGTAACGTTGTAACATACTCTCAATATACGCCTTTTGTGATAAACTCAAAATTCCATGGGATCGATTCCTGTGAATTTGAATTCCTAACACAAATGATGCATCACCAAGATCTTTCATATCGAATTTGTCCGAAATAAATTTCTTGGTCGTATGTAACAATTCCTTATCGTTCGTGGCCAATAATATGTCATCAACATACAGCACTAGAAATATGAATTTACTCCCACTGAATTTTTGATACACACAATCCTCTACCGAATTTATCTCGAAACCAAATGAGACAATAACTTCAAGGAATTTGTGATACCACTGTCGAGACGCTTGCTTGAGACCATAAATAGATTTCTTCAGTTTACATACCGTCGACTTTGGATCACCAGAGACAAAGTTTTCAGGTTGTAACATATAGATCGTTTCCTCAATGTCTCCATTAAGAAAGGCGGTCTTTACATCCATTTGATGGAGCTCAAGGTCGAAGTGTGCAACTAATGCCATGATTGTCCGAAAAGAATCCTTCGAAGAAACTGGAGAGAAGGTTTCTTTAAAGTCAATCCCTTCACGTTGAGTAAAACCCTTAGCTACAAGTCGCGCTTTATGCCTCTCCACATTACCCTTAGAATCCCGTTTGGTTTTAAAAATCCATTTACAACCAATCGGCTTCTTTCCTTCAGGTAATAGAACAAGCTCCCATACCGCGTTATCTTGCATTGATTTAAACTCTTCGTTCATTGCTTTAATCCAGAAGTGAGAATCAGAACTTTTCATGGCTTCACGAACACTTAAAGGATCGTTTTCTGTTGAACCATAAAATTCTTCATGTTCTTGAATATACACTATATAGTCTAAAGATATAGCGCTCTTCCTTTCTCTAGTAGATCTACGCAAAGGCATAATTTCTTCATTTTGCACCTGAACTTCTTGAGGAGAGAGAGTTTGTTCTTCTTGAACAACTTCATTTTGCTCCATTGGAACAACATCCATAGGAGGAAGATTAACATCATCTTGAGTATCTATACGTTCTAACGAATCTGAAGTGATGATTGGCCTTCTAATTACCATATCATCATCTGACACTATAGTATCATTGTTAGAACCTTCATGAATCTCTATTGATTCTTCCTCAAAATGAATGTTCGTTACTAAATTCTTCCCCCCAAACTCTATATCCTCAAAGAATTTCGCTGTACCCGTCTCAAATATATTCTTTGTGGAAGGATCATAAAACTTAAAACCCATACTGTGCTCGGGATATCCGATGAAATAACTACTAACCATTTTGGAGTCCAATTTCTTTTCATTCGGCCTATAAGGCTTCGCTTCAGCTGGACATCCCCAAACATGTAAATGTTTTAAACTAGGTTTACGCCCATTCCAAAGTTCATACGGTGTCTTAGTAGTTGCTTTCGTCGGAACTCTATTAAGTAGGTAGGTCGCACATTTTATTGCTTCTCCCCAGAGTGATATAGGTAATGTTGAATGACTAATCATACTTCTTACCATATCCTTTAATGTACGGTTTCGTCTCTCAGATACTCCATTCATGTTGGGCAAACCCGGCATCGTATACTGAGGGACTATACCACACTCTTCTAGGAACTTTGCAAACGGTCCATGACGTTGTTCACCTGAACCATCATATCTCTCGTAGTATTCACCACCACGGTCCGATCTGACGCACTTAATGTCTTTACCAAGTTGTTTTTCAACTTCAGTCTTAAAGACTTTGAACTTGTCAATGGCCTCTGATTTTTCGTGAATGAGATATAGATACCCATATCGTGAAAAGTCGTTAATGAAAGATACAAAATATCGTTGGCCGTTCCATGATGCTGTAGGGAACGGACCGCAAATGTCTGTATGTATCAAATCCAAGACCCCTTTCGCTCTGTATGCATCTAATCGTTTCACTTTGGTCTGTTTTCCTTTTATACATTCAACGCAAACGTTGAAGTCCGAAAAATCCAGTTCACTTAATAAACATTCTGAAACAAGCTTTTCAATTCTATTTCTAGAAATGTGACCTAATCGCTTGTGCCAAAGTTTTGCTGATTTTTCCATTTTATAATTTAGTTTTCCAGGTACATCTACATTCATTATCTCTTTGTGATCCTTTATAGTATCCAATAAATACAAGTTATCATTTGCTATTAACTTTCTAGAACCAACAACATTACCATGTAAATAAAGACATAAACTTTCATTTCCAAATAGACAAGAATAACTTAATTTGTCCAACAACGGAAAAGAAATTAGGTTCCTTCGAAAAGAAGGTACATACAATACGTCTTTTAAATACAAAAAATGTCCACTGGTAAGCAACAAACGAAAATCACAGATAGAATGAACTAAACACGAACTGCCATCAGCTGTATAGATGGATGTTTCACCATCACTCAGGCTTCAGTTTCTTATCATACCCTGCAAAGAAATACAAACATGAGTTGTTGCTGCTGTATCAACCCACCAAGTATTTCTTGGCACTGAAACTAAATTGATCTGAGAACAGACCATAGAAGTGAAAATACCTTTGGCTTTCATCATAGCCCTCCATTTTCACATTCTTTCTTAAAGTGCCCCGGTTTCTTACAATGGAAGCAACACCCTTTACCAGACGTACCCTTATGCTTCTTTTGTCCCGAACCGGATGCATGTGCATCTGAACCTTCATACTTTCTCTTAATTCCCTTATCCACCTGAGCTTTCACCATTTGCACTTCTGGATGTTCTTGCTTCATCTTTTCCTCCTCTTGCGCTGCCTGAGAGATGAGCTCGTTGAGAGTCCATTTCTCGCGCTGACAGTTATAAGAAGTTTCGAAGTTCTTATACTGAGGAGGGAAAGAGTGAAAAGCAAAGCTTACCACAACATCTCCGGGAAGGTCAATCTTAAGTGCTTTCAGTTTGGAAGCGATGTTTGACATTTCCAAGATGTGCTCACGAACAGTCCCTTTGCCACGATATTTCATAGAGGCTAGCTTAATAAGCAGCGTCTTAATCTCTACTTTATCGTTCTTGGCAAAACATTTCTCTACCTCTTCGAGAAATATTTTCGCATTAGTGATCTCAGGTGAAACTGCACCACGGAATGCTAATGGAATTGCTTGCTTCATGATCCCTAGACTTATCCTGTTCGACTTTTCCCACGCCTCTGACTCTTTCTTCTCCGTAGGAGAACTGTCATCAGTCAGAGGTTTAGGTTCATCGACCCTTAATGCTAAGTCGTAATCATGGCACATCAAGTGCAGCAACATATCTTCTTTCCACGGCTCAAAGTTGCTCCCATTAAATATGGGTGCCTTTTTGCCTTCTGGGTTATAGAAATACGAATTTGCTAACATAACAAAATAGCTAAAAACATCCCTTAACATATAACCTCCATAGTATTTAACAAATAAACATAGCATAATAAAACATACTCTTACAACATCAATAAGATACCTTTGGGCAAGCATATTAATTGTATATGTATGAGTTTGAGCATAATTAATGTTGTTGTGGATAAAAATAGCCCGAGGGTAGGCTAGTAATTTTAAGTGGAGTTTCAAGGTGGTACAGGGGTGTTTAACGGTGGTGTAAAGGTGTTTAACAGTGGAGAGATAATTAAGCAGCTTGGTAGCAGTTAATTTTCATTACCAGAAGTTAACGCTGGTGGTTGAGTATTTATAGTGTGATGTTTGGGCCCTTATGGGCTTTCGGGTCAAGTTTAATGGACCCGGGTCATGTTTAAAGACCCATGAGTTCTAAGCAGGAGGACAGGTAGCTTAGTCAGGAAGTGTTTAGGTTTTTTAGTACTTTTGTCATAGTTCGAACAGCCTTAGGCTCACACTGTCTCGAAGTGATCTGTCCGGTCCAAATGATCTGTCCGGTATTCAGAGAGAATTTACACTGACCTGCCCTTCCGGGGAGATGTCCTGAATTCGGACTCATCAGGAGCCCATTTTTTAGGTGTTTGAGCAAGTGTCTTTGTCAAAGAACTAAAAAACTGTCTGATTACAGGAAGTGGTTCTTAATTCGGAGAGAGTTATGGGTATACCCGGACAGGTCAAACGTTACGAATTCCAAACGGTTTTTGCCAGAGTTAATGGGACACGTGTCACTCCCTGATTGGTCACTCCAGCCGTTTTTTCACCTTGAATTTCGCACCACCTTCTTTAACAAGTTACCTCTTTAATTGCCAATAATGACATCAGCGCCGTCTTTTAATCATTGCCCAACTTTTCGGATTCTCCTAGGAATCAACTCCTTTTTTTTACATTTACTATAAATTCTCATTCATTTTTCACTGTCTCACTATCTCTTTCAAATTTCACTCTGCATTTTCACCCAGAGCTTTATCTCTCTAAAATGAAAATTTCCTTGGCTGTTTTATGTTTACAGCAAGAACAGCTTTGATCAAAGGCGGCTGGCTCAATCTTTCGGAGTTGGAGAAAGCACAAAGGGTCGAGAAGGAGAAACGATTAGCAGCAGGGCTACCATCGTCGCCTGTTGAGAAACCAGCCTCCTCTGTTGCAGAGTCTGATAGGGGTTCATCTTCTTCCAAAGGTACCAAGCCTAGAAAGCTCTTTCAATCTACCCTTTCTCCCATAGTATCTGGCTCCTCAGTTCAGGAGTCAATCCCTGCTGTTGAACCGGGAGTTACTGCTACAAGTGTTAGGAAAAATCGTCTTTTATTGCCATGGGGTCTGACTCTGACCATTCTCCGGATAAATTAGTCATCAAGAGGCCAAGCCGGTTAGTCAAGGGGCTAACTTCCAAAAACACTCCCTCTAAATCGGGAACAAAAAATAGTGACTCTGGGTCTGGAGTGCCCTTTAGAGCTCCCCGGGAGAGGCTGCCTGGTCCGGAGGCCAGCAGCCCGGCACCCCCCAAAGAATCTTCTGCCTCAGAAACTCAACTCGAGGTGAGGCAACAGTCCGGAGGGCAGGCTATGCCAAGCACTAATCCTCCCCGAACCACTTCCACAGAAGTCCCTCCAACAATTATGGAGGAGAGAATGGAGGACTCTACTGAAGAGGTCCCCTTTGAGTCCGAGTCCTCCGGACAGGCTGATACCACTTCTGCTGCTGCAAAAAAGGGGAAGGAAATTTTGTATCTGAGGCGCCCGGACCTGCCGGAGAGCCTTGAGGGAAGAGTGGGGCCGTGCTTCCACAAAGTTGAGTTCAAATACCTCTTGGCCTTGCTGAAGACCAAGTATGCGTTCATCCATACTTCAGATCTGGGTAGATTGCGCACAAAGTGGGGGATCCCTGAGAACGTAAAGATAAGGATTCCCATCGATCCGGAGACCCCGATGGATTGTAAAAAGAATGAAATAGTCTTCTTTACGGAGCTATTCAACTGGGGACTCAGGTTCTCACTGGACCCGGAGATAGTGCGCTACTTTCACTTGGTCAAACTCTGCCCATCACAGTTAAGCCCCAATGGTTGGTTCACCTTGATGTCATGCATAATGGCATCTAGGCTATCAGGGATCCCTCTTCCTATGGAAGAGTTCGCTGCAGTGGCCAACCTGTGCAAGCATCATCAGTTCCCCTTCTACCATTTCAACATGGGGAACGATCTCAAAGCTGTTGACGATCTCCTGGAGTCGGAGAGCAAATGGAGGAGCCAATTCTTGTTTGTCAGTGGCTCGTGGGAAAACGGCAAGAAAATCAAGGTTGGAGAGAATCCAAGCCTTCTCAGGAGTAGATGGAGGAGTGACCGTAAGTTTTTTACTTCAAGTTTCTGTTCAAATCTCTCTTTTCTCTTTTTTTTTTAAATTAAGTTTGCACTAACCAATTTCTCTTTTGTTTTAACAGAGCTGCCAAAGGAGTTCGGAGACTACCTGAAGGCCGGACAGACTACCTGTGGCAAAATCAACGCATGGGCTGCAGAGAACTGGGAGAACCGTTTCCACAAGGCCTTTACCACTGGAAACCTAGCAAGGTCCCATCTGTAGAACACAACAGGTCGGAGAGACCTAACTTGGGAAGAGCTTGCCACCCAACCCGATGAAGACATTGTGCTGAGAAGGTCTCACGAGCTGGATGAGACACTCTACCTGCCTGCTCGGGCCAAAGCCCCAAGCAAAATGAAGGGCAGAAGAAGAGGCAAGAAGGTGGCAGGTGATACTGAGAAGGAGGCCCCAACAGATCCAGAGGGGCCAACACAAGTTCAAATTGATGCAGCCCTTTTACAAGTGGTGGAGCAGGAGAGCGAAAAGCAGGAAGTAAACCTCCCAAAACCTCCAAGGGCATCCAAGAGGACTCGCAAGCAAGCAAGTGAAAGTGCTGATAGGGAAGCCAAAAAGAAAAAGACTTCCCAAGGAGATGAGCTTGCTCTCCGGGATCCGGAGCCCTCTTTCCCTACTGACCCAACACTGGCCGAAGAGATCCCAAGGGACTTTCAAGAAGAGATTCCAAAGGAATTCCATACAGATGAAGTTGAGGGGGGAGAGCTTAACTTGGATGAAATGGACATCACCGGTCTGGGTGGACTTGGTGAATATTTTCTTGGCCTGCCCAGAGACGAGTTTGCAGGGCCTTACATCCATCTGAGTAGCTCCAACACGGTCAATTTTAACGGTAAGACTTTCATGGTTTCTAGCGAGAAGGATATTATATCCCATTCTCTACTTAGCAATGTACAGCCAGTGCTCACTTTGGAAAGGCAAGTCCGGAGTCAAGCAGACACTATCAAAGACCTCAAGTCTAATAAGGAAAAGCTGTCCGGAGACCTCCGTACTGCTACCACTAATGCTGACTTGCTTAAAGAGGCAAATGAGGAGCTGAAGAAGAAGCAAAATGAAAGCAACACAAAAGTTACCACCCTAGAAGAAACAATAAAAGATCTTCAGGATAAGCTGTCCGGACTGGAGAAGGACCTGACAATCTCAAGGGGAGAAACTGCAGCCAAGGAGAAGCTCATCACCAACCTGACCACTGACAAAATCGCTTTAGAGAATGCAGTGACTCAGGCTGCTGAAGAGAAGGCTGCTTTGGTGAGGGACCAAGAGGCCACAATCAAGGCCAAGATCAACGCCTATGCCAGGGAGATGATACAAAGCGAGGAGCTAATGATTCAAAGGGTGAAGTCTGATATGGTTTTCCTATTTCACGAAAAATTCCCGAAGAGGAGACTGGGAGCTTATGGCGCTATGTGGATGATGACGACCTTCCATATTATACTATGGTTGACGAGGGATATTCCAGTGAGTCCTCGTCTGATAATGAAGAGGAAACCGGAGAGAGCCCAGGTGAAGAAGAGATCGATCTCAAGGGCAAGAAGATAGTCGAAGAGAAGAGCGACATCAAGGGCAAGAAAGCAGATGAGGGCGAGCCATCTTCAAAGGCTCAACCTTAACTTATAATTTATTCTGTTTATCTTTTATTCGAACTAAAGTCCTTGGAAGGCCAAGGCACTCTTTTTGTGATGGTGTCCGTGTTATTTGGACAGATTTTTTGTACTATGCCCAAACTTGTTCAAAAAGTCCTTGGAAGGCCAAGGCAATTTTAAGTTGTTGAATGAATGTTTTTATTTTGCTCAACCATCCTCTTCTTTCATTATTTGTTTAAATAGCTGGATTTTAAGTAGTTTTATTGTATTGTGAGAGTGTTAAGACTCTCCGGCTAGAATTTAAATAGCCCTTAGATCTTTTAGTCCGGGTAGTATGATAAGAGATAAAATTTTGAAAATACTTAGAGAATTTCGAAGAAGGCACCAAATTTTATTGAAAGCTCTCCGTGCCACCAAAGAGGGGAAGGTATGCCCCCAAATATTTACATGGATGTTTAAACAAGTAAATATTTACACAGGTGTTATTCCAAGTACATTCGAAGGTGTTCAATATTCCAAGGGTGAGTTAAAACCCTGCCCTCTTTGTCTTCCAACCAATAAGTCCCAGGCTTGATTCTTTCAACCACAGTATACGGACCCTCCCAGGTTGGGGCCAGCTTTCCGAAGAGCTTTTCCTTAGTATGCAAGAAAACTTTCCTTAATACTTTATCTCCTGGTTGAAAATCTCTCCTTTTAACTTTAGAAGCAAACCTACTTCTCATCAAGCCCTGATAGTGTGCAATTCTAAGATGAGCTATAACCCGTCTTTCTTCGATCAAATCGAGCTGATTTCTAATTGCCATCTCATTAGTATGTCCGGAGAAGTTATGAACACAAAAGGAAGGGAGTGTCTTCTCTATGGGGGCTACTGCATCCATTCCATAGACCAAGGCAAAGGGGGATTCTTGTGTTGCAGCCCCAGGTGTTGTCCGGTAGGCCCACAAGACTTCTTGTAGATAACTAGGCCACTTCCCAGCAGCCCCTTCCAAATTTTTCTTTAAACCGGACAGTATTGTTCTATTAGCCACTTCAACTTGCCCATTGGCTTGTAGGTGGAAAGGTGAAGAAAAGCAGTGCTGAATACCCCTTGAGGCACAGAAGTTTTCCATTTCTCTGTTGTCGAACTGTGGCCCATTGTCTGTTGTTATCTTCTGTGGGACACCGAATCTGCAACATATGTTGGACAGAATGAATTTTATGACAGCTTTCGAGGTTGTCCCTGCCAGGGGAGCTGCTTCTACCCACTTTGAGAAGTAGTCGATGGCCACAATTATAGTTTTACGCCCTCCGGACGCCACAGGGAGAGGTCCAACCAAGTCCAATCCCCATCGAGCAAAAGGGATGGGCTCAAAAATTGATTCCAAAGGAATGGCTGGTACATGAATTTCATTGCTGTACCTCTGGCATGGGTCACACCTTCTCACCAGCTCCTTAGCATCTTTCATGATTGATGGCCAATAATATCCGGAGAGTAACACTCTTCTTGTCAAAGCTCTAAATCCACAATGGGCTGATCCCTCACCATCATGCAATTCGGAGAGAACCATTTGTGACTCATGATCCCCTAAACAACGTAGGAGAGGTTTACTATATGACTTTTTGTACAAGACTTCTCTTAACATAATGAAACCACGAGCCCTGTGTTTCAACATTCTGGCTTGTGATTTATCTAAAGGCACAATACCATCGGACAGATATTGCATAAGAGGAGACCTCTAGTCTTGAGGCCGACTTACTTGTATTTCAAAGACTTCCTCTTTTTCACCCTTATTGAGCTGAATAGAAGGGCTTTCAAGTAGATGGATCCATGGATAGGACTCCGTATATGCTATTGTTGCCAATGAATCTGCTAGCTCATTTTCTGCCCGGGGGATGTGCTCATAGACAACAGCTTTAAACTTTAACGCTTCATTTTTGAGGAGGAGTAAATACTTGACCAATTGCTCCTTTCTAGCCTCTGATAAGCCCAAGGCATGGTGGACAAGCAACTGGGAGTCACTTAGTAGCTTGAACCTTTTAGCTCCACAGATATAGGCCAACTTTAACCCAGCTATGGCTGCTTCGTACTCGGACTCATTATTGGATGCCCTGAAAGCAAAACAAATAGCTTGGTACATGTTGTCCCCGTAGGGGGAAGTGAGACATATTCCTGCCCCATATCCCATGGTACTAGATCCTCCGTCTGTTCGGACAATCCACACTTTCTTGTCTTTTGAATCAGTAGGTTGCTCTGAATCCCTATCAGAATGGAATTCAACCAGAACATCAGCCACAGCTTGGGCTTTTACTGCTGTCCGGGGAGCAAAGTCTATGTCGAAGTCCCCCAACTCTACTGACCACTTTGTCATTCTGCTTGAAATGTCTGCTTTTTGAAGGACATTCTTTAAAGGGAAAGATGTCCGGACGACGATAGGATGAGCCTGGAAATAGGGCCTCATTTTTCTTGCAGCTATCACCAAGGCTAATGCCAGTTTTTCGAGTTTCAAGTAACGCCTTTCAGCATCAATCAAGCTTTTGCTGATGTAGTACACTGGGTGAGGATGCCCATCGACCTCTCTTATTAATACTGCACTGATGTCATAACTTGAAACAGCCAGATACACAAAGAGAGTCTCCCCATCAACCGGTTTGAACAAAGTTTTGGGAGAGGAAAGATGTTTCTTGATTTCATTGAATGCTTCATCACACTATGGTGTCCATTCAAACCCCTTTGCACCCTTCAAGGTTTGAAAGAATGGAGCACACCTGTCCGAAGACCTGGAGATGAATCTGTTCAAGGCAGCCAATCTCCCCGTTAGTCGATGTACTTCTTTAATGTTTCGAGGAGGCTCCATCTGGAATAAGGCATTGAGTTGGTCCGGGTCGGGATGTATTCCATGCTCACTTATGATGTACCCTAAGAATTTCCCGGACTGCACTCCGAACACACACTTTTCAGGGTTTAATTTTAAATTCACCTTTGCTAAGTTGGCAAAAGTTTCTTGGAGGTCGGACAAGTGTAACTGCTCATCCATACTTTTTACCATCATATCGTCAATATAAACCTCCATATTTCTTCCAATTTGATTAGCAAATGCTTTGTTAACTAACCTTTGATAGGTAGCCCCAGCATTTTTCAAGCCAAAAGGCATCACCTTGTAGCAATGTAGACCCCTATCAGTGACAAACGTGGTGTGCTCTTGATCTTTTGGATCTACTTGGATCTGATTTTACCCGGAGAAGGCATCCATGAAGGAGAGCAGCTTGTTCCCGGAAGTATAGTCTACTAACTGATCTATCCGGGGGAGAACACAATATACTCATTGGGAGTTGCAAAGATACCTGGTTCATCGTGGAAAGCGAAAGGATCCATCAACATCCGGTCTACATACCTCCGGTTATGAGATGACCCCTTTCCAATATGCCTTTTCATTCTTCCATGGTGATCTCTTTTTCTCGAATATTTCTTAACCTGCTTTTGCTTTTTCTTGGTTCGACCCTCATCACTGCTAGAGGACAAGGATTTTTCATTTCCCTCACTGTCCGAAGAGTTGCCCGAAGATTCTAAACTTGAGTCAGAGCTCTCCACAGGCTTGGACCGGTGAGACTTTTTAGAACTAGCATGTGTCTTTTTGGTACTCACATGAGTTTTCGAAGCCTCAGGCTCTCTAGGGTTGTCGGTGTGATGAACAACCGATGCCTTGGATTTTTCTTTCACGCCTATTTTGGCCTTTTCAGCCCTCAGAGCTTCTATCTCAAGCCTTAACCTGTCACGCTCTTGGACAGTGTACTCATCGTTCTCTTCCACCACTTCGAGCAAAGCTGGTGGAAGCTCTGGATTATCCGGATTCATTCGGACAGAATTTCTTGGTAGGTTTCGAATGTTTGATTCAGGCACCTCTCTCCTCCCACTGTGGTCGCCAATTTGTTGTGAATAAAAATAGCCCGAGGGTAGGCTAGTAATTTTAAATGGAGTTTCAAGGTGGTACAGGGGTGTTTAACGGTGGTGTAAGGGTGTTTAACGGTGGAGAGATAATTAAGCAGCTTGGTAGCAGTTAATTTTCATTACCAGAAGTTAATGCTGGTGGTTGAGTATTTATAGTGTGATGTTTGGGCCCTTATGGGCTTTCGGGTCAAGTTTAATGGACTCGGGTCATGTTTAAAGACCCATGAGTTCTAAGCAGGAGGACAGGTAGCTTAGTCAGGAAGTGTTTAGGTTTTTTAGTACTTTTGTCATAGTTCGAACAGCCTTAGGCTCACATTGTCTCGAAGTGATCTGTCCGGTTCAAATGATCTGTCCGGTATTCGGAGAGAATTTACACTGACCTGCCCTTCCGGGGAGATGTCCTGGATTCGGACTCATCAAATGTTGATCCTTCTAATTGAAGAGAAAAAAAAATCTTCCTTTGGGCCGATTTTTAATAACTATCTCGTGTCTAAGATTAACTATGTCAAGATTAACTATGTCAAACATTAACCTTCCTTTGGGCCGATTAAAATTTACGTACTTGTCAATCATAGACAATAGAGATCATTTTGGCGATATATTGAATCATTAATTATTTACCGAAGTTCGGACAACTTAAAACATGCTAATTATTTCGAAAAATACTATACGACTACCTTACTTAATGTCCAAACTATTTCGTAGTCTATGTATAATTTAATCAAATTAAATTTACACCTTAAATTTAATATATTATAATATATCTTTAATTATATTGTAATATATCTTTAATTATAATATATCTTTAATTAAATTAAATTTACTCCTTAAATTTAATATATTATAATATATCTTTAATTATATTGTAATATATCTTTAATTATAATATATCTTTAATTAAATTAAATTTACACCTTAAATTTAATATATTATAATATATCTTTAATTATATTGTAATATATCTTTAATTATAATATATCTTTAATTAAATTAAATTTATACCTTAAATTTAATATATTATAATATATCTTTAATTATATTGTAATATATCTTTAATTATATTATAATATAATTCTTAATATATATTATAATATAGTATTTATTTATATATATAAAACTTATTCATATATATACTATAATATATATATTTATATATATATGATAAACTTCAATGATATAATATAATTCTCGTAATAATTCACTTATAACTTTATATAATATATAAGCAAACTTAATTCCACATTTACCGGTGGTCACGTATATCTTCAGGCGGAAGGACAATTACTAAATTAATAATTTCAGATTTTAATTTAATTATATTAATTATAGTAGCCGCATACGGGATCTTTTCACTGCATATATAATTATACCACCGTAATTGTTTAATTGTTTGTGTAATTTCCGATAACCGACATCATATCTAATATATAGATCTAATATATATGATCTAATTTTATAATCAGAAAAACTAAGAATTTAATTTCATTATGGCTCTGAAACCACTTGATAGAAATACTTTACCACTTGATAGAAATACTTTACGGATTTCTAATCTAACTTATTGAACCATAAAGTTAAATCATCATATAATAAATAAATACTTACAGGATGTAGACATTCTTTGATCTTCAGATTCCTGACTTAGAGCAGATGATCGGCGATCCTTTGCTAGGTTATTGATTCTTCTAAGAGATGGCAACCAAAACACACTTTTGTAATTGATTCGAAGGAAGAATCAATTTGTTTTTATTAAAGGATTTTCTCTCTGTATTTTCTTTCGTTTTCTTTCGTTTTCTTTCAAGAATGAGAAACTCATTCTTATATAGAACTAAAGTGAGAAAACGGTTCTTCATTAAGTAATTGTCTGTAACTTCCAGACATTTACTTAACGAAGACCAGTAACGGTTCTTCTCTCTTAATTGTCTGTAACTTCCAGACAGTTACTTAATGAAGATCAGTCCTTATTAAATTGCCACTCTTAGGGACCATAACCCGGTATTATTTTGTTTTACAAAATAACCCCAAAACTTTACGTTTTGCTTAAGTTGTTTATTTCCGAATCCAATCCTTCACAGTATTCGGAATTAAACATGGTATCTATACAATTACCTCCATGATACATATTTTATCTACTAGTCCGTTCTTTTCTTTATGATTACTTTTATTGGACTAATATTAACGATAGTTCGATACATCGTTTTTTTATGGAGAAATTCCAACAATTCTATATTGTATTGATCAATTTTTTATGGTAGATTGTCTACCAATATCTACGGTGCCAACAGAGATACTATCAAACGATATATTAAGTTGCATTCCTCTCACATAGAAAATCTAAGACCGGCTCAACTAAGGTATTATACATGTGAATGGGGGATTTGTTCTTGATTTTTCCTAAAGCAATACTGGCTGATGAGAGGTGCTCCATTGTAAATGATGGAGAAAGGGTTTGGTGGCGTTATAGGATGATCCATCAGGCTTATCTTCTTCTTATATTAAGCTTGATCGGAGATAAACATTGTCATTTTGATGATAGTGAAGAGATTGACTCCTTGAATGAGATTGCTAACGTATGTGATTGTGGTGTTCATGTTTATTAGTTTACCTTTCTTCAGATCGAACCCGAAAATGTCTGGTTCATAGAGCCTTCTTATATGGGAAATATATTTTTATTGTTGCTGTGAATAGTCACTGCAAGGAAAGCGACCGAACCATAATATCTAATAGAGACAGAAAAAAGATCATCGTCTTCTTCGTACTTATCGGGATGATGGATATTGGATTGTGGTCTTTGTTATTCTGTGATTCCAGTAATATATTTTCCCACAGTCGGACATTTGATGGAAGTGACCAATTATTTGATGGCCAAGAGTTACCTTAATAAGTTTGATGCATGTTGTTGATTTGTTATTTCATCGTAGTGATAGAATTTGCTTTGTAAGCGGTGACAAGATCTTGGCAGTTTAAACAATTAGACTTATTTCGCAGCGGTAAATTTTTTTGCAGTGTCGACGGTAGTGTGATTTTTTTAAACGGTGACAATCAATTTTTACGAGGTGAAAACATGGGTGCATGGCTTAATAGTCGAGGGTTTCAACATAATGAAGCACACTTTTACTTTCCAATCATCGTCATAATTTTTTTTCTAATCGATTTTTAAAAAATATCTTCCAAACACTTTTATGTTTTCACATAAGACGCATTTTGTTCAGACTTATCGACTCGGCTCCAAAATCTTTTTAGAGGTTCTAAACTAGTACCTGATAAAATATAATATAATATAAATACGCAATAAATATAAAATGAAAATAATTTTAAATAATCAAAGATCATGAATTCTTAAATTTCTAGCTTATAGTTAAACAAAAGAGGTAAAAAATATTTCATAATACATCATCATGATATGATATGGAAGTGTATATATAAACGTGTATTCGAATTTTAAATAGTATCGAAATTGAGATAAAATAAAAATCGAACCTCGTGGTTTTCGGATTCGTAAATAGCATATATCTACTATTAAATTGGTCAAGATTTTTATGATTGTTACGTCCAATTATGATATTAGCAGAGATCGTATAAAATTTTTGCATTTAAACTAATTGATCTCTTAAAAATATAAAACTTTGTTCATAAATTATTTAAAATTTCCAAATTTACATAAGTAATTATGGATAGATCTCATCTCACCATCCAAATCGTATAAAAAAGAGTTAAATGAATGTGATTTGCGTTAGCGGCCACGCCGAGGATGCATACATAAATTTTATGTTGGAGTTTCAAACTGAAACCGGTATAAAAATTCAAGAGTTCCCATTTTTTTAAATACTTCTGATTTGATTGTCTCATCTGTTTTAAATTCAAATGTAAGTTAATATAAGTGTACGGCCCAAAGAAAAGTATGATCGGAAAAAAAAAACATATCGTGTTGAAATGAGCCGTCAAATAATACGGAATCTCGAAACCCAAAACCCAAAACCACACATGACGTCCGTCCGGCTAGGTAGGTAGCTGCTGTTGCTGTCTTACTTCAAAAAACGATGAAAAAATAAAATTCGATCAATCATTCCTTCGTCTTTTCTCTCTCTCCATCTCCAATGGCCACACCACCAGAGAGAAAGAGTTCATGGGAAGAGGCTCTGAGAAAAATGCTACCTCTAGGTGCTCCTTTACCAGCCGAGGATCAGTTTGATTATTCCATTGCTGTTCCTTACCAAGGACCTGCTGTCTCTTATCAGATCCCTAGGGCTGATCCATTGAACCTCGACTCTCTCTCCATTCGCACTTCCTCCATTGTTTCAGCTTCCGACTTCCCTTCTTCTTCTTCTTCCTCTATTCCGGTGGTACATCCTCTCTCAAGGTTCAATCACCGAATCAATGGATCTTCCTTCGCTGCTAAGCATGTGTGGAGAGCTTCCTCCGAGTCATCGAATCACCGAAACCAGAGAGATGTAGTAGTGAGTGACGATGAAGGTGAAGATGAAGATGAGGATGAGGATGAAGATGAAGATGACGATGAGGTTGGTGGTGATGCTAGTGAGGGTGAGAGGAGGAGAACCAATGCTGTGGTTACCTTCGACGAACAGACAGATGAAGAGGGTGATGATGCTTGCTCTTCCTCCGTGGGAACCCCAGGGGCGGAGGAGAAAAAGAGGAGTAAGAAGAAGAAGGGGAGTAAAAGAGGAGTGTGCACCAGGTGTGGCAATCGTAACAGATTGAAGGAGAAGGAAATGTGCTTGGTCTGCGAAGCCAAGTATTGCAGCAACTGCCTGCTAAAGGCTATGGGTTCCATGCCAGAGGGTAGGAAGTGCGTAGGTTGCATCGGCCAGCCCATTGATGAGTTCAGAAGAGCCAGCTTAGGGAAAAGCTCAAGAGTTGTTTCCAAAGTTTGTACTCCTGCTGAGGTCAAACTTATAATGAAGGCCGAGAGAGAGTGTGCGGCCAATCAACTAAGGCCGCAGCAGCTCATTGTCAACAGCAAACCATTGACCCAGGAGGAGTTGGCTGAGCTCTTGGCCTGCCCTCTGGCTCCTCAGGACTTGAAGCCCGGTAGGTATTGGTATGATAAAGATTCTGGATTTTGGGGAAAGGTAATAAATCAATATTTTTGTTGTTTTTTCGTGTTTCCTTTGTTGTTTCTCATGGGTCTTAACTGGAATTATAATGTGTTTGAACTGTACATTTTAGGAAGGAGAGAAACCCAATAGGATAATAAGCGCGAAACTAAATATTGGTGGGAAGCTGCGGCCAGATGCTAGCAAAGGAAACACGAAAGTCTACATTAACGGTCGAGAAATCACCAAAGTTGAACTTAGAATACTTAAGGTATGAACACATCCTTTTACTCTTACTTGGTATAGGAACCCTTGCAACAGCTTTCAACCTTCATAAGGTAAAATGTAGTATTAAATACTCATGACAGAGGGATTCGGAAAATATAGCCAGTTATAATGACTGAAGTTTTGATACAATACATTATATTTCAAGGATGGAGGATCCTCTGCCATATACACGTTACATTTTCAATCCTGGAGTAATAACTTAACTTTGTTCTTGGAGAAGTTTCTTCAACAGAGAACATGGCTCCCGGAACTGTGTTTGGTTTGGAGCATTCATGTTTTTGTCAAACTTGAGTTTAATATTAATTTTAACTTCCATCCATCCTTTATTAAAAATAAAGGGGATTTACCAAGTTTGTTAGAAATGGTCAAATATGCTACTTAATACACAATTTTTTCAAGGTTTTGCATGTGACTCTTGTTGCATTAGCGCGACCAAATATGGAAAATTAATTAAAAGAGAGACACGGTAATCTCACTCCATTTTGCTCTAAGATTATGCTGTATGTAAGTTGATCACTGGTTATAATTTTATAACAAAAGCATATCTACACTTTCCATTTTACATAAACGCTTGCAGGTTAAATTCTGATAAAGTGTGACTCTAGTTACGTACTAGGTATGTAAGCATGCACGCGATCGCGATATATCGTTAAGTACTGCAGAAATTGAATATAAACCCCGTCTAGCTGAAAGTTCATCTACTACAGTCCACTCGAAAAACATGCCTACTTGCATCAGCCATTTTGCAATCTAAATCTCCTTTGTTTTCCTAACGAATTTAATTTCTGTTATTGAGCATATAATCTCAATTCAACATGCTCGTAGTTCTTTTGATCATGTTTGGAATTTCATGCGCAAAACGATTAGTAGCAAAACGGAATATTTTCTCTGAGTGATCTGGAGGAAAATGAGATTGTAGTATTAAGGAGGAGGATTCTTGGATCCTACCTAGGTCGCAGCTAATGCGGTGTGATCCAGGCTTTATGAACGCATCTGTTTTCTCTTACTTGGCTTTCCTAAGGTAAAATGTAGTATTGATTACTCATGATAAGAGGAATTCGAAATATACAGCCAGTTAGAATAAGTGAAGTTTTGATACAATACCTTAGATTTCAAGGGTGGAGGATCCTCTGCCATATACACGTTAACATTTTCGATCCCGGAATTTTAACTTAACTTTGTTCTTGAAGAAGAAGTTTCTTCAGGAGAGACTATGGATCCCGGAACTGCGTGTGGTTTGGAGCAATTAATGGTTTTGTCGAAGTTGAGTTTAATATTAATTTTAACTTTCTTCCTTTATTGAATAATAAGGTTGAGTTACCAAGTTTGTTAAAAATGGTCAAGTATGCACAAACTGTTCAAGGTTTTGCATGTGACTCTTATTGCATTAGCGTAGCCTCGGTACGTATGACCAAATGTGGCAAGTATAATTAATTAAAAGAGAGACATTGTAATCTCACCCAATTGGCTCTAGCGGCTCTAGGATCATGCTAAGTAAGTTGATCACCGGATATTAAATTTATAACAAAAGTATATTTACATTTTTAAATTTTTTATAATGGTTCCAGGTTAAATTCTGATAAGGCATGATACTAGTTACGTACTAGGTATGTAAGCATGCATGTGATTGCGGTATATCTTTCACTACTGCAGAAATTGGTCTTAACCTGCCTACTTGCATCAGCCTTTTCACAATCTAAATCGCATTTGTTTTCCTAACTCTTATATTTATTTATTAATGTTATTGAGCATATAATCTCAATTCCACGTGCTCGTAGCTTTTTTAATCATGTTTGGGATTTCGTGCGCTAAACGATTAGTAGCAATACAGATTATTTTCGCTGAGTGATCTGGAGGAAAATGAGATTTTAGTATTAAGGAAGATGATTCTTGGATGCTACCTATGTCGCAGCTAATGAGATGTGATTCCAGGCTTTATAAAAATTAATGGTGTCGATTTCTTGTAATCATATATGGTAGGTGCATATAAATCAATAAGTATTTCAGAATTAATTTACACCGCTGGTTTTTAAAATTTAAGGTGGATAAAGCTTAAGCTGTGACCTAGGTCGCATCTAAGACTCGGCCGTATCCCTTTACAACAGCAATTTGTTTGAAATTCACTTGTTAACATAAAGTCCCTTATCACGTTTATTTAGGGCTCTGTTTATGATGCTGCGGCATTAAGCGTAAGCTTCTTTAGTTTCTGATTGGCAAAATGGACTTGTTATGATGCTCTTTTCTCCCTTCTAGCAACTTCTTTCTATCTGCCTACACATAAAAATATATGTTATTTGTTCTTCTACGTAGCGAAGTATGTAAATTTCTTATTTGTCACTATTTTAGCTAGCATCCTTTTAAGACTTGATCTGATAGTAGTTGTACTAATTTTCGATTCCAGGTAGCTAATGTACAATGCCCGGGAGATACTCATTTTTGGGTCTATGATGATGGGACATATGAGGAAGAAGGTCAAAATAACATCAAAGGAAACATATGGGGGAAGGTTCTCATTAATCTTCACATGCTTACTCAGTTTCATACCCTATTAACTTTTGCAAACTGTATTGTGTTCGTTTTTTATTCAGTCGCAATCTGCTTTTTGATAGGCAGGCATCGACCCGTCTCATGTGTTCCTTATTTTCGTTGCCTGTACCACCTGGAAATTCACAAGGAACAAAAGCAGACGCAACAATGTTCTCAAGTCGAGCAGTGCCTGAATATTTGGATCAAAGGGTCCAGAAGCTTCTATTGTTTGGGTTAGAGGGATCTGGGACAAGTACTGTATTCAAACAGGTATACTCCATTAAATTATTTGTTCAACTATTTTTATATTACTTCATTAAGTTGCCTTGTCTGAGGTTAATGTCGTATAATCCCTAGTGTTGCCTTTAGAATGATATTCATGTCATTTTATTGCCGACTTTTGATTTGTTTTAAATTTGGTAAGCATAAAACATTTCTCGTTCTCTTAAAATTTATTCACTATTGACATTGATTAGCTTAAAGTAAAATAAGAAACAATCAAATTATTATGCAAAGAAGTAACATACATTTTGCTTTTGCTGTATTTCAACTGGGAACTGAGCCAAATAGGATCTCAACATGTTTTAACTTTTGGCTGGTAAACTATATCTTGACATCCGAATAAAAAAATCGATCGAAGGTAAAATAGAGGGAAGACTAGTAATTTATGTGCTAGAAGGTTTCCTCAAAAGTAGGTTATTGTTTAAAGTTTGCGAGTATTCACCATGAAGTTTCAAATGCCACACTGACAATTGAAATTTAAGACATTTATCTTACAGGCAATTTCGCATCTATTTAGATGCTATAGAGAGCTTCCATTATTTCCTTTCAACCGAGTTTCTATGCCACATTTTATTTTTCATCTAGTAGAGCTAGTAGTTCATGGGCAAACCTTATGTACTTACTAATTAGAAAGTTAGAATGTTTTGTGGGTGAAAGAGTAAGTACAGATCCACTATATGTTATTTCTCCAATTTCACCGACTGGTTATCCTTTCCCCTTTTAGCCTACGTTTTCTTCCCTCGTCTTTTATAGAACTTGATTTTTGTGTGTATATATCACCTCGTATCTCGACATAACGATGCTTTAACCTGAAATGGAGTGTGTTTTTTCTGGATTGAATAGGCCAAGTTTTTATTTGGGAAGTTCACTCACGAAGAGCTGGAAAATCTCAAGCTTATGATACAAAGTAACATGTATAAATATCTTAGCATAATTCTCGAGGGGAGAGAAACATTTGAAGAAGAAGCTTTGATGGTGAAGAAAACTGCTGGCATTGCTGAAGATAACATATCAGGTTTTCCCAGTGTAACTCTGTTTTTTATTTCCGTCTGTCGTCTTATAGCATGACATTATCTCCTTATTATCAGCGGCATATTCCCACTTATGTTTAGGTTGCTATAGTTGCTTTGATTGCATATTAGAATATATCATAAAAGTGTGACTCAAAGTTTGTATTATCTTGTCATGTATATTAATGATTAAATAAATTGCAAAAAGATAGAGCCTAAAATGAAATCAGAGACGTATCAAAAAAGTTTCGCAGTTAAATAAAGCATCTGACTTGGTGCAAGTTTGCATCTATATTCATATTAAAAGGAGGGAATTTGCCAAGGATGGACTTTACCGTGTAAAATCTTATGCTTTGCTTTCTTTTTATTTTACAAGTGTAAAAGTCGTGTAACTAAACATTAAATCGTCCTCGGATTACTTCTTCGATTTCTTTCTAATAAAGTTTAAATACTCCTTCCATTTTATATTTCGTCCTTTTTCGTTGCTGACTGAACTGCGTTCATAACTAAACTCTAAAAGTTAATGTATAAAAGTGTGCTGGTTGCCAGCTTGGCAATCTACCCAGACATACGCAAACATCACCTCGAGGGGGACAGTTTCAGTTGCTTCCATGTATAGTCAAGTGAAAAGGACAGCATCAAAGACAACTCTTATAATAATATAAAGTGGAAAGCATATTAGGTTTTTAATGAACCATAATGGCAAACTGAAACTTTAAGGTTTGATCGAGAAAGACAAATACACAGATACATAAAATAAAGGATAACAAAAGAATATCTTAAAATTTCCATTTAGCCTCAAAGTACGTTACTATATTCGTAGTTTGTCTATTGCTGTAGTTATCATTGGATTAGATCGGTTTGTAGATAAACGTTGATTGGCCCTCTTGGTAGTTTTATTTAATTATTAGAAAACTTGTAAAATTTAGACCATGTAACTATCACAATTTTTACTTGGTCATTACCTTAGATATGAAATTGCACATCCAAACCCAAGAATATTTGGGGAGTATAAATCACTATGCTACTAGAATATTATACAAGCTGTACTTAATTGTCTGAGCAAATAAAATGAAGAAGAGCCTATGGTTTAATCACGATAGAGAATGAAAAGATATGTAGTAAGAGTTGCTCATGGTCCATCTGTTAGCATAGTATTTTTTTTTTTTTTTTTTTTATTTTATTTTATCTGTTAGCATAGTACTATGTAACTTATTGGCCTCTACCTCCCTCTGCTTCCTCTTCTCCTAATACTTTTTGCCCTTTTTTGGAAGAAACTGCTTAAGTTTTGTATACCTTAAGGAAACTAAATAAGAACAGTTTAGATTGCTTCAAGGTATGGTCTACTCTTCTTGTTCTAACTGCATTGTTCACTTTGAAAATAAACAGGTCACTCAGAAGCTGAAGGTAGTAAGCGGTGCATATATTCAATTCACCAGAGGTTCAAGCACTTCTCTGACTGGTTGCTGGAAATAATGGCTGTGGGGAACTTGGATGCATTCTTTCCTGCTGCAACACGTGAGTATGCTCCAATAGTAGACGAGCTCTGGAAGGATCCTGCCATTCAGGAAACTTATAAAAGAAGGAAGGAGTTGCATAATCTTCCACATGTTGCCAAATATTTCTTAGATCGGGTATTGTTACAGTCTCCACCTTGACTTCATCTTATCATAATATATGCTTCACTTCTGTTGATCATGTGCTCTCCTTTGCTTTTATTACTTGAGTCTGTCTCATGTCATATTATGTTGTCTTGGTCGGATTATGTCAGATCCTCCATTGTTAATTGAATATATGCTGGAGGTTCTTTGGTGTCATATTTTTTCCGATTACTGGGTTCACAATCCAATTTCTCATAGTAGGCTTTTGTCTTTGTTTGTAATTTATCAGTCATTTTCCTCTCTTTCATATCTTTTTGTTTCTGGCACTGGATGTTTTTTCCCTTAGTTAAGAATCAGAAGCAACATCGGCTGAAGAGGACTTCATTTTTGCCAATTAAACTACACCAAGATCGTAACTGTCAAATTTAGGCTTCGATAAAATAATGTCTTAAAAGAAATAGGTACGGAGAAGAGATAGTATGTTTTAAATCTTGACCTTATCTTCAGATATTGAGCAAACAGACTAATTGGTAGGAAATAATATGCAAGTATCTTTTGTACCAAGTTAGTCAACCATTCTACTGGATTCCATGTCAGGTTCACTTTATCTCTTGAATTTTTGCTGTTTTCTTAAGATACATCTTTGTGACAATTTGGTTTTGGCGTTAAATATTCCTGTCAGCCATAAATGTGCATCACAGACGTTCATATTTCAGCTCATGTTTCAAATGAATCATACATGTGCCTCTCTGCCTAAAAGTCAGCTACCACGATGTACTGGTAGATTCTGATTTGGCTCATGGTGCACTTAACTCCACAGGATTTGCTTTTTGAATATAAAAAAAAAGATACCCTAGAGGGGATAGGGCTAAGCTGAGCAAAAAATGCACTATTTCTTAGATTCATGGACCCAAATCAATTCAAAGTTTCCATTTGAATAGATTCCTAAGGGCCCCGACAAACTTGAGAGTTGCAGTCAAAATGTCGCACAGAGCAATCACTTTACTTTATATGTCACAATCTATGGAATAGCAAAATACACATCACCAGGCACATGAGTTTCTCGGTCCTCACATGCTTAAGGAAATCTGGTGTTTATTACTTGTGATGTGTCTTTTATGAATTAAAGTCTTTAAGCTACTGGATTATAAAGGACTGTCATTGTGCTACACGCAGGAGTTTTATCATGCTAATTGTTTAGCTAACTCATAATGTGAAATGTGGTTTCTTATCTCTTACAGGCTATTGAGATATCAAGCAATGAGTACGAGCCCTCGGAGACAGACATATTGTATGCTGAGGGAGTCACTCAGAGCAATAGTCTTGCCTCAATCGAGTTTTCATTTGATGATAGAAGTGCCATGTCAGATATATACAGTGATAACCCTGAGTGCCCACCCCCTCTAACCAAGTAACTACCTGATCTTTTCTTCAACGCTTTCTAATTCTCTTCCCAGTAAATTCTTCATTAGTCTGGGTATGGTAGCCTTTACCCATCAGTTATAGAAGTCCTGTACGGTCTCATGTCCCAAGATCATTAATATTGAATATTATGAGATTAAGAGCATCATAATTCAAATATATTAAATTTTTAGGCTTTAAAAGTAATAAGGATGAATACGATGATAACTATAAAACATCATATCATGTCTTTGATGAATTTTATTGTACAAGATTATAATAACTAATTCTGACACTATGAATAGACTTTTGCAGGTAGATTTGCTTTTTAATTTTCTTAACACATTCGATGAATGTTATGCGTATTCGTGATACCCAAATAAAAAGAAAATTGTACACAACTTTGACAATATGGGGGGATGTACAACAAAAATTGATAAATATTGCATATACCCAGGTCTTGAAAATCTTTTTATCCTGACCTATTGTAACCTTTGGTTTGGTTAGGTACCAATTAATCCGCATAAATTCCAAAGGACTGCATAGCGGTTACAAATGGCTGGATATGTTTGAAGATGTGAGGGCAGTGATCTTCTGTGTTGCTTTAAGTGACTACGATCAGGTCCAAGGCATGACTTCTGCGGGCAACAAAATGGTTGCCAGTAGAGATTTATTTGAGAGTCTTGTGAGTCACCCTTGTTTTTCAGGTGCCCCATTTGTGCTTCTGTTGAACAAATATGATGCTTTTGAAGAGAAGATAAACGAGGTACCGCTGTCCACTTGTGAGTGGTTCAAAGAGTTCAGCCCAGTGAAGCTTCGGCAGAATCGTCAGTCTCTGGCTCAGCAAGCGTACTATTATATAGCAGTTAAATTCAAGGAAGTATATTATTCGATTACCGGGCAAAAATTGTTTGTATACCAGACCAAAGCACTGGAACGGACTTCAGTTGACGAGGCCTTCAAGTACATAAGGGAAGTCCTCAAGTGGCATGAAGAAAAAGATACTGCTATATATGGAATTGGGGGGGACGACTCGTTTTACAGCACAGAGTACAGTGTTAACCCCGCGTGAATAAGTCTTTATTTTCTATTAGGACTTGGTATACATGTAATCTCAGCTTGTAAGTAGCAAAGGCAATGTTGAAGGTTCGGATTAGAATTGGTGATTTGATGTACAGATATAAGGTCATTCTTGTTGTTGAGGCTCTTTAACAGGTCCGTATCACAAATGGAGTTTTTTTTTTTTTTTATTCTTGATACCTTAGTTGTATGTTTGGGTTGATAATAGAAAATTTATTTTTCTCGATTGCGATTTAATTATGTGAAAGAGTCTGTTTTCTTTTCTCTTCTGCAAATTCAGTTTTACACTAAATACTTCGAGAACCTAAACATTAATAAGGCCTACATCACCAAATCCAACTCCAACTTCCAATTATCACTAAAAAGCTAGATGGCTAGTTTTATCTTTCCACCATACAGTATATATGTATATATTCTGCTATAGATCTGAGTATTATCTACATTTTAAATTCCAATGTCTTTTTATTAAGGATCGGATCTGATCTTGTGCAGCACAAGAATACAAGACTCATCGCTCTATATGACGGAAAATGTTGCCCGACAAGACAAGTTGCAATGACGGCTTTGGTTTTAGATTTTTTTTTAAACTTAATTTTTTTTTTAAAAGAAATTTGTCAAAATAACCTTCCACCATCGAAACTATTTACCAATACCAACTCAAGTTTTGATAAATTATGGACTTAAAATTTTAATTATTCATAACTATTTGGATTTTCTTAATATCCCGTCACCCTTTTTTTTTTTTGGATTCTAGTTTTTTTTCTTTTTTGTTCGATCAAATTTTTTCTGTAATTTGCGATCAGCTTTTCGTTCTTCACTTCGCTTAATTATTTTTGCAATTAGCGATCGTTTTTTTTATGTTATGCACTTATCCATCGTTTATCGATTCATATGTGATTTTTATTTTTTTTATTTTGTATTTTGTATTTTTTTCAAGTTATTTTGTTATTGCTTTATGATTATACGATTGTATTAGTTATGTTGTTTTTTCGATTTCATACATTTACGTATATAGATAGGCATTATCTGAAAATGATGATTTCATAAAAACTGATTTTGAGATTTTTTGTTTTTCAGGTCGGGTTGCGAATTAAGTTCATTTCAGTTGGGTAATTTATTAGGGTTTTAGGGGTACAAAGTTATGTATATTATTTGGTTATGTAATTAATTAGTGTGTTTGGTTGCGAAATTAAGTACATTTTGGTTGCGAAATTAAGTACATTAAATACATTGTTTAGTTGGGTGCAAAATTATGTTTTAATTTGTTGGGATATAACATTTTGGTTGCGTAAATAGACATATGTTTTGAAAAAGACAATTGTATTTGGGGTGAGAAATTATAGTTTAAATGGTTGTGTAATTACGTTATAAATTATTGTAATTACGAAATAAAAATATATAAATAAACGATAATAGAAAATTAATATTCCAAAAAATAGAGTGTAGTTCAGAGACATACAACTTTTACGGGAAAACAATATAGCTTTAACTTTTACAAACGAGTATCTATTTGTTGTTTTGTTCTCGATTAGGAAATAATCCAAACATTTTATGCTCTTATTTTGATGCAAAATCTTTTTATGTTTGACACAATATTTCCTTGTAAATGATTATTGAAATAGATTTATTTTCATTTTTAGTTTTTCAACATGATCTTTAAGAATAACATGTTATTCTTCCACTTCTTTACTATGTACATTGGTATTTGTTTATCGATCTTCAATTTGTTTAATGACCTTTTCGTCTAGATTTATATATTCTAACTGCAAAATAAGAAATAAATAAAGGTTTGTCAAGCTGTCATTGCGTAATTACGTGCAATCGTGTTACAAAAATACATTTCTAGATGTAATAAACATGGTTACGTAATTATTTGTTAACTTGTTGCATAATTATAAGTAAATTGGTTACGGATTTTATTTTTTTTGTTGGAATAAAAGGACCGGAGTTACATGTTGATATTGATTCTTCCAATTATTGAATTTTTAAAAAGATCTTTTATTTCTACATGAGTTGAATTATATTCAGAATTCTTGACGTGGGGAATACTGATTTTTTTTACATTTCTTATCTACACCACAAAGTTAAAATACATGTAGATTAGTGTTAACATGCACATGTTCTACGTAGCATCTCAGTTGTTGTCTTTGTTAAAAACAAAGAGAGAAGTAGCCGCAGGAAGCGACTAGGGTTTTGTGTTTATTAGAAAATGTTCCATTTTGTTTTATTGATGCATTAGAGATGTAATTCAAGAATTGACCAATAGTAAGGCGCTCAATATATATAGAGAACTTAGAGGCCTATACAAGGAAACTTAATACACTGAATATTATAACACTCCCCCTCAAGTTGTGTAGTGGGATCACCAATACCCAACTTGGATAAAACTGATTCGAATGTTCTTGTAACAACCGCTTTTGTTAGGATGTCTGCCAGTTGGTCTTCAGATCTAACAAACGGAAGTTCGACTGTCTCATCTTCAATCTTTTCTTTTATGAAGTGCCTATCTATTTCAACGTGCTTTGTTCTATCGTGCTGTACCGGGTTCTCTGAAATCTTAATCGCAGCTTTATTATCGCACATTAACTGAGTTGGACACTTCAGAAGGGATCTGATCTTTTTCATTATCTTCTTTAACCAAAGTATCTCGGTAATCCCCTTAACGATTCCTCTAAATTCTGATTCAGCACTTGAAAGTGATACTACTTTCTGTTTCTTACTCCTCCAAGTCACCAAGTTACCTCCAAGAAGAGTAAAGTAGCCAGTAGTTGATCGCTTGTCATTAGGATTCCCTCTCCAATCAGCATTTATGAATACTTCAACATCAAGGTGTCCATTTTTTTTGAAAATTATGCCTCTTCCTGGTGTGCTTTTGAGATATCGAATAATCCTCATTACTGCCTCCATATGGTGTTCCTGAGGATGATGCATGAACTGGCTAACTACTCCCACCGCGTATGCAATGTCGGGTCGAGTGTGAGCCAGGTAAATCAATTTTCCCACCAACCTTTGGTACCTTTCTTTATTCGCTGGTCTGGCCCCTTCAATTATCTTTAGTTTGTGATTCACAACCATAGGAGTTTCATTTTGTTTGCAATCCACCATGCCAACTTCAGCTAATAAATCCAATATATATTTCAGTTGGGAGATATAAATCCCTCCTCTTGACCTGAGAACCTCGATTCCTAAGAAATACTTCAATCCCCCAAGGTCTTTCATTTCGAACTCCTTGAAGAGGTTTTTCCTAAGAGAGCTAATTTATTCTTTGTCATTCCCCGTTATAATCATATCGTCGACATATATTATAAGACAAGTGACTAATTCTCCTCTCTTTTTGTAAAACAAGGTATGATCCCCATTACTCTGTTTGTAGCTATACTGCTTCATTGCCATTGTAAATCTCCCAAACCAAGCATGATGAGACTGTTTGAGCCCATATAATACCTTTTTCAGTTTGCATACCTCATTTTCTTGAAAACCATCAGAGAACCCTGGTGGGGGTTCCATATATACCTCTTCTTCCAAGTCTTCATGTAAGAAAGCATTCTTTACATCAAATTGATGAAGAGGCCAATCTTTATTCGCGGCTATTGAAAGTAAAACTCTGATAGTGTCAATCTTTGCAACTGGAGAGAACGTTTCAGAGTAGTCTATACCATATGTTTGTGTATATCCTTTGGCAACCAATCTTGCCTTGTGTCGCTCAATGGTGCCATCAGATTTATATTTTATATTAGACACCCATCTACACCCGACTGCTTTCTTCCATTGTGGTAACACATAATTCTCCCATGTACCATTCCTTTTTAGAGCTTCAATTTTGGTATTCATTGCCTCATGCCATTCAGTCATCTTCTTAGTTTCTTGAGCTGTTTTAGGGATTTTTTTCAGAGAGAATAGTAGCTGAAAACGCCTTTGCAATCTTCGTCATTCCTTTCCTGTCCGTTTTTACCGGATATGTAGAAGCACGAAGAACGTGTTCCGGTGAATACCGGTCAGGAGGAACCCCTCTATTTTTTCTTGGGGGGAAGAACCAGAGTTTGAGTTTCAACAAATGAACTTCCTGAAATGTCATGGTCAATAGCATTTTGTGAATTATGACATTGTAAATTGTTTACCTCTTGATGGACATTTTCTTCGGCTGATTCGCTGGTAGAATCCATGACATTTATTTTTTGTTGGACATTGTCTTCGGGGGAATCATTGGTGGTAAGAACTGCCTCGTCAGTCTCCTTTATGTTGGAAGAGGCGTGTTCGGTGGCGCCATCTAGCGACTCTGTTGGCACATCCTCAAAGTAACTTTCATATAGCAACCAGTCGAGTGATTCACTTACTTTCTCCCCCTCAGCACGAGATTGGTGGTAAAAAAAATAATCGGATTCTAAGAAGTCACAGTCCATGGTAACATGGATTCGACGAGTAACCGGATTGTAACACCGATATCCCATTTAATGAACACGTTATCCAACAAATACACACTTTTCAGCACAAGAAGTATCCTCATGTCATCGCTCGAGGAATGCCTCAACCAAATAGAGGTTGGTATGCCAGCGAGAGAGTGCGTCGACGAGAGAGCCAAAGATAGTCTCCATCACCTTTGCCCTTACCCTGCTCTGCTTTTTGAAGTCCCATCTGCGGAGACTATCGTATATGGCGAAGCATCGCAGAGAGACCCTATCCTGCAATATGTATGAAACACGTAAGTGCCTAATAAAATAATAAATAAATTATATATTAAAGTTAAATAATTAAAATCGCATCTCCATGATAAACACTAAAAGCCTCGTGTTGGGCGTAATCGGGTAAAAAGTCAGGACGTGTGACATCACTGACAAAAAATCGTGATCCTCGGCCTCAGATACGCAAGGTGCTTCAGTTGCATCGTCCTCATAACGTGCATGTGATCCTTTCGGTGCCTCCGGCTACTCCGACCCTTTCATATCCTCTGCTCTCTCCGGTGCATCTGCTTCGTCGTCAACGTACGAAAGGTCAGGTGCCTGCGAAGACGAACCTGCACCGTTGCTACCGGCAGCCATACAAATCTCATCGTCACTTGGACGACGACCGAGGCGTCGTTTCGTCCGACTACCAGCAGTTTGTCTCTCAGTGGGACCAGCCTCCACATGCTCAAGGAAAACATTAGCTTCATCTGCCTCATGCGCCAAACGCGCCTCGCGCGCCTGCGCTTTATCCTTTTTAAACGGATTTTTGACGGTGGTCTTGGGCCTAAACTGTAAAAACAGCATAAAGTAATAGATATTAGTGAAACAGATAAAAAAAATTGTAAATGAGACAGCTTAAGTATGTTAGTCACATGAGACAACTTAAGTATGTATGTCGCATGCGACAGAATTACCACCCTGGTCGCATGCGACGAACTATCACCTTGGTCGCACGATCGTGCGACGAGATGAATTCTGGTAGCACTATCGTGTGACCAGGTCATACCAAGATCCAAAATTTAAATCTTATCAAAAGACAATCATTTGCAACAAAATCACACACAAAAACAAAGATTCTAACATAATTAACAACAATACAACACTAATCTAACAAAAAAACACTTAAAATCATGCAAAAATCAAATTTTTTAAAACGAAACTTAAAAACCCTATTTTCCACAGTTTATGTCTAACGAAAACTAAAAACAAATATATCATGAGACTTGTATTTCTTACATTTATGTTGTTCTGAATTCGGATTCTTGAAAAATTCAAGTTTGATTTTCGGTCGATCCTTGAGTACTTGAGAGGTTTTTAGAGAGAAAAAAAATAGAAAAAAAAAATAGTGAGAAATTTACTAAAACCTTTTATACCTAAATTTTCTGAGAGGAACAAATTTATCCAAAATTAGATAATATATATATCAAAAAGATATAAAATCCAATAGTGTAAAATATATAAAAATGTGTCTTATTTCTAGCATGATCCTTACTATAATTAAAATAGGCCTTCCCGGTCAATTACTTAACATGAATTTTACCAATTTGCTTTAGTTTAGAAGTGGATTTGAACATGGTAGGTCGGCCAGCTCGAACCACAGTTGGGCTGAAATTGCTTATCGAAGCCCAAAGTATCCATTTTTCTTGTATTTTTCGCTCAACTCAAGAAAGTGAGAAAGCAACAGAAAATAAAGACAGAGACTTGATAATACTCTTAAATTGAGACTTCGAATTCGATCTCAGAGTCATGCCTTCTTCTTCTTCATGATCCAATACTAGCTCACCTCTCTGTCTTTTTCAATGGCATCCGGTTCTCTGCTGGAGTCTCTCTTCCAGCGCAGCCTTGAAGATCTTATTAAAGGCCTCCGTCTCCAACTCATTGGCGAATCCAATTTCATCTCCAAAGCTGTCGACGAAATCCGGCGCGAGATCAAATCCACTGACTTGTCCACCAAGGCTACCGCTCTCCAGAAGCTTTCCTACCTCAGCGCCCTCCACGGTGTCGACATGTCTTGGGCGGCTTTCCATGCTGTCGAGCTTGTCTCTTCCTCTCGCTTCTCGCATAAGAAGATCGGCTACCACGCCGTCTCCCAGTCCTTCAACGAACATACCGCCGTTTTGCTTCTCATCACCAATCAGCTACGCAAGGACTTAACCAGCACCAACGAGAATGAGGTTAGTCTCGCTCTTCAATGCTTATCGAGTATCGCCACTGATGATCTTGCTAGGGATTTAACGCCTGAGGTTTTTAGCATTCTGGGTAGTAATAAGGTCTTCGTTAGGAAGAAAGCAATCGGTGTTGTTTTGATAATTTTCGAGAAATATCCAGATGCTGTTAGGGTTTGTTTCAAGCGTCTTGTTGACAATTTAGAGAGTACTGATCCCCAGATTCTTTCTGCTGCTGTTGGGGTGTTTTGTGAACTTACCGATAGAGACCCCAAGTCCTACCTTCCTTTAGCGCCTGCATTCTACAAAATTCTTGTTGATTCGAGGAACAATTGGGTGTTGATTAAGGTGCTTAAGATTTTTGCAAAGCTGGCCGTGTTAGAGCCAAGATTGGCTAGGAGGATTGTGGATCCGATTTGTGACCATATGAGGAGAACCGGAGCAAAGTCGTTACTGTTTGAGTGTATTAGAACTGTGGTGACTAGTCTCACGGAGTATGAATCTGCTGTCAAACTCGCTGTCGAGAAAATAAGAGAGTTTTTGGTTGATGATGATCTGAACCTCAAGTATATTGGGTTGCATGCATTGTCGATTCTTGCCCCTAAGCATTCGTGGGCAGTCTTGGAGAACAAAGAGTTTGTGATCAAGTCATTGAGCGACGAAGATCCAAATGTCAAACTTGAGTCTTTGCGTCTCTTGATGGGTATGGTGTCTGAGTCTAATGTGGCAGAAATTACAGAGGTTTTGTTAAGCTATGCACTTAAATCTGATCCACAGTTTTGCAATGAGATTCTTGGTTCTATTTTATCAACATGTAGTAGGAACTTTTATGAAATAGTCGTTGACTTTGATTGGTATGTTTCTCTTCTTGGTGAAATTTCAAGAATCCCACATTTCCAAAAGGGGGAAGAAATTGAGTATCAGCTGATTGACATCGGGACACGGGTCAAGGATGTCCGACCTGAGCTTGTTCGTGTTGGCCGGGATCTGCTGATTGATCCAGCATTGCTTAGTAATCAGTTCTTACACAGGGTGTTATCTGCTGCTGCTTGGGTCTCAGGGGAATACATTGAGCTTTCTAGAGATGCATCAGAAATCGTAGATGCACTGTTGCTCCCTCGTACTTTTCTCTTGCCTCCTTCGATAAGAGCTGTATACGTACATGCTGCTTTTAAAGTTCTGATATTTTGTCTTCGTTTGTACTTCTTACAAAGTGTAACAAAAGCTTCTTCCTCTGGTCATGATGATTCCGAAGTAGGTGTTCAGGAATCAGTGTATGAAAGAGAATCTTCTGGAAGTTATGATTTGGTGAATTGTAACAAAGATGGAGAATTTGATCAAAGGACTCCAAATCCAGATACTGAAGATTATGAAAATGTTAGTGTAAATCATGGCAGCACATCCGGGTCTGGTCCTTCGGTAAGTAACCAATTCACACGCGAATTGATTGTGAACATGTTGAATCGTATTGAAATGGGTTTAGAACCACTTTCCATCAGCCATGATGTAGAAATACAGGAGAGAGCAAGAAATGTGCTTGGTTTTATGTATTTGATAAAGCAACAAATGTTCAATGAAGGTGCTATGGAAGAGAGAGAAGTGGATGCATCCAAAATCATCAAACTTATACATGATTCCTTCTTAGAGGAAATTGGTCCCGTCTCAATGAGTGCTCAGGACAGTGTTCCTATACCTGATGGGTTAGTGCTCGTGGAGAATCTTGGAGGATTGGAAGATATTTGCGGTGATGTTCAAGTTACTTCCTCAAACTCATATTCTTTTGGAAACCCTCAGTACGGTGACAAAGTTACATTCGAAGAAGAACGCCAAGTGTCTAAGGAGTCCACATCTTTGTTAGCAGAACACCGTAAGCAACATGGAATATACTATCTTTCTTCAGAGAAGAGTGACATTGTGCCTAATGATGTCTCAAACGAATACCCTCCTGCAAATGATCCTAAATCGAGCGATGACGTCAATGATCTAGTTAAACTCACAGAAAAGGCATTTGTCTCAAAGAAAAAATCAAACAGTGCAAAACCTAGGCCTGTGGTGGTAAAATTGGATGGGGGAGATGAAGTTGGTGTTATCTCTATTCGGCCAGAGATAAAGGATGATTTGCTGTCTGGGGCTGTACGAGACGTTCTTTTAAGAAAACCTACCGATAAGGATCCCGTGAAAGAGAAAGGGAAGGAGAAGCAACATGTAGATACTTATAAGGAAACCATACAGAATGCAAGTAAAGTAGATGAGCCGGAGAATGAAAACCGAAATAAAAGACAAAGCAAAAACCATAGTCGCAGTAAAGAAAGAAGAAGAGAGAAGAATCCTGAGCAAAGAGAAGAGAACGGCCAAAAAGAAAAGCACAAGAGAAGTCATCGACAAAGCAGGCATAAAGCTCTGCAAAGACCAGATGAGCCGATAAATGTTGTTTCCCAATCACCAGAAATCCCTGATTTCCTTCTGTAATATTATCAGCAGCTGTTCGGGTGAAGTAACTTGATGTCCTTTTCTTTGTTCCCTTACTTCTTCTTTAGGGTTAACACTAAATTGTATACATATTCCTTTCTGGATTGGAGTTGGATTCTTCATTCCTGGAATCGGAATCCTATGTAAAAATTGTGAAATTCTTTGTCTTGTTTGGTGAAATTGAATATGATGTATCTTACAGTTGAGCTGAAATTTTGACATAGTCCTCAGTAATTGTTTGAATATGGATTGGAATTCTTTTTGTCTTACTATTGGCCTTGACTTCTAGTAAGATCATTTGTTTTTGGTCTTGCAATCAAACGTATAGTTTGTGACTTTGTGTTACTCATTGTAAGCATTCTAGATACTGCTGAGTTTTATTTTCATCGTATGTAAATTCTAGAGTAGAGCATATGATGGCTGGATTTTGTCTATCCAGTAAATGAAGCAGAGAATTTCTATTATCCTATTACTAGGGGTAATTTTTTGTCAAATGTCTCGGGGACAATAATGGCTAAAGTCTGCTTTCCATCTCCTTCTCTTATTCATTCCTGTGTTGTGGAAGGTTAGATATATTGTAAATAACTTGATAATGGTTGATGTAATAGAAGTGCTGTTCTGCTGTTTATAAACTCAGGAGCTGCAGATCAGTAAAGCAAGGGAGCAGTTTCAAGCGGTTGATGCTAATTTAAGTGTAATCTTCTTGAAGAAAACATAGAACTGAAACCATGATGGATGATGGCGATAGCTGAGCACAGACCAAATGATACCTCATCAATCCATGTAATTGAAAGCAGAGGATAAATCTATCGATCTTATATGATAAATTCAAATCTATCGATCTTAATATGATAAATCCAATGCTGATGAATCCTGTGCGGCCACACTAAATAGCATATGCAAAAGAAATCTTTGTTGTTGTTGGCTCCCGTTAGCTTGTAGTTCGATTTGTTAGTTTATACAAATAAATGAAAAATATGTGCATTACTATCTTTTGTGTAAAAGTAAAATATTAAATTAATATAATTAATGACCTTACAGGAGTAACGAGACATACAAAAGTTTTGGGAAGCTATTTCTTTCGTGGATATTATTATCAATCGGTTTCCAGTAGTTTCGAATCCCTGCCATTTAGCTATATTCTAGTAGTTTCGAATTTCATGTATAGTTCATTCATGTTATTTTTTTATCCTAAGGAACGTTGGCACTGGTTTCCACCGTTCATAGATTTTGAAATTTTTTATTTTTGTTTTTAGGTAGAGATTATTCATTCGAAGCAAGTTCCTAGCAAAAATCAGGTTTATATTCGTTTCTAAGTGGTTTATATTCGCTTCTAAGTTGGTGTTTTTTGCTGTTCTTATTTCCGATAGGATTTTGCCTTCGGAAAAAGCCATGGCTAAGAAATTTAAATATAAGGCTAATGGTTTTCTGGTGTTAAGAGATATTCTTTACAAGAAATCTTTCAGCAGACCCCTATTGTGTTGTTTAGGATTTAAAGAATTCTAAATTGTATTAATTGAACTGCATGACAGAAAAGGTTCTGCACACTGTGGCTACAAAGCTCTAACCAGAAGAGTTTTATTAGCAGGGTACTATTGGTCAACCATAATGGCAGATGCCAGGGATATGGTAAAGAAGTGTGATCTTTGTCAGAGATACGAAAATGAATTTCATGTGCCAACTATTCCTATGGAGTCCATATCTGAACCGATACCTTTTGATAGATGGGGGTTGGATATGGTTGGACATCTTCCCATAACGTTCGGTGAATGTTCGAACGGTCATAGTTGCTATTGACTATTTCTCTAAATGGACAGAGGCAACTCCCCTAGTTGGAACCACTTCTAAGGCAATTATTAAATTCATCTTATCTAATATACGTTGCAGATTTGGGGTTCCACGGAAGATCAACGCAGATAATGGGCCACAATTTGATAACAAAGACATGGAAATGTTTTGCATCTCTAGAAAAATTTAACACTATTTCTCTTCTCATTTCCACCTTCAAGCCAATGAGCAAGTTGAAGTTGCTAATCGGATAATCTTGTATGGGCTGAAGAAAAATCTGGAGGGAGCTACAAGAAAGTGGCCAAGTTATCTGCAAGAATTGTTGTGGGCTTACCGAACTACTCCTCGGGATGCTACACAAGAATCTCTTTTTTCCCTCGTTTGTGGGGTGGATGCAATCACACCCATAGAAGCTACTTTTCTATCTTACAGAATCCAAAATTCTTCCGAACATGCAAATGATATGGCTGTTAGGAATCAATTGGATTTGATTGAAGAAAGAAAAGTTAAAGCGCATTTATGAACAACACACTACGAGGGTTTGATGAGAAGCGGATTTTCCTCCAAAGTTCAAAGAAGAGATTTTCAATTGGGGGACAAAGTTTTAAGAAAAGTCTTTTTGCACACTAAGGAGAAATAGTTCGGAAAGTTGGCTCCAAACTAGGAAAGTCCTTATATGGTATGTGAGAAAGTCAAACCAGGAACATTCAGGCTTCAACACAAAGAGGGTAGAACACTAAAACACCCATGAAATATTGAACATCTCAGGTTATACTTAGAATAAAACGCCCTTACAAATATTTACTTTTTGAATGTCAATGTAAATATTACGGGGGCATACTCTTTCCTACCCTGGTGACGCGGGAAGGTTTTAACGAGGTGTCCGAGTTTTTCAATAATACTTTATGCCTTCTTCAAAAGTTTGGTGCAAAATTCCTCTTGATTTAACCATAAGTCTAAGGTGCTCAGATATTAAATACTTATTAAACACCCCGGCTCTCAAATGAAGTATTTGAGTTGATCAGATTTGTTAAACATTTTATCACATTCATTTAACATTTGTGATTGGAATTGTTTAATGGTTATTAAATGCTTATTTAACGAATCAGAAATATTGAAAGTTATTTAAGCATTGGCTATGAATAGACAAACAAGATTCGTACAAAGAAAAATATGATATCAAAGCTTGATCGGAAAAGACCTAATCTATAATTCACAAATTCCTTTACCCTTCAAGGACTTTGGTTCATAAGATAAAAATTCAAAAAATGCAACAAATACCTTGGCCATCTAAGGACTTTAGTTTTAAAACAAAAATAACAACAAAACCTTAGGGTTTTTTCCCTTCGGTATCTTCATTACCTTTATCTGTCTTGGGACTTTTGAGTTCAGTACTTGAACTCATATGAGTTTCTTCATTATCTTTGGAGTCTTCTCCACTTGCGTAGTTATGCTTGTCACAATCAGCCATTGTATGAAAAGGAAGGTCGTAGTATTCCATAAATTTCCACAAAGGACCAAGGGTCCTCTTAAGAAAAGTCTCGTGGAATAACAAGACCATGTCGGACTTAATCCCATCATATCTTTTCTCCAAAGAGTCCACCACTCCATAAGCATACTTCTTTATTTATTCTCCTCTGTCTTCTTCTTAAAAAGATTCTCCAAGTTGACTTTTTTTCGGATAAAGTCTTGACAACATTATCTCTAGATTTGAGTTGCTCCTTCAAAGTTTTGATCTCGTCGGAGGAAGAATTTTCCAGTCCAAAATACTTGGTCTGGAGATCTTTCTGAGCATCTTCTGACTTGCGCAGTTTGGCAGCTAAATCCTCTTTTTCCTTCTTCAAGGATTCTATGCTATGTTGGGCGGTATAGAAACTAGTCGTCAAGCCCTAGTTTTCTGTAGCCAGGGAAGCTATGGTAGTTATTTGTTCCCTCAGTTGCCTTTCTAGGTCAACTACCGGACGGATGTAGCCTAAAAGGACATGACTCAGAGTGTCTTGTTCGCTCGATATCACATATGTCTCACCATTATGAGTTACAACGTTTGCCAAATTGACAGGATGATAAGGCCCCGCAAAATCATCTTTCTCCAGATCATTAAAATACATGTTAATGTTCTGATATGCATCTAGATTGATATTGCCTTCAGCAGCTTCCTGTTCGGAGTGAAGGTTAGGTGGAATTTCTTCTTGCAAAGTAGGATCAGTAGGAATAGGAGGAGGAAGTTTAGAAGGACGCAGAATTATCTCTGAACCCAGAGTATCTTTCTTTTCCTTTGCAGCTTTCTCATCACTACTTGTCTTGCACCTTTTATTCTTCCTTGTGATCTGAGGCGGATCATCCAATTCACTAGCCTTTTTTACTCTAACTTCAACTGCCTCCACCAAAGTAGTGTTGATTCCTCCTTAATTTTTCGAACTGGCCCATTCAATGACTTGCTGAGATGGGTCTGCTATGGTTTTTTTTCTTTTTCTTGTTCTTCATCTTGTCCAGGTGGCTAGGGGCTTTGACCCTGGAAGGCAGATAAAGTTTGGCATATTTAGCCTCAGTTCTCTTTAAAATGACGTTCGCGGGAGGAGAAGTGGTCAGTTATTTCCAAGTGAGGTATCTATTTCCTGAAGTGTTCCACATGTGAGACCTTACGAAGTTCCCTGAAGTGAAGCAATTGTGAAAATTGTTCTTCCATTTCTCCAATGTCCATGCATTTAGCTTAGCACAAGTGCTTTGGCCAACCTCTATATACTCTAAAAACTTCTCCGGAAAAACTAAAAGGAAACACAAGTCAGTTCAGAATGACAACTCCTCCATGGTTCTTCGGACTCCACCAAGTCATTTAACACCTTATAATCCTTTCCCATATTGTAGTGGTAAAATGGGATGTGGTGGTTCTTGCATAGACTCGCCACAGCAGCGAATTTCTCCATGGGTAGTGGGATTCTTGACAACATTGATGCCATTATTCCATCCAGCAAAGTGTACCATGCGTTCGGACTCAGCTGGCTCAAACATAACTTTATCAGGTGAAAGTTCCTGACTATCTCTGGATCCAAAGAGAACCGGAGTCCCCAGTTCAGCATTTCGGTGTACACTACTAGCTCATGAGACTTGCAGTCCATAGGAGTCTCCGGAGTGACTAGGATTCTGATCTTAACAGAATTGGGGAAGCCCCACCTTGTTCAGATTCGACCCAACTCAGCAGTATGGGTGTACACATAAGCAATTTTTGGAGGGATATCAAGTACTTCACGCTGACTTTTTGAATGTTTGGCCCCACTTTCCCTTCCAGACACTTCGGAAATGACTCAGTATTGGGCAGGCCCACTTTAACTTTGCCCTTCTGATCTGTTGTAGTGTCCTATGTCTGTCTAGGCGCCTCAAAAGGAGTATCTTCTATGCTATCCTCGATGGTTTATTCCATTATACTTGACTGCTTTTCGGGTGGCTTAGTTTCTTTAAGGGGATTTATCGTCTCCGAGCTAGCTGGTTTAGATAAACTGGGAGTAGTTTTAACTTTGGATTGATGAGTTATTCGGTGATGGGTGTTTTTCTCAGTAGACTTCTCAGCATCCGAACCCATTTCTAGGAAAGGCGAAGGTTTCCTAACACTAGAAACTGCATTTCTTTAGGTAAGAGGTTTTGGGATTCTTGAATAGAAGACCCTGACTGAAGAGGAGGCAAAGTTGGGATAAAATGTTGTTTTCTGACCTTTGGTGTCTTCAATGATGATGGACCTTGGTCTGTGTTTTTTTTTGTCGATCGATTTCTTCTCCAGGAAAGGCAGGGAGACCAGTTACAATCATTGCGTCTCTTGCAATGTTTCGTGTTTTCTCCAAATCAATTAAATTTATTCAACCTCCTTTTACCAATGTGTTTCTGGTTGTGAACATAAATATACCCAGACACAGTTTAAGAAGATTACTAAGATTTCTCTCTATAAATTTTTGTGTTCTTGGAAACAATAGAATTGTAAAATCGATTTATATAACAATGAAAATATGGGAGTTTACCTATGAGAAGACAAACTGATCAAAGTGATGATTAGGGACTATGAAGTATGAGGGTTACACCCTAAGTAACCTTTTAGCCAAGTAAGTACATGAATCTAGGATAAGAAACGGCTGAGAGGTCGAACCATAACTTGACACGTGTCTCACGTCGAAAAATGGCTTTTGAAATTCTTAACGGTAAAGTTAGTCTCTTCGAGATCCGGTCAGAATGACTCTTGGACTTCTTAACAGTAAGGTTAATCTCTTCACTTTGGATACAAAAGACAGACCGGAGGATCACTTCGAATATACATTGAGTTTTATATTTTCGAGTTAGCTCTTCCAAAGGTTTTTTACAAGATCTAAAAGGGCTACTGGTAAGGTCGGATAATTTTGACACTACTACTTACATCTATCCGAAGGGCTGTTCGGATAAAACCAGTACCAAGCTCAACCGAACAGGATAAATTAGTGGAACATGACTCAACTAGGTGTTGGTCTTTTCATCTATTGGGCTAATGGATTCTTAAACTTAAGTTAAGACCACAACCCGACCCGAAAGGCCCATGGGTTATTAATTAAGTATAAATACCCCAACCATTTTCATTAATGAGAGTGATCGGAATTTAATACTAGCACACACCTTAATTATCTCTCTACATTTCACCTTAAACATTAAATTCCCAAAACACTTTACAAAATCGTCCTCAATAAAAAATAATCCACACCATACTACATTGTAAAAGCATGTGTTTTTGCTACTCAAAAGTATGCCAAAGTGTCATAATCTTGTTTTTTAAATATACAGTTCGATTTCGAAATCGTTTTCAACTTTTCGATTTACACTTTAAGGTGTAAATGTTTTATTACATTTCTTTATCGATTACAATTCTTTAGTTAAACATTTCTAACATTTTTGTAAATGTGTCATGTTGTTGTTATATAGAAGTTGATATGTGATGATTTATGTTTAGTTGGGTATTCTAGAAGTTGATATATGTTATTGTTTAGTTTAGTTAAACCTTTCATGTATTTCCTGTAAACATGTTATGGTGTTGTTATATGGAAGCTGATATATGTTCAGTTGAGTATTGTAAAAGTTGATATATGTTGTTGTTTACTCTAGTTAAACCTTTCATGTATCTCTTGTATATGTTGCTATATAGAAGCTAATAAGTGTCTGATTTGTTGTATATTAGTTGTTATATGGTGTTTTGGTTTGATGTAAAAGTTAATAAATGATGAGCGGATTCAGAATCAGCCTTCTCTGCATTGAACAGCTGATTCTGAGATACCCACTTGGAATCAGCTGTTTTGTGTAAAAAATATTGATTCTGATTGGGTGTCTCGGAATGAGTTGTTTTATGCTGAAACAACTGATCCCGAGATGGTGTTTCAGAATTTAATCTATACATTCAAGATTTTTGAAATGTTTTTTTAAGAATTTATATGTTAGATGAATATAAAACTAAAATACAATATTGAATTACCTTGTTGGATGATTGGGTGATGTTTTCCGGTGTTGAATCTTTGGTTTGTGTGTCTTCTTCTTCCATGTGTAATACTTAAGAAATTTGAGTTTTTTTAGGGTTTATTTTAGAAGTTAAATCATATATGTTTGGTGTAATTTTTCTTAATGATTTTTTTGTTTAAATAAGGGTCGGATAATGGATAGTGACATCAAATTATAAATTAGAAAGTAAATAAAAAGCAATAGGGTAAAAATAATTGTTGAGGGTTTTCTTAAAATTTGAGATAGATAAAATGATAAATCTCATGGGGAAAATAGCTTCACCCACAAAAATTATATACCATAATTGAATATATGTCCCAAAAATACTCAAAATAAAATTTGGAGCATGAATAACTCATTTGGAGATACATAGTATTTCAAACATATTATTTGGATTAAAAAATATTATAGAGAGATATTAAAATAATAATTATTACATATCTATAGAATCTAGGACAACAATACTGTGGTTGTCGTAGAACACCATAAAAATGACATGTCGGAAATGAGAGACCTTAAAAGGCCGGCTTCTAACAAAATCGTTTTGAAAACGAGTGTTAAAATATATCTAAACACTAAGTGAACTAAGTTTATGGGTCAAATAAACAAACATTCAGAAAGCTGAGAGAATGAGGGTATGATTTCTTCAACACCATAGAGGAAACTTACATTAGTAATACACGTAGAACACTAAAGAGAAAAATGAGGAGACTGGCCTATCACATGAATTCTGCCGCAGCAAGACCATCACGGTTGTGGAAGAGGTATAAGTACTTTCAACTAATTTTTATCAATGTTTTTTAACCTGTAAATTTTAAATAATCGGGGAAGAATATGATGTTCATAATCAATATATTACAGCGTATAATGTTAGGTTTCGCGGTTTATTGTTAGATATATTTTCGTAATAACATTATATAGTAGGGTTGCAACATGATATCCATAAGCTTTTAAAACTTATTCTTATAATGTTTGTAACTCATTTGTTAGTTTTTTTTAACAAGAATTAAAAAAAATATTGTTCAAAATTGAATTACAAAGGTTGATCTTGTGAAGTTGGTTACATGATTTCGAAAAATTATATGAAATCAGATTGATCCCATTTTATGTAACTTAGCCTTTCTACCAGCTCTTTTGTTGAAGGTCTTCACAAGTCTGGTGACATTTGTGAGTAGCATTTTACATTTCTTGCTTCAAGTCATTTTATTGACTGGCCTTCGATTCCTTAAGTTGTTCCTATCTTCTGACCCTTTGTCAAGAGCAACTTCAGTTCTTATCTGTTGAATGATCTTCAAATCCTATAGTTGCTCTTGTATTTTGATTTCTTGTGGAAGAGAGACTTCATTCTTTTATGTTAAGTGACCTTCAAATCCTATAGATGCTTTTACCTTCTGGTCACATGTGAAAGGAACACCTGCAAAATTTAGAAATGTTATGGTCAGGTAATACCTGCTTTTTGGTTAGTTTTTAAGTACTGATGTCTCTTATGTAGCCAACGCTAAGTAGGGATGGCAATGGGCCGTCCGCGGGCCGGGTTCGGGCCGGCCCGCTTGAGCCCGCTTTTTTGCACTTGAGCCCGAACCCGGCCCGACCCGCTCCCGGGCTTATATTTCCAAACCCGAGCCCGCCCGTTAATGTCCGTCGGTCAACCCGGCCCGACCCGCGGACATTAATTTTAATAATTTTTTATATATTTTTTAATTTATTTTAAATATATTAATTTATTTTTTAAAAATATTACTTATATTATATATAGAAATATTATTGTTATATATATTTTATGATTTTCGGGCCGGAACGGGCCGGACAAATTTGAAACCCGAACCCGGCCCGGCCCGGTTGCGGGTTATATTTTCTGAACCCGAACCCGGCCCGTTCTAAGTTCGGGCCGGACAAAACCCGGGCGGGCCGGGTCGGGTCGGGCCGGGTCGGGCCGGACACCACCCGAATTGCCACCCCTAACGCTAAGGCTTTCAAGTAAAACTATAGCACTCAGACCATGAGGTGAATGTGAAGGGTTGAAAGAATAGTCTGATTGAGTGTTAATTGTATGCTTAGCTACCCAATTAGTAGCCTCATTCTGCTCCCTATAAATATTCCTAATAATCATTGTGGATGGAATTAACTTTCTACAGCAGTTTGGTAAATGATTTAGGTACCATGGGGTTTGACCTTTACCTAAAATGTTAAAAGTATAAGTGAATCAACTTCAATATCAACATTAGTGAACTTGTTTTGCTTGCAGTATAACAACCCATTTAACAGTGCTCTAACTTCAGCTGTTAAAGGTATATGTTTGCCTAATAATGTGCCTCTAGCATATAGCACTTCAACTTTACTATTTCTAAGTATGAAACCACTGCTAGCCTCACCATTTGTCAGACATGAGGTATCACAATTTAATTTAATTTTGTTTAATAAAGGGTGATTTCATTTAATATATAGGCAATGATTTTTAGAAGTTAAGTGATAAAATCATTTTATGTCATTTGTTATTTTAGTATCACTTATCCAGTGTTTAGGTTTCAGTACTTTAGAAGCATTTTTGGTAGACATAATACGCAAAACATACTGTATAAGGTTCTGGGGACTAGCATTGATTCCATCGTGTTTAGATGAATTCATAACTTTCTATAGGACCCAAACTATAATTGCAGGTATTATGTATCTAACATGAGTTTTCTTTGATGAAGATAGAAGCCAAAATGTTTATGACATGCTTAAGAGTCATGTACTGACTTATCCTAATTCTAAATAATAATGCAAAATGTAGCCAAACACTCCAAGCAATATGGCAGGAGACAAAAATATTGTTCATGCTTTCATCATTAGAGCAGTGTTGACACTTGGAAACTAAACTAAAACCTTTTTCCGCATAGCAGGGTCTATTGGCATTAAATTGTTCATTGTTTTCCATAATATAAAAGAATATTTAATTAGAGTTATATTATTCTATATTTTCTTTAGAACTACAGAATTTGAATCTTTAATTCTAAGATTATTCCATGTACACTTTAGAGAAAATCTACATGTTGGCGATACTTTCCAAAGAATAGTATCATCATGGTTCAAGTTCAGGGATATGTTTTTAATCCTATTAATGTATGTTTTTGAAATGTGATACTTTAGTTTAGGGATGTTTCATTCATTATTGGTCCAAAATTCGGATACATTTTTTTTGTCTATACCATGCATTGTTAATGTCTAGGTTAAGTGTTATTAATGGTTGAGAATGGCTCCACCTGTCAAGCCAAAAATCAACATTTCCTTTGCCAGATTGACAAAAAAAACATAGTTTTCTGCAGACTCTTTTAGTTTGTGTATTCTTTTCCAAATTTTTGAATCTGTAGGCCTTAGGTTTGACTGTAAATGATTAAGGTTTGGGTAATATAATGATTTCATTAATTTTTCCCATAAATACTTTTTTCCCTTAGAGTAAACGATAGATTGAATGTGAAAGCAGTTTGAATGTCTTGGAGTTTTCTAATTCAAAGATTATTTTCATCATATGGTTTGCATATTCTTTTCCATTCTAACCATATAATAGGCTTTGAAAGTCATTTTGTCCCCATAAAAATTATTTAACATGGTATAGATGATATGAATAATATTTTTAAATATTTCAGTATTCTGCATATAGTAAATTAGATAGGATAAGAGGACTGATTTGATCGGAATCGGCCTCCCACCAAAAGATAATGTCTTTATGTTCTATTCATTTATTTTGTCTCTTATCTTATCAATAAGAGGTGCAAAATATAGTGAGGATTTTGATTTATGTATGGTGATCCTTAAGTATTTAAAAGGTAGATTACTGAATCTGAATCCTAAAAGGGTTTCTAATTCAGATTTCCTAGTTCTGTTCATTTGTGGATTTGAAATGAAGGTAGTTTTTGATCTGTTAATTTGCTGGTCATATAGATTTTAATATGTATCAAGAAAGTTACTAAGTTTTCTTATAACATTTTAGATCCATTGATAAATATTATTACATCATCTGCGAATGTTAAGTTGGATATTGTTATTGAGGATCTAGAGTTAAATCTCATTGAAGGGTATCTGTTGTATAATATTTTAATTGCACGTATTAGTAGTTCCTCAGCAATGATAAACAGGTTGGGTGATAAAGGATCACCATGCCTGATACCCTTGTTGGGTTTAAAGAATCCAAAAGGGAAACCATTAACAATTATAGAGTATTGAACACTTTCAATACAAGATTTCATTAGGTTAATAAACTTTAGATTAAAACCAAAAGCTTCTAATATATTGTATAAGTATTGAAATTCTAGTTGATCGAAAGCTTTTACCATATCTGAATTTATTATTAAGTTATCACCCCTTGTTTTTTATATAAATCATGAAATAATTCATGTGTAATTAAAATGTTTTCCTGTATGTTTTTATTTTCAACAAATGCTCCTTGTTCTTCTGATGTGATTAGTGGCAGAATTTTAGCAAGTCTTGTATTTATAATATTTGACAGTATTCTATTGAATATTGTACAAAAACTAATGGGTTTGAATTCTTACCAATCTTTAGGTGAGCTAACTTTAGGTATTAGACAAATTACAGTATAGAAAATTCCTTTATGGTATGAAATATTATTGAAATATGTTATTACAGTCTCAAATAAGTCATGATTTATTATAGTCCAGCATTCTTTAAAGTGGAGTTGAATCCATCAACTCTAGGAACATTTTGTGCATTTAGATTGATTATTAAATTGTGTATTTCTTCCATAGATGGATCTTTTAGTAACATCTTGTTATCATGATCAGTAAGTAAATTAGCGATAATATTATTGATAGGGCTATAGTCAATATTATGAGTCTTTTGACAGTTTAATATATTTTCAAAGTGGTGAACTGCAGATTCACCTATTAATTTTTTATATTCAACCCATTCATTGTTAATATTTATCCCATGTATTCTGTTTCTTTTCTTCATTTTGTTAACAAAGTTTTGAAAGGATTTAGTGTTTTTATCACCTTCTTTAATCCAAAAAACAGAGCTTTTTTTATTTCCAGTATGTTTCTCTCTAGCAAGTAATGTAATGTAAAGTTCTCTGGCTTTTAACAGTGCTAATTTGTTTTCATCAGTTATTTGCTCTTCCAGTTTTTCATCTGCTAACTTAACATCTTCCTCAGCTTTGGAAATATTATCCAAAATATAGCCAAAGGATATTTTGTTCCATTATTTTAATGTATGTTTAAGACTTTTGAGTTTTGACCAGAAAACATGGATGGGAGTTTTTATTTATGTTTTCTTTCCAACTATTATTTACCGTCTGCATACAATTAGGGTGATCTAACCACATGTTTTTGAATTTAAATGGAGTTTTAGTTATAAAAGTTGAAGTTTATACAAATATTAATATGGGTGAGTGATCTGAGCCAGTTTTGGCCAGATTCCTTACCCTTGTAAATTTCAAAGTTTTCACTTCATTTTACATTATGTAAGACTCTATCGAGTATTTTTCATTTATTATTATTATTATACCATGTATAATTTGATCATGTATAACTAGGATCTTCAAGGTGACACTCCAGTATCATGTTTTTAAAGTCATCTATCCCTCTAAGGCAGAGGGAAGAGCAGGCCAGTTGTTCAGAAGATTTTGTTATAGCATTAAAGTATCCAAAGGTTATTCATGGTTTTTCAGTGTTTGAAATTCTTCTTAAGTTATCCCAAGGAGTCAATCTCTGGGATCTTATGCATTTTGCATATACAATGGTAACCAGAACCCCTTTATCTAGAAAATTTGTGGTTAACCATTGTATTGATGTATTGCTCATTGTTCTCAAGAATTTGAATTTTGTAGTTGTTTTCCAAAGTAACCATATCTTGTTATTGTTAGCAATTTTTTATTCAAATCCTAATTTTTCAGCAGCTTTATTTATGTTATGTTCTAATATTATAGGTTCTTGAAGGGCTATGATATCAGTTTTATGATTTTTCACTAAAGTTTTAATTCTTCTTAATGTTCCAATGTTCCCTACACCTCTTGCATTCCAGTTGAGTATAGATATAGTCATTTAGATTTTTGATTTGAGGATCTGTTCGATCCTTTGATGGTAATGTGTTTGTGAATCAAATTATTTTTTAGACTTTTAAGTTTGGGTTTGACATGTTTTTTTGTCTCTTTTCTTGTCGTATCTATTGCTTGTTTTAAAAGTGATGCGGGGAGACTAATGGTAATTAAGGACTGAGAAAGGTTAGCTTCATTTTCAAAGTTTGATTAGTCATTGAGTATATTAAAGGAGTTTCCTTGAGAGATGGATTAAATATCTTCAATCACCTCTCTATGAGATGGGTTAGGAGGTTCAGAATCCTGATTAAGCATTAATATTGTGTCCTTTATATTTGATGATTGTATTTTTTATTATAGTAGTCTGATTTTGTGAAGCTTTTGTTGATTTCATTTGATTAAAATTCTGAGTTGTTAATGATAAGTGTTAGAATATCTAAGGTGGTTTATCAGGAAATGTGAACTAGTAAAAGGTGTCAGGCTAGTAAGTACAAAAGTTTAGAGAGAGAAAGTAGTCAAAATCAAGTACTAATCATTAGAAGGTCCCCTTTTTGGGGGACAGAATCTTTCTCTATATAGTGACAATTGTGGGACCCATGGTCACATGCCAAACTTATTCTAATTGCATGTTACCTCCTTCATTTGTACTTATGTCACTTATTTCTTACTTTACAATTAAGCCTCTGCACATAATTATATTATAATTTAAGCCCTCTATTACACTTTGTATTTTATGCCCTTATCAGTAGCCCCCTAGTTTTGCGGAGAGCCGAGCAAAAACTAATTGTGTGCAGAGTGCAGGGTCAGTGATTTCCCCCTTGATTTGGTTGTGTCGAATGTAGGATCGGCATCCCACTAATGATGTAGTTGTTGCCACTGATGATGAAATGTCATTGCCAGGGTTGAAATTCTGTTAAATATCGATGTTGAGGTCGAAAAATTGTCGTTTATTGTCGATACCAAGGTCGATCATTACCTGGTTCGAATTTGTGTGTTTATCGATTGTTGATGCTATGATCTGCATACCATCTTTAACCTTTTCAACTTAAGTACCAAAGATTTTTGAACTGGTCTGGGCCACTTTTATGGGCTTGAAATCGGGTTAAATTTTTTGAGGCCCACCAAGCCCCCATATCTTGATCGGTTTTTTCCTTTCCGTCCACGTGTCTTCTTGCAATTGATCAGTGCGTTTTTCATCATTAGCTACCTATGCGCGTGTTGAAATCGTATCCCCCTAGGTCTGTTGTAGCCACTTGGTTTGACACGTGTCTCGCATTGATTGGGTCGTACTTGAACCAGTATTTTGGTTAAACGACTCTTGAAATTCCCGAGGCTCTTTTCGATTGCGCTTCTCCATGGAGAGGAACCTTACCACCCTTGCTACCTCTATAAATAGTTCTCCTTTTCATTCTCATTTTCACTAAGTAATTTCTAGAGAGATAAGCTCTAGCCAAATTACCTTCTTAGAGAGAGAAAATCCCAACTTTATGAGAAAACCCCTGTCTCATAAGAAACCGACGAAGAAATCCGACGCTCCTGAAAAACCTATCTTTCGCTTCGTCGACTATTTTCAAATCACTCAAAGAGTGGAAGAATACCGAGTTGCTGGGCTGATCCACAGAGGCGTTATTTCACCAGCATATTCAGAGCCGCTGATTTTTCCAAGACCTAATAATCCCGGTCCTTCGAACTTTTCCACCTACAAAGATCTTCCGTCCTTACAAAAAGCATCTTCTTCGAAGCCCCCTACTGCTCGATCTTCTCCCAGAATATCCAATACCAAAAATCCTCCCTCATCTTCACAGCCTCGGATTCTCAACAGCCAACCAAAAACTCCATTTCTGACTATGGGTGATTCCAGCTCCTCCTCTACTCCTCCACGCGAGTACGTTCCTCCACGCAAGTACGTTCAACTTACTCACGACACTATCGGGATAAAAACAAGTCATAACACCGCGAAAACTGACAAGAAGGGTGTTCTGACAGATGAAGAGAAGAAGAAACGAAAGGAGGTTTCGTCGAAAACCGACGCTAAAAGATCTGGCCATATTCAAACCCACAGCAGCTCGAGTGCTGTTCTTGCTACTCCTTCTCCTCGAGATTTAATGTCTGCTGACAAAAATCCACCCACAGGATCGGTGAATACAGTGGCTATGAACCCAGTCTCCAAATCCTCCTCAAAACCAGCATCGGCTGATGCCAGAGGGAAAACTACTGACCGGCCTGTTAAGAAGCATTCGCACAAGTTTTCAAAACCTAACGTGGTGATAAAAGTTGACGACGACGTACCTAAAACGGTCGCCCCTAGGTCTCCTCCCAAAATTATTCCACTGACAAAGTCTGGGGAGAAAAAATCCAGGTCGGCGAAATCCGGGGTCAAAGATAGCCGATCAATGACTTCGAGTACCTCCAAGACGGTCGCCTCGACCAAAGCTGTCGCCACGCCTGCTACCGACCATAAAACTGTACCAGTCGATGGTGAGGATGCCGACCCAAATCAGTCGATGGTAAACCCTTCCGTAATCCTGATTGATGGCGTCGAAAGAGAGCTGCTGCCACCTGAAACGGCCAACGTCGTGACTGGGTACCACGTTCGTTTGACCAACGATCACATCCTCTCTCTATTCAACTACAAATACCTGTACTACTCACCTAACGAAGAGGAGTTAAAAAAGATCTGAGGAATTCCTCCATGCGTTAAGGTTCGGTTTCCTCAACCTAGAGAAACTCTTTTGAATATCCAAGGTCGGGAGGTAGTCTTTTTCACCGAACTTTTTAACTAGGGTTTTGCGACTTCCCATCGACCCTAACATTGTTAGGTACTTCGAGATTCTCAAACTATGTCTGACCCAGCTGACCCCGAATGCTTGGTACACTTTGATGTCGACCATCATGGCTTCTCGGCTTTCAGGAATCCCCATCACAATGGAACAATATATAGGGATATCAGAGCTCTCAAAATCCGGGAAGCTACCCTTTTTCTACTCATCTCTCCTCAACCCCAAAAAGATCGTGAACAACTTATTAGAGGCTGACAGATCATGGAAGTACATATTTGTCTTTGTCAGTGGAGCTTGGGAGAATGGCCGACCCTACAGCCAGGAAAATCCGAGGTGGATGACATTTAAATGGACCCCCGAAGGTATTCATATGCACAAATTTTTATTTTTATTTTTATTTTAAAAAGTTGTCTTTTAGTCTGCAAGGTTACTATCCAGCAGCTGCGGAAGAAACACCTTGAAAAAGCCTCGATAATCTTCGCCAAACTTCGGGCTTTTGCAAGGAAGAACTGGGGTCAGAAGTTTCGCCAATGCTTCAAGAACACCAACCTTATCAACAGCAACCTCTGGCACTGTTTGGACCGCATCCTAAGTTCTGAAGAATTGCAGACCCCTCCTGACGTTGTTAATTTTATCAAGAGGCTCGCGGCCCCGGATTTTGCGAAGTGTTTTTACCCAAACGGGACTGAGCTCCACGCAAACGTGTGAAGTCTGAGGAGTTGTCTGATGCTGAGGGTGAGCAGGGTACCGCTGTGGACCAACCTACTGAAGTTCTCCCTTCAGAGCCAGAAGCTATTTTCGTTCTTAATGACCCAGCTGCAAGTAGCGACAAGTCTCCCGCTACTGCCATAGGAAGGGAAAAAGACCGCGGCAAGAAACAGAAGAAGGGCCCCTTGGCTGAAGAGGGAGACAATTCCTCCTTAAGTAAAAAATCCAAAGGGAAATCCATTTCTCATGAGGTAATTGTCGACCCTACCAACGAACAAACTACCATACCCTTGATGTTCGAACATTTTGATGGTGCAAAACTTCCTGCTCCCGTAGGCTGCCTCGACGTAAAGGCAAACTCAGAGGGCCCAATTCCTCCTGGGCAAGGAACTTCAATTTTGCTTGTTCGCGCCCATAGTTCAAACTCCTTCTTCCTTCAGGACTCAGATGTTCTGGCTAACTCTCTGCAGACCCTGCTTGCCCTTATAGCTCAAAAAGAGAGAGAGAAGCACTGAAACTTCAGAGGGAGCTTGCCGAACTCAAAAGGAGCATCTCGTCCCAAGCTAAAGAATCGCAGGAATCGTTTGATCTTGTTAAAAAATGATTTGATTCTTCCGAGGCTAATGTTAGAGCTTTTAGTGCAAAAGAGAAGCAGTGGGAAGAAACCCTTTCCGAGGTCGAAGAGAATCATGCCAGGGCCGTCGAAGAACTTACTGCTCATAAAATTCAGAACAAATTTCTTCATTGGTGGTCGAAGAAGATGGCCAAAGAAGTACAGAAGCTCCAAACGGCTTTCGACCAGAGCAAAGAAAAAAACCATGCTTTTGGAGTTAACTGCAAAATGGTCATGGATCAGCAAGTTGCCGGTGCGAGGGCCGGTTACGTCCTGAATTTCCATGCTTTGTGGCCTTAGATGTCACTTGGATCGATGTGGCTTGATGTTCCTGAAGAAGATCGCCCTGAAGGCGTCGACTGCTCTGACCATGATATTGACGAATCCGACCCTTCTGACGATTTTTCCGATGCCTGATTTTTATTAACTCATATTTTATGTTGTATTTTCTTCGCTTCTAGCTTATTTTTGTGACCGGATTTCTATTTTGTAAACCGCACCATGTTTATGTCCGACTTTTATCCGAACTCATTTATGTCTGTTTTAAGATTCTATCTTTTTTCCATTGGAAGTGATCAATTTCTGATGCTAATTTTTTAATGTATTTAATTACATCTTAAAATTTTAAATCAACTTAAAAGTTGAAAAACCCCTTTGTTGGGTTCGACATTTTGTAGATCAACTTGAAAGTTGAAAAAATCCCTTTGAACGGATTCATCATTTTGTAGATCAACTTGAAAGTTGAAAAAATCCCTTTGACGGGTTCAACATTTTGTAGATCAACTTGAAAGTTGAAAAACCTCTTTGATGGGTTCAACATTTTGTAGATCAACTTAAAAGTTAAAAAACCCCTTTGATGGGTTCGACATTTTGTCGATCAACTTGAAAGTTGAAAAATCCCTTTGATAGGTTCGACATTTTGTGGATCAACTACAAAGTTGAAAAACCCCTTCGATGGGTTCGATATTTTGTAGACTTATTTTTAGGCTCTGAATATTCAGTATAAAGGGGTCGGTTTAAGTAGACACCTCATTAAAACCTCCCCGCGCCACCAGGGTAGGAAAGAGTGTGCCCCCGACTAAATTTCCCTATACAACCAAGAATTAGAATGATAAAAATTACAAATCATTCTAGATAAAATTTAAGATGCTCGATGTTCTACGGGAGGCGCATGGGTCGATCATATTTGTCTTTTAAACGATAAGTTCCTAGTTTTATCTTATTGATTACTTGGTACGGTCCTTTCCAATTTGGTGCTAACTTTTCGAGTTGTTTATCTTTTGTGTGGAGGAAAACCTTTCGTAAAACTTTTCCCCAACTTTGAAATCTCTTCTTCGAATTTTTGAGGCATACCTTCTTCTCGTCAGGGTCTGATAATGTAGAGAACTGAGATAAGCCCTTGCTCGCTTCTCTTCTATCAAATCTAGAGACAAAGCCTGATTTTCATCGTTTCTGTTTTCCTCGTAATGACCGACCCTAAAATAAGGGAACATGGTTTTTGCTGGAATTACCGCATCCCTCTCGTACACCAATGCGTAAGGTGATTCTTGCGTCGCTGTTCTAGGTGTGGTTCGGTATGACCATAATACCTCTTGTAAGAAATCCGGCCATTTTCTAGCCTTTCCTTCCAATATCCTTTTCAATCCGTTAATGACCGTTATGTTGGTAAATTCAACCTGTCCATTCGCCCGAGGATAGAATGGAGCTGAAAACACTCTTATATGTTATGACTAGCACAAAATTCCCTCATCTCATCTGAGGAACACCGTACCGACAGCAACTGTTTGACCATATGAACTTCACCACATCTTTTGCTCGGTTTCCCGATATTGGTTCTGCTTCGACCCATTTTGAAAAATAATTCACCGTCACTACAATAGTCTGCCTTCCTCCAGATGCTAGTGGAAGTGGTCCCACCAAGTCTATTCCCCATCTATCAAACGATAACCCCTCAGAAATGGATTATAGAGTAACTGCTGGATGTGGATCGAATTTTCGAATCTCTGGCACGTGTCACACATTTTGACTAGTTCTTTAGCGTCTGCCCATAGCGTAGGCCAATAAAAACCCGACAAAAGGACTCTCCTGATTAATGTCTTGAAACCACAGTGTGCCGATCCTTTGCCGTCGTGTAACTCGGGCGCGATCATCTATGATTCTTCGTGACTCAAGCATTTTAAGAGAGGTCTGCTTGCATATCTTTTGTAACGAACATTTCCCAAAAACATATAGCCTTGTGCCTTGTTCTGCACGCTTTTTGCTAAACTCTTATAATCGGGCAACACTTCCTCGATCAAGAATTTTGTAATGTTACTCCTCTAATCAGGATTTGAAACCGTCGAGATTTGACAGGCTACATCTGGTCTATTCTCCAGATCTTTCCTCTTAAGAATGGATGGATGTTCTTGCGCTAAAATCCAAGGGTATTCTCCCAAATATGCCGTTGTGGCCAACGAGTCTGCAATTGTGTTATCTTCCCTTCGGAAGTGTTCATAAGTTACGTTTTTAAACGATGAAGCCATGATTCTTAAAGCCGCTAAATATTGCACCAGCTGCTCTTTCCTTGCCTCTGATTGTCCAGTTGCATGATTTATTAATAGCTGCGAATCACTGATCAACCGAACGTTTTTTGCCCTGCAAATTTGCGCCAACCTCAGTCCTGCCAATGCGGCTTCATACTCCGCTTCGTTGTTCGAGGCTTTAAAACCAAAATGGATTACTTGATGCATTGTAACTCCTGAAGGTGTAGAAATTTGAATGCCACCCCCACTTCCGATGATACTGGAGCCTCCGTCCGTTCTAACTATCCATTCGTCTGTGTTAATCTCTGTCTCCACCGGTACTTCCTCGGGCCTACTACAATGAAACTCCACTAGGAAATCTGCTAACGCCTGTCCCTTGATAGCCGTTCGTGGTTCAAAATCAATGTCAAAGTCTCCCAGTTCTACCGACCATTTCATCATACGACCAGAAATATCGGGCCGTTGCAAAACAATTTTGAGAGGAAATGCGGTTCGAACTGCGATAGAATGGCCTTGGAAGTATGGTCGCATTTTTCTGGCGGCTGTTACCAAAGCCAGGGCCAATTTCTCGAGCTTCAAGTACCATTTTTATGCGTCCAGTGGACTTTTACTTACGTAATAGACCGGCTTAGGGATTCTATTATCTTCTCGAACCAGCGCTGCAATGACCGCGTGTTCCGAGACTGCTATATAAAGAAACAACCTTTCCTGGGGTGACGGCTTTGTTAACAATGTTGAAGACGACAAATAATTCTTAATGCCGACGAACGCTTCGGTACACTCAGGAGTCCAGCAAAAATTCTTAGCATTCCTCAGAATTTGAAAAAATGGTACGCATTTGTCCGACGATCGCGAGATAAATCTGTTCAACGCCGCTAAACGCCCGGTTAAAATCTATACCTCTGTAACATTTCTTGGAGGTGCCATGTTGTTCAAAGCATTTAACTGAGCATGATCCGCTTCCATCCCCTTCTCGCTAATCATGAACCCTAAAAACGTTTTGGACCGAACTCCGAAAGAACATTTTTATGGGTTCAAATTAAGATTCACTTTCCCAAGATTCCTGAATGTTTATTCAAGGTCTACGAAATGACTCTTGTTGGTGATGCTCTTAACCAGTATATCATCAATGTAGACCTCTACATTTCGCCTGATTTGCTCCTTGAAAACTTTATTCACAAGCCTTTGATAGGTGGCCCCCGCATTTTTCAGACCATACGACATAACTTTGTAACAATATAAGCCCCTTCCTGTGATAAATGTAGTGCTTTCTTGGTCTTTAGGATCCAACTTTATCTGATTATACCCAGCGTAGGCATCTATGAAAGATAGTATCTTGTTTCTTGATGTCGAGTCTACCAACTTATCAATCCTCGGCATGGGAAAAGGATCCTTGGGACATGCTCTGTTAAGGTCTGTAAAATCCATGCACATTCTCCATTTTTCGTTTTTCTTTTTTACCAGAACCGGATTAGCTGTCCATCGCGGGTACCAGGACTCTCGAATATGCCCTACCCTTGTCAATATTTCGACTTCTGAAATGATCACCTCTGTCTTTTCTTGAGAAAATTCTCGGCGCTTCTATGTTATGGGTCGAATACTTGGGTTTATAGATAATTGGTGGTAGATGACGTTTTTAGGGACCTCTGTTACATCTTCTGAACACCAAGCGAAAAGATGTAACTTTTGTTTGAGAAAATCAATTAATTTTTTTCGGAACCAAGGGGACAAATTTACCCCAATCTTCAATACCTTCCTTTTGGAAAATTTGTAATTCTCACAACTTTTATATGTGAGCAAAAAACCCGGGGTCTCCCTAGGACCATCTGCAGGTTCTGATCCACGGGCCGACCCCGATAACTGCTAATGCCTTACATCGACCATTTCCCTATCCGGTTTTACTGCCAAGGCTGCCCGATAACATTCCCTTGCGGTCTTCTGACTGCTTCTGACAAATCCTACGTTGTTTCCAATCACATACTTCAGACACTGGTGAACTGTAGAGGTTACAGCATGCATTCTTGACAACCAAGAGCGACCGAAAAATGCGTTGTGCGACGTAGGTGTATCAACAACAATGAATAAGACCGTCACTTCTTTCTTAAACGGCCCTCTCTTGAGCGGAACTACTCCTTCGAATTCTCCTACGACTTCTGCTGACGCCCCTATAAAGCCGATGATTGTTCGATCTGACTTTACGATTACTGGTTTATTCCTGAACCCTGAAAAAGTTTATAAGAAAATTATGTTCGCAGAACTACCGGTGTCCACCAAAATTCTTCGCACATCCTCCCCTGCGATAGCCGCGCCGATTACGATTGCGTCCTAACGAGGGTCTGCCACGTCTCTCATGTTATCATCATGCATAAAATAGGAGAATAATTCTGATACAAATGAGGCAAAGTTCTCGCTTCTAGTTGAGTTGCCAAATTCACTATATACCTCTTCCGTGAAGAATTTGTAGTACCCGCCATCAAATCGCCCCCTAAAATAGTTAGAGATTCAAAGAATTTGCACATATCTCTTATTTTTTCTCGTGTTGGGGGTACCACTTCCTCAATTACTCCAATCAGGTTCTTATTTTTGTCGGGGTCTAGATATTCGGTGGATACGTCGAACGAATCACTGACCTTGGAAATTACCAAAGAAACTTCCTGTTTAGGCGCTGCTACAAGTTTCTTAGCCGCTCCCTCTTGCTGAGCTTGATTTTTCACATACTTTAGAAATTTTACCACTGTCGATTTGCGCTTGGACTTCCTTCTTGAGCGCAATACAATCCTTGGTATCATGACCCACATCATCATGGTACCTACATAAGCGGTTGTTCCGACCTTCACGGGGGGTTCCAAAGGAAATGGCTTCCGAAAATGTACATTCTTTCGCGACTTATCAAAGATAGTCGCAACACATTCAGTTAAATTGGCAAAATAATCAAACCGAACCCATTTGTTTGATATGGGTCGGTAATTATTTCCTTTATAATTATTTCCTTGGTAGTAGTTTCGCGTCCTTTGTGTTTGATTTCCCGATCCTTTCGCGTATGATGCAGGAGCTACGGTGCTTATCGGTTGTGGCTGAGGGATCAAACTAGTCTTTGAAGTTTTTTAATTCGTAACCACCGAAGCTTGATTTGTTTGTTGGATCTGTGCTGCCAATTCCGAGGCTTCAGTTTCCTCAATAAGGATCTGCTTTTCGACTTGGGCTAACAAAGCTGAAAAAGTGAAAGCTTGTTTCGTTGTCACAGATTGCTTCATCGGCCCTGGTAATAAGCATAATATGTAACCAGTTAAGGCTACACTTTCATCACAATATTCTAGATCTGTTTTTGCGTCTATGAAACGCCGAGTATAATCCCTCAGACTATCTCCGACCTTTTGTCGGCAATTGACTATTGTGTCCCCATTCGCTCTGAAATTTTCGCTACCGACGAATTGCTGTCTGAACATCATCCAGAACATATCAAAATTCTTAATGCATCCCTGTGGTAACCGATTATACCACTTCGACGCCTGATCTTTAAATACCATTAAAAAATCTCGACAAACCAGCTTGTCGTCATTGTCGAAACTCAGCATAATTTTTTTGAAAGCTTCTAGATGATTTATGGGTCTTTCTTTCCGTCATACTTTTCAAGATTAGAGATGTCAAAATGCTTTGGGTGGTTTCCTGAAAAAATTTCATCTGATAATGGAGACGACCTCCAATTATGCCCGATGTTGAAGGTTCTTCCTCCTAAGCCTTCTGCCGGACTTGTGAACAACCCTTCATCGAGTGGGTTGGCAAATTGACTCCCCACCCTGTAACCCTGTGATTGGCTTACTGATGGAAACTGGAACTGAGGACCATTCATCTGCTCTCTTTTGAAAGTAATCGTTCCGATTTTTTCAGCTGATGTGGGCATTATTTTCTCAATCCTAACTCCCTGAGGTTCGACTATTTTAGCTCGCGGCGACTTTCGCCTTCTGAGCTCTCTTTCTTTGATCATCCTTTTATTTTCCTGAAGCGTCGGAAATCCCGGACCGGGGAAGAAGACACACTCAAATCCTCCCCTGAAGAAAATTCGTACTCCAACCTAGATCGCAATCCAGACTTCTTTCGTGCAGCCTCATCGATCCTCCTTGACCGACTCCTGTTCTTGTAAAACTCCACTTCTTCTTGACCAGCATCTCGTCAAATATCTTTCATTTCTACATCTGATCGTTCACTTCGACCATCCAGCCGACCTTTCGTTTCAGCCAAGGCCAAATCCCTCTCGGCATTCAGCTTAGCAATGTCGTCTAAAAGTTGTTGCATAGTCGTGATTAAGGTCGACCGGCTACTTCGGCCCTGATTTCCATCATTACCGAGCAACTCTTCAAAGTTCCAACCCTCCGAGAATGACATCTCTTGGTCAAACCCTTTCTCCTTTTCTTTTCCATTCCTAGCCTCGGTATTCATTCGTTAACTTTTCTTTTCGTAAGGTTGAGATTTTGGGGAACTTAATCTCCGGGTATCTCTCTTTCCTACAGACGACGCCAATGATAAGTATCAGAATATCTAGGGTGGTTTATCGGGAAATGTGAACGAGTAAAAGGTGTCAGGCTAGTAAGTACAAAATTTTAGAGAGAAAAAGTAGTCAAAATCAAGTACTAATTATTAGAAGGTCCTCTTTTGGGGGACATAATCTTTCTTTATATAGTGACAACTGTGGGACCCATGGTCACATGCCAAACTTATTCTAATTGCATGTTACCCTCTTCATTTGTACTTATGTCACTTATTTATTACTTTACAAATAAGCCCCTGCACATAATTATATTATAATTTAAGCCCTCTATTACACTTGGTATTTTAGGCCCTTATCAGTTAATAATTTCGGTTCATATTTTAGCTGGCATAAAGTCATTTGAATAAAGGTCTTGCTATTTTTGTTTTTCTTTAAGATTTGTTGAGAGTGATTGTTGATTAGAGTCAACAATCACTGATATAAATTTTTTAATCCAGGGTTCTTTAGTCTTAACAAGAGTTAAAGGATGACTAGGGGAAAATATGGCTTTTCATTTAGTTCCTCTTTACATATTGAAGGTGAATGGCCTATGTGCTTACAAGTTTTATAAAAGGTAGGTCTATCATCATCGGTGATATCCCGCCAAAAGCCTGTTTTTTCTCTAAAACTGATCCAACCATTATTTGGAAGAGTTTTGGAGACATCTACAATTGTCCAAGCTTTACACATGTTAAAGCTTGCACGGTTTTTATGTGGTACCCATAATACTGAAAGTAATCATATTGCTTTAGCAATATGGGTAACATAGTCACTATTATAAAGGAATTCAGGTATTTTTGGCATGGAAATCCATACTGGAGTCAGAGGTGACTCCATTTTGGGGTTAATTTGGGGCGTCCATTTAAATATTTTGTATGTTAATTTTCCTATTAACCTATCATTACGTTTCCAGAAGGTTTTAACATCTTCTAAGTTATCAAATTCTATAAAAACAATGTATGTAGTCCCAAAGATAGACACTATAATTAACACAGAACCTAAATGATGCAAGATATACCTAAAATCATCTAATACAGGTCTCCGGAAGGAGAATTTTGCAATCAGTGTGAATTTAGAAAGGGTTGAAAGAGTAGACTTATCTGACTCCTAAAATGTTACTGAAGTGTAGTCCTCGTGCTCTTCAATTAGAACATTCTCATGCTTAAAAGACCTTATGTGGCCTCTAATTGTATCTACAAACGTCTTCTCAAGTAAAATGTATCCTTGTTGAGCTGATTGTTGAAGATTCGTTGTCTTTTCGAACGTTAGATTATCCACCAGGTGCATGGTATCTTCATTCTTTCCTGATGTAGGTAGAGTTGTCCTCAGTGGAGGAAATTCCTCCAAATCTGGTGTCGCCCTCTTGTACTCTGTTGGTGACAAGTTCTTTGTTTGAATCTTGATTTCGTACTGATTATTTATTCGAGAATCCATGTCTTCCATCGTAAAATTAGGGTTTTCCAATTTGGGGAAAACCTCAAATACCCTCTCTTTGGTCTCACTCTCTGTCCAAATCGTTGTTGATTCGGAATTTAACTGTTTCTTGAACCTTATAATACCAAAACGAAACCTCCCTTCTTGATTGCAGCTTTAGATGACGTCTTCTTGTAGCCCTAAATCAAAGATATTTTGATTGAAGTATTTGTAATCCGTATTTTCTCAGAGGAGAAGTGTTTCACTTTTAAGTGGAAGAAGATTTTCTTACTCTTGATTCTTCAAAGCATGATAACCTTATCACCTAATTTCTAAAAATTTGAGAGTTCTGGAGTTGATGGAAATAGAGATCGAGGTTGGATCTTCTACTGACAACTATTGATCAAGTGAAAGATCAACGGGAGAGAAGAGTCTTGCTTTTAACTCATTTGTTAGTTATATTTCCCAACCACGTTATTTCATATTGGGAAATAATTGTCTTCTGTAAATTAACATAATTATAAACAATTTGTTTCATAGTATATTTATCAAACATTTTGCACATGCCTTGGAAATATCCAAGACCTGGTAAGATTCCAACTTTATTTGTCGTTACATTGGTGAATAACTCTGGAAATATCCACATAATACACCATCAGTTTGGTGCATAATATCATATTTACATTATCATGTTGGTGAATTATTTTAAATATTTCATCATTATTGGAGAATTATTTTAGGCCACTTCAACCACTGATCTCTTGGTTTGTTAGGATACATCTGTATTTTTTGTGTCTTGGTAGTAAGATTTACGTGAATTATTGACTTTAAATGTTTCCTCTTATCATTTTCTAACACATACAAAGAATACAAAACTTTATGATATTATTTGCGAAGTATAATATAATATTTGTGTGAAACATTATATGAATTATATGCGAAACCTACATTACGGTTGATGCAAAACAAATAATCAACTATATATGCGGAACCTGACATACTTATTTTTCCATATATGTGACAGATAAAACTAAATAGTTTTCCGATGCAATGACGAATTATTTTATAACGTTCCAACCAAGGATTTATTAGTTTTGTTAGGACTTGTCTGTTATTTTAACGTTCCAATGCGATAGATAAAACTAGCTATTTTTTCAATGTCATGCTGAGTTATGGCATGTCATTTAACCACTTATATGTTTTGTTATGAATTTGTTGTTTTCATGTCGTCTTAGAAACATTTACGGGAAAATTGACTTCAAATATTTATTCTTATCATTTACCAAACTAGACCAGAAATATAAAAATCTATGTTATTGATTGTGAAATATTGAGAATTATAAATGTAAAACCTTATATAAATTATATGTAAAACATGAAGCATGTATGATACGAAACTGAGGAGAAATTATATATGTGAAACCTGACTCACTTATTTCACCATTTAGGTGACGAATAAAACTAACTATTTTTCCAATATCATGATAAATTATTTTATGTCAATCCAACCACCGATCTGTTGGTTTTGTTATGTATCGTCTATTTTTTCGTGATGTCGAATTGAGATGTTTGTTTTTATTTATTTCCAACCTAGACCAGTAATAAGAAAATTTACGATATGGATTGTGAAATTTTAGTAATTATAAATATGAAACCCTATATAAATTATAAACAAAAAATCATAACGTATGATGTGAAACCAAAGAGAAAGTATATATGTGAAACATGACTTAGTTATTTCGTTACATAAACAACATATAAAATTATTTATTTTGTCAATGCATTAATGGATTATATTTGGTCATTCCAACCACCTATTTGTTGGTTTTGTTATGAATCATATGTTGTTTTCATGTCGTGGTATCAAGATTTACATGAAATATTGATATCATATGATTGCTCTTAAATTTTTCCAACCTAGACCATATTTTAAAAAAGCGTATGATATTGATTGCAAAATCTTAGTATAATATACGTGTAAAATCTTATATGGTTATTATAAAATATGATCTTCTAGAACCTTTAATGTTATTTTCTTATTCTATGGGAAAATTCTAGTGAACTATCATCGTTATTGGATTAGAAGCATGAATTTATGACCCACGAGTACTACAAATTTTATTCGATGACCGAGTGGGTTTAAAAGACTGGTAAAAAAACTATCTTCGTAATTATAGTCAGATCAAACGGTCAGGTTTATAAAGGTAAAACTCCTAGAGTTGTGTACCAATGTGAGATATTCGGCCACTATGATAAAGTATTGGTGAACAGAAGATTGAAAACAGAAATCAAGCAGTAGCAAAAAAAAAATTAATTGTCATTTTACATTAGTAAGTAATCATGTCATCATAGGTGATAATATGTGGTCATTAAGTGTGGTTTCCAACGTATACAACCACAACCCGATTAAATACTTACAAATAAATATGATGATTATGAGGTTTAAAAGTTACAAAAAATAATGGTAGATCATTTAATCTCTTTTGGAACACTTACGTGCAATATTTTGAATGCTCTAAAGATTAACGATCCAGAGAATTGCTCCAACATGCTTAACGTATACAATTACCAAAAAAGATATTGTTGACGCAAAATATATAGTTCCTTGCCCCGTTATCGAATGGGTGGCTGGAAGATTTGATCCAAAGACGTCAGTTTTCAGAGGATTGTCAAGTACTAGAGTTAAATTCGACTCTATGGTTTCCGAAGGAGTTTCTCTAGCTCGTTTGCGTTCTTGAGAGTTTCTTTTGTCTTTGTGATGCCTTTTCCTTTTTCCATAAGAATTATTGTGATGTTTATCTTTACCCATAGATTCGATGGGTTCGAGATCGGAACGTTGGTTTAAACAAGAGATTTATAAGGGTATGATGGCAGAGGAGTTTTTTATGAGGGCCAGGCACCGTACAAAGTGGTAACCGGAGGTTGGGATTGAGGCTCAACGTAGGTACCAGCAGCAAATTTCTCTTCGAATTTTTGGCTAATGAACAGCCACTCTGGAATTCAACGAGCTTTGGGGAGCATAAGCCATCTTTCTCTCTCTAGAAAGTTTAGAACAAAGGGTTTGGATTGTAAATGAAAGGGGCGAGTATTTATATAAGTAGATGGGCTTTTAAAGTGAGAAAGGCCTGGGGACATTTTTCTTTGTTTGCCTAGGGGTGTTATAGGTAACATAGGCACAATTGTATTGAATCAAGAACTGAGGAAGAATGTGAAGAGGAAATCAAATGATGAAAAATGTTGGGAAGTGTAATAAGATCCCTAAAAATATTTGGTGACAAAGAATGACGACTAATGACATCATTAATAAAAGGCGTGAGATTGCTGACTGGGATATGAGAGTTGACACTAAAAAGTTCGATGAGCCTAATCCTTGCAATTAATTAGCCAAGACTAGGGGGCTATTGATATATGTATTGATACGATTATTTTCGAAGAAGACTCTTTGAAAGTATCAAAACGTCCACATGATTGTTTCCGATGAGATCTTTTAAGGAGATAGAAATTTTCTGTGTTCGGTTATGGTCTAGTCTTTTCTAAGAAATTGCAAGGATTGTGGGGCTACTGGTCAGTGTCGTCGAGGAGGTAAAATGTGGGAAAAAAGATTTTTTGAATATTTGATAAGAATGGGCAAAATTATCTTGTAGGTTAATCTTCGAAGAACAGTTACTCATCAGAAAGTAGTTTGCGAGGAAACGTTTTTCAAGGAGAATCCGAAGACGAGGAAGTGTTTTTCGAGGAGAATTAAATATAAGAAAAAATTCGAAGAATTCATCGCAGTCCTAGTAAAAAAAATTACAAGAACTGGGGGGGGGGGGCTACTGATAAGGGAGAATAAAATATATAAGGGGAAATCGGAAAGAAGCATTTTTATTGGGGAAATATTGTAAAATGTATTATGAAAGTACTAATTATGAACAAGTGGTAAAATATACGGACTAGGTGTGTAATAGTTAAGAATTTAAGCGTGTGGGGCCCGTTATTGTACTATAAAAGAACCCCACACGCGTTGAGAAGTTTGGTTGATTAATATAATAATATTTTCTCTCTCTACTTTGAGTAGCACTTTCTCTATCTAAAAACACCCTCATAAAGAATTTATTATAACAGTTTAGTCCTTCGGATATTCGTTTTACACAAAATTACCCTTGAGCAAACTCTTAATTCATCACCATGTACCCATGAGCTTTCCCAATTTCAACGAGAGGGTCGGTGGGTTCTTTTGCATTTTATAGACGACCATTAGAAATTATTATCCATCAAACCTTGTATTAAACTTACGAGAGAAGAAGTCATTATCACTAACTATGCATTTTTAAATGCAAAGCTATATATGTTTTTACAAGTGAAATATGTCATTAGATAAAAATATATATATGAATATTAGATACCTTTGGGTACTCTTTTTCAGCCCCATAAGGTTGTTAAAACAATAGGTCATACTCCTGGTAAGGGTCGTGGTTGTGTTAGATGTAGGAAAATCTTTGTGGACAATTCAATACAAATAGATCCTTCTTATTTTAAACATTTTGAACAATAGTTCAAAGAATATCATGCGGGTAGTGCTCCTCCTAGATTTGGTTACACCGGTTAACATAGTATAGGTATATTACAAAACCATTAAATATCAAATACAACAACAAAAAATACTATACAAATTATTAATAATGTTTGTCTGAAATATCACAATGTTGAAGGAAATTGGCGTAGAATTCATCATAATTGTTATGGAAGCTTTGATGGTTCATAAAAATAATTTGGTACGCACATCTCGCGAATAAGCATCTGAAGTCAATATTTCACATTAAATCTTATTACCACGACATGATGAAAAAAATATGGGTCCTAAAAACAAAAAGATTAATGGTCAGAATGACATAAAATAATTTGTTGTTGCATTGGGAGATAATTAGTTTTATCAATCGCCTAAGTTGCAAGATAAGTAAGTCAGGTTTTGCATATATAATTTCTTTTTAGTTTTGCATCATATGGGCTTCATGTTTTGCATATAATTTATATAATATTTCGCATTTATAATTACTAAGATTTAACAATCAATGTCGTAATTTTTTATATTCTTGGTCTAGGTTGGAAAACGATACGAACAATAATTTAAAATTAACATTTTACGTAAATCCTACTACCACATTATGAAAATAACTTATGGATCATTTAGTTGGAATGACCTATAATAATTTTTCATTGTATTGGTGAGACATTTTATTTTATCAATCACCGATGTGGAAAAATAAATATGACAATTTTACAAAGTAATTTAACAAAATATGATATGATATTCACTAGGATTTGAGCGAATATGTCTTTGAAATTCACCATAATAAGGTGCAATGTGGCGAAAAAATATATGAAACTTACCAAGATCCAATGAATTCATATATCATGTGCGAAATTTGATAATTTCATAAAATGTGTATTGTCTAGCTTTATTGTTTAAATAGTATTCAATTTATGCAGTTCAAGAATACTAATTTCACATGAACATTTGTTACATATGGTTGTTAATTCAAGTATAACCCATGTTTTTACACTTTAAACACATTAAGTTTTTAAAAACTTTAATTACAAAAAATGGCTAACATCACATGCAAAACTATATCAAATGTAACTATATTGTGCTTCAGAACATACAAATTTTAAGTTTTATAAATAATATCATCTTATTATACAGCATTTTAATGGAGAAGAAGAACATTATGAATATCTGCATTTTTTCGTTTCCCTTACAACCTCATTTGATGACCGAAATTGTATAAACCTTGTTTCCGATATAAGACAACGTTGATGACGCGGCGGAAATAGAAGAAGAATCAACGATAGATGAAACTCTAATTCAAGAGTAACATGATGAAACCCTAATCTAAGGGTAACAAAGACTGAAATTTTCAGATAAAAAAATATATTATTCAAAAAACTTAAAATAACTTAAGGCATATGAGACTTTATATAATAGTTTCTCAAAACCCTAAATTATAATACAAGGAAATAAAATAAATATTTTAAAATAAAATCAAATCAAATCAAATCAAATCTTAATATAATTAGATTTGATTTAAATACATAACATATTTGAATAAAATAAAATAAAACAAACAACGCTTATTTGTTTGGACTTTCTGGGCTACATCATCCTCTACTGGTTGACAAGAATTCATCCTCGAATTCACAGCACCATCACCATCAAGAACACAAATTATTTATTTTATTTTATTCAATCGTTACATCGGGAATTATAATTGTTGACCTTATTGGAATAAGATAAATTCTTCTCGAGTGTTCCTTATTCGAAGTCACATTGAAGCCATCCAGTTGAAGGAAAAAATAGTTTCAAAAACCTTACATAGCCTGAAGACAACATCCCTATGTCCAGTTGATGAAAAATGGTTTTGAAAACCTCTTCATAGCCTGAGACAGCATCTCGATAAGCAATTTTTACCTTGATTCGAAAATTGGTAGCCAATTTAAAATCCTTCAGTAACCAGTCAATATGATCGTCATTGAAACGCCTAGTGTGTCTCTCGCATACCAACCGATCTTTGAGATCTTCATGGCCGTATGTTGTTCTCTCTTTTAGACCTTTAATCAGATGAAATCAAGATTCAGAAACATGCTTGACCCGTAGCAGGAACTGAGGCTCTGATACCAAACTGATGACGCGGCGGAAATAGAAGAAGAATCAACGATAGATGAAACTCTAATTCAAGAGTAACATGATGAAACCCTAATCTAAGGGTAACAAAGACTGAAATTTTCAGATAAAAAAATATATTATTCAAAAAACTTAAAATAACTTAAGGCATATGAGACTTTATATAATAGTTTCTCAAAACCCTAAATTATAATACAAGGAAATAAAATAAATATTTTAAAATAAAATAAAATCAAATCAAATCAAATCTTAATATAATTAGATTTGATTTAAATACATAACATATTTGAATAAAATAAAATAAAACAAACAACGCTTTTTTGTTTGGACTTTCTGGGCTACATCATCCTCTACTGGTTGACAAGAATTCATCCTCGAATTCACAGCACCATCACCATCAAGAACCCAAATTATTTATTTTATTTTATTCAATCGTTACATCGGGAATTATAGTTGTTGACCTTAATGGAATAAGATAAATTCTTCTCGAGTGTTCCTTATTCGAAGTCACATTGAAGCCATCCAGTTGAAGGAAAAAATAGTTTCAAAAACCTTACATAGCCTGAAGACAACATCCCCATGTCCAGTTGATGAAAAATGGTTTTGAAAACCTCTTCATAGCCTGAGACAGCATCTCGATAAGCAATTTTTACCTTGATTCGAAAATTGGTAGCCAATTTAAAATCCTTCAGTAACCAGTCAATATGATCGTCATTGAAACGCCTAGTGTATCTCTCGCATACCAACCGATCTTTGAGATCTTCATGGCCGTATGTTGTTCTCTCTTTTAGACCTTTAATCAGATGAAATCAAGATTCAGAAACATGCTTGACCCGTAGCAGGAACTGAGGCTCTGATACCAAACTGATGACGCGGCGGAAATAGAAGAAGAATCAACGATAGATGAAACTCTAATTCAAGAGTAACATGATGAAACCCTAATCTAAGGGTAACAAAGACTGAAATTTTCAGATAAAAAAATATATTATTCAAAAAACTTAAAATAACTTAAGGCATATGAGACTTTATATAATAGTTTCTCAAAACCCTAAATTATAATACAAGGAAATAAAATAAATATTTTAAAATAAAATAAAATCAAATAAAATCAAATCTTAATATAATTAGATTTGATTTAAATACATAACATATTTGAATAAAATAAAATAAAACAAACAACGCTTTTTTGTTTGGACTTTCTGGGCTACATCATCCTCTACTGGTTGACAAGAATTCATCCTCGAATTCACAGCACCATCACCATCAAGAACCCAAATTATTTATTTTATTTTATTCAATCGTTACATCGGGAATTATAATTGTTGACCTTAATGGAATAAGATAAATTCTTCTCGAGTGTTCCTTATTCGAAGTCACATTGAAGCCATCCAGTTGAAGGAAAAAATAGTTTCAAAAACCTTACATAGCCTGAAGACAACATCCCCATGTCCAGTTGATGAAAAATGGTTTTGAAAACCTCTTCATAGCCTGAGACAGCATCTCGATAAGCAATTTTTACCTTGATTCGAAAATTGGTAGCCAATTTAAAATCCTTCAGTAACCAGTCAATATGATCGTCATTGAAACGCCTAGTGTGTCTCTCGCATACCAACCGATCTTTGAGATCTTCATGGCCGTATGTTGTTCTCTCTTTTAGACCTTTAATCAGATGAAATCAAGATTCAGAAACATGCTTGACCCGTAGCAGGAACTGAGGCTCTGATACCAAACTGATGACGCGGCGGAAATAGAAGAAGAATCAACGATAGATGAAACTCTAATTCAAGATTAACATGATGAAACCCTAATCTAAGGGTAACAAAGACTGAAAATTTTCAGATTAAAAAATGTATTATTCTAAAAACTTAAAATAACTTAAGGTTATATAATAGTTTTTCAAAACCATAAATTATAATACAAGGAAATAAAATAAATATTTTAAAATAAAATAAAATCAAATCAAATCAAATCTTAATATAATTATATTTGATTTAAATACATAAGATATTTGAATAAATAAAATAAAATAAACAAGGCTTTTTTGTTTGGACTTTCTGTGCTACATCAAACGCTAATCTACCTTACAAACTAACGATCGATCGATGGTTTAAAAGAATTAAAAAATTTATTTTATAATAAGAGATAAAGTTAAAAGCTTCAAAACCATCCACCTTTAAACTTATGGTTGGAGATAGATTTGTCGAAGAAACCAACATAGAGAAACGTTAACTCTAGTAGCTACGTATAATAATTGTATTTATATGTTGATTTTTTTCTCGTCGAAAGGTATTTTGTCTTTAATAATAAATACAAATAATAAAAAATCATTTTTAGTACCACTACGAATAGTATAAAATGTTTTTATTTTATTATTAATATTCAATCAAATTTAAATTTGGTTGCCACTTCTTTTAAAATCCTCGCCTTCATCGACACTTAATCCAACATACTTAAATCCAAACTATATTTATTTTAACAAATTGTTTTAAAAAAACAAAGAAAATTCAAAACCCATTTCCTTAAAATTTAACCAATGGACAGCAAACAAAATTATTTCAAGCTCAAAAGAAGCTGAACAAACTGTAATTGAGGCATAAACTACATATTTAACATGGTTGTAAAATTTATTTTACCAAAACACTTTAAAACTTTATGGAACAGAAAACCACTGCAACAACCAAGGATTTCAACTCATAGGGTCAAAATACATATCTAGATTTCGATTTTTCGATCAATATTTTCAATGCAGTTAAACAAGACATAATTTTGACATTTTGGCTGAAATGATATACTATTTTACAACAATGATTTTCGTCCAAACAGTCAAAATTGAATCTTATATCCTAATATTTAACTTTGGTTGCATGTACCAAAATTATATATTATTTAATGGTATCTGATTTTAGTCTAAAAGGTCAAAATTATGTGTAAATTTGGTATTTTCATTACTCGTATAAACACAACATTTGACTTTTTAGTTCGACCCTACATGTCGAAATGTGATCTTTTGTTGAAGTTTTTGGGTTATTTGGTTTGGTATTAGCTAAAAAAATTCAGAAACATGCAATTATATAAGATCACTCGTATGGATTTATGACGCATGCCATTATAATAATATGGATTTTAAAGAGTGTAGTCAACACAAGTCAATAATTTAGATGTATTTTAAACTAAAAGTTATTACAAAAAAACATGGGATAATATTTTTTTCTTACGAGAGGTCTTGTAAACATAAATAACAACATGGTAAATATAATGTTGAAAGAATATATACGTGCACAAAAAATATGCTTGCATTTTTAAACTTATGACTCACATGGTTAGACTTAGGTTGTGGTATTTGGATGTCTTATATGAAGGTAAAAGTCACGCAATTAGGAACTTATTTAATATACCTATGAGTGAGAAAATTTAAAATATATGAAGGATAAATCATTAAGAAATTATCCTTGGTCGTTGCTCGTCATCGGGAAATTTTCTTAGTTTGAGAAATTCAAAACCCAATAATGTATCCACCGTGTTTACCAATTTATAATAAGAATCATAAACATCACACATTGGATATGTACGGTCAATCACACATATAATTTTTGTTGTAAAAATGAAGGAAACCATGTACATCAAATGGCATATGACGACATCTGAGGAGTCTCAAACTATCAATGTTTTTTGACATATTTGACATCTATCATTGTGTTAATGATATTCCCATAGGTTCTAATGATCGAAAGTACCTACAAAAGTACTAGGTAGATAATTTCATTATGAAATTGTTGGGGTTACGTCAATAAGTATAACATTTTTCATTGCATTCATCTTTATGGGTGTAAAAAAATTGCATACTAGACTTGGGTGTTGGATTGTTTTAAATTATTCTTCAAATAAAACATGTACACATTATCAAATTTTATGTTTACATATAGAGCATTGGCATTGATGGACACAATCGATAAAATATTTTTGGACACAACATACTTGTTATACAAACTGAAATATAAATACAAATATTCTACCTAATACGAAGAAAATCCTCGATGACAAATATTCTACCTAATACAAATATAAATACAAATATTCTACCTAATACAAATATTCATCCATATTCGTTTTGTTTATGGTAAAAAAAATAGATTGGTCCTCAATGTTTTTAGTTTGTCATGTTTTTGTCCTTTATGTTCCAAAAATGACACGTTTTGTTCTTTTACGTTCATTATTCTAACATTTTTATCCACATGTTTTAAACAACAACATATTTTGGTCCATCTTATATTATCACCGTTATCAATAACCACCTAAGGTTTGATAAATTACGGATAACCACTTGGTTTTGAATTAAAAGTACCGATAACCACCTAGTAGTTCAAAATATTCCTTAACCAGATTTTTTCTTAAATGTCATATCTTTCAACCATAACTCTAAAAATACATCTGAAATATACCATTAATTTTATTTTTTTAAGACGAACAAAACTAGATCCATGAAATATTTATTTTAGTTATGTAATTATGTGTAGTTGGGCTACGAAAGAAGTCTATAAACTTCATTGTGTTCCAATTGCAAAATTGCGTGTAATTGGGTTGCAAAAAAAAACAATTGAGTTACAATTAGAGAATTATGTGTAATTTGGTTACGAAAAAAACTATGTTCTTGTTACAGAACTATTTGTAAATGATTTGCATAAATAAGAAGAAAATAGTTGCGTAACTATGACTTTGGTTGCAAAAAAAACAATTGTATCAAATTGTGAGATTACGTGCAAATGAGTTCCATAAATTAGAAAAAAATATTTGTATAAATAGAGAACTGATTGCGAAATCAGTATGAAAAACAAGTATATTACCGCTGCGGAATTACGTGTAATTTGGTTGCTAATAACAATTATGTTCTCGTTGTGTAATTACTTTTAATTTGGTTGCGAAAACAGAAAAAAAAATTAACTCTCCAAAAATATCACTTATAGATTTCAGTTTGTTCGTCTTTAATAAAAACGTACGTGTTTTTAGATTCGGAAAGATATAAAGTTTTAATGATAAAAAATAATTAATTGTTAAAGTATTGTTTTTGTGTATTCAAGTGTATTGATAGAAGTGTTTATGTTGCATGTAGCTTTTTTATAAACCTCAAAATCTAAATATGAATGGGTTTATTTAAGTTTTTGTAACTACTTTATTATTCCTTAATAAAACTAAGAAATATAATATTATAATATAATATTATAGAAATTTATTTAAAAAACAAAATAAAAATCACATAAATAAGAAAAAAATAGTTCATTTATTTGGATTAAATCCTCGATATTAAAAAATTCGGAATAACAAATTGCGCGACAAATTTATAAAAAGAATGAACCGAATCTCCGATGAAATTTAATGGCTTAGTGTTTCCGACTTATCTTTCAATTATAAATCATTTCAAAATATAATTTTGAGATATCGATATTGTAGATTGATTTTAAATATATATTATTTAGGTGCAAATTATATTTAGGGCCAGGCTAGAAATAAGACACATTTTGATAGATCTTAAACCACTGGATCTTATACCTATTTGATATATCTCTCACCTAATTTTGGACCAGTTTATCCTTTTCAGAAAACCTAGGTATAAAAGGATTTGATAAATCTCTCACCATTTTTTTCATCTATTTCTCTCTCTCTCTAGAAAGCTCTCAAGCACACCGTTCGACCCATTTCAAAAGCTCGATTTTGAAGAATCTAAAGTCAGGAAAACATAAAGGTAAGCAATACAAACATCATGGTATAAGTTTTTTTAGATTTCGTTGGGTATAAATTGCTGAAGTTAGGTTTTTAAGTTTTTTTGGTTTCGATTTTAAAAGTTTGATTTTTGTATGATTTTAGGTGTTGTTTTGTTAGATTAGTGTTGTATTCTTGTTAGTTTTGGTCAGATCTATGTCTATGTGTTTGGTTTTGTGTGAACTGAGGTTGCTTTGGTAGGTTTCTAAGTTTGGGGTTTCGGTGTTGTTGGTAGCACGATCGTGCTACCAGTTTGGATCTGGTCGCACGATCATGCGAGCAAGACAGCATATTATCGCATGAGACGAGATGTGCATTGCCGTCTCATGCGAAAGATAGCTTAAGTTGTCTCATGCGACAGACAGCTTAAGTTGTCTCATGCGACAGACAACTTAAGCTGTCTCATGCGATAGACAGCTTAAGCTGTCTCATGAGAATCAATGCCTTTTATAAAGGCTTATTTGGTGTTGTCTCACTAATACATATTTTTTTTATGTTGTCTTTACAGAATGGGGCGGATCAAGCATAAATTTAAAAATCCGTTCAAGAAAATGAAGGAACGTGATCATTTGGCACGTAAGGCGGAAGAGGCGGCAGAGGGTAGAGTTTTGCCCGAGCCCGAGGATGCAAAGGCATGTCCCAGTGAGGGACATGCTCCTGGTACGCGTACTAGACGACGTTTCCGTCGTCATGGCGATTACATTCCTACTACTGCTGGTAGCACAGGGGCAGGTTCTTCTTCGCAGTCACCTGACTTTTGTTACGATGACGATACAGATGCACCGAATGATATGGAGGGGGTGGAGCGGGAGGAGGCACATGATGCCTCACATTCACAGTACGAGGACGATGCACCTCACACACCAGAGGCAACATCCCACGCACCTAAGGGTGAGGATCAGGATTTTTTGTCGGTGCTCCCGCATGTCATGACTCTCTTTCCGGATTACACCCAACACGAGGCTTTCAGCGTCTATCACAGAGATTTAAGTATTATACCTTTATATTATTTTATCACTTTCTTACGTGTTCGATACATATGTTTATAATTATTGTTTTTTCACGAATTTACGTGTTAGATACATATTGCAGGATAGGGTCACCCTGCGATGCTTCGCTATGTACGACAGTCTCCGGAGACGGGACCTGACACATCAGAGCAGGGTACGGGAAAGGGTGATGAAGACTATTTTTGGCCTGTTCGTCGATGCAGTCTCCCACTGGCATACCAACCTCCATTTGGTGGAGGCATTCTTAGAGCGATAGCATGAGGAGACTTCTTCATTTCATTTCTCGTTCGGGGAGATGACAGTCACCTTGGACGATGTCTACGTCATCACTGGATTACCGGTTGTAGGTAGGTCCTTTGATGCTTTACATTTTGACTCGGAGGTTGACAAGCTTAGTACTTATGTTGGCATGATAGGTGTACGACCATCTGAGTTGAGTAAAAACCTTAGGAACTCTAGTAGTGTGAACCTTGGGTGGCTGCGCACTACTTTTAATGGTGATAGGTATAGTGATAGTAAAATCACAGATGAGAGGGTAGATCATGCCACCCGTGCCTACATAATGTATTTGTTAGGTACCACCATATGTGCCAACAAAACCGGCAACAACATTCCTTTAGATTACCTCCAGTTTGTGAACCAATATCAGGGTATGCATAGGTTCAACTAGGGTCAGTTGGTTTTAGCACAACTGTACCAATCTCTTAGTCAGGGATCTCTCATGGTACGAGAGGCATTTGTGGGTTTATAGGGATGCTCGAGTTATGGATATTTGCCCACGTTGTTCAACTCCGAGCTCCACTGTTTTGTGATTACGACATATCTATGCCCCATATGTGCCGACATGCACCGCAGAAGATTGGTGTCTCTCATGATGTGCGCAGGCAGATGAGACATGCAGTTTCGACGTGCACGGAGGCAGATGTAAGTCATATTCGTTTATTTTAATTCTAAGTACTTTTATTAATATAAATGGCTAAGTTGTTCATTTTTTTATTTACAAGTCATGTTTCTTCCTTTCATACACTTACGGGACCATTATCCGTTCTAGGGGGTGACTTGGGTTGAGTTGACACTTAAGGCGTTCGACGTGGTTGTGTCGTACTACCCAGACCGTGTCACTCAACAGATGGGGTTCGTACAGCTGATTCCTAAGGATATACGCCCTCCTAAATTGAAAAAAACAAGGAAGAATGTGGTCTCTAGATACCCATGGGACGGGCACTTGTGGAGGGATTGAGACAACCATGTGTACACTCCTGATGGCACGTTGTACCGTGGTAGTGGAGAGAGTGCTGACCTGATGTACTACATTTGGGTGAAGAGGAGACTGTGGTACATCGTTAGCAGTTCTGCACCAGCTAGGGGTCCTCGGTTGGAGCCGTAGGGTGGTGCTGACTTTGCAGGATATGAGCAGATTGATCGGTTTGCTCCATCGATACCGACTATGGACCACGAAGATCTTGTAGAGACCGCCCTCCATATGTGCAGGATCGCTGAGAGTTATAGACGTCACTGATTATTACTCTTAGCATACCTTTGTCAGACTTTTCGACATTAAAACTATATTTTGTAACCGGTTTATTTTATGACTGCTTTTATTTATTGTATTTTAATTTATTGCACGTTTGCTTTCAATTTATCAATTTTATGGGTTCGATTCCAACTCAATTTTATCCGTTTATAATTTAAGATTGGAATTCCATCGTAAAGCGAAAAGACTCAAATCTACTTTCAATTAATCAATATTATAGGTTCCAAAAAGAATTTAAGAAAGGAATTACATTATCATATTAACAGATAAACATCTAAAAGACAGAAAAAAGAAAGCACTGGTTTTGTTGTTCTAAAGTAGTCTGAAAAGACTCGAATCTACTTTCAATTAATCAATATTATAGGTTCGAAAAATAATTTAAGAATGGAATTACATTATCATATTAACAAATAAACATCTAAAAGACAGAAAAAGAAAGCACTGGTTTTGTTGTTCTAAAGTAATCCGAAAAGACTCGAATCTACTTTTATATATCACTTAGCCCTAACCCCCACCTCCCATAAATCCTCCAAAAATTACATTATCATATTAACAGATAAGCATCTAAAAGACAGAAAAAGAAAGTACTGGTTTTGTTGTTCGAACATAAGAAACATAACAATGACAGTTTTGTCTTCTTCAAAAAGATGTTATGCTCCCACTATATTATCTCTCTATTTTTATTATCACGTTTGATTGTTCTTACTCTCCACAATATTCCTGATGTGTTATTTAATAATAAGGCAAGTTCTTCGACAGTTGAATGCTCAAGCTGTGTAGTAAGAGTTAGAGCTTCTACCATTGAAAAACATTATATGGTAAGTTATGCCTTTATTTTTTATATTATTTCTTTTGATAGTATATCATTTTAGTATTACTAGCAATATACCTTTATTACGAAATATAAGGTCAACATTAACTCAAACACAAATTCAAACACACACTCAAACACAAACCGAATCGCACACTCAAACTAAAACTGAAACACACACCTATACGTAAATTGAAACACACACTCGTACTTAAACTAAAATACACACTCATACTTAAAATGAAACACACACTCATACTAAAACGGAAGCACACATTCATACTTAAAATGACACACACACTCATACTAAAACGGAAGCACACACTCATAATTAAAATGAAACACACACTCATACTAAAACGGAAGCACACACTCATACTTATCTATCAGGCAAGTTCCATTTCATTAACTTCCTTTCTTCTTTCGCATCTTTGTAGTCACTGATTTCCTATAACCGGATGTCAATAATGTCAGAGCGGACCGAATCCAGCTGGTCCTCTGTTATAGAATCCGTGACTTGACAGTTGAACCAGTTACACGCAACACGACGTTCCAATTCGGTGAGGCCAGAAACTGGATGTTGACGGGATGTGACCAAGACTGACCACCTAGCTCTCACTTCATCAACACGCCTTGAAATTCTAGGCGGCTGAACACCATCCCTTCCATACAGGAAGTACATATGGCATACTAATGCCTCGCAGTACCTTTTACCCCCCTCTAGAATGTGTATATTACCAGCTTTAACTGATGCCCTCATCAAATATTGATCTTCCAACTCAGTCAACGGACACATTTTTCTGCTTGATTTATCAACTAATTTACACTTTAATGTGAATAAGGCTTCTATTTATAGACAGTTTTGTTGCAGATAACGTAATCGGAATATACGAATGAAAACGTAACACGTGTAAAGTAAGAAACCAAAAACTCCCGCTCATTCTCAAAAATAAAAAACTCCCCTTCATTCTCAAAAACCAAAAACTCCCGCTCATTCTCAAAAACCAAAAACTCCCGCTCATTCTCAAAAACTCAAAACTCCCGCCCATTCTCAAAAACTCAAAAATCCCGCCCATTCTCAAAAATCAAAAAATCCCGCTCATTCTTAAAATTCAAAAAATCCCGCTCGTTCTAGAAACAAAAAAAATCCCGCCAAACTTTACTTCCTTATATAAAGGGACTCCAAAACCGTTTACATTCATAAAAACTTCTCAAATATAAATAGTTGAAGACTACCATTTGCTTGAGGCGGTGAAGATTGCCCGCCGAGAGATGAGGAAAGATACTAGCGATGCTTTTTTTGATCGAGTGCTTTGTAAGATGTACTACGACTACGACAGTTTACAAACCGGAGATCTCCTCGTGCGCAACCGTGAGCAAATCAAACAGAGGTACCTTTTTTGTAAACCACTCAAGCGTTTGTTGTTTTTGCCATATAAAATTAAACAAGAAGCGGTCGCCATCTGGAACACGACGGTGGTAGACTATATCACTTGGGATATGGTAGCGTATCTTCAAGATAGGATTACGGAACGGAAAGAGGGGGTTGATTACGACGACAACTTGGGATATGACTTCGATGCTTGAGCATTTTGGATGTTGGCATTTCGTTGTTTAATTATTTTCTTATGTTTGGTTAAGTTAATGTGTTAACTTGTTGTTTTCGTCTTTATGTATTTCCTTCAAGTGTACTTGTTGTTTTCCCCTTTTTTAATGGTATTTTACTCTAACAAATGTATAAACCGCGTTATTTAGGCCATAATATAGTAGTAGGGTTTGCGTCGCATGAGACATGGGCCAAAGACAGTCGCATTTTGGGCATGCGATATAAGCCTTCTGTTTGAAAAATAGGGCCAAAAGTTTGGCCTAGTGTCGCATGCGACATGGGCCAAAGACGGTCGCATTTTAGGCGTGCGATATAAGCACTATGTTTGAAAAACAGGGCCAATATTTTGGCCTACCGTCGCATGAGACTTGCCTCAAAGTTCGTCGCATGCGAGAGGTGTTATTTTTGAACCAAAAACTAACACTATAAATAATCACATCAACTATAATACATCAAACGTTAGTAGGGATTTTTCTACTATATTACATCAAAATTACATCAACTATGTTACATGAAACGTTAGGCAAAATAACTTAAAATGTTGTACAAAAGCATTTCAAACATCGTCTCTAGTCAAATCTGTTACATGTGATTTTTCGTTCAAGTTGATTTTCCTTGCGGGCATTATTTGTGTAAATTTGTTGAACTGACGGTAGTAGGGATACGCCCATTGATTCGCTTATTCCGTTGCATAAGCGACTCAACAAGGGTATAATGGAGGCAACGGTCCATCGGGTGGATTAATAATCTACAAGAAAAAAGAATAAATGAATGCATTAGTAATGATAGCGTAAGAAATTTGGATTTGAAACGAAATATACTTACATTAATAAAGTGACATCCATGTACGAAAGCTATCCCAACTTCTATGATCGTTGAATTGTTGACGGGTGGCTTTCCACGGATTGGTAGATACGTTAACGAGGCTGCTTGCGATATATGGTATACCATGCATTGATACCTTGTCGCGATGACTAGTCCAATGTCCGGAAATGTCATCCAATAGTGGCTAATAGGGTTAGGCTTGAAGTAATCTAACCTATGTACCAAATCGTCAAACACCTTCGGCGAACCATATACATCCAACCAACATGCACGGTTATCCCGCAACTCCTTCAACAACTCGCGTCTAACATCCTCTCATCTCTCTTCGTTGTTGTATATTGAATGCGCTACGAAACGATATTCGCATTGTCCGTCCGGAAGAACGATAACTAACTTTAAAATGTAAGTGTGTAGAAAGGTCAGGATGCAATCCGGATATAATGTTAACTTCTCATCCTTAAAAATTTTCTTAGGCCTTCAAACTTTCTTTTTTGCTAATGGAGGTTTGGGTGGTACGATGGGAACCACGTTGGATGCGGCTGTGCTCCCTAACGTGTTTACGGGTGTACTACCTACCGAGTTAGTCGGAGTACTAACACTAGCGGTTTATTCAATGGGGTATTCCCACGAACTAGGGTTCCGTTTAGTCGATTTATCAACGCCTCCCTTTGGTCTACCATTAGCTCTAACCGCTTCTTTAGGATCTTGAGTATGACTTGTCTCGGGCCTCAATATTTGCATTACCCTATTGATAATGTGGTCTTGTTGGTCGGGTCGGAAACTACGAATGAAGTTGTCAATTAAGGAAAGTTTTTTTTTTGCAATTCCTCTTCACGAGAGCTAGGATCTCTATGCACAATATATAATCTTTTCCAAAAGATATCCATGTCTTCTAAAGGGATGCACCTACCATATCTAGCTATAAACACAATTTCACATGCACAAGGTAAACCATGTGTTTTCCTAAGGAAACAACCTCCACATGCTACCCGATCTACTACTATATTTCGAGCACGTACAATAGCAACCATCAATATCTTTAACCCCGCATGTGACACATGACCTTTAAGATTTTGGGTCAAAACACCATCAAAACCGGGAATTGTTCTAAACTTACTTCACTCAAATGATTCGACGATACCCGCATGCTGCTTCGTTAATAAGTTATGAAGTTTTTCCTAAAAAATCTCAAAGTTGCATTGATTCGTCCCAAGATATTTTTTTAGGGACGAATGAGCACCCTCCGCCCTACATAGTACAAGTAATAAATTATGAACTTATTTGAAATTAGATAAAATAACTAAACAAAAAATAGGATAAACGAACTAACCTATTTGTAGTTGTTTGGCCATAATGCTTAATCGTGTTCGTTCGGTACACACGGAACTTGTCACCATATTTCGTTATCCACGAGTCCATAGCGTACGCAAAACACTCCGGTTTAGATGCAAACATCTCCTTCAGTGTATCTAGATTCTTTTGGTAACTCTCAATCGTGTTCGCCCCCGTAACGTAACCGTAAAAGTCAACAAATTGTTTCGCTACTGCATCATCGTGAAATATCTTCCGGACCGCCCCAAGAATGTTCTTACTAATGTGCCACGTGCATAACAAGTGGTGCGTAGTAGGAAAAATATTATTGATCGCTCGCATGAGAGCTAACTCTCGATCGGTAACAATAACGGATGGAAATGCGCACACGTTATCCATCATCAAACCACGGAGAGTTTCCAAAGCCCATACATAGTTTCCAATCTTCTCTCCGCTCATAAATACGTACGCAACGGTAAATGTAATGAAATTCGACGTTAAACCAACAATCTCTAATAACGACATCTTATACCTAGTCGTCTTGTACGTACAATCCATGAATAGCACGTTCGGGAATATACGTAATAAGTCTACGCTAGTAGGATGTGCGAAGAAAAAATCAGTGATCACCTTTGAATCATCTTTCAAACGCTCCCACGTCGAGTATCCATTCTACTTCAACTTCACCAACAAATATTGCATTTGCGTTTGTCCCCCATGCTCAACATCCCGATGTTTTTTACGGCAATTGTAGATTGCACGCATGTTTGAAATGTTCTCGGGATATTGGTACTTCAAACCACTATATATCTCCCTAGGACGCGAACCGAGGTGAGACAAACTATGAACTAGTTCCTCTTTATCCCGTTTTAGCCTACAAGCGCGAGAATGACCGTCTAGGTGAACGTAGGTTTCATGATTGTGAGTACCGTTTATCACCTCCAAACACCATTTCATGGCTAGTACGTCGATCGGATGACCTTTTTGCGCAAACGGACAATTACATTTCTTCGTCGATGTCTTCCGATTTCTCAAAGTTACCGGTTTCGCCTTTGATACGAATACACCGTATCGCTCGCAAACGCACTCTAACCTAGGAGTCTTTCCCCATTTCCCACTGTCGTAGAGCTTTCTAATTGTGACAAACTTGATCTTCTTCGATTCAATGTCCACGAAAGCATCCAATTCGTCTTTAGTAAATAACCTATCCGTGTTGAATATTTTACTGTAGTCGGCATCTATAAATGAAGGCTGGGCAGGTTCCTCCTACAAAATATAAAATTGAAAACTATGAATTTATATAACACTGTTGTCGCATGTGACATGTCTTTAGTGCCGTCGCACGAGACATGTCTCTAGTGTGGTCGCATGAGACACTATTCTATCTTTGTCTCATGGGACGGATAGGGTTACCAAGTCGCACGATCGTGCGATGACGAAGTTGTTCGTCGCACGAACTGTGTGCGACACGACCGAAAACCGAAATACAGGGTTTCGCTTCTTACCTCCATCCGGTAAGCTTCCTCCTCGTCTAGTAAGTCTTTCAGAGACACGTCCATCTCATCATTATCCATGGATACTCCGATTCAAGATTTTTCGAAGTGGATCTGATGGGTTTGGGTAATAAAAGCTAACTTTTTCGGTTTAATGGGTTTAGAGTAGTAAATGTTAGTACAAAGCTTGTAGATTTAGGATAATAACGGATAGAGTTTAGAGTTTCGGTGGATTTGGAGAGTAAATAACATGAATCTAAAAATTTAGAAAGAGAAAGAGCAATTTTAATATTTTAACTTTCAGTTCGAAAAAAAAGGGAGTAGAGTCAGAGATCTATCAAAATGTGTCGAGATCTATCAAAATGTGTCGAACGTGACTCTTATATTTATAAAAAATATTACATGAAGTATTGCATCACAAAATCGTCCAAATACATGGTAAATATTATATCAGCGTGTCATCTGTCTAATGTCTAATGGCGCGTTGATCGCGGAATAACCCAGATCTTTCTAAAACCCACCAAATCGAACTAAACCCTCCTTTCCAAGTTCTCCACTCGTCTCTCTCTACAACGTCACCACCATGAGAAGGGCCTCTACTTACGGATTCTCCTCCGTTCAAAGAACGATCGCTGCCGCCCACGACGGAGGATCCACCGCCCTCCGTCTCCAAATTGCGCTCTTTAGCAGCAACAGCACATCCAGTTTCAGCACCCGCCGGCGCTGGTTCTCCCGATTTGTTGATTCAATTTCCAACGGCTCGACCCGCTCCACCTCGTTTGCCGTCGCAGGCGTTCTCGCTTCCATCGCCGCTGCAACCTCGATCTCTCAAACTGTTTACGCCAAGGAACCTCCGCCTCCTGCGCTTGTTCCCAAAGATGTTGTTCTATATCAGTACGAGGCCTGTCCCTTCTGCAATAAAGTCAAGGGTATTGTATTTTTCTCTCCTTTTTCTGCACAAATTCAATTTCTTAGTGCATTTGTTATGTATGCAAACATAGGGTACATTAGATAGCAGCGTTGAGCTTGTGTGCTGCAAACGTATGAGACAACAATAGTTAACATCAGTGGTTTTGTTGCCATCACAGCATTCTTGGATTACTATGACATTCCTTACAAAGTGGTGGAGGTCAACCCACTTAGCAAGAAAGAGATTAAGTGGTCCGACTACAAAAAAGTGCCTATATTGGTTGTAGATGGTGAAGAGCTGGTTGACTCATCAGGTTATCTTTACCAAATCCCTAACTGTTGATTCTTGCTTTTTCCTTATCAAATTCAATGTTTGTAGCTATTATGACAATTTTTCATTAGGCTAGTGGTTCATATGATTGCAGAAATTATTGATAAGTTCGAGAAGAAGATTTTTCCAAATAAATTAGTTGATTCTGCCACTGATGAAACTGAAGAGAAGAAATGGCGCAGGTACGGCTTTTCCACCCAGTTGCTAGTTGATTTCTCACTGAGGCAGCTCAAAATGAACTTCTCCACTTTTGCTATATCACTTCATGTTTTAATATTGTAGATGGGTTGATGGTCATTTGGTGCATGTCTTGTCTCCAAATATATACCGAAATACTACGGAGGCTCTTGAGTCGTTTGACTATATTACCAGCAACGGTAAGTTATATAATATCAAGTTGTGTAATACAAATAGATTAGAAGCTCCAAAACTCATTAGTTTGTATTTTAACCTATAGTTGAAATTGTCATATCTGCCTAGAAAGTTCAAACAAAATTCTTTAGCTAGTAGCACCCGATATTTGTTATTTACTTTCTTATCCATTATAACTCATTGTGTACTTTCAAGGAGAATTTTGCTTGTGTTATGTTAGACATTTGGATCACGTTTAGCGCATTCATATGATGAGGTTTGAGTCTTTCAAAATTTGTCCAGCAAAGTTTTTGCAGTAGCTCTACTTGTTCTGTTGTTTGGCAAGTTACAAAAAGACCCATTCTCCTTGAAATGTTTATAGGAGATCTCATGTTTACAAGTTATACTTGCTGGGTTTATAGGAAATTCATAAAACATATAAGAGTCTAGTTATTTATTCTTAGCTGTACTACATCCGAAAAATTCCAATGCTAACACTTTTATCCAAATATAACTCCCTATCAGGAATATGAAACTTAGAACTCGCCAGAGGAGTTTTGTCAGTACAAGCACCAACTACCATCTTGAGAGGTAGATTAAAATAACGAAGCAACAATTAAATTTTGCAAGAATATTCTAAGTTGACATTTGGAACTAACTTCTGTGTTAAAGTCTAACACATAGTACTTCCCAGTAGCCTATTTAACTTTAGATTCACATGTATAGTACTATAGTGTTAAGCTGAAGTGCCTATTCAACTTTAGGTTCATGTGTATAGTTTCTCTGTAGATGGTGTTGGGTTTTTTCACATACGTATGGCTTCAAGAAATCATCTTTTCTAGGTAGTGTTTCCTGTTTATACTTCCGTATAGATAATTGTAAACTATAGAAAGGTAAATTTTAACATAAAGAAATGTTCCAAAGCTTTTTGATACAATCTTATTATATGATAGATTGAATTACTAGCCTTTTATATGCGTAAGTCCTTCGGTATGCTGCGTGTTGCAATCGGTTCCTACAAGACGTAATCTTGTTCTTAATTGCTTGCCTAAAGATCATTTACATTTTATTCTATTCACAAGCAGCAACTTTTTCTTCACGCTGATTTAGAATGCTTGGCATACAATGTAGTTGTTATCTTTAACATGTATGATCAATTCAACAGCTGAAGACCGTTTATCTGATGATCAAAAGCTGCAAATCTTATTTTGTCGCATGAAATTTCTTACAGCTTGTTAGAGCTTTTGGCTGCCCACAATGTTTTTTTGTAAACTACAAAATATGGTGCATCAGCATTTAGAGAGCTGGATCACATCATGTCTTTTCGTCTATTGGTTGACTAACTAATATGTCTATTACCACATTCTATCTGTAGTTTGTTTTAGAAAACTGTCCCTGAACATAAAATTGACTTTGAGCAACTAGGGTTACCTCTTTGTTCATTTTAAGTGCCATTCCAAACTGTAGTTGGTAAGTATACATGTATTCGCAATATATTTTCCTCTTACCTGTAATATTAATCTTGTAATTGCTTTCAGGCAACTTTAACTACACCGAGAAAATTACAGTGAAATATGCTGGAGCAGCAGCTATGTATTTTGTATCGAAGAGGCTGAAGAAGAAGTATAACATAACCGATGAGCGTGCTGCCTTGTATGAAGCTGCAGAAACATGGGTAGATGCGCTGGATGGTCGCGAATTTCTTGGTAAGGGCCTTATCCTGTGTTTTTATCAAATTTTACTCTTGATTTAAGAAGACTCTGTCCATCGATGGTGTTTGAGTAAGTATGCCTTGCATCCTTCTGGGTGAGTTGGAAGGGTATATCTTTTTATTGAAATATATAAATGAGCTTATCTTCACCTTTCACATTGACCCTCCAAATTAAATCTTTAAGAGACTATTCAGGTCTCTGAAATTTCATGAGATAAATTCAGTGAAGTAAAAAGAAATAGCGAAGAATGTCTACTTTTTCTATGGCTGTGTTGGTTATAGGAAACTTAAGAGGGAAATTTGGATTATCATGTTTGGTAGTGTGGAAAAGTTGGTGGAAGTCTTTTTCTTAAAATATTAAGATAGCCTAAAACTTCAAAATTTATTTCATTCACTGTACTCCAACCTTTTGAAAGTCATATTTTTGTAAAACTTTCGTAGTAACCCAAATTTGTTAAAATTCATTTTAGCTTGAATTATAATAGATAATTTGTTTTAGCCCCAAACTTAACAAAAATACTTAAATAAGCCCAAACTACTACAGTGGTTTTTATGTATGAGTATCATTTGAGTCCAGAATTATTAGAGTTGGTTCCTTAAAAATTAATTTAATTATATGTTACAATACAATCATAGTGGATTTTAACTCACTTTTTCTCGTAGATTTTGTTGTTTCTTTTCATCACTAAAATTTAAATGAACGGCTTAGCTAAAAAGAAAATTGTTTCTTTCTTATTTACTAGGGGGTTCGAAGCCTAATTTGGCTGACCTTGCAGTCTTTGGAGTATTGAGACCTATCCGATACCTTAGATCTGGTGTTGATATGGTTGAACACACGAGGATTGGAGATTGGTACTCTAGAATGGAAAGGGAAGTAGGCAAATCATCCAGGACCAGTTCTTGAACCAAAAAATTTAACATGTGTCTTCTTTCACCAAAGATTCTGTTTTTGATAAATTACTACTCCCTACTATCTATTTATGGCAGAATTCTGCAATTTTTAATAATTCCATCTGGGAATCAAAACCACAGTTGGTACAGTCTGATGGAACATATACATGATACCTAAAGTTTTGATTATGGTCTGTGTTTATCCTTTGTGGTTAGTTGCCATGACTGCCCAATTTACTTGTAAGAACAAAGATCATTGTATTTGGGAAATTAATTCCAGTGAACTGACAGGAAGATGCAAATGTCAATCATTATGTTCTGATTGTTTTTCTGAGTTCAATCTTCTCTGACATTAATCTATAGTTGATGGGTATATATATAGCTTATGATGGAGATTCTATCAGCTCAGCATACCACTTGGCTGTTGCATTCTATGATAGAAGTACTTGCTCCCGAAAAGAAACATGTTTTAGAGAAGTTTTATGTTGTAAACTTAATAGGTTGACTGTATCTGTTTCAGAAAATAGAAGAATGTTTCTTTTGGCATACAAAAACATTAGGTTGACTATTTACTCGTCAAATCTGTTATTTTATCATTCTAAAAGGCGCCAGGTTTAAGTATTTTTTCTTTATGATTATGTGAATCATCTTTTTATTTCCTTACTAATAGTTATAGAAATTAATCAAAATTAGTAGTTCAAACCGGTTTTTTTAACTAAATAAAAATAACCAAAACGAGTTACTAGTGATCTTTTTATTCTATTTTATTTTTCAAATCTACTTTTTATCATTTTCTTTCTCAAATTAATTAATTTTACTGTCAAAAAAAATTAGTTAAGTCGTTTTCTTCAATTAAGTTTTCTGTTTTCGTAGTATTAGATGAAAGTCAGATTATTAAATCGATTTTGTAAACAAATTGATTTAATAACTTTTAAAAAAAAAAATGAATCCAAAAACACAATATTTTGAAGAACAAGTTAAAAATCCATCTTAATAAAAAGAAGATAAATACTAAAAAAACATATTGTTTTAATTCAACGCAATTTCAAATCAACTGTGTGAATCAGAAATGTTGGAAAATTAGATTTCATAAAAAAGTCTTACAGTTTTGTATTTATAACTTGAGTTGAATTTTTCTTCTTATATATACATAATGTCATGGCACGTTAAAAAAAATATTTCAAGCCTAGTTGTTTCTAGAAAATTTTGTCTTACCAGTCTTGTTCGTTGATTAAAAAAACTGTCATGTTATATTGTTTTAAAAAACATATGTGACCTAGTTATATTTAGAAAATCTATCCTACCAATCATGTTCGTTGACTAAGAAAAAACTGGTATGTTATGTTGTTTAAAAACATATCATGTTATCGTTACATTGTTTTCAAAAAATTATATGTCATATTGTTCTTAAAAAAATCTACCTAAGCACGTTGTTTTTTTTTATTATGCCACGTTATTTTTTTAAAAATCTATCATGTCATGGTTATAAAAAAATATGTTCTACCACATAACATCTATCACGCGATAGTCACAGAGAATCTGGCCTACCACAACCACATAAAATTTGACCCGCCACAACCACTGAAAATTTGTCATTGACAATAAGAATATGGTTTAGTCAACATAGACTCTTTGAATCATTTTTTCATGGTCATTTGAATTACGTTTTTAGATGTTGTGCTAACAACTTGTAAATTTTTTTAACAATTGGCACAATATGAATATCTTTATGCTACGTAATTAGAACAATAACAATTATATGGTTTGTATGGATATGGTCAATGCTGATGTCTAGTTTACTAAAAATTCTCTTACGATAAGATCCCAATGCACTAACAACTTCAGGCGATCAAAGTGTGAGTAACTGATCCTTTTTAGATAGCTTAATACTGTAACATGCATTAATAAATAAATAAGCCGTTGCACGTGTTATTACTTGTTTTATATTGAGTATGAATGTATGATATTGAAATATATGCCTAATATATATTGAAATATATTTCAACTAAAATGATTTGTGGAAACATATAGCTGTGAATTTCGCACAAACATAAGCATAAGACATTGGTCACCATAAGACCCCACTTTTAAAAAGAAGAATATTTAGGTAAGTACAGTGAAACCTTTGTTGTGGAATATACAAACAGACTTTACTAAACGCTTCAAACCATTAAGAAATCTTAATAGTTCAAATGTTTAATTTATTCTTGGCTACAAAAGATCGTAAAATATTTGTAATTCAATTATTTATTATATTTCTAACTATGATACTTTCAAACTCACTAAAATGTCCACTATTAAAGAAGTAAAATCATAAAGCTCAACATAAAGTTAGTTACCAAGGTGCTTAAACTAATTTGATGGCTTAGTTGGAGGATCTCGAAAATCATTTAGACTTAAGTTTCTTAAGTTTGGTTGCAATTTCTACTTATATACATGTGTCAACCTTGTTCCATTGTTATACACATCGGGGTACCCAAAAGCTTTATATAATTTTCGTTGTTGCATACTCTCTCTATATTCATCATATTGTTGAGCGTCTGAGTAAGCTTTAATAGTTTTCTTCTAGATTAGTTGACATCATTCTTGAACCATGCCCGTAGTTCCAAGCAACAAAGTTATCCTTTCGACGACAAACTTGGAATGAAAATACAAGTGTCGATCAGTCTTATAACACTTTCCAACTAAAAAAACTAATAAACAATGACATATATCTTATACATTTGGATAAATCAAGTGAGAAGGAGTCTGACAAACTTCTTGTAAGATTAATGAAAACTAAAGTTATTCATGGAATCAAACATTACGTGTCTTATAAAAGTAAATAAATAGATGGATACGAAAAATGTTCACGTTCGAATGTACCTGCTGCAAATGATATATATTTTCTCTCCCTCGCTAAGAGTTCATGTCATCATCATAGTCTACTTGAACTCAGGAAAACCATTGGGGATATTATGCAAGATTCTTCTAATAATGTTAGCGGAGCTTCAAAATTCTCATAATTAGAATTATTTAGATTAGGATGAGGCAAGTTGGTTAAAATGCGATCAATCTATATTGGATATTATTATAGTTCGTGATGCCCATATAGTCTAGGTTTATGTTGTTATATGGATAACCATGTTGATATTGACATAATATGGTTACGGTTCATTTTTAGGATAGATATCGAATGAACGTGTAGATGAATGCTAAGAAAGTCTTAATCCTAAAGCATAATTTGGATTGGTTAAGGCTTGTGAGGACGACTTGGACAATGGAAAATGGAAAATGAACTTGAACTTAAATGCGTAATCAGTAACAAAAAACACATGAGAAAACCAAGACGCGAATAAAAAAGCATAATTTTAAGTTTTGATTTGATCTACCAATGCATAACTGTACTGTACCTCGAACATAGATAATAACATATTCATATCTTTGGATTTACTAACAAACTTATCGATTAGTGTTGAAGAACCAGATCGTGTTGTTGCTTTATTAATGACGTCAACACTGATATTTTGATATTCTAATTATAAATTATACTTAGAATATCAAGAATAAATAGATGGTAAATCGAAATAGATGGTGGATTTCAAACAATAATTAATAAAGAATACGAAAAAGGTAAGTGAAAAAAGGATAATAAAGAAAGGTAAAAATATAATATCCAAAATAAAAATTTGTGATTTGTTATTATTGATTTAAATATACACCTTATTGGTCAAATTATTTATGCTCCCGTTTTTTTCCATATAAGATGGCAGATACACTTAAATTGAATTACCAAATACTTTTTGTTATGTAATTACAATTGATTTTTTTACGTGGATTATACCGGTTACTGTTTCATAGCTTACCATCATATTTAACAAGATGTTTACTAATTTTGATGTCTCAATTTTTTTATTATAAAACATGTATTTTTACACAATTTTTATAAATTGTTCATTCAATTTGTAACTTTAATCTTTTATAATTTTTTATTTATAGTTTTCTATAGTAGTTGTGAAACTATAAAGAGGTATTGGACGTTTAATGTGATATATATATATATATATATATATATATATATATATATATATATATATATATAATTGGGCAACTTATAATATACATATTGCATATGTTAATGTGAATTTGTGGTATATGTACAATGTTTTTATCGATATTTGTTTTATACATATAAATTTATTTAGGGAAATACTAAAAAAAGACTGTTTTTATTCCGTGAAGTGTCATGTTTTCGATTTTGAAAATTATTATGTGAAGTTATTTTTTTACGATTTTGCTTTTTATGGAATCCTTTAAATATAAAAAATTACTCCGTAAAGTTATCATAATTTCGAATTTGTTTTTGCATTTTTCTCTACTTTCTCTCTGAAAAAAATATTCCATTATAGAAAACATAAACCAAAACTAAACTAATAAATATTAAAAACCTAATCTCGAAACCAAAATAATAATTTAAAACTAAATTAAAATTATAAAGTAATTAATAAACAAAAATTTCACTTACCCACCCTTTACAAGAAACCTACCCCTCTTCTTCCTAAGCAGTCACCCACCCTTCTCCTTCCTTCAAAGAGAACCCAAACCTTCGACACATACCAAACCCAAACCTTTGACAATATCATTTTGAACCGAGCCACAGATCCAAATCCCCAATAACAACATTTTGTATCGAGAAACAGTCTCAAACCTAGAATTTTATGCTCTTCGCCATTCGATGGCGTCGATACAGTGTTTTTTGCCAATCGAAATAGCGAAACGGTTCATGCATACACCATCTCATGACGTGAGATATGCCTGTTACGCCATGAGATGGCATATGTGTGAACCATTTTGCCATTTCGATTGGCAAAGAACATTGTATCGACGCCATCAAATGACGAAGAACACAAAATTCTGGGTTTAGGACTGCTGCGCGATGCAAATTTAGACAAAAAATTTAGTCTGATAAAGAACTTGGTTCTTTGCCAGTGGATCGATGGAGTTTTTTGTGTGTCCAACTGATTCTTCATCATTCTTTACTGTTTCTGTGCAGTTTATGGCCACTAATATGTACAGTTATCTCAAGGTCTACTTTTTCTTTTTCTGTTTCATGTTTGAACTAACTTATCGATTTGTTATACTTAACTAAACCAACTAGTATACCAGATATCTCTAATTCTCAATAGTTGTTCACATTTGTTTAAACCTGATTGTTATATTTTCTTATATCTTATCAATTACTTTTAAAGGTTTTGAATGACATTCATCTGCAAGGCGGTAACCAGTGGCGTAGTTAGTAGTTAGAGTTTTCTAATTGATAGTAAAAAAAAACAATGGTAAAACATTCTATCTTAACCCGCTTATTGATCAAATTTATATAAATTTATATTATTTTTTGATTAAGATATTTATTTATATTAAAATAATATAAATGTGTATTTTATATATAATAAAAAATAAAAAAAAATATCAATATTATAATAATATTGATATGTTTGTTATATCTATATAGTAATAAAATAAACTATAAAAACATAATGATGTAAAATAAATAATAAAAATTTAACTCAAGAGAACCCACTGGGTATCGAACTCAAAGCTGTGGGTTCCCACGCGTGTATCTCTACCAACTAGTCTAAGTATAAATTATAACTAACATACTAAACATCTTATTTATTTCAGCTAGGTGGGTTCCTGAAGTTCGTTCCGAATATGATATCAAATAAACAAAAACCAGATCTAGACAAAAGGAAAATGACTAATAATATGACTTGAGTTTTATATAAATAGCATGCATGTTGGTTTTACATGAAGCTTTTTAGGCTTCTTATATAATTTAATTAGTAGTTTATTATTTTAGGTTTCCAATTTAGGTTTTTGTTAATTATTTAGTTTAAATATTTTAAGTTATTTATTTTTATTGTTTTTGTTTAGATTTTTGAAAATGAAATATTTTTTTTAGGTTTATGTGTTTAGTGATTTTGAATTTTTTGTTGGGTTTGTGAAGTTAGATGTTAATTTTTTTTTTGGTTTGCAACTTCATGGAGTAGTTGATGGCATAACTGGTAATTAAATATAGTTCCAAGGGTTTGGGGGGCTTTTTGCCTAGTGGCAATTTTGTAAATATTAAAAATAAAAAACAGGCGACTTCACGAAGTAAAAATAGCTTTTTAGCAATTCTCAGCTATTTATGTTTTTAACCGATTTTATAATTTCTAATATGTATTTAAATCTTTGTATTGTTTTAGAATAATTTGTGTTATTTAATTATCTAGTAGTTATCCAATTCATATTATTGATATAATGTTCTATATGTTATATGAACTGATTGATGTATGGTGTTTTTTTGTAGGTTACACGTATATGTCTATTATGCATGAGTATTACACAAAGTCTAAATTGACCGAACATGTTCAACATGTAGGTCGAGAATTAGATCACATCATCATTAATTTTCACAGCGACGAACATGGTGAGAAATCTTCTAATTTGTTTTAAAAATAAGAGATGTAAAAAAATTGCATGGAATGTGTAAAAAGAAGAATGTTGAGGATAAAAATATAAATTTTTCCGTTTTAATAAATAATATACCAGTAATGTCTAGGCCATGATGTTAGAAACTAACTGTTATATGCAAGTACACAATCGTCTAACAATCATTTACTATAAAAATCATTCACCAATCTAAACTAAAACCGGACAAAGATGAGTTGGTATATAAACTATCTTTAGAGCGTGCATATTTTGAAGACATGTTTTTTTGTTCGAAGAACTATAACCTGAGTAATTTTGTTAACATGCACAGTATGTATAATATTTTGTTAAAAAAACAATCACTTACACATATTACGCAATCAAAGATGAAAGAGAAGTATATCATGATATATGACGGTTAAGAGATAAAATATGATAATCGAATTGTTTTTATGCATCTTATAAGTATTTAATTTTTGTTTTGCTTTCGTTTTTCAGAGTATAATTTTCTTAAAAGTTAAATATATTATTTCATTTGTCTAAAGTTTGGTGGTGTAAGAGAATAATTGTGGTTTACCGAGTGTTAATTTGGCATATTAAGAGTTCGTTTTGGTGCGAGTTATCAAAAATATTTTCTAACGAAGTCCATATATTAATCAAATGACATATAAGAAAAAATATTTTAAAAATGCAAATAAGTCGATTACAATGTAAACGGTTATTTGTTAGTGTTTTAGGCTTAATATCAAGAGCAGTCCTATATAATTTTTTTTAAATACAGTTAAATTAGTGTGATCAAGAAAAATATGAATATGTTATTGATAATACACATGCCTTAACTTGTGTTTGCTTATATTGGACATAAAAATGAATGTATTTCTTTAGATATAGTTATTTATTCTAAAGTTATGGTCAAATAAGTTCTTACTGTAAAAATATAAATAATTTACAATTATATTGGTAGTTATTACCGGAATTTCAGACCCTTGTCATAAATAAGGTGATGTAACTATTTTACCATAAAAGAAGTAATATTATATGACTTAAATAATCAATTCAATCATGGTAAACTCCACCAAGTCGTTCGGCCACATGTCAAAAATCTTATTTTGAGCATATATTTGAGTATGCTAATATTGTAAGGAAGTCTGATACAGTAGACAACATGACACAAACAAAACTAAGCTCATACCTTGTTCTTAACCTTCTCAATAAAAAATATTATACTTATAAATAATAAAAAAGTATCGAAGGGTATCTCTCGTAAGACCGAATAATGTTTGTTGTACATGGGTTGCACTCTAAAGTATTTATTCCATCATATTTTTTGTGTTTAAAACATTATTCCATAAAGACAATATGGTTATGAGACTGTATCTAAAGTATTAAATGTTATGGAGGAAAAATAGACGACCACAATATTAGAATTGATCGCCAAAATCAAAGAATACCAAAATTTGTACATGAAAATGTATCGAATATAATAGACTTTAAAAAATAATTGCTTCAAATAAACTGTTTAAAGGTTATATGGGTATATGGGTAAAAGGCTATGGATGATATTGCATGAGATGAGATAAATGATAGTGAATCATTGTCGATGTATGTTATACAACTTTATATCCAATTGTCTAATATTTTATCCTTACACGGTTCCCAACTATATTATGGTTCAATCAAAGAAACTGGAATTGTTTTGATTTGCATAATTTATCTCATTCGTGTAAGTTAATTATTATTTATATATATATATATATATATATATATATATATATATATATATATATATGTGTGTGAATTCTAATATTTAATTCGTTTTGTAGGTTCATAATTAATATGTTTGCATGTAGTGTTATCATAACCTATTTATTTACTAAGTTTGATAATAATAAAGAGGGAAACATAATCTTACAAAACAAAAAGTATTTATAAAGATCTAAATATTTACATTTTTTTTACATAATACATATTAAGTTTATATAAATAGTTAACTATTTAAATTGCTCAATGATTTGAACATATGCAACATGTGATTTATTTTAAATCAAGTTGGATATTAACAAGGGTTAGTTTGACGACCCAAACTTCGGGGGAAAATGACGGTCCAAGAAAATATCACTCTGTTTCTTGAGAAGATCATCTTCTCCACCTAACCATGTGTTTCCTTTTTCATGGATACGCAAACAAATCAAAGATTTAATGAAGAATTCCATGTTCTTCATAAACAAGCCTGGGAGAAAGATAATACAAAAAGTTTTGCTGAACTTTTTAAGCCAAAAAATGACTCTGTCTCGATGAACCCATAGTGGATCAAGGAGTCTGATGGTCATTTCTCCATACAATTTGCTGAGGATGTTAAAACTAATTTACTTGAATAATAAAAAACAACTTTGATTGGTAAATTTAGTAGTGGTATACCAAATAAGATCAAGATTGATAGTTTTCTGAATCGGTTGAAGTTTAGAGGTGGTTACAGTTACAAAGTCTGGGATTCACACCATATTTTTCTAGAATTCGCTTTGAAAAAGGATGTGTGTCGTATTTGGTCGAAGAATGTATGGAGGTTCGATGATTTCGTAATGAGAATCCTTCGTTGGACTCCTGATTTTTGCAAACAACGTGAGAACCCAATTGTTCTTTCTTGGGTTAGGTTTGAAAACTTACCTGAATTCCTTTATAATGAAGGTTTGGTGACTGATCTTGCTAAATCTTTAGGCACAATGTATAGGATTGTTGTTCCTGAAGATAACAGAGCACATGGGAATGCTTGTTATGCCCAGATTGCTATTGATATTTCAAAACATCTAAAGAGGAAGATGTGGATCAGGTTTGGAGAAAATGATGGTCACTGGATTTCTATTAGTTATAAGAATCTTCCATCATATTGTAGTTATTGTTTTCACATTGGTCATTATTAGGTTGATTGCAAAATAAAAGTTAAAGAATGTTGTGAATGCTAAGGAAGGGAAAGAGAAGACTGGTTTGCCTGAAAATAAGGAGATCAGTGTTGCTCAGGAAAATGTTTTGGTTAAGGATTTAGACAAAGTTTCTGATAAGAATATGGAGGCATCCAAGCAAGATTCAAGAAGCAACATTATGAAGGTTTACACAAGAAAGATTTAATTATATAGTTAGACAGAAAGATCAGGACTCTAAAGATGGAAGTTACAATCAAACTGATAAAGAAAGTATTCATCAACAATCTTTTCATGAACAAGTGCAAGGGAAACTTAAACATCTTAATATGGGGCCTGATTCAACTAGTAGGAGTTCTCCTGTGAAAGATAGTTCTGAGTATATAGATTCCTTGAAAAGACTTGATAACGAGTGTGTCCATCAAAGTAATTCTGATAATTCGTCTCTTGATCCTGATAATATTGGAAGTTGTTCTGCATCACCAACCTATTCAACTGAGTAAACATTTAATGAGATTATAGAGAGTAAGTTAAAGTCAGCTAAAAGAAGGAATAAATCTGAAAGTAATCTGAAGATTAAGTCCCTAATCTTGAGGGATAAACTGCAACCTTATCATTCTGATAATGATCAGAATGCTTAGTTGGAATGCAAGGGGTCTCAACAACAAGCCTACCAGGAGAAGGTTGGCCTCTATTGTTAGGAGTGGGCATATTAAAATTCTTACTGTTCAGGAGCCTATGTCTAAGATCGAAAGGATTGAGGAGGTTTCTAAATATCTTGGCTTTAGTTTTACAACTCTAATATTTCTAACAAGATCTGGATCTTTTGGATGAAGGATATTGTTATTAATGTCATTCAAAATTTGGATCAGTGTCTCCATATGGAGGTCACTTATCCTGGTATTGATGATAGCTTTCTTCTTACCTCTATTTATGCTAAGTGTGAGCGTATTCATAGAATCAATCTTTGGGATAGTCTGCTGTCTTTCAAAAACTCTTGTAAAGCCTGGATGTGTGCTGGTGATTACAACACTATATCTTCTCATGATGAGCAGATTGGCTGTGTTTCGAATTGTCAGTCTAGTATGGATAACTTCAATAAGAATATCAAATATTGTGACTTGGTTGATGCGGGTTATGTTGGGTCTAAGTATACTTGGTCTAGAAGCAACAAGTGGAAGAGACTTGACCGGGTTCTTATTAATGATACTTGGTTGAAGCTCTTCAACAAAACACAAGTTTTCCACACCCTTTTAATATATGTTGTTCTCTCTAATTCTAATTGTTTAACTCATAAAATAAATCATTTTAGATTTCAAAATGCATTGACTAATGATGATATGTTTATGAGTATTGTTGAGCAGGATTGGTCTAAGCCTATTCAGGGTGATCTTAGTCATATGTTTTGGTACAAGCTCAGAAGATTAAAGCTTTGTTTGAAAGCTTGGAATTCCAGTTCTTTTGGTAATGTGTTTGATAATGTTAAAATGACTGAAGACAATGTTAAGAAAATGGAGTTGATTTACTTAAGTAACAGCAATCAAGAGTCTAAGGCTAATCTTTCTAAGGCTAATAGTCTGCACACTAATGCTCTTAGAAATGAGGAAGTTTTTGGGAAGCAGAAGTGCTTTAATAGTTGCTTAAGAGATGATGATAGGTGTACTAAGCTCTATTTTGCCTATGTTTCTAAAAAGAAGAGGAAGAATGAAATAAAGAGTATCAAAGATGGGGATACCTGGTTAACCAATCATCAGGATATTGGTAGTTCTGCTGTTAGATATTTCAAGGGCATTCTGTCTTCTTCTTGTAGTGAGGATCCAGACAGGCTTCATGATGATATCTTGGATTGTATTCCTTCTCTTGTTTCTAAAGATGATAATGATTCTCTCCTTAAAATAGCTGATGATATTGAGGTGTGGAAGATTGTTAGCACTATGAAACCTGACAGTGCTCCTGGCATTGATGGCTTTAATTTGTATTTCTTTAAAAGTTACTGGAGCATTATAAAGCTTGATCTGTACAATATGATAAAGCTATTCTTAGTGGCAGTAATATCCCTACTGGTATCTTTGCTACTGGGGTTTGTTTGGTTCCTAAGAGTAATAATTCTACAGAATGGAATAGCTACAGGCCGATTAGTTTATGCACCATAATTAATAGAATTGTGGTTAGTCTGGTCAATCACAGGTTATCTGTTATTCTCCCTAAAATAGTTTCTAACTTATAGACTGCTTTTGTGAAGGTCACGTTAATTCAGGATAATATTCTTATTGCGAAGGAGTTATTACATGACCTCAATAGAAAGCCTAAGACTGGAAATATTATGATCCAGCTTGATATGTCTAAGGCCTTGGACAGGGTCTCTAATGATTTTGTTCTTAAAGTTCTTCTTTTATTTGGTTTCTCTATTGACTTTATATCTCTTATCAATCGTATGATATCTAATGCTCATGTCTCTATGCTTATAAATGGAGAGGTTTTTGACTACTTTCATATGAAGAGGGGCTTAAGGCAGGGGATCCTTTATCCCCTAGCCTTTTCATTCTTAGTGAGGAGGTGCTGGTAAAAGGGATGCATAAGTTATTTTACAACAATAAAAACATGAAATATAATACTAGAACAAGTTACCTTATTCCTTGCATGGTTTTTGCTGATGACATTTTGGTTTTCACTAATAGCTTGCCTAGCACCATTGGGATCTTGAGCATGTTTCTGGATTGCTATCAGAGGGTTTCTGGTCAATCAATAAATAAGCAGAAGACTAAGATCATTGTGTCTGCTAAAGCTCAGGTTATAAACATTCAAAATCTGAAAGCTACTGGTTGTGGTGTGGAGATTTTTCCCACTATGCATCTTGGTATCAACTTATCTAACAACAACAAGGGGAAGGTCTATAGAGTTATTCTTAATAAAGTTAATGATAAAATTGTTGAGTGGGATAAAAAATCTCTCTCTTATGGTGGTAGGCTTGCTTTAATAACAAATGTTTTAATTCCTATAGCTCATCATTGGATACAGAGTTGTCTTATTCCTAAGAATATCACCAAGAACCTTGAAGCTATTTTTAACAAATTTCTGTGGAGGACTAAGTTTAATCAAAGGGCTATACATTGGTCTGCTTGGTCTTCTATTTGCAAGCCTTTTGGAGAAGGGGGGCTGAATGTTAGAAAACTTGATGATATTCAGCAATCCTACTCCCAAAATCTTTGGTTCACTTTAAGAAAAAATAAATGTCTGTGGTCCAATTTGATGCAGGATGTTTACTGTAAAACTGCTCATCCTTTAAATGTTACTAACAATAATGGTTCTCTTGTCTAGAAAAGATTGATAAGTATCAGGTCCCAAGCAAAGAAGAGCATTCATTGGACTTTAGGGAAAGGGGAGGTTGATTTCTGGATGGATTTCTGGCATGGTATGTCTCCTATTGCAAGAAATATTGATTGGTTTCTTCCTGTTAGGGTCCATACCTTTTGGAAGAATGGTAGTTGGGATTTCAATGTTATGAATGACAGTTTAACTAATGATAGAATTGAGGCCATTTGCAAGTTAAAGGTTGATAGGGATAAGGATGATTCTATAATCTGGTGCCCTTCTAATACTAGTAACTTTTCTTTGAAGGACACTTGGAACCAGCTTCGTTCTAAGTATAATCAGTCCTCTATCTTCAAAAAACTTTGGAGCCATTGCACCCCCATGAAGTTTTCTTTCTTAACCTGGAAATTACTTAACAGCTTCATATCTATTGATTCGATTGTTATTAAAAGACATTTTAACATTGTCTCTAAATGTCAGTTTTGTAGGAATTGTGAGGACATGAATCATCTTTTTGTTAGTTGTGATTTTGCTTGGCAGTTGTGGAACCATTATGCTTGTTTATTTAAAGTCAAGATTGGCCGTTACATGTCTGTTTCTCATGTTCTTAGATGTTGGTTGTGGTTTTCCAATAGAAAATCTCATATAACCCACATTGTTCCCCAGATTATCTATTGGGTTATATGGAAGACCAGGAATGGCTACAAGTATAAGAGGAAGCTTCCTAATATTAAAACTTCTATTGACCTTGTCTCTAGTATTATTAAAGGCATTGATGTTTCTGATAAACTTACCTATAAGCATTGGTTAAACTGTAAAAATACAGGTTACTTACTTGGTTGTAATTTTGTGGTGAAAAACAAAAAGCCTCTCTACTTGAAATGGAGTTCTCCTGCTGATGGTAGACTTAAGTTAAACGTGGATGGTGCTTGTGCTAGAAATGGAGAGTCTGCAGGTGGTATTATCATTAGAAGTAGTGATGGTAACATTGTGAATGCTACTGGCCTTTTATTCGGTAAGCTCACTCATGTTCAGGCTGAATATAGGGCTCTCATTGAAGGCCTTATCATCTGCTACAAAAACAATTGGAAGGATATTGACATTGAAACTGATTCTCTTATAATTGTCAATCAGCTTGCTTTCAACACTAGTTCTTGGACTAATAGCTCTTATATAAATATTAGTAGAAATCTAATTGGTTCTAATATGAATATCTGTCACATTTCGAGAGTCCAAAACCAAGCAGCAGACTGGTTGGCCAAATGGACTCTCAAATGTAAGCAAACGTGTACCTTTTATCATTACGATGCTCCTTCTAGTCTTCTTGCCATTATTGTTCTTGAATCTCTGGGGATTGGTTATATCAGTCTTGATTAAGTTGTTTTCAAAGGTACTGTCGAAGTCTTGTTCTATGCAGGGAAGTGCTGAATATGGTGATCTTTTTCCTAATGGATGTGCCTGTGTAGCTGAGATTCGAAGCTGGTGATGGTTTGGAGATGGTTTTGAGGATGGCTTTCGTAGCTTGGTGGCTGGGTGATGATTTTGGATCTGTTTTCGAAACTCATGGTGCCTTGGTGATGGTTTTCGATCTGCTTATGGTGTGGTGCTGTTTGAAAAGTGGGTTGTGATGTTTGGAGCTTCTGTTTATGGCTGGTGTTTTGAGAAGATTTTTGTTATTTGTTGGCTTGTAGCTGTTGATTGGAGGCAGATGTTGGAGAGTTCTTCTTTCTCTTCTTGTGAAGTTGGGGTTCTATGTATTTTTTTGGAGCGAATTACTTTTCAAATCTAAAATTTGTTTGGGCGGGAATTATTAGGTATAAAACTTTTGAGGTTCAGTTGTTCCCTCCATTTGTAACCTTTTTTCATTAGTAATAAAATGAGTCTTTTGATTAAAAAAAATAGATCTTATTTATTTGTTACTAAATATTTATCCTCACTACTTGCATCATGCATATCAGGAGGATGTTGTTCATTTTTCACATTTACAACATTCACTTCAACCTTCTCTTGCTGTACATCTTTCACATCTTCCTCCACCTGTTGACATAAGAAATCATCTTACACCTCATCTTTCTCATGTTTTACATCATTTACTTCCCTATCCTTCAATTCCAAAATGTGGACAAACCCAAACTTCGGGGAAAATGACGCTCCAAGAAAATAGGTTAGTCAATGTCGATGTCGATGTATGTTATACAACTTACCTTTTAAAAATAGGTTTGTCCACATATCATAATTATTATCAAACTTAGTCAATGTCGATGTATGTTATACAACTTTATATCCAATTGTCTAATATTTTGTCCTTACACGGTTCCCAACTATATTATGGTTCAATCAAATAAACTGGAATTGTTTTGATTTGCATAATTTATCTCATTCGTGTAAGTTAATTATTATTTTTATTTTATATATATATATATATATATATGTGAATTCTAATATTTAATTCGTTTTGTAGGTTCATAATTAATATGTTTGCATGTAGTGTTATCATAATTACATTTCGTTTGGTTAATCTACCGAACAAAACAAGGTAGTGTGTGACAGTTTCATAATATCAAGACTCAACATACTTAGCCATATCAGACCAGTTTTCTTAATTGACAAAAAATATTATTATTTGATTGATAAAAATATCAATAAAATATTTTATGTATTTGTAGTTACAATTTCGTTTAAGTTTTGTTATCATTTTATGAATAATAAAATCATTGTTTTTATGTAATTTTTATAGTTAATTATAATAATTTTGATAATATTAAAAACATATTGAAAATCGGTATGACTATATATACTCAAAACTGGTTTAAGCTTACCCAAAAACGCAGTTGACTTTAGTTTGACTTTTTTATGACAAAATACCCTCGAGCATCTATTTAATTACAGAACTGACATTAAATAAAAAAAAACACTAAGTATATCCTAAATATACCAAAATCACAAAATACCATATTTTACTATCTTTACCAAAAAACATTTTGATTTAGTAGATCAAAACTCATATTACTATAATTTTTTGAAGTTCTTCAAAGTGTTCTTGAACATTCAAACTCTCTTCAAAAAAATTTAAACTTTTTCTAATAAAAACACAAAATTAAACATGAATCAACCCGAAATAAGGTAAATTTTTTTTTTTTTAATTTTGTTTTTTTGTTCTGGTGCGCCTTCGCACCACCACCGGTTCTGGGCGGTGGGCCTGTGAACCGGTGGTACTAATGGTGCATAACCACCGGTTTTGTGGCCATGCACCACCGGTTCAGAGCCCCTGAACCGGTGGTTCATGGCCACAAAAATAGTAATTCTTTTTTTGTCCTCCGAACTCCTATTTTAACGTGTTTAAATAAAACAAATCTTCTTATTTAGTTTGATTTTAAAAAAAAAATTGGTATTATCAGGACGATACAGATGGATATACTGAATATTTCACGCTGGAATATGAAAATATAATAAAATTTTATTAATTGATCTCAATATTTATTGAATGTATTCATTTAATTTTTTTAAAGTAGAAATTTAAAAAAATATATACTAACATTGTTTTTTTATTAATTAAATAGTAATATATGTAACAATATATAAAGTTTAAATATAATTATACTTTAGATATTGTATATATATACACACTACGTTAATATATATATTTATTGAATTTTTATGAGATTTTATTAAATAAAGTTTAAATATAATTATATTTTAAATATTATATATATATATATATATAAATTGGTAGGTTACTATATATATTTACTAAATTTATATGAAATTTTATAAATTAAAGTTTAAATATAATTATATTATATATATAATTTGTACATTACTATATATATTTATTAAATTTATATGAGATTTTATTTATTAAATTTTAAATATAGTTATATTTTAAATATTTATAAATATAACTAGGTAAGTTAATATATATATATATATATATATATTATGAGATTTTATTTTTAATTTTATTTTAAACTCATCTCATTATTTATTGAGTGTATTAATTCATTTTTTATCATGTTTGTATGAGGATACATAAATATTTAAGTTAAAAATCAATTTTAAAAAATCACATTAATTAATTTTCAAATACATAAATTGTTAATAAATATTTAAATCCAAAATATAAATTATATACATAAATATTTAAAAGAACTGAAAATGGTCTTCGAACGCGGAAGAGACTTCGGAGGAAACTCCTTGATCAAATACCTAAAATAAACAAAAAAAATTAAGGTTATTCACAAAAATTATATAAACAATTTACACCTAAATTAAAGTTAATATAACCATTATATATATATATAAAAAAACTAAAACAACAATTTTTTGGGACGTTAGTTTAAAAAAATAAAATTTTAAAGACTTAATTGTAAAAATATATTAAGAATTAAACTAAAGGGCTGGAAAATGGTTAAAACCCCAAAAAATTGATTTTTTTTACATAATTTTATCTTAAATCTAATTTTGAAATTAAACCTAATTCTAATCTATGATTTTCACTAAAAATCTTAGTAAAATTATAAGAAATTAAGTATAAACAATCAAAAATAAAAAATCAAACAAGAAATTAAATATAAAAAATAGTTATTTCGCCTGAAAATTTAGAGAAAAATAAGAGATATGTTAAAGAGAAGTGAGAGTGAATATGGAGTGCTAGAGAGAAAATGAGATTGGATTTAGTAAAAAAAAAGCTTATATACCCCTAAAAGGGTATTTTCGTCTAAAATTAGATCAACTTATACCAAATGTGGGTAAAATCAAAACTGGGTAAACTTAAACCAATTTTGGATATGTGTAGCTTGACCCATTGACAATTTATTATTTAATTTTATAGTTGAGTACCATAACAAGTACTTTGCAAATTATGTGGTTTTTGTAGCTATTGTATAAGATTTGGACATGAAATTATACTTATTTGAATATCATAAGACCATACAATAATACTTTTAAAAAACTAGTATGACAACCACACGTAAAATCTCCTCACATTTTGGGCATTAGAGAGAATATGATTCATCATCTAAGAAGTTTCGCATAACATACGTTCATGAATGCATATTTAATGAGGAACTAGGTTGGGACATGTTCATGTATAATCACTAAATATTTAACAATTTCATGTATACTACCTACGTAAATATATTTTAGTTTATTAAATATATTTGGAGCAACCGTGTTATAAAATAACAAAATAAAAAATGACCAGAAAAGTTTGAACAAATAACAAATATTTTTAAAATACTTACAATCATAAACCACATCTATATTAGTTGTGTTAATGAATTTAATTATACAATAGAAGTATAAAACCACAGTATAATCAAGACATATCAAACAAAAACTATCAAATCAACATACAATTTCTTCACGTACACGTGTGAAAATTTCCATTTTCATTGTATGGAGTGTGCAAAAAGTTGTATAAGCTTTATATGAATCACGCCAAATTTATATAATTTTCACACAAATTGTGCGTTAATATGCATCATCTTTGTACGGTTTGTACGTCTTTGTAAGCCATTAATACCCTTGGCGCAAAATTATTACATCCAAAGCTTTGTAGCCACATTGGAAACTTCTCTCTCCATCATGTAGTTCTTTTACTATACAGCTTACTTTGTCCGACTGAAACATCTAAGCAATGTATTGGTGAGTCTGTGGTTATACAAATATTTTGTTAATTTTTTTATACGCATGGTTTGGAATTTATCTTCCAAAAGTCTTCTTTTTAAAATGAGTTCTCTAATGTTTTTTTCCTCCCTCTAAAGTATCTTAGCAATACTTTTGGTTATAAATCAAAATTTCATTGAGAAAAGTAACCATTACAAGATTATGTATTAAGTTTTTTAAAAATTACACAATATATGACAATTAAAATATACAAAAGACATATACACATCAAACAACGTTTAAGTTATCAATGTTCTTAGTGCGGGATTATACCATGTGTAGTCATCTTATTTATGTTAGTACTTAGCTTCGTTAAAAGCTACAACTATTTATATTATCAGTAATTTTTTTAGTTAGATGCATCGAGCATTTTTTGAATGTTATTTTATGTTTTTCATATGTAGAACACCCAGTAAGTACGAGATTTATTAAGATAACCCCATCTAACATATTCTTCATCACGAATATACAGTGTCGCCGACGAGATTATTTCATTTTTTATAATGTAATATATTTTTCAAACCACAATATTGAAAGATCTTTTACTGAATCCATTCATTGTTATTGACATTTCATCGACGACATGTGTCAAGTATGTATCTTCGTTGGTGTACCAAATAATATTTTATATTTAGAGTTTAGTGTAAATTATGACGATGTTTAGTGTACATATTGGTAATATATGGATAAAAAATATAGACCACGACTCGGTCTCCGACACATGTCGGATAATGTAATATACGGTTCCTGATCATGTATTAACTTATTTTGGATAAAAACACAATCTATTAGAATAAACCATTTTATCTTACACTGTTGTTCCTATTGTATAAAATTATAAATTTAAATAACGGACTTTTAGCATGTTAGAATATTATCAAAATTATCCATACTAATTTACAAATATTACATGAAAATGATTCTCAAATTATCTTATAAAATTAATACAAAACTTAAACAACGGCGTAAATACAAACACATATAATTCATTCATTTATATAGAAATTACATTTTATTTTAATTTTACATACTAATCTTTTAATATAAATTTCAAGGATTTTATATTTTATTATCATATGTTCAAACTTTATTATTTTATAAACACATGTTCTTATTTTTTTAATGTAATTACTATTTTTATTGGTACTATCAAATGTTAAATTATTATATAATATTGTAAAAACTAAAAGAATGATATATAATAATGAGTACTATTAAATGTTGCAAATGCTTACCTGTTTGTTTCCTCAAGAATTGGTGCTCCACCTGCATTATTGATAGGAGATTTATATTTATATTCTTTTGTTCAGTAACCATAGCTAACTCATAAAAACCATCCGTTAAACCTTATTTTGTTATTGAGTCAAACTGTTCAAATAAACTAGTACAATTAGTTTCACAAAATTTAAGTACAAATAGATATAATGAACAATTTTTCTACATAGATAGTTTTACATTTTACCTTACTTTGACGATGAAAGGACTTATTTATAACGATATGTGTTCCAAAATAAATAAATCTAGTTATGGTTGGAGATTCACAATTATATGGTCAGAAGTAACTTCCCCATTTAGTTCAGCAACAATAGGCATCTTATTAAGAACATCACATACGATCATGATTTTTCTTTGGTTCAACTGTTCAAATTAACAAACATAGTCTAATTAGAACCACGAATTTAAGCACACATATAAATAAAGTAAAGAATTTATCTACATATATATATATTTTCATGTTACTTACTTTTTTTACTAAATTTATTTCTTCTTCTGACCATATCTTCTCCAATAAAGGTAGATGTAGTTATGGTTGAAGATTCGTGATAATATCTTTAACATTAGTCCCATAAAAACTTTGAATCATCTTCTCATTTAATTTAAACCATACACCTTGTTCATAAATTAAAAAAAGGGATGGGTGTTGTCTTCGTTCATGTACCAACTGATATGGTCATCATTGATGTGGTTTATTTTATGCTGATGGTGATTCTGTCAAGTGTTTTGGAAAGTTTTTGGAGTATTAAATGTCTGAGTGTTTTGTAGTGAGAGATTTAAGCTGCCTGGTTGTATTAAATGTTCATTACCCTCATTAATAAAAGTGGTTAGGGTATTTATACCCTTAATTATGGACCCATGGGCTTTTGTGTCGAATTATGAAACCGAGTCAAGTTTTAAGGACCTATTTACTTAATAAGCTAATTAACACCTAGCTTAGTCAAAAGATGTTTAGTTATTTTATAATTTTATCCTGTCCGGATAGTTCAGTGGGCATTTTTTGTCTGAATCGCCCTTGTGCGGAAATCTCAACAAACAGTGGTGGATTTATCCGGACTTATGAGTAGCCCATTTTTTAGGCTTTGTCAAAAATATTTGGCAGGACTGAAAAATTCACTTAGTCAGTAACGATATTTTCCGACCCATTTATGTGTCTGGTTCGAAGTGTGTCCGAACTGATTTCTTCCTAGAATTCTAAGAGTTTTATTTGGATCGCGTGTCGCATTCTGATTCGACCTACCAGTTGTTTTTACCTAGATCGACGTTCCCACTAAACCTAAAAAGTAACTTCTGCATTTAATACTTCCCACGTCAGCGCCGTCTTCAATCATTACTCGAATCTCTTCGTCTTCTCCTAGGTATCAGTTGTTTTTTTTCTACTAATATATAAACCATTTTTTACTGTTTCATTATCTTCATCACTCCACAAATATTTTACAAAGCTTTCACCCTTTCTTTCAAAATTATTGTTGGTTAGTTTTATGTTCACGGCTAAAAACGCTCTTGTAAAAGGCGGCTGGTTGAATCTGTCCAAATTAGAGAAGGCAAAGAAAGTTGAACGAGAGAGGCGCATTATTGCTAGGCTTCCAGTCTCCCCTAGTGACAAACCTGAGAAACCATCCCAAGAAGCTGATCAAGGATCATCTTCTATAAGAAATCCAACACCTAAACGACTGTTTCAACCAATCTTTCTCCAATCTCATCAGGCTCCTCTGTTCAGGAGTCCCAACCTTCTAGTACCCAAGAAAAAACAGTCAAGTGTTAGAAAACCCTCCCCTTTTATACCCATAGTATCTGATATAAAAAAATCCCCAAAAAAATCGAATCCACGCGTGACAACTCGCTTGGTGAAAGCCCACGCAACTGTCTTACAACCAAAACCCTCCAAACCGAAGGCCTCTAAATCAGCATCTAAAGATAAAGCCTCCGGATCAGAAATATCAGTAAGAGCCCCAAGAGATAAGCCTTCCGGATCGGAGGCAACCAAAGTAGCTTCTCAAATGAAGTCCTCCGGAACTGAGCCTCAACCGGACACTAGGCCTTTGGAAAAAACTGGTGCTCAACCGTCTGGTCAGACCATTGAGCCATAAGCTAACACCATTTCATCCACAACAACTGATAAACCTTCCACAGTGATGGAAGATAGTACTAAAGAGGCCTCCTTTGAAACAGAAGACTCAGGGTAAACTGGGGATGTTGCCTCTGACAGGAAAGGGAAAGGCAAAGTGAAAGTTGGAGTGGCTCATCCGGACCTTCCGGAGTGCTTGAAGGGCAAGGTAGGACCTTGCTTCCATAAGGTCAACGTGAAGTATTTGTTGGCCATGCAGAACATCAATTATGTTTACACTCATACTGCCGAGCTGGGCCGGATCCGGACAAAGTGGGGGATCCCATAGTCAGTATAGGTGAGGATCCCTGTTACTCCAGAGACTCCAATAGACTGCAAACTTAATGAAGTGGTCATTTACACCGAGTTGTTCAACTAGGGGCTCAGATTCTCTTTAGACCCAGAGATTGTCAGGTATTTTCTTGCCTGCATAATGGCATCGAGGCTGACCGGAATTCCTCTCCCCATGGAGCAGTTTGCCGCTGTGGCAAGCCTGTGCAAAAATCATCACATCCCATTCTATCACCACAACATGGGAGACAATTTTAAAGTGGTAAACGACTTGCTGGAGTCGGAGGAGAATTGGAAAACTCAATTCTTATTCATTAGTGGGCATGGGAGAATGGGAGAAAGATCAAAGCCAATATTAACCCTATCATGCTCACCAGTAGGTGGAAGAGTACATGTAGGTTCTTCAATCTTGTTTTCCATTCTCTTATTTTCATTTGACAACTATTGTATTTCTGAATCATTCATTACTTTCTTTTCAGTATTACCGAAGGAGTACACCGGATACTTAGAGGAGGGGCGAACCATATGTGCCAAGTTAAATGCATGGGCCGCACAACGTTAGGGGAACGCTTTCCACAACTGTTTTACTTCTGACAACTTGGTGAGATCTCACCCGTGGAACACCACAGCCCGGAGAGACCTCTCATGGAAATAATTGACCATTCCACCTCCCCCAGCTGTCATCCTTAAACGCACAGAGGAAAAAGACGGTAAACTGGCCTTGCCCTCTAGAGCCAAAGCTCCTAGAAAAATGAAGGGAAAGAAGAAAAAGGCTGAAGTAGAGGCAGTACGGGTTGCTGCTGAAGATACCGGTCGAGGGAACCAAGGAGGGGAGAATCAATGAGGAATTGATGCCTTCTTGCTCCAAGTAGTTGAAGATGAAACTGTTAAGGAGACAAGAGAAAAATCAAACTCACCAAATCCTCCAAAGAAGGATCGAAAACGGGGAGCCAATAGCGATGAAAGGGATGCCAAGAAGAAAAAGGTCAATTTAGGGGGAGAAATAACTCTCCGGCCTTCAGAGCTTCTTCCTCCCCCTGCCCCCCCCCCCCCCCCCCCCTCCGACCCTACCTTGGCAGAGAAAATTCCAACAGTTTGCTACTTGGAGAGGGTATCAGAGGAGGGCTTGACATCAGAGCCCTTCAGAACATTGGTCTTTACTTCAACGACTCAGAGAAAGATGACTTTACTGGTCCTTTCTGCCCTATAGGCTCGTCCAACATGGTAACCTACAATGGTAAGTCTTTTTCTATCTCTGAAGACCAAGATATAGTGGCCCATTCTCTTCTAGGTCATATTCAACCAATCTGGAGAGGTAGGTGAAAAATCAGTCCACCCTCATCCAAACCCTCACTACAGACAAGGAGTCTTTGTCAGCCAACCTCTTTAACAATAATCAAAGCATAGAGGCACTGAAGAAAGAGCTTGAAGAGTTGAAGAAGGACAAGAAAGATTTCTCAACCAGACTGGTCACTTCGGAGAATGCTAACACTGAGCTCTAAGCTCAGTGTTCTGGCTTGGAGAAAGATTTTTCCACCTTGAAGGAAGATTTCCACCTTGAAGGAAGATATAAAAACCAAGGATAGTGCCATTCAGACATTGTCCGGCGAAAATACTTCCCTTGAAGAGGTTGTGTCTAAGGAAAACAAGGAGAAAGAATATTTGGAGAAAGAGCAGGAACAGAAAATTCAGACGAGTATCGATAAATACACTAACGAGGTGATAGATTCCTTGCAAAAAAGGTATGCTAAAGTGAAGTCTGACATAGTACTGCTTTTCCAAAAAACATTTCCGAGAAGGACGCTTGGTACCTTGTGGTCATATTTGGAGTACAAAGATATCCCGTTTTATACTCTGGCTGATGGTGACAAAAAGAATTACTCTAGTGGAATTGATTCTACCACCGATGAGGAAGAATGAACCAGAGAGAGTTCAAGCGCTAAACTCAAAGGCCCTAAGAAAGGAGGTGACACAGGAACATCCGAAGGGAATAAGCCCTAAGGTTTTTAACTATCTTCTTTGTTTTATTTATTTTTTGAACTATTAAATTCCTTGGATGGCCAAGGAATTTTTGTAATTGTATCCGGTTTGAGTCCGGTTAAGCCTAAAACTTAAAGTCCTTGGATGGCCAAGGCATATTCCGTGTTTTAATATCATTGTCTGGTTCTTACCCGGACAAACTTATCTTACCCAATTTTTGGTTTGCTCCATACTTGCTTTTAATTTTAATGGCTAATGTTTAAAGAGCCTTCCTTTACTTTACGAATATTTTAGGGTGAGAGTGTTTAAAATCACCGATAACATGTATTTGATGGTCATCGTTTAACCATATTAATCTGATCTGTCAAAGATCTTTAATATTAAATTGAAGACTTGAAAGGAATTGTAATCAAATCACACCAAATATTTTAAGAAGGCATCATATTTCATTGGAAAAACCAGACACCTTATTAAAGTCTCCCCGCGCCACCGAGGTAGGAAAGAGTATGCTACCTAATATTTACATGGACTTTAAACAAGTAAATATTTACACAACTTTCATTCCAGATATAACCGGAGGTGTTCAATATTCCATGGGTTCTTTAGGATTCTTCCATCTTTGTCTTGAAGCCTATATGTCCCAGGCTTAAGCTTTTCGGAGACCTCACAAGGGCCTTCCCAATTCGGAGCTAGTTTGCCTAACTGTTTTTCCTTAGTATGCAAGAAAACCTTCTTTAATACTTCATCTCCTGGCTGAAAATCCCTTCTTTTGATTTTGGAAGCAAATCTGCTTCTCATCAAGCCTTGGTAATGGGTGGCTCTAAGATGAGCCTTAACTCTTCTTTCTTCTATTAAGTCCAACTGACTTCTAACTGCCAATTCATTGGCCTGTTCAGAATAGTTGAGGACTTTATATGATGGCAGAGTTTCTTCTATAAGAGTAATTGCATCCATCCCATATACCAAGGCAAAATGAGACTCTTGTGTAGCAGTTCCATGAGTAGTCTGGTACGCCCACACTACTTTTTGCAAATAGTTTGGCCACTTTCCTGCAACCCCTTCTAAATTCTTTTTCAGACCGGACAGAATAGTCTTGTTTGCTACTTCAACTTGACCATTCGCTTGTGGGTGGAAAGGAGAAAAGAAGCAATGCTGAATGCCCCTAGAGGCACATAAACTCTTCATATCCTTGTTATCAAATTGTGGCCCATTATCTGTGGTTATCTTTTGTGGAACCCCAAATCTGCAACAAATGTTAAACAAGATAAATTTTATAACAACTTTCAAAGTAGTTCCTGCCAGGGGGGCTGCTTCTATCTACTTTGAGAAATTATCAATGGCTACAATAATAGTCCTATACCCTCCGGACGCCATTGGTAGAGGCCCAACTAAATCCAGTCCCCAACGAGCAAAAGGCACTAGCTCAGAAATTGACTCCATAGGAACAACTAGGATATGAATTTCGTTACCATATATTTGGCATAGGTCACATTTATTCACCAATTCCTTAGCATCTGCCATTATGGATGGCCAATAGTATCCGACCAACAAAACCCTCCGGGTGAGAGCTCTATAGCCACAGTGTGCCGACCCCTCTCCATCATGTAGTTTGAATAAAACAATTTGGGACTCTTCAGCCCCCAAACAACGTAGAAGAGGTCTGCTGAATGACTTCTTATAAAGAACCTCTCTTATGATCAAGTAACCACGAGCCCCGTGTTTCATTTTCCTTGTCATAGCCTTCTCCAAAGACAAAATTCCATCAGAGATGTATTGAAGAAGGGAAAATCTCCAATATTTGGGTTGAACCACTTGTACACTTAATCTCTCTTCCTCTTCCTTGCTCTGATTTGGTTGTATGGATGGGCATTCTTGTACATGAATTTATGGATAAGACTCAGAGTATGCTATGGTTTTTAAGGAGTCTGCCAGTGTGTTTTCCGATCTAGGAATATGCTCATAGCTAACATTTTTGAAGCTGGTTGCTACTTCTTTAAGAATGAACAAGTATTTGATCAACCGCTCCTTCTTGGCTTCAGACTGAACTTGAGTATGGTGGATAAGAAGCTGAGAATCACTCATTAATCTAACTCGTTTAGCCCCACACAGAAAAGTTAACTTTAGACCAGCTATAACTGCCTCATATTCAGACTCATTGTTAAAAGCTCTAAAAGCAAAGCATATAGCCTGATGTAACTTATCACCATACGGAGAGTTTAAACAAATTCTAGCCCCACAACCCATGGTTCTTGATCCACCATCCGTCTGGACAACTCACTATTTTTTAGTTTTCTCTTCTATAGCTTGTTTAGTACACATGTTCGAATGAAATTCTACCAAGAAATCAACATTACCGTTCGTGGGGAAAAATAAATATCATAATCACCCAACTTTACTGACCATTTGGTCATCCTACTTGATATATTTGCCTTCTGTAACAAAGGTAGTGTGTTCTTGGTCCTTCAAATCCACTTGTATCTGGTTTTAACCGGAGAAGGCATCCATGAACGATAATAGCTTCTTTCCAGACGTGGAGTCCATCAACTGATCTATCCGGGGGACTGGATAGAGATCCTTTGGGCAAGATCTGTTGAGGTCAGTGAAGTCAATACACATACGCCATTTCCCATTCTTTTTCTTAACTAGCACTGGATTGGCAGTCTATAAATGATACTGAGACTCCTTTATGTGCCCCATCTTGGTAAGCCGGTCAACTTCTTGTGCTATTACATCAGCATTTTTCTTAGAAAAGACTCTCGTTTTTTGCACAACAGGTGCCACATCACTCCGGATAGACAGCTTGTGTGATATAATACATGTTGGTACTCCGGTCACATCAGCATTACACCAAGCGAAAACATGTTGGTGATACGCTAAAAAGGACAATAATTTTTTCTTTAATTCTGGTTCCATCTTGGAGCCAACTTTAACACTCCTTCTCTTGACATAAGCTCCCAGTTTGCTCATCTCAATAAGATTATGTACTTCTTATTTCAAGGCGATACATTCTTCAGTGTTGTGGCCAATATCATGATAATATTGACAAAAACAAGTATTACGACTTTTCCTAGGAAATTGAAGTGCTGATGACTTCCTGAAATGCACCTCATCTTTAGTTTTGTCATAAATAGTTGCCACATTCTCTTTTAATTTAGCAAACCACTTCGGTTGGACCCAAGGTCCACGTTTGTTTCTGGACTGCTGGCTCTGAGCTTGTTTCGGGTGGGATTGAGTCTGTTTGGCCCTGTTGGACCCCTGTCCATTTTCTTTAGCCTTGTTCTGGACTGATTCTGGTTTGGAACAGTTGGGGCAGACCTCACTTGCCTATGTACCCTAGTCTTCTCTGTTTTATCTACGTTGATTTGTTTTACCACCTGATTCAGCAAATCGCCCCAAGTCATGGCCTTCTTCCTGGTTACCGAATCAGCCAGATTCCCAGGATTTAACCTTTGTCTCAAATAAGCTATTACTACCTACTCAAAGCAATCAACTAACCCATTCTTAGTGTTTACAAACCGACTTATATAGTCTTTCAATGACTCATTTGGCTCTTGGGCACAATGGATAATAGTATCTCCATTGCCCTTCACCTCCTTACTCCCCACAAACTGCCTTCGAAAAGCCACCCAAAATGTATCAAAGTTTATGATACAACCTTGTGGCAAGCTGTTGTACCATTTCAAAGCACTTCCCGTAAAATATTGGGAAAAGGCTCTACAAAGAAGTTTGGCATCATCATCAAAATTCATCATAAAATTTTTAAACTGTTCCAGATGGTTGTCCGGATCCTTGCTCCCATCGTATTTCTCTATTTTAGTATTGTCAAACCTCTTAGGAAGGTTCCCGAACAGGATCTTGGCACACAATGGTGATTGTCTCCAATCCTGCTACAACAAAAGACCGTGTCTTCATTTGGTGTTGCGAAATACCTGGCTAATCATGGAAACCAAAAGGATCCATCAACAACTGGTCCACATGCCTGTGACTGTGGTTGTGGGATAACCCTTTATCCAGATGCCTTTTGTTTCTTTCTGAACCTTCCCTCATCACTACTTGATGACAAAGACTCCTTAAGATCATCCTCGTTCGAAGAGCTACTGGAGGACTCAGATTTTGAGCTCTCCACCGGCTTGGACCGGTGAGACTTCTTGGAACTGACATGGGTATTTTTCGTGCTCATATGAGTCTTTGCTGATGGGTCGTTCTCTCTTGGGTTGTCAGTATGATGAATGGTTGACGCTTTTGACTTTTTCTTTAAACCCATCTCTGCCTTTCTAGCAGCCATCAACGCTTCTATTTCAGCTTTCAACTTATCTCTCTCTTCGGTCGTGTACTCATTATTTCCCCCCACCACCTCCACCAAAGGTGGTGGAATTTATTGGTCGTCCGGATTCATCCAAACCGGTTTTTCTTGCTGGTTTTGAATGCTAGATAAAGGCACCTTCTTGCTCTTATTGTGGTCGCCAATTTGGTGTGGTTTATTTTATGTTGAGGGTAATTCTGTTAAGTGTTTTGGAAATTTTTTGGAGTATTAAATGTCTAGGTGTTTTGTAGTGAGAGATTTAAGCTGCCTGGTTGTATTAAATGTTCATTGCCCTCATTAATGAAAGTTGTTGGGGTACTTATACCCTTAATTATGGACCCATGGGCTTTCGGGTCGAATTATGAAACCGAGTCAAGTTTTAAGGACCCATTTACTTAATAAGCTGATTAGCACATAGCTTGGTCAAAAGGTGTTTAGTTATTTTATACTTTTGTTATGTATGGATAGTTCAGTGGGTAGTTTTTGTCCGAATTGCCCTTGTCCGGAAATCTCAGCAAGTAGTGGTGGATTTATCTGGACTCATCAATCATCACTTTCTAGTTCAAACCTTTAAAGTGAGTTGTTTAAGGTATGATCTCGAGCTAAAAATTGATCTCCATATCGAGTAGTGGGGTTGAGTCCTATATGATTGTGGTTCCTGAGATATCGATCCTACACATAGTATTTTATATGGACATGAAACAACAATACTTTATCCACGTAGTTAGATCCTCAAGAGAACCTTGTTGGCTAAATCCTATAACAACAATATGAAACATAAAACTAGTTCAATTAACAAAATACCTTCATACATAAAAAGCTAGCAGATACACCGGAAACTAAACTATCCCGATTTCTACTGATTATATATAATCAGCAAGGCTGACCTCATAGATGTTAATTTCACGCATTCTTTAAAGATTTTTTTTATCACTGAACAATGACGTTAACCTAAATCTCCATGATTAAAATACGAAAAAATAAAAACAAAAATAAAAAATCAAGAATTTATGATTAATCTGTGATTTTTTCCTTTTTAATGGAGAAAAATGATGCACACATGAACGTGAATAATACAACTAAACATTATTGGACAAGTTCAAAAGAAAAATACAAAATATTTATCACCCAAATTATTATTAAAAAATACAGATTTTATTTTTCTATTCATTAAATCTTTATCTAAAATAAACTAATAACCTAGTAACAATTGACTGACTACCAATCTTCATGACTACCAATCTTCAGAATCGAGATAAACCTATAATAATAATAAAAACTTACATGTGAATCACGTTACTCATTTTAAACAAAAATATACTCTTTTTCATACCGACTATTAATAAATCTCTAATAAACTAATAAACCAACATAGATGTGTAAGCGAGCTATCTTTATATGTATATATAGTTAGTTAGTTTATTAGGATAGTTAAATTAAATTTTAAAAGAGTTACGCATTTCAAATTCAATTTTTTTAGAATGGTTATATTAGATATATTTTTAAAAATATTTAATTCTTTATATCAAACATATTATCGCTGGTCAAGATAATAGATAATTTACATATATTATATATAGTATATATTATATATTATTTGTATATTATATAAATTGATAAATAGATTTTGATTTTAACAATAAATTAACCAAAAATCTTGTCCATAGTTTAAATTATATAGAACAAAAAGAGTAAACGCATAAATGAGACTTTAATAAACATGAAATAAAAAAATAAAAAACACGAGTCGGAATAAGTTACTCACCTTAGAACATAACTATTTTGTTTTAACACATGGTTAAAAAACGCAATTTGTCTACTTTGTTTCAATTTGTCTCATTACAATCTTTTATGTTTATTTTTGTATTAAACTGATCTTTTATATTTAAAAATAGATTTTTAATCTTTGCATATAAGATTAATTATAAGCTCATTTATAAGATCGGATATTTTTGGACATATTTTGCAATACTTAAGTGGTCATCTTAAGGGGTAATTCGGACATGATAAACAAAAGTTGATTGCTAAGCAGTAACCTAAGAAAAAATACGACTCAACAATGTTCTTAGTACCTTAAGTCATGGGCATGAGGGCTCATAAAACAGGCCCAAATAAAAATATTCGGCCCGAAAGAACCCATGGGCTCTAAAAAGAGTATAAGTACATCAACAAACGACATTAAATGGGTTGGAATTTTCTAAAACATTAAATACAAGCATACACCTCCTTTTTCTCACTAATCTCGACTAAACACTTAATATCAACCATCTGAAAGATATTATGATTTTACCCGTAAATCTATTTTTTGCATCACTAGATTGGCGACCACAGTGGGAGCGCGAGGTGCCTGAATAGCTCTATTCAAAACCTTAGTTGAAATTTGTACTTCAAAAATCATTAAGGCATGGATCTCAATATGAAAGAAGTTCCACCTAATGAAAACAAATTAATAAGAGATAATAATGACCATGCTATTGTCTCTCATTTCAATCACGACACATATGAAAGACAATTCATGCAAGATGAATGTGATCAGCTGAGGCATGTGATTGAAGCTATGAGAGCCCAAAAGCAATCTGAAAATGGCTGAAAGAAAAGTCTGATATGAGAGGAATATTTGCAGATGAGCCTGGTGATAACAATAAACAAGATGAAAATGACCAGTCCCCAAATGCTCGTATTAAGTCTAAAAAGAAGCATCGAACTAAACAAGTAATGAACACGTCAGATTCTGCTGAAAATTCAACCAAAATATCTAATTTGATGGGGTTTTTTTCATCAAGTAATGATCAAGTTCGTCAAAGAAAGAAAGTAAGGTTAACCAAGAAACATTCTAGAAAAAAGGGACAAGAAGGGAAAAGTGAAAAAAACAATATCAAGGAAAATATAGGGGTCGTCAGATCACAGTATTGATCATCTACTAAGTGATCAATTTGATATCCAGTCCAAGTATATTTGTCACTCCTGCTGAAGACAATGTGTTTAGCCATAACCACAAGTGGAGGTAATCACCTTTGTTCTAAAAAATACTCTATAGACATCTGTCGAGGCGGTTTTACAGTTCCAAAATGGAAGCATACGATGGGAATAAAGATCCTGATAACCACCTCGAGTAGTTCAAAACTTTCATGATGAATTTTGATGATGATGCTAATATTTTATGCCAGGCTTTCTCACAAACTTTCAAGATGATTGCTATAAAATTGTTTAATAGTTTACCACAGAGATCTATTAAAAACTTTAATGTTTTTTGGATGGCCTTTAAGAGATAATTCGTGGGAAAGTAATAAGCTTAAAGAGAATGGTGATACTATCATCCATTGTGCCCAAGAACCAAACGAGTCCCTAAAAGAATACATTAGTCGTTTTATGAATACAAATAACGGATTAGCTGATTGTTTTGAACATCTAGTTATTTATTCCTTAAGACAAGGGTTGAATCTGGGTGAATTGGTTGATTCGGTAACTCAGAAAAAGGCAATGACATAAGATGGATTATTAAATCAATTCATAAAAAAAATACGGTGGAAGAAACTAAAAAATCTAGAGTACCATGCCATAATAGGTTTGCTCTTACAACTTTGATCTCACAAGCTAGTATTCAATCCCACGCTATTGTTAATTATAAGCCTAAAGATTTTGGAAAAGGGTCACATCGGCCCAGACAAATTCTATCAAATCAAGGCCAACAAGCAAAACCTAATAGGGGCAGTGGGTTAAGTTTCCAAACTAGATGAAAGTGTGGATACTATTTATGACAAAACTAAGAATGTGGTGCATTTTAGAAAACCAACACCAATTCAATCTCCTAGAGAAAATCAGAATACTCGTTTTTGTAAGTACCACAATGATGTGGGTCATGATACCCAAGATTGCATCGCCTTAAAATAAGAAGTGCAGAACTTGATTGAAAGAGGGAATTTGTTAGCTTTCATTAAAAACAAGGGGGAAATATACAAGTCAATACTCACTATCGGTCTAATGCAAATACAACACGACAATATCACCAACTGGTCCAACACAAATTATGGGTGCATATAGACAGGAAGATGTCTTGGTAATTATTGAAAGGTTTAGTGTGGATTATGAATACTTGGATCATGATACGGATCGGAATCAATTTGGGATGCTAATAGAAAAAAATTGCAACGATATCCGTTTTTTTTAACTTTTTTCAAATCTCTAACCATTTTTTATGGATACACTATGACTGCGCCCTCAAGCTATTCAAGAAAAAGACATGTTAATAGTTTGACAACTCAGTTAGAAGGAAAAATATCTACGCATCTTTATCAAAAACCTGCTTCATTCATTATCTTTGATGAGGATGATTTAAGAGATAGTATAGGTCCACATGAATATGTTGTAGTCATGGAAGTATCCATTGGAGGCAATGATATACGTCGGATCTGAATTGATACAAGAACTTCATGAAATATTTTATTTATATCAACTTACAAGAAAATAAAGAATCCCTCAGTCATCCAACGTTTTAATAGGACCATAGTAAGATTTACTAGGAGCTAAACCGATGTAATTGGAGAGTTTGAAGAAGAGGTTTTGTTAGGAAAATGACCATTTAAGAAGATGGTGAGGGTTTTTATTTGTAATAGTGGATTTTTCAACATCTTACAATGCCATATTCAGCAGATCTTAGTTATCTATGATGCATGCAGTAGCTTCCATTGGATAGAGTTTGTTAGAAGCTGAAAAAGGTACTTAAAGTTAAGAAAATTAGTCGTGACATTGGTAACATAAGCTACAAAAACAAGGTCTTACTTTCAAGCACATTCTATAACATTTTGTACTTCTTATCCATTGAAAAATGTGCTACAAAAGGTTTATATATCAGTAAAAATGACTAAGTGTCCACTTAAGCTTGGAGATTATGACATTGAATTTGCACCCAAGACTGCAATCAAAGCTCAAGTTGTGGCTGAATTTTAGTAAAACTCCATTATAAGAGGCATCGTGAATAAGCTCAAATTAGTAAATTTAAAAATGAATGGGTGATCCAAACTGATGGTGGATCTAGTACAATGGGATGTAGAGTTGGAATTTACTTGGTTTCTCCATATGCTAATTCCATGTACCATACTATAATATTTGGCTTCAGATCCTCCAACAACGAGTCAGAATATGAAGCAGCCATAACTAGATTAAGGTTAGAAAATATATGTGGTGCCAAAGGGAACCGAAGGCCCCAATTAAGTACTTCACTATATACAATTATCTCTCCAATTTTACTATCCATCAGAGTCTCCTCAGGGATAGGAATCCTCACTTTGACAGACTTTGGAAAACCCTATTTTTTCATGATTATGTCCAATTCAGCTGTATGGGTATATACATAAGAGATATATTGAAGAGCCAACGGATATCTAATATTGACCTTGTAGAAGTTAGGCCCCACTCGCCCAACAAGGCACTCTGGAAATGGTTCGGAATCTGGCAGTCTAACCTTATCTTTTTTTTTTCCGAACTACACTATTTCACCTGTTTGGCCAAATGTCTCTAATGGGGTATCTTCCCTACTTTCATCCATCTTTTCTCCCATTACCTTTGGCCTTTGATCAATAAGTTTATATCTAGGATCCTATTTTTCAACATGAGTAGGCCCAATGGGTGGAACTGATGGATCTGGATCCGAATTGTGTAATTAAGAAAGCTCCACCATTGTAGGATCTTTTGTAGATGGGTTGCTAATATTGATGAGAATCTCAGCGGGTTTCTCTGTATCTTTAGCAGATAAAGTCGTGGATTTGGATTTAGAAATCTTGGTAATCCTTCAAGGTATATTCTCTCCTACATTCGACCACATAGCTATGAAAAGAGAAGGAAGTTTTGCGATTGATAACGACTCTAGTTTTGATAAACGGTTTCTCGATTAGCTGAATGGGTGGTTCAAAATTTGTTAAAGGTTGAACAAGATGGATTGTTCTGGAAACAACTGATGGTCTATAAGATGATAAACTCGTGTCCAATTCTGGAATATCTTGTACAATTAGTCCACCGAGCGTAGCAGGAAGTCCGACAATAATTTTGGCCTTTTTTTTTTCTTTCTCTAACTCTAATAGATTGAGCCAACCTCCTTAAACTAAGGCAGTCCTCGCCGTGAACATATAAATTTTGGAAAATAATAGAAGAATTGATGATGAACTGAGAGGTTATGGTTTCTTTCTCTATCTAGAATCATAGTTTGTATTATTTTCTTGCTGAGTGAAAAATCGTACTTATAGAGTTAAAAATGTACTTGAGTGTTTTACCTAGAGGAGATGAATCATCTAAGTAATGATTAAGATTTATTAAATGTAACTCCTCTAACTTTTTAAAGTTTAGATACAAGTACCTTGGAAAAAACGACTAGTAGGTCCAATTATCGCTCAACACATGTAAACAAAAGTTGTTGATAAAGTCGCGACTTTTAAGTTGTTCAGAACCCGATTTAACATTAATTATCATGATTAGCTCTTGCAAAGAATTTTTGAAAGATCTAAGGAGACTAGATGATAGGATCATATATTTTTGGACATGCGTTGTAGTATTTCGGAGATCATCCGAAGAGGTAATTCAGACAGGATAAAAAAAGTTGATGATTAAGCAGTAACCTAAGAAAACATATGACTCAACTAATGTGCCTAGTATTTTGAATCATAGGCTTGTGGGCTCGTAAAATTGGCCCAAATAGAAGATCCGACCCGAAGGACCCATGTGTTTAAAAAAGAGTATAAATACCTCAACAAACGAATTTAAATGGCTTGGACTTTTCCTAAAACATAAAATACAAACCTATACCTTTTTCTCTCACCACTCTCTACTAAACACTTAATATGAGCCAGCTGAAAGATATTTCGATTTTACCAATTAATCAATTTTTTCCATCACCAGTCATGATGTCAAGATTTGTCTTTTATATCTTTAATCCATTATTTTAAACCAAACCACATGCTCGGTGACTAAAAATAATTTTTTTTTTTCTAAAATATAGGAAATTCATTTAATACAAAAGATAACGTGACCATTTTGTAACTTTGACCGAAAAAATCAACGATATTATTTTCTGAAATATATGAATTCGTTTAATACAAAGATAATATGAATGATTGTAATGAGACAAATATGAAAATTGGATGACGAAGTGTGATTTTATCCTTTATCAAACGAAAGTGTGAAAAATGAAATTAGTTGAAACAACGAAAACACACCCATATAGAAAAGACTAGCAAATAACCTGAAACCATTAGCTTTTCTAGTGATAATTATTAGTAGACTTACCTTAACTCGAAGCATTCTCAAAATTTATCATGGTGTTAATCTAAATCTTCAGGAAATTATAAAAGAAGAAAAAATAAAAACAAAAATCAATGAGCTATAATTAAGAAATAAATTTTCAATCTACTAAATGTTTATCCAAAAGAAACTAGTAACAATGGATTGAAGAAAACACTTACAGATCTTCTAAGTCGGGCTAAATATACATGAACTAAAAAAATGTAGATGGAATCAAATTAGTCACTTTGCAACATAAATGTTTTCCATTAATAGACCAATAAAGCCTTTAAAAAACTAGTAAATCAACAAAAATGGGTAGACGACTATGTATATAAATAAATAGTAATTCAATAAAGATCTATTTGGATATCAATCTGTTAGTCTGTGGATTTATACATGGTAGACCATTTGGTATTTTGAAACTATCTTATTGAATTACAGCCGTCTTTTATGAAGATGTTATAAATAAATATAAAAAACTACACATGAACAAAACTGTTAAATACTACCTAGATCAATCCAAAAGAAATACAATTTCATCACGCAAATCATAATTAAGCAACACAAAAATTAGTTTTTCTATTTACTGAAATTTTAAAAAATATAAATTAGTAATCTAATAACAATGGATTGAACCAAAATACTTACAGATCTTCAGATTCAAGATAAACCTATAACAAAAAAAAATCAGATTACTCAAAACAAAATCATTTTTTATAGACAACTAATATTTATTTTTAACAAACTAATTGTTAGAATATTCAGTGTATTAAGTTTTCTTGTATAGGCCTCTAAGTTTTCTATATATTGAGAGCCTTACTATTGGTCAAATCTTGAATTACATCTCTAATGCATCAATAAAACAAAAAGGAACATTTTCTAATAAACACAAAACCCTAGCCGCTTCCCGCGGCTACTTCTCTATTTGTTTATTAACAAAGACAACAACTGAGATGCTACGTAGAACATGTGCATGTTAACATGGTATCAGAGCACATGTGATTCTGGGAATTCTGAACATCCTCAACAAAGATGGCTGTCAATGAAGTCGTGGTCAGTCAAATCCCTGATGAATTAACAATGCAGATTGCTGCCATTCTGAGAAATGGTCTCAGAACACAACAACAAACAACTAACCCCGAGAATTTATCCCTAGGGATTAAACTCGGTGGTGACAACTATGCCTATGGGCAAACCTGATGAAGAAAGCAATTGGTGGAAGGGGGAGAGGTTCTCACATTACAGGGGAGCCGACACCTCCATCCAAAACTGACAAAACATATACAAGGTGGGAACAAGATGATCGATATGTTTTCACATGGATTATCCAAAATCTTGAATCCAGCTTGGTGAATAATGTCTCGCAATATCCCACTGAAAAAGCCCGCTGGGATGGGTTAGCCACCACATACAGTTTTGGTACAGATTCGTTACAGGTGTTTGACCTTCATAAGAGGGCTAATTCATTAAGGCAAGGGTCCGATACACTAGAAGACTTATGGAACAAACTGTAGAACATCTGGATGTCTATAGATAGGCGAGATCTGAACCCTATGAAAGACCCAGAAGACATTCAGATCTACAATAAGAAGACTCAAGAACAAAGACTCTATCAATTTCTAATGGCGATTAATGACAAGCTGGAACCAGTCAAGAGAGATATCCTGAAAAGGGATCCTCTTCCTTCTGTGGAAACAGCATCTGCTACAATACGAAGGGAAGTGGCCAGGCTTAATATAATAAAATCAAGTTCTTCTGATAGTGACTCGATAATTGGAATGGGTTTGGCTGCTAAAGATTCTGCACAGAGGTTTAAATTCTGATCCAAAGAGAAAGAAGATAAATCCAAGTTGTATTGCACTCATTGTGGGATGAACAAACACACTAAAGAGATATGTTTCCAGCTGGTTGGCTATCCAGAATGGGAGGATGGTCATAAGAAGAAAAATAACCAGCATTTCAGATCTAATGTCAAACGGGCTTCGTCTACAAGTGGCGGTGAAGATCCGACTAAAAATGAGCAAGGAAGTGGTACTGGTTTTGGAGGAATGGCGGCGAACTCCTATGAAAAACTTGGAGGTAAAGGGTTTGAAAAATCAATGAATTGGATCTTTGATTGCGGGGCTACGAACACCATGTCTTATGATCCTAAAGACTTTGGTGACATGTCATCTCCAAAGAAGTCCCATATTGAGACTGCTAGTGGAGAAATTTGTGAAGTCAAAAGGGGGAGGTTCAATTATTTTTTTGGAAAAAATGGAAATTAAAAACTGCCTCTACATTCCTTCACTATCCTTAAAGTTATTATCTGTTAGTCAAGTGACAAAACAACTCAACTGTGTGGTTCTTATGTATCCATTTTTTGCATTTTACAGGACATTCGTACGAAGGAGATCATTGGGCGTGGTACTGAACAAGGAGGTCTCTATTATGTTGATGAGGTAGTTCATAAGGGACATGCCATGCTTTCTCATGGAACAACCGAAAGACAACTTTGGTTATGGCACCGACGACTTGGTCATCCTTTTTTTAGCTATCTTAAGAGTTTGTTTCCTAGTTTTTTTTTAATAATTCCATTCATGAGAAATGTGAAACCTGCATTCTTGCAAAAAATTGTAAGGTCTCATTTAATCAAAGTAATACTAGAGTTGATTATGCTTTTTCGCTAATCCATTCTGATGTTAAGGGTCCAGCACCAAATTCCACTAACAATCAAATCAGATACTTTGCTTTATTTGTGGATGATTTCTCAAGAATGACTTGGATATACTTCATGAAACATAAATCAGAATTACCAGAAATATTTGTTTGTTTTTACAAAATGATTTTGACTCAATTTGGAAAAAAATACAGATTCTCCGTTCTAATAATGGAATAGAGTTTGTCAACCAAACAATGCATAATTTTCTCAAAACAAATGGTCTTACCCATCAAACCACTTGTCCAAACACACATCAACAAAACGGTACTTCAGAATGAAAAAATCATACTTTACTTGAAAAAAATCATGCTATTATGATTGAATCTAGAGTTCCTCATTCTCTTTGGACATAAGCTCTTGCTACAGCTACGTGTCTTGCAAATCGTCTACCAACCCGATGTCTAGAAAATAAAACTCCATTACAAGTGTTTGCCACCCAAGTTACAATTCCATCTGTTATGACCTTACCACCTTGTGTCTTTGGTTGTTTGGTGTTTGTTCATATCCCTAAAACTAGTCGAAACAAACTTAATCCTTGTGCTGAAAAGTGTGTATTCGTTGGATACGATGTTCATCAAATGGGATATCGGTGTTACAATTCGGTTACTCGTCGAATCTATGTCACCATGGACTGTGACTTCTTAGAATCCGATTATTTTTTTGACCACCAATCTCGTGCTCAAGGGGAGAAAGTAAGTGAATCACTCGACTGGTTGCAATATGAAAGTTACTTTGAGGATGTGTCGACTGAGTCGGTAGATGGCGCCACCAAACACGCCTCTTCCAACATAAAAGAGACTGACGAGGCAGTTCTTACCACCAATGATTCTCCCGAAGATAATGTCCAACAAAAAATAAATGCCATGGATACTACCAGCGAATCAGCCGAAGCAAATGTCCATCAAGAGGTAAACAATTTACAATGTCATAATTCAGAAAATGCTATTGACCATGACATTTCAGGAAGTTCATTTGTTGAAACTCAAACTCCGGTTCTTCCCCCAAGAAAAAACAGAGGGGTTCGTCCTGACCAGTATTCACCGGAACCCCACCAGGGTTCTCTGATGGTTTTCAAAAAAATGAGGTATGCAAACTGAAAAAGGCATTATATGGGCTCAAACAGTCTCCTCCTGCTTGGTTTGGGAGACTTACAATGGCAATGAAGCAGTATAGCTACAAACATAGTAATGGGGATCATACCTTGTTTTACAAAAAGAGAGGAGAATTAGTCACTTGTCTTATAATATATGCCGACGATATGATTATAACGGGGAATGACGAAGAAGAAATTAGCTCTCTTAGGAAAAACCTCTTCAAGGAGTTCGAAATGAAAGACCTTGGGGGATTGAATTATTTCCTAGGAATCGAGGTTCTTAGGTCAAGAGGAGGGATTTATATCTCCCAACGGAAATATATATTGGATTTATTAGCTGAAGTTAGCATGGTGGATTGCAAACCAAATGACACTCCTATAGTTGTGAATCACAAACTAGAGATAATTGAAGGGGCTAGACCAACGAGTAAAGAAAGGTACCAAAGGTTGGTGGGAAAATTGATTTACTTGGCTCACACTCGACCCGATATTGCATACGTGGTGGGAGTAGTTAGCCAGTTCATGCATCATCCTCAGGAACACCATATGGAGGCAATAATGAGGATTATTCGATATCTCAAAGGCACACCAGGAAGAGGCATAATTTTTAAGAAAAATGGGCACCTTGATGTTGAAGTATTCACAGTTGCTAATTGGGGAGGGAATCCTAACGACAAACGATCAACTGCTGTCTACTTTACTCTTCTTGGAGGTAACTTGGTGACTTAGAGGAGTAAGAAACCGAAAGTAGTATCACTGTCAAGTGCTGAATCAGAATTTAGAGGAATCGTTAAGGGGATTACCGAGATACTTTGGTTAAAGAAGATAATGAAAGAAATTGGATCCCCTCTGAAGTGTCCAACTCAATTAATGTGCGATAATAAAGCTGCGATTAAGATTTCAAAGAACCCTGTACAACACGATAGAACAAAGCACGTTGAAATAGATAGGCACTTCATAAAAGAAAATATTGAAGATGGGACAGTCGAACTTCCGTTTGTTAGATCCGAAGACCAACTGGCAGACATCCTGACAAAAGCGGTTGCTGCAAGAACATTCAAATCAGTTTTATCCAAGTTGGGTATTGGTGATCCCACTACACAACTTGAGGGGGAGTGTTAGAATATTCAGTGTATTAAGTTTCCTTGTATATGCCTTTAAGTTCTTTATATATTGAGAGCCTTACTATTGGTCAATTCTTGAATTACATCTCTAATGCATCAATAAAACAAAACCCTAGCCGCTTCCTGCAGCTACTTTTTTTTTTAACAAAGACAACAACTGAGATGCTACGTAGAACATGTGCATGTTAACAGTCTTACTATTTTCCACCATCCACTAGATACAACATATTATTATAAATCAATTATCTTGGAATAAGAGAATACAAAATAAACAATGTTTGGTTTGAATTATTATACAACTCCACTAGTTAATTTCTGGCATGATAAGACCATGTTTGGTCATAAGATATATTTTATTCTTTTTATTTTTTATCATTCACTAGCTACAACATCCTATTATTTAATCAATTAACTTAGAGACCAAAGACAACAAAATAAGGCAATATTTGGTCTGAATTATTATACATCTCCACTAGATAATTTATAGTGTGATTAGATCATGCTTGGTCACAATATATGCTTTCTTCTTTCTATTGTCCACCATCCACTAACTACAAGATGCTTTTATTTAATTAATTACCTTAGAATCCGGAGACAACAAAATAAGATAGTGTTTGGTCCGAATTATTACACAATTGTCGCATGATAAAACCATACTTGATCACATGATATAATTTTTTATTTCTACTTTCCACTATCCACTAGCTATCATGATATTATTAAATCAAATACTTTGGAATCCGAAAACAACAATAATTTTGAAAATTCAAATTCAAATACAAATTCAAATGATTTTTTGACCCCATTGAGAGACTCTTCCCTTCGGACCCCAAAGAGCTTCGTTTCTTGACCCCAACCAGGGTATATTTATGTTAGAATATTCATTGTATTAAGTTTCCTTGTATATGCCTTTAAGTTCTCTATATATTGAGAGCCTTACTATTGAGTTAACATCTCTAATGAATCAATAAAACAAAAAAGAACATTTTCTAATAAACATAAAACCCTAGCTGCTTCCCGCGGCTACTTCTCTCTTTGTTTTTTAACATGGTATCAGAGCACGTGTGATTCTGGGAATTCTGAACATCCTCAACAAAGATGGCTGGCAATGAAGTCGTGGTCAGTCAAATCCCTGATGAATTAACAATGCAGATTGCTGCCATTATGAGAAATGGTCTCGAAACACAACAACAAACAACTAACCCCGAGAATTTATCCCTAGGGATTAAACTCGATGATGACAACTATGCCATATGGGCAAACCTGATGAAGAAAGCAATTGGGGGAAGGGGAGAGGTTCTCACATTACAGGGGAGCCGACACCTCCATCCAAGACTAACAAAACATATACAAGGTGGGAACAAGATGATCAATGTGTTTTCACATGGATTATCCAGAATCTTGAATCCAGCTTGGTGAATAATGTCTCGCAATATCCCACTACAAAAGCCCGCTGGGATGGGTTAGCCACCACATACGGTTCTGGCACAGATTCGTTACATGTGTTTGACCTTCATAAGAGGGCTAATTCATTAAGGCAAGGGTCCGATACACTAGATGACTTGTGGAATAAACTGCAGAACATCTGGATTTCTATAGATAGGCGAGATCTAACCCTATGAAAGACCCAGAAGACATTCAGAACTACAATAAGAAGACTCAAGAACAAAGACTCTATCAATTGCTAATGACAATTAATGACAAGATGATGGATTTATATCTCCCAACGGAAATATATATTGGATTTATTAGCTAAAGTTGGGATGGTGGATTGCAAACCAAATGACACTCCTATGGTTGTGAATCACAAACTAAAGATAATTGAAGGGGCCAGACTAGCGAATAAAGAAAGGTACCAAAGGTTGGTGGGGAAATTGATTTACCTGGCTCACACTCGACCCGACATTGCATACGTGGTGAGAGTAGTTAGCCAGTTCATGCATCATCCTCAGGAACACCATATGGAGGCAGTAATGAGGATTATTCGATATCTCAAAGGCACACCAGGAAGAGGCATAATTTTTAAGAAAAATGGACACCTTGATGTTGAAGTATTCACAGATGCTGATTGGGGAGGGAATCCTAACGACAAACGATCAACTGCTGGCTACTTTACTCTTCTTGGAGGTCACTTGGTGACTTGGAGGAGTAAGAAACATAAAGTAGTATCACTGTCAAGTGCTGAATCAGAATTTAGAGGAATCGTTAAGGGGATTACTGAGATACTTTGGTTAAAGAAGATAATGAAAGAAATCGGATCCCCTCTGAAGTGTCCAACTCAGTTAATGTGCGATAATAAAGCTGCGATTAAGATTTAAGAGAATCCGGTACAACACGATTAAACAAAGCACGTTGAAATAGATAGACACTTCATAAAATAAAAGATTGAAGATGAGACTTGACAGTAATCTAATAACAATGAATTGAACCAAAATACTTACGATCTTCAGATTCAAGATAAACCTATAACAAAAAAAATAATTCAGATTACTCAAAACAAAATCATTTTTATAGATAACTAATATTTATTTTTAACAAACTAATAAACTAACAAAAATAGACAAAAGCTATCTACCTCTATATATATATATAAATAAAGACTTTACCTACTTTCTTTAAATAGTTAATTGTTCATATCAAATTTTTATCATTAGTATTATGTTTATATATAATTTTGATATTATTATATTATGTTATATATTATTTATATGATATACAAAATAGATAAATAACTTGTAAATTGAACAAATAATTTACGAGAATGAAGATAAACCTAAGAAGTAAAAAACTAATATGAATAGGAGTCTAGATAAACATAGAAAAAAGTAAAAGTAAAAATAAGAATAAGAATATTGATAAGCGCATGGAAGAAAAATTGAGAACGGAAATCAAATTACTCACCTAAAAACAAAACTATTTGTCTTTAAACTTTAAAGGTATTTATGACTATTCAAAATCTAAATAAAACAAACTTTCTCGTATTAGTATAAGCAACCAAATTTAAAATGAAAAGTTGATGATCATTTGTCATGAGATGTTATTATGAATTTTTTTTCGATAAACCAAATAACAACAGTTTTTTTTAACAAAATTACATGTAATTTCACAACTAAACAATAATTGTTGGTTTTTCAGACTTATTTTTCAACCGAATTACATATAATTTTACAACTTATTTTTTTATTAAACAAAAAAAAAGTTTTTACCAAAAAAATGTACATATTTTCACAACTACAACAATAATAATTGTTTCACACTCAATAAACACTTTTTTCACAAAATAAAATTGTACTTTGTTATTTCAGACTCTAAGACTTATTTAGCAACCAAAATTTTATTTTTATAACTATTTTCTTCTTATTTTTGCAACACATTTTCTTGTAATTATGTAACTCTATGTTTAAATAAATAAATAAATCACTACAAAACGCATACATTTTCAACAAAAAAGTTAATTGTTTTACACTCAATTAACACTTATTTTTAAAAAATAAGTTTATATTTTGTTTTTTCACACGGTCAGACTTATTTCGCACCTGAAGTCATATTTTCACATCTATTTTCTTCTTATTTTCACAACATATATTTATGCAACTAAATAACACTAATGTTTTCAACATATTATCACGTATTTCTATAACTAAATAATTTTGTTTGTAACATAATAACACGTATTTCTGCAACTAAATAACAATTTATTTTTCGTAACAAAATTACACAAAATTCCGCAACTAAAGAACAATTATTTTTATAAACAATTCACACGTAATTTTGCAACTAAAAAAAAATAAAAAAAAATATCTTTCATAGATCTAGTTTTGTCTGCCTTTGAATAACAAAACCAATAGTATTTTTGGATATTCTTTGAGCTATGGTTTGGATATGTTATTTTTTTACAAAAAAAAAATGAGAGATAAAAATGGTTAGGAGTATTTGAGACTAACATGTGGTTATTTGTAAATACAAATTTATCACGAGGTGGTTATCCGTACTTTATCAAACCTTGGGTTGTTTTGGTAAATGATATTGATGGTTATTGTGTTATAGATATTAGGTTCATTAGTACAGATGTTTTAACTTAAAAAACCCAACGATAACCAATTATATGATAACTAGGTAGAGGTTTAACCATATCTCATTTACGAGTCTGATATAGAGAAATAAGCTTTTCGGTCATAATATTTTGCCAACGAGGATCACAAACAACTTCTTTAAACGATCAAAGTTCATATAAATCATGTATGTTAGCTATGAAAAAAGAAAACGAAGCTGAATAAGAAGAATACGTAAATTAAGTAAAATCTAGTAGTTTGGTAGACTTACTTGTATGAGTAGATCTCCTACGTAGGGATGGTAACAGAGTGGACCATGAACGGGTATTTATATCCCTGATCACCGTTCAGGTAGTAGAAAACTGATACCCGAACCTAAATCTGCTGGTTCAGGTTACCCACACGGGTAGCCACGAGCTACTTGTAGATAAAACCCGCTTTAAATACCCGAACCAAATACAAACATATATAGAGCAAGTCAGAATCTCCAGTTTACATGCCAATTTTCAATAGTAAGACATCAGTTTATGCTTTTAGAATATATAAAAATAAAAAACACAAAAGGCAAATACAGTGTTACTATTTCATAGAATAATTGTGCTATCAAACTTGATCCATGCAAGTTCAAAACCTTTGCTTTAATCTGCAAATTAACCCGAGATTAATTATCTAAAAGATAACTATTATGTTTTATAGGTGACAAAGTGATGCGAGTGATGACAAAATAAGACTCATACTTAAAAGTGATAGCCAAGTCTAACAGGTCTTCTACTTGGCGAATGACGTGATGATTCTCCTGCTACTTCAACATAGCTGCTACCAATTCAGAATCAAACCCTTTTGAATTACGTGCCTCATTATGTTCAACTCTAACCTCTTGAAGCAATGCATTTCCTTCTCTCACAAAATATACTCTTAAAAGACCGTATTCAATTTTAAATGGTGGTTGGTCACACTGGTTCTTGGTGCTGCCATATATCATAAATCAAATTTCTCGCCTAATTCCACAATAAAATTTTAAATAGCTTATGAACTTTAGAAAATAAAAAACTATTGTTTGAGGCATCTTATTGTATTAATTTCGAATTCAAATGTGACAAAATTTCTAAATGAATCCTCCCGAGAAAGTGTATCAACCACGCGCTTCCTGCATTATTTGAGCCACCCTTCATTATCAAACCCATCACGCAAATTCAAAAGATAGTTCAACAGTCTCATGACTCTAGTAGCATATTGCTTCACAATTTGAGTATGCAAATATGCAATATTAGAATTTAATTTATTAAATGTAAAAGAACGGAACTATTAATTTAAAGAAACATGGAAATAAAGGTTTCAATTTACTACCAAAATTTAAACAAACATTTAATATAAATATAAACATGGAAAAAAAGAAAATTTAATTGAAAGTTTAAGGGTCAAAAGCCATTTTTTTAAAAAACTTAACATGGATACCATGGACTATTTGGATTTAAAGTACACTCAGAACCATTCTACTTGGATTAAAACTGATAAGAATTTGGTAAACCCAATGTATATAGGTCGATGGGTAACAAATGCATGTTTATTATGTATTTGACTTTTCATATCAATTGCCTTCTATTATCCTTTTGATATCACAATACAAACATTTATATAAGATGAGAATGTTTTTGCGAGCTAGTTATAACTAAGGACTAATATGCTTAAAAAAGTTATGAGTTCGGTTTAGGCTTTAGTGATATTAAATACATTTTCTATCCTAACATTGATCTAAGATTATTTTATATAAATTTATATTTTTAGAATATGATATTCAAGATATGCAAAGGTCAGACCATATCAAGATCAATATCATTCCATATAACTATGAGAACGAGCTCATCCAACTCTCTCTTCTTTGCAACTTCTTCAATTTTCTACCATGGATGATTAAAATTTGTTATGAACTTACCTCTTTTTTATATAAAGTAATTTGTTTTTATATAAAATAGTATATCTTCCACCTTTTCGGCAGCTCTGATAAGCTTGAAATTATTATTTTTTATTTTCTAACATCTTTTCTAAAAAACTCCTTCAACCATATATCAATTTCTCGATTTCTTCAATCTTTCTCTCTTCTTCCTCGCCATTTTCTCGCTGTTTTCTATCCACTCCTAATAAAAGATGAAAGATAACCATGACCCTCCAAACCTTCTAAAGACAACAACTATAATATTTAAGTTCAAACTAAAAACATTGACATAACACAGAAAACACACATAAAAACAAGTCACAACACTCTGTAAACGAACTTGCATTGTGAGTCACAACATTAGTCCAATCTTTTTTGTCATATAGTTTATCCACCTAAACATGATAGCACGACCGAGTGTAGCATAAATAGAAGTCATAACAAATCATGATGAAAATCACTTACAAGAAAAAAAACTACATTTACACTCTTAACAAAAAATGATTAGGTTACAAAAGAAGCGAGGTATTTGGTCCTAACCGTATATTCACAGACCCATATATCTCCAAAATCAAAGTTAGAGAAACTAAAACAACATAAAACAGACAATCATACAATCAACAAACAACAAACACACATTTTTTGTATCAAGTCCAACCATAAATAGAAGAAACTGCGAAAATTAAAATTGAGAAGAATTAACGGGAAATAAACAGAAAAATAGAACATGAGAACGACAAAAAGACGAGACTATGAATTCTCTCGATTCACCGCCATCGTCGTCGGCGAATCACCGTGTTTATTCAAATTATTCAATAGTCTCCTCTCTAGTGCATTGAGTTGCTGCTTAATTAAAAACAAAATAGCATAAAATACGCACTATATATCAATAAGCAAGTTCATTCGAAATAGTAGGGAAAACAAGCAAACAATCAAAAAATCAAAAAATCAAAACGAAAGAATCATCGAAAGGAGGTTACATTGAAAAACGAACGAATTTGTAGAAGAAAATATAAAATGTTTAGATTTTTTAGTTTATATCACGACTAAAATTAATATTTTAAAAAATAAAAAACATTTTACGGGACGGATATCAGGACAGATACTCGTGGTATAATATCCAAAACCGAAACCGATCCGAACCCGTATAAGTATTAACAATAAAAACCATAATTCATCCCGTTTTTTTTCTTCGGGTAACCCGCCCCATTAGATCAATTCGATTCAGATATCCATGATTTCAGGTTAAATTGTTCTCTCTATTCATAAAAGGTGGATAAATTGTTGTTCACCAAGCGAAGAAGTGGACTGAGACATTAATGAAACATAAGTAATATGACCCATTATGGATGTCTCACAAGATGATACATCGATGTTAATAAATGTATTGTTATCGGTCTCAAAAGATGAATACTTTAAAATTCGGTCTTCGTTACATATGTTTTGCTATACTCGAATAAAATGGAATATGCACAACAAAATATGTCAGATCAAAATATATAGCTTTTTATTTATAAGATCCAAATAACATAACCTGGGTTAAAATTAGGGCTGTTATTGAGTTTATCAACCCGATAACCCATCCACGACCGACCCGATAAAATCCGTTCGAAACCGATCCGACAACCTTGTCGAACCATTAACGAATCGAAGTTTGAACACGGACAAAATAGCAGTCCGGACCAATAAACCCGATAAAAATCCGATTAATATTCGTTTTTAATAGATATAATTTTAATAATATAATTAATACACAAATAAAACAACAACTAATATTAATCTATAATAAATAAGACTTGATAGATTTTACAAATCTAAAATATTGCGTAAGGTTTGATAAAAATTAAAATAAAAACATAATATTAATATATACTAAATTATAGCATTTTTTCCCACTGTGTCGATTTCCACTATATTTGCCACCCCTTTCCAATTATATTTCCACCGTTTACATTTTTCACTATATTTCCCACAATCTCCCACCACTTACATTCCACATTAATAATCTTTAGCAATCCTTTGAGTGTTGATATTAATATTATGAATGTTATTTTTTATATATTTATCAACACGAAAGTTATTTTCCTAGAACATTATTTATTCGATTCTTAACTATTACGGCATTGCTATTTTCTAAATTTAAAATCGGCCAAACCCGACTGGACTGGTTCGGACCGTACCGAAAAATTATCCGGATCGGATTGGACCAAACCAAAAAATTTACGAATCAATTTCGGTCCGATTTTTCAATCTAAATTTTTAACGGTCCGATCCGGTCCGTCCGATAAAAAAAAAAAAGGTCTAATTCCAATTTTTCAAAACCCGAACGGACAGACCTGATAACTTTCAGTTAAATTTATTCATTAAAATTTAGATTAATGAGATAGGTATGAGTATATAATTATCTTCTCTAATTAAAGAATGTATTGGTTAAAAGTGTTATTTTGATGATAATAGTTTTCAATAAATTTTTCCGATCAAGTTGTTGGTATTTTTTTCTCTTTTCAAAATGATAAATAAGTAAGAACCCAGGATTAAAAACGACTTCGAAAACTTTTCTTTAAACTTTCCCGCCTTCTAAACAGTAAAATAGAAGTAAGCGTTTAACATTCCCTTCATTTACTTGTTTGAATGAAAATTACAAAACAGAAAACGAAAGCCCTAGAAAACATCAATGTCCACGTGGCAGCTGTCCTCCGATGGACGCGATTACAATTTCCGGTGGGAAATTGCCGGTCGGATCCTCCGTTCCAACCCCAGCTCTGCCCCGAGTGAACCTCCCAGCTTGTCTCCACCTATGCCTTCCATGGCTGACGTCTTGTCCGAAGGTAAACCATACTCCTATAGCTACTCGCTCTTGTAATTATATTTGGTCGTCTAACTGTGTGTCGCGATTTTGATTCGCAGAATGGTTGAGGATTTCAGACTGGGAGAAACATGAAGTTATTGAGAAAACGCCAATGTTCAGGAACGGATTGGGGAAATCACTGGCTTTGAAAGAATCTTCAATAGCTAAAGCAAGATCGGTTCTCGGGGAAAATCAGCTCTCCAATTCTGGTCTCTCTCTCTCTCTCTCTCTCTCTTTCTAAATATGCATATTCATTATTATGCTTGAATCATCCATGAATATGTTGTTTGAATGTATTCATTTGAATTTTTTGAATATATTTGCAATATGTACAGTGTTTTTAGAGCGGGAGGAAGAGGGGGCTGGGAAAATGACAATGTTCAGGAGTGGATTGGGTAAACCTGTGGTGTTGAGAGAATCTTCACTTGCTAAGGCACGGGCAGTTCTTGGAGAGACTGATTCAGGTCTCTCCTCTTATTCATCATTCAGCTCCCTCTTTTCGTATTGATATAAGTCAGAGGGTGTTTAATTCACTGTTTATATAAAACTAATCTATACTTTTATTAATTTGTTGTGTAGATGACCTACTGCCTAAAGATACTATATCTAGTTTATCTAGCTCTCTTTTTCAAACGGGATCTGGGAAAGCCGTTAACATATCTTCTTCTGGTCTGGTTAAAGCCAAGTCCTTGTTAGGCCTTGAAAAGGAAAACGATCAATGTCATCTCAATGGTTCTGGTGACATGAAGAAACTATCGGCTTCTTCTCAGCTGCATGGATGGAAGGATTTATCGCACCTAAAAGCAAAAGAAGCCAACAATCATGAGGTCGTCAATGGTTTATCAAATCGAACGCATTCCATAGGGGTCGCGACACATTTTACAAGAAACAAATCCAACATTGACGCTGATTCAGCTACTACTCACTCTGGTATATTTAGTACAGCTTCTAAGGTCCCCCCAATAAATTTTCTTACTGCTGGTGGAAGATCATTGTCCGTTTCAAGTGATGCATTAAGACGTGCCCGTGACCTGCTTGGCGGCCCTGAATTAGGAAACTTATTGGATGACGTGGATGCAGATAACCAGTGCTTTACATTTTTCCAGAATACAACTAATGAGTGTACCCCATCAAACAAGGATAATGATGCTCATGCTTACGTTTCTCATCAAGAAGTGGAAAAGAGCAAATTTACACCACCATGTTTCATATCACCCTTCAGATCTTCTTTTAAGCAATCAAGGTCATTAGTTAGTTCTGGAAATATAGCTGCTGGGAATAACTTGATCAAGAGATTTGATGAAGTTGATGAAGAAACTGGCAATGGGATGACCAGTCAGAATTCTTCCATAAAAGAGTTCTCAAGCAGCAGACCTTCACCATCTGTTTCAGTCTCGAAGTGTTCATTGGAAAATAGTGCTAATTCGAGGACTAATCAAATTGGAAGTTCATCTGCTGGGCCTCTGGCTGATATATCAAACAGCACTGGCACCGCTTGTATAAAGAATAAACTATTTACCGGGGAGAAGAGACTTGGAAGAATAAGCTCTGCTTCTCCATTTAAGAGGCCTCGCATTTCTAAGTTCTGTAGTCCACTGAAGAAAAGTGTTCCTTTCGTCCCCAGTGGTAAATCATCATAGCATTTGTTAGTTTAGATCTTATAACTTATGATTCCAACTTATATAGTTGAGTTTTCATTAGGTTTATCTAATTTATCATCGGAGCATTCCTGCTCCAAAAAATCGGTTTCCGATAGATATCCAGTTCATATTCCAAGAAAATACATCAAGGAATATTTTGGAGGTCCTCCATCAACTCATACCAAGGTAAATAGTTTTATGTCCTTCCCACATGCTTAGATCCCTGATAACTGTTACGAAAATTAAATTTCAGTGCTTACCACTAAGACATGTTTATCTTCCTGAATAATTTAGCTAGAGTCCTTGTCAGATCAAGTAATAAACATCAAACCAGATAATGCTGATAAACACATGTTTACGGATGAGTTTGGCTTCAATAGTATCGGGGCGGAAGCCTTTTTTCACATGGTAGCTGAGTCTGGGGCTAATGTGCAATATGCTTCTAAAGAGTAAATCCTTTTCCACTGATTTTCTACTAATTATCTTTTCTCTTTTCAAAAATTCCAAAGGGTTTTTCTTTGTGCAGATATTTCATAGTGCGTTGCTCATTTAGAGTGAAAAATAGATATTACTGGTAGTTTTATGCCTACCATGCAGGTGGGTAACCAATCACTACAAGTGGATAGTTTGGAAACTTGCATGTTATGAGAGATGCCTGGGAAGGGTTTTGACGATTGCCAATGTACTTGAGGAACTGAAATACAGGTAACTGAACCATACCGAACTATCTGCTTAGTTTTTGCGCTTATGTGAAACCAGACCAAGAATTGATGATTTATCTATAAAGATATGAGAGAGAGGTAAATCACGGCCACCGTTCTGCAATCAAGAGAATTCTGGATGGGGATGCATCTCCTTCATCAGCTATGGTGCTCTGCATCTCAGCTATATATTCTGCTTCTGCACCAAAGATTGATACTCATTCTGGGGAAACAACTAATTCTCGTAGTAATGCAAAAATTGAACTCACAGATGGGTGGTAAGAAACTACACACTTCAGCAGATAATTATGGTTAATGATTCCATCACATTTTAAAGTAATTTGGATTTATTTATTAAAGTATCTTTGGCTCATAGGTACTCAGTGGATGCTGTTCTGGATGAATTGCTTTCAGGGCAGCTCACTGCTGGGAAACTGTTTGTGGGACAAAAACTACGGGTAAATATATATTTCTTATGTTTCCCTTTTGGATTTCTTCTTGCTTACAATTTAATTTCCACATGAAGATTTCGGGAGCAGGATTAAGTGGCTGGAACGGGCCAATTTCACATCACGAGGTTCTAAATGATTTCACATCTGATTTGACGTTTGTGTATTTTTTCGCATGTCATTTGAGGGTTTCACACTTTCCCTCTTGTATTTTCAGGCATCAGGCACTGTAAGTCTTGTGCTGAACATCAATGGAACATATAGAGGTCACTGGGCAGACAGACTTGGATTTTGTAAGAAACATTTTAATCATGTAAATTTTGCCACTCCATGTTACTACAATATATATGCACTTTCATTTCTTCGCCTCCTGCCTGATTTTCCTATCGATTTCTCCAGGCAAACATATTGGTGCTCCTTTGGCTTTTAGATGTATCAAAAGCAATGGTGGTCCAGTACCTAGGAGTCTAGTAGGAGTCACAAGAATATACCCTCTTCTTTACAAAGAGAGGTAAATATAAGTTGATCTCATTTAACCTTGCCTTTATATGTGCTTAACCTTGTAAAAGTTCTAATTCTTCTATGCAGGTTAGGTAATGGGAAATCAATAGTTAGATCAGAGAGGACAGAGACTAAAGTGTTGCAACTGCACAGCCAGAGGTAATTTTGGCTGTCACTTGGAAGTTGTTTTCATGCTCTCTGGCTTTACATTAGCTGATTATCTTATCATCAGAATTGTCTTCTGCTTTTTTACCCCTACTTCTTCAAAGCTCACTTCTTGCCGTGCTACTATTCCCTTAGAAGAAAGTATATTGTCATCACTTTTAAAGTAGGTCATCTATCAGTCTACCTCTATTTTGGTTGCATTTATGTGATGTAAATGGGTCAAAAGTTTCTAAGCTGTAATAATATAAGAACGGTTTGGTGTATCATGTTTTTTCTACTTTTTTCAAGTAGCTGGGAGGATCTGTTTCAGTGTCCGAGACAGATTCGCAGCAGGTGCAGAGTCGATAAACTTACCTCCTGCAGTCAGATTTAGAAGATTCACATGTCAATAAAATCTTGAAGAATGAATACCGGTTTCGTTGCCTCTTACCAACTCAAACATAGTTGATATATCATATATTTAGTTAAAAAGGTGATTATTTGGATATCCAGCTTGTTAAGGGCTTCTACAGCACACTTACAGACTGGCAGTAGAATTACTACCGATCCTTATACAACAGACTATTAAAATGGGATTCTATAACTGATTTCCTTTTATGCTGATTATGCTGTCATGACTAATCTTTTTCCAACTATAGGCGTCTAGCTGTTGCAGAGGGAATTATGTCTGAATATCAGAGGGGATTCAATGCTTCTCAAAACTCTAATGGAAGTGATGGCGAAGAAGGTGCGAAGCTTCTAAATATTCTTGAGACAGCTGCGGAACCAGAAATCCTAATGGCAGAAATGACTGCGAAACAACTAACATTGGTTGCTCAATGTAAAGAAAAATTAGAGGTATGGTTCATAAGCTTTGCCTGGGAGCACTATTGTTAAAAGTGTGCGCGTATCATGACTGATCTGACTTTTAGGCAGCTAGGCAAACAAAAATAGAGAAAACAATTGAGAAAGCTCTGGAAAATGCTGACTTACATGAAAGAGATGTCACCCCATTTATGAGAGTAAGGGTGGTTGGATTATCTACACGAAACTATCGAGGGAAGGACAGACTAAAAGAAGGAATAATTACAATCTGGAACCCTACTGAAAAACAGGTATTCAATAATGCATTCAGTTCTATTAGGTTTGTTCATCCATCTCTCTTTGTTTTCTTACACGCATACATATTAGTAGATGCGCCCTTGCACATTTTTGTATGTATTCTTCGGGTTCGTTTGTCTTTCTGTACCACCTTTTTTGCAGAATCTTGTGTAGCTTTGACCAATATTGAAACGTATAGCATAACTTACGCCTTATACAGCTGCCTTGCATAAACAACTGTAGTTTTAGTATGCCATGTTGTCAGATATATAGCATCATCTTTCCACCGTTCTGCTGCTTCATTGCCTTTTTAAAGTGCTGTTGTCTATTAATTTATAAAATTGGTATTTTCCTTTCTGTTAGTTGGTATGCGCTATGCTTAGATTGTTGCTTCGTACTAGTGATGTAAGATGATGTAGTAACAACCTTGAGATGATTCACATAAACCCACTTACTCTAACAGAAGATTGAGCTGGTCGAAGGGCAAGCATATCTTGTTAAGGGGCTTGTACCAACAAACTCAGAATCGGAGACTCTTTATTTACAAGCAAAAGGGTCCATGACAGAATGGAGACCTTTGTCGACTAAAGCAACTGGACATTTTGAGTAAGTTTGCACATGTTTCTTGTGATTATACTTGAATCCAGCCAATAGTCATTCAGGCCATTTTTCACTCCTTGCTCCCCACTATTATTGTCAAATCTGGGTAAAATTCCTCTTTGAATCCAGCTAGTAGTTATCTTTCAGGCCATTTTTCAATCCTCGCTCCCCACTCTTATTGTCAAATCTGGGTAAAGTTCCTCTTTCCAGGTGAATCTTTTTCTTGGATTTTTCAAGTATCTGTCATTCTCTTTCGAAAGTAGATCATTCCATTCATCACTTATTTTGTTGTTTCAGCGAGTTTGATGTCGCAGCACTTGTTGTGTACGTAGGAGAGGTCTATACGGATGGTCAGAGGAAGAAACAGTGGGTGTTCGTGACAGATGGCTCTACCTCGGGCATAGAACCGAGAGAAATGACAATATCCTTACTTGCTATCAGCTTCTGCTATTCATGTCCAGATGATACTTTCTTTCCGGAAATCAAGTCTAACCTAGTTGGATCCACAGTGAGTATTTTATGTTAATTTAATATATAAGCGAAGTCTAGAATGACATTCATCCTGAAAGCAATATGATAGTGATCAATATGGTGACATGAGAAGCCTACGCACACAATAACGGCTATCAATATGATAGCGATCAATATGGTGACATTAAAGCAATAAAAGAGTCAGTGAATGCCAAAAATATAAAAAGTAACGGAGAAGCGATTCCTTGTTGTTTTAATAATTCATGTATCCGTCTGCAGGTTGGCTTTTGTGATATTATCAAAGGAGCAAAAGATCAAGCAAACAATCTTTGGGTTGCTGAGGCAACAGAAAATTCAAACTATTTTCTAAGTTTCAGTCACCCATGTTGTTCTCACCTCAAAAGTGCCGCTGCTGCTGTTGAGAAATGGGCAAAGATGTCCGACATGGTGCAATTTATAACCTAAATTCAAATTTTGATAGAGTACGTGTGTGTAACCTGCAATCTAATTCCATCTGATGTTTGTTGCAATCGGCGCAGATTATTGATAAGCTCAAGGAACAAGTTCTGTTTATAGTCGGGACTAGGCGGTGAAAGAAGGAGATCGAACAGTCCAGTTGTCATCTTTTGCATAGTCTTGATAGAGTGACTTTAGCTTGGAAGTAAGTGTGAGAAACACTTGAGTAGGTTCTGGCATTTTTTAGCAGTTCCAGCTACTCCAGTAATGGAAACATCTTGTCATATAAAGCTAGAATTATCCTGGTTATTGCATTTCTTGTTCTTCTTGACAAAGAAAAGACTTGTGAAAAAGAATGGTTGCAAGTAACTAGGAATACATTACGATCCCTGCTTTGTTACCTGAGGATTTTTTGTGGAACGCTGTTTTGTGCAAATTTTGTGCCTACTTTATTTAATTGTATTAAGTAGATGTTTTTGGTGTATGCTTAATTCAAAATGAGTACTAATCAAAGGCAAGAAAAATACAAACAGTTGTGAAGATTCTGGAGTGTGGTGCCGTAATGGAACCTCTGCATATATTGAGGGAGACAGACTACAAGAGTTTTAGCTTCTTATATGAAGAAAGTAAGTCTGGATAATACATGAAGTCGTTTTATATACGTTCTTTGCTCGAGTATATGACTATGTTCTATCACCTTAAAAGAAAGACAAAATGGATGATATGAAAAAGCTGAACATGTAGTTGGTTTGCAACTTTGCATTATCATTCTTTGCCTTCATCAGTTTTTGAATTGAATTGGAGACTGAGTCATTCGTAATCGTAATCACCATCTCGTACTTAAGGACCACCGATGGACGACTAGTTCAACTCTAAGTCTAACACACCATCTAACCACTACTCTGGATAACAATCTAACCACTTATTCAATTATTACAGATAAATATCATGTCTTATTTTTAGTATTAATAGTAGTTATTAATAAAGGGGATAGTTTCGGGCGATAACCATCCGCCTAGAGAAGCCACTTTTGCACCGTAAATTTTTTCATGAACGTCCTAAACAATGTTCGAAAATTCGAAAAGGCGGAACGGTATCTCTAACGTAAATTAATTAAAGGGAAATTATACCATAAATTAATTAAAGAGAAATTGTACCAAAGGTATCTAGTAACTATTTTATTGTCATCTAGTAACCATTGTCACTTAATACCCAACTCAACTACCTAATTATCACATAGTACCTAGCTTTATTTTAATACCCTAACTACCCTCACCATTCATGAACCGTAACCAAAATTTCTCTTTCCTTTTCTTTCCTTCTCTTTTCTACTTTTCCTTTAATTTTATTTTTAAAAGATCCGTATCTTTCGAACCGGAGCTCGAAAAAAATAAATGAAAGTACCATCACTTTTGTTTTTTAAAAATGAACAAAACTAGATCCATTGATGATATTTTTTTATTTTTTTAAAAAATAAAATTTCACCAGTAACAATTCGCATCTTATCATGAGAATCATTCAGAAATCCTGAGAGTTGCAAGCAATTCGCATTTTATCATGAGAATCGTTCAGAAATCCTGAGAGTTTGCAAGCAATTCGCATCCTGAGAATTATACCAGTTTTTTTGCAAGAAATTCACATCTTATCATGAGAATCGTTCAGAAATCCTGAGAGTTTGCAACCAATTCACATCTTATCATGAGAATTGTTCAGAAATCCTGAGAGTTGCAAGCAATTCGCATCTTATCATGAGAATCGTTCAGAAATCCTGAGAGTTTGCAACCAATTCGCATCCTCAGAATTGTACCAGTTTTTTTTTTTGCAAGTAATTCGCATCTTATCATGAGAATCGTTCAGAAATCCCGAGAGTTACAAGCGATTCACATCTTATCATGAGAATCGTTCAGAAATCCTGAGAGTTGCAAGCAATTCGCATCTTATCAATATATGAGAACAGTAAAATCTAAACCAATTAGAACCCATTTAAAGATAGGTAAAATCTACTCATACTATATAGTTATATACTTATATTACAGTTATATAGTTAAGTTACAGTTACGTGTTAACCGTATAATTGGAAAACTAAAAAGAAATAAAGAACATAATATAAATCGTGGAAGAAACCAACCAATCTTTTTTTAAGAACTTTTCCATACTTTGGAAAAGAAGAAAAAATTTATGAAATGGTGAAGTAGAGTTTAGGATATGAAGAAGAAACAAAAAACATCTCCATCAAGACATCGGGAAACTCTAAATATTACAATTATTTCGAGGCGTACGCTTTTACTGCCTCAAGGCCTTCGCCTGAAGGCGTAGGCATTAACTAAAAAGGCGTACGCTCCATTTGCATCACTAAATGCGTACGCCTCGGTTCGGTTTATGACCGAACCGATTTAAGGCGCGCCTCAAGGCGTACGCCTCTAACGATTTTTAAAACACTGGTCCTAAGTACACAAATCCTCTATTTCAACCATTAGTAATTTTTAACCTTTAAAATTTCAACTCTTTTTATAAAAAAATACATATTTTTATATTTTTCTAAAACAAACAAAACAAAATCCATAATTTTTTAGAGGTTGTGGCTAAATCTGGTCCCAAAATGATAACCATCCCTTTTTTTATCAAATTTAAAAGCGCACCAAAAATATCGTTTTAATCCCGACGGGAAAGATTGCTCCAGCGGTTGAGAAGAGTCATTCGAAACTTTCTCTGGTGGTTGAGAAGATCTCACCCGACGGGTGAACAAACAAGATAAATGAATTCTATATTTTTGGAAATGGGACTGGTTAACATTTTTTGGGACCAGATTTAGTGATAGCCATTTTCAGAGATTTTTTTTATATTACTGAATTACACGTAATTCCGAACTGAATCACAAATTGTTTTTAGTAAATTAATTACATGTAATTTACAAAAAAAAATTGTTTGTTTAGACTAATTTGGCAACCAAATTGCCCTTGTTTTTATAATTGGAACACGATCTATTTTCTTATAAAAAATTTTAAACACAAAAATTTATGTATTTCACAACTAAAAAAAAATTAGTTGTTTCATACCCAATTAACATTTATTTTTCACACAAACAAATTGCACAATCATACTTATTTAGCAATTGAAAACCTATTTTTGCAACTATTTTTTTTCTTATTTTCCACAAAATATTTTGCACGTAATTCCGGATCTGGAATACAATTACTCTTTTTGTTACAATTTTGTCCCAAATTGTAAGACATTTTAGCTCTTAGTGCATTAATTAACGAATGCACTCATTATCCTCGAAATGGTATATTTTCCATAAATGACTTTTTTATTTAATATAGATTATGAATTAGACTTAAGTAAACAAGAGTAAATATGGAAGACAGAAATGTAAACCAACAATTTATACCATCTTGGAATTTGAGAACGTTAATTAATTCACGACGTTTATTTTTTTTTCTTAGAACGTCTATTTTTTAGTAGTCAAATTACACGTAATTTCACAATCGGAACATAATTGTTTTTAGCAACCAAATTACACGTAGTTACACAACTAAAAAAATTCAATAAATATATTTCATGGATGTAGTTTTGTTTGTTTTAAGAAATTTTTTTTGTAATGACACAACTAAAAAGAATTCAAAAAATATATTTCATGGATGTAGTTTGTTCATCTTAAGAAAAACTCATATGAGGGGCTCTGATGTTGTGAGAACTATTGTTTGTTAATCTTTTACATGCTGCAAGATGACCAACTTAATGTGCTTAGAAAACTTAAAAACTTGTATGTAAATGAAAATGAAATCACACGGTGCATCCCTTGGATATAAGTGCCAAATTCCATTGCTGGTGTGACAATAATGTTCCCATTTGAAACGACCATCATAGGGCTTACCAATTTATGGTCCATTCCTTTCTTTCCTAAAGCAGTGTAGATTGTTTGGTGAGTATAGAATAGAAAAAAGAAATCCACATATTTAATTATTTTGGCGGAGCCCCATTGTATGCTTTTACAATTTTAATGTCTTGAAAGGTTTTCAAATGTAATATGAGTCATTTTCTTTTTTTTTTTTCTTATCACAGACGATCTGTTTACTTTGAAGCATACAATTCCTCTTAACGGACTAAGTTAGGATAAATATTTAACATTATTCGATCAAGGGAACGGTTGACTAATCATAACCATTTTATTAGAATTAGTGGGATATTTTTTTGTGATTGATATACCCAGATTAATGTTTTAAGGGTTAGCCAATTGTTATATAAGTAAACTCGATTTACAGCAACTAATAAAGATCATAAATACATTTCAAATTTATGCTTAATAAGAAAAGAAATTTATGAGTGTCACAATTGTCCGACAAGGATGTTAGTTTCTTATGATTTTATTGTGTTGATTTTTTAATAATGTTAATTAACATATATTGATTTTTTAACAGTATTAATTTAATTTTTTTTAAAGTTTTTAATTTTTTTATAAACACAACAATGGTTTGATTTTATTTTTAGAATTATAATTAAAAAGATACAATTTTTTTTTATAAAAAAAACTTATTTTTTGTTAGAAGTTACTATACAATATTACAAAGAGAGGTATTAGTGATTTTGAACTAATGTTGGGACTTATATAAGATTCATCTATAATTTATTATCCAATTTTTTTTTATAATACCTAAAACATCCATAATTGATTATATAACCCTAACTTTTCTTTTACCAAACCCTAAAATCCACTATTCTCTCATTGTCTTTTCCATCCTAAATCTCTAGTATTGACATTTTATTTATACTTTCTTCTCCATTGCATCAATGACATGTCCCTAAACATATATACAAAAATGCTCAAAAGTTAGAATCAAGTATGTATATTTTTCGATTCTCTAGTTTTCTATGAACTATCGATATTAGGTACTTAAACTGCTTTACATATGGCAACATGAGACATTCATATTTTCAATTTTCACCTCATCTCAGTAATAACTTCCATTTTATCCTGTTTATATTATATATTTCGAGTTTTTTCACATCGTTTTTCTTCATCAAAATCAAAATCTGAAATCAAATTTTTTTTTCGGGAGTACTTGTCTCAAATTCAATCCATGAACGGAATTAAAGTGTTCTCTAGTTTTTGGTTGGATGTTATATCTTACAAGATTAAAATTCCTATAGACTTTTATCCAGAAAACACAAATCCAGCAAAATTTTTATTTGAAATGAGAAATCTAGTCACTCGTTTATAAGCAAATGCACTGCACTGATCTTGATTATGATTGTCTAGATTTCATATGAACGTAAATATTTATATGATGACCACGATTAAGGAATCATATATGTATTTGAAGTTTGATTGGGTTTTGAGTAATGCATATGCTTTCTTAGTTGATGTGACTATTATTGGATCCATTCCTCCTTAAGATATGTCCATAAAAGAAGTATTTTTGTCTTGTCTATTGTTCAAAAGGGGGGGATTATCTTAAACCTGCAACATGTAACTTTATGGACATATGTTCAAGTTAAGCCTTTAATTATTTGCATAATTATGTCCATGACATGTTAAAATAACCAACTTTATCTTATAAGCTTTCCAAATCGATCTCAACACTGGTGGAAGAATATGAAGGCCCATATGAGAGCTATTACTATTGAGAGTCCGATAATGGCAAGAGAAAATTCCAGCACATATTTAGTGAAAAATTTATAGTCATAATCGTATAAACTGATGAGTCTGAATTCGAAGTGCTCCCCGGGAGGGCAGCCCAAAGTAAATCTCTCCGTAAACCGGACAGACTCCAAGAGCTTAATTCGGACAGGACTTTTGAACCGGGCAGATGACTTCGAACACTGCAAGTCTAAAGCAGTTCGAACTATGACTAAAGTACTAAAAAACCTAAACACTATCTGACTAAGCTACCTGCCCATCTGCTTAAAACTCATGGGTCTTTAAACATGACCCGGGTCCATCAAACTTGACCCGAAAGCCCATAAGGGCCCAAATTACATACTATAAATACCCAACCACCAGCATTAACTATGGGTAACAAAATTTACTGCTGCCAAGCTGCTCAATTCTCTCTCCACCTTGAAACACCTTGAAACACTTTGAAACACCTTCACACCACCCTGAAACACCCTCACGCCGCCTTAAAACTCCACTTGAAATTACCAGCCTACCCTCAGGCTACTTTTATCCACACCAAATTGGCGACCACAGTGGGAGGCGACGGTGCCTGAATCAAGTATTCGAAACCAAGTAAAGAAATTCTGTCCGAATGAATCCGGATAATCCAGAGCTTCCACCAGCTTTGCTCGAAGTGGTGGAAGAGAACGATGAGTATACTGTCCAAGAGCGCGACAGGTTAAAACTTGAGATAGAAGCTCTGAGGGCTGAAAAAGCCAAGATGGGCGTAAAAGAGAAATCCAAAGCATCAGCTGCTCACCACACCGATAACCCAAGAGAGCATGGGGTTTCCAAAACTCATGAGAGCACTAAGAAGACGCATGCCAGCTCTAAAAAATCTCACCGGTCCAAGCCTGTGGAGAGTTCTGACTCGAGTTCAGAATCTTCGGACAGCTCTTCGGACAGTGAGGGAAATGAGAAGTCCTTGTCCTCTAGCAGTGATGAGGGTCGAACCAGGAAAAAGCAAAAACAAGTAAAGAAGTATTCCCGAAAAAGAGATCACCATGGAAGAATGAAGAGGCATATTGGAAAAGGGTCATCTCACAACCGGAGGCATGTAGACCGGATGCTGATGGATCCTTTTGCCTTCCATGATGAGCCAGGTATCTTTGCAACTCCTAATGAGGATACTGCGTTCAGTCGTGGGAGGAATTGGAGGCAATCACCATTGTCCTCTAAAATACTGTCCGGAAACCTCCCCAAGAGGGTTGACAGCACCAAAATGGAGAAGTACGATGGCAGTACTGATCCAGACAATCATCTGGAGTAATTCAAGAACTTCATGATGAACTTTGATGATGATGATAAACTACTCTGTAGGGCATTCTCCCAATCCTTCACGGGGAGTGCTCTGAAGTGGTACAACAGCCTGCCTCAGGGTTGTATCAGAGACTTTGATACTTTTTGGGTGGCCTTTCGAAGGCAATTTGTGGGGAGTAAGGAGCTAAAGGGTAATGGAGATACCATAATCCATTGTGCCCAGGAACCAAACGAATCGTTAAAAGAGTACATAAGGTGCTTTGTAAACACAAAGAATGGGTTGGCTGATTGCTTCGAACAGGTGGCAATAGCATCCCTAAGACAAGGTTTGAACCCAGGCAACCTGGCTGATTCGGTGACCAGGAAGAAAGCCATGACTTGGGGAGGATTGCTGAACCAAGTTGGCAAGCAAATAAATGTTGATGAAACGAAAAAGACCAGGGTGCACAGACAGGTGAGATCCACCCCGGTGGCACCAACTCCAAATCCAAACCAGTCCGGGAACAAAGCAAGAGAAACCGGACAGGGGCATGGAAGGGGAAAAGCTCAGTCTCAACCAGCTGCTCCTGCACAAAGCCAACAGTCTAGAAACAAAAGAGGGCCATGGGTCCAACCGGAGTGGTTTGCAGAGCTCAAAGAAAGTGTGGCAACCATTTTCGAGAAAACAAAAGATGAAGTACACTACCGGAGACCGGCAACCTTGCAGTCTCCCAGAGAACATCGAAATAATTCCTTTTGCCAATACCATAATGATATTGGCCATACCACCGATGATTGCACAGCGTTGAAACAAGAGGTACAAAACTTGATTGAAAGAGGGAAGTTGGGTGCATACGTTAAAAGGAGAGGAGGCAACAGGCCTGACAACACTCATAGGGTTGGTCCAAGCAACGCTGCCCCGGAGGGGGCTATGGTAATAGTTGAAAGGTTTGATGTGGAGTCTGAGTACTTGGATCCTGATCCAACCAGAAACAGAGTGGGTACTATTGAGGAGCGTTCTAGATCAGTCTCCAGGCTCATTAAATTCTTCGAGTCACTGACAATCTTCGGAGGGGACACTATGACAACTCCTACTACTTCTTCAAGGAAAAGGCATGTTCATAATTTGGCCTCCCAGCTAGAAGGGGGCATGACATCCTATCAATCTCCAAACTTATTCCCATTCATAGTTTTCGATGAGGATGATTTGAGAGATATTGCTGGCCCTCATGAGGATGCTGTTGTCATAGGAGCATCTATAGGGGGCAATGGGATAAGGCGAATTTTGGTGGATACTGGAAGCTCTGCCAATATCCTTTTTCTGAACACTTACAAGAAAATGAGAAATCCAGCTGTGATTCAAAAGTCGGACAGATCAATCGTGGGCTTCACGGGCAGCTCAGCCGATGTGATCGGGGAGTTTGAAGAAGAAGTGTTGTTGGGCAGAGGCCCTTTCAAGAAAACAGTCAGAATACTCTTCATTGTGGTGGATTGTCCCACTTGCTACAATGCTATTCTAGGGAGATCTTGGCTCTCTAGGATGCATGCAGTGGCTTCGACAGTCCATCAGTGTCTAAAATATGCTGTTCAAGGGCAGGTTGGGGTTGTCCGGAGCAGCCAAAAAGTTGCAAGAGAATGCTATGCCACTGCCTTGGCTCCACGAACGCTGGGGGCAGTCCGTATAAATGACCAATAGCAGTTTGAGGGCCTTTCTGGGGGTGAGGGTAAAATTGATGACCCCAGAGAGACCCCCGGAGTGTTGATTCCGATTGAGGAGGTTGAAACACACTGCTTAGAAGAGGGAAAAAAATGTCAAGATAGGGTCCAGAATGCCACCAATGTTGAAAGAAGAGATGTTGAAATTCTTAAAAGACCATCAGCATGTTTTTGCTTGGTGCAACGCTGATGTTACTGGAGTTCCATCAGAGGTGATTTCCCATCACCTATCAGTCCGGAGAGATGTGGCACCGGTGGTACAAAAAAGGAGAGCTTTCTCAAAAGAAAAGGCTGATGTCATTGTACAAGAGGTTGACAGACTCACAAAGATGGGGCACATTAAAGAATCTCAGTACCCTTTGTGGACTGCCAATCCTGTCTTGGTAAAAAAGAAGAATGGTAAATGGCGTATGTGCATTGACTTCACAGACCTCAATTGAGCTTGCCCAAAAGACTTGTATCCGGTTCCCCGGATAGATCAGTTAGTAGACTCTACTTCAGGGAACAAGCTACTCTCCTTCATGGATGCATTCTCCGGGTACAATCAGATCCAAGTGGATCCAAAAGATCAAGAGCATACCACTTTTGTCACTGATAGAGGTTTACACTGCTACAAGGTGATGCCATTTGGTTTGAAAAATGCTGGGGCTACTTATCAAAGGTTGGTCAATAAGGCATTTGCTGATCAAATTGGAAGAAATATGGAGGTTTACATTGACGATATGATGGTGAAAAGCGTGGATGAGCAGTTGCACTTGTCCGACCTCCGAGAGACTTTTGCCAACTTGGCCAAAGTGAATTTAAAATTAAACCCTGAAAAGTGTGTGTTCGGAGTGCAGTCCGGGAAGTTCTTAGGGTATATCATAAGTGAGCATGGAATACAGCCCGACCCGGACCAACTCAATGCTTTGTTCCAAATGGAGCCTCCTCGAAACATTAAAGAAGTACAGCGATGGGGAGGTTGGCAGCCTTGAACAGATTCATCTCCAGGTCTTCGGACAGATGTGCTCCATTCTTTCAAACCCTGAAGGGTGCAAAGGGGTTTGAATGGACGCCACAGTGTGATGAGGCATTCAATGAAATCAAGAAGCATCTGTCCTCTCCCAAGACCTTGTTTAAACCAGTCGATGGGGAGACTCTTTTTGTATATCTGGCTGTTTCAAGTTGTGCCATCAGTGCTGTGTTAGTAAGGGAGGTTGATGGGTATCCTCACCCAGTGTACTACATCAACAAAAGCTTGATTGATGCTGAGAGGCGTTACTTGAAACTTGAAAAACTAGCTTTGGCCTTGGTGATAGCTGCAAGAAAAATGAGGCCCTACTTTCAGGCTCATCCTATCGTTGTCCGGACATCTTTCCCTTTAAAGAATGTCCTTCAAAAAGCAGACATTTCGAGCAGAATGACAAAGTGGTCAGTAGAGTTGGGGGACTTCGACATAGACTTCGCTCCCCGGACAGCAGTAAAAGCTCAAGCTGTGGCTGACTTTCTAGTTGAGTTCCATTCTGATAGGGATTCAGAACAACCTGCTGATTCAAAAGACAAAAAAGTGTGGATTGTCCGAACAGACGGAGGATCCAGTACCATGGGATCTGGGGCGGGAATATGTCTCACTTCCCCCTATGGGGACAACATGTTCCAAGCTATTTGTTTTGCTTTCAGGGCATCCAATAATGAGTCCGAATACGAAGCAGCTATAGCTGGGTTAAAATTGGCATACATCTGTGGAGCAAAAAGGGTCAAGCTACTAAGTGACTCCCAATTGCTTGTCCACCATGCTCTAGGCCTGTCAGAGGCCAGAAAGGAGCAATTGATCACATACTTGCTCCTCCTTAAAAATGAAGCGTCAAAGTTTAAAGCTGTTGTCTATGAGCACATCCCCCGGGCAGAGAATGAGTTAGCAGACTCATTGGAAACGATAGCATATACGGAGTCCTACCCATGGATCCATGTGCTTGAAAGCCCTTCTATTCAACTTGATGAAGGTGGTAAAGAGGAAGTCTTTGAAGTACAAGTAAACCGGCCTCAAGACTGGAGGTCTCCTCTTATGCAATATCTGTCCGATGGCATCGTGCCCTTGGATAAATCACAAGCCAGAACATTGAAACACAGGGCTCGTGGTTTCATTATGATTAGAGAAGTCTTGTACAAAAAGTCCTATAGCAAACCTCTCCTACGCTGTTTAGGGGATCATGAGTCACAAATGGTTCTCTCTGAATTGCATGATGGTGAGGGATCAGCCCATTGTGAATTTAGAGCTTTGACAAGAAGAGTGCTTCTCTCCGGATATTATTGGCCATCAATTATGAAAGATGCTAAGGAGCTGGTAAGGAGGTGTGACCCATGTCAGAGGTACAGCAATGAAATTCATGTACCAGCCATTCCTTTGGAATCAATTTCTGAGCCCATCCATTTTGCTCGATGGGGATTGGACTTAGTTGGGCCTCTCCCTGTGGCGTCCGGAGGGCGTAAAACCATAATTGTAGCCATTGACTACTTTTCGAAGTGGATAGAAGCAGCCCCCTTGGCAGGGACAACATCAAAAGCTGTTATAAAGTTCATTATGTCCAATATATGTTGCAGATTTGGTGTCCCCCAGAAAATAACAACAGACAATGGGCCACAGTTTGATAATAGAGAGATGGAGAGCTTATGTGCCTCAAGGGGTATTCAGCACTGCTTTTCTTCACCTTTCCACCCACAGGCCAATGGGCAAGTTGAGGTGGCTAATAGAACAATAATGTCCGGTTTAAAGAAAAACTTAGAAGGGGCTGCTGGGAAGTGGCCTAGTTATCTACAAGAAGTCCTGTGGGCCTACCGGACAACACCTGGGGCTGCAACACAAGAATCCCCCTTTGCCTTGGTCTATGGGATGGATGCAGTAGCTCCCATAGAGAAGACACTCCCCTCCTTTCGTGTTCATAACTTCTCCGGACAGGCTAATGAGATGACAATTAAAAATCAACTTGATTTAATTGAAGAAAGGCGGGTAAAAGCTCATCTTAGAATGGCACACTATCAAGGCTTGATGAGAAGCAGGTTTGCTTTTAAAATTAAAAGAAGGGATTTTCAACCAGGAGATAAAGTATTGAGAAAAGTTTTCTTGCACACCAAGGAAAAGCTCTTCGGAAAGCTGGCCCCAACTTGGGAGGGTCCGTATACTGTGGTTGAAAGAATCAAGCTTGGGACATACTGGTTGGAAGACAAAGATGGCAGGGTTTTAACTCACCCTTGGAATATTGAACACCTTCGAATGTACTTGGAATAAAGCTTATGTAAATATTTGGGGGCATACCAGTTCCTCTCTTCGGCGCCACGGAGAGCTTTCAATAAAACTTGATGCTTTCTTCAATAATTTTCTAAGTTTTTGCAAAATTCTGTTGTTTGTCATACTACCCGGACTGAAAGGTCTAAAGGCTACTTAAATTTTAGCCAGAGAAACTAAACACTCTCACAATACAATAACTCAAAGCTACTTAAATTCTAGCTGTCTAAAGTGAGACAAATAATAAAAGAAGAAGATGGTTGAGTAAAATAAAAGCATTCATTCAACAACTTAAAGTTGCCTTGGCCTTCCAAGGACTTTTTGAACAAGTTTGGGGCACAGTACAAAAATCTGTCCGAATAATACGGACACCATCACAAAAAAAAGGGTGCCTTGGCCTTCCAAGGACTTTAGTAGTTCGAACAAAAGATAAATAGAACAAATTATAAATTAAGGTTGAGCCTTTGAAGATGGCTCACCCTCATCCTTTTTCTTGCCCTTGATGTCGCTCTTCTCCTCGACAATCTTCTTACCCTTGGGGTCAATCTCTTCCTCACCTGGGCTCTCTCCGGTTTCCTCTTCATCACCAGACGAGGACACATCAGTGTACCCTTCATCAACCATGGTCCAATATGGGAGGTCATCGTCATCCACATAACGTCATAAGTCCCCTAGTCTCCTCTTTGGGAATTTCTCGTGAAACAGGAGGACCATGTCAGACTTCACTTTTTCAATCATTAATTCTTCACTCCGGATCATCTCCCTGGCGTAAGCGTTGATTCTGGCCTTGATCATGGCCTCTTGATCCTTTACCAAACAGCTTTCTCTTCAACAGCCTGAGTCACTGCATTCTCTAAAGCAAGTTTGTCAGTGGTCAGGTTGGTGACAAGCTTCTCCTTTGCTGCAGTTTCTCCTCTTGAGGCTGTCAAGTCCTTCTCCAGTCCGGACAGCTTAGCCCGGAGATCTTTTACGGTCTCTTCTAAAGAAGCAACTTTTGTGTTGCTTCCATTTTGATTCTTCTTTAGCTGTTCGTTCGACTCCTTAAGCAAATCAACCTTAGTAGCAGCAGTCCTGAGGTCATCCGACAGCTTCTCCTTCTCAGACCTGAGGTCTTTGATGGTGGTTGCCTGACTTCGGAATTGCCTTTCCAAAGTAAGTACTGGCTGCACGTTGCTAAGGAGAGAATGGGCTATGATGTCCCTCTCACTGGAAACCATAAAAGTCTTACCATTGAAATTCACTGTGTTGGAACTACTTGGGGGAACATATGGCCCTGCGAACTCATCTCTGGACAGGCCAAGGAAATAATCACCTAGAGCACCTAGACCGGTGACGTCCACTTCATCCATGTTAATCTCTCCCCTTTCAACCTCATCAGTATGGAATTCCATTGGAATCCCTTCATTAAGATTCCATGGGATCTCTTCGGCTAACGTCAGATCGGTTGGGAAAGTGGGCTCCGGATCCCGGAGAGCGAGCTCTTCTCCTTGGGAAGTCTTTTTCTTTTTGACTTCCTTGTCAACACTATCACTTGCTTGCTTACGAGCCCGCTTGGAAGCCCTTGGAGGTTTTGGGGGATTCCCTCCTTGTTTCTCGCTCTCCTGTTCTACCACCTGTAGAAGGTTTGCATCAACTTGAGCCTGGGCTGGCACCTCTGTGTCTGTTGGGGCCTCTTTCTCAGTATCCTCTACCGCTTTCCTGCCTTTCTTCTTCTTGCCCTTCATTTTACTAGGGGATTTGGCCCGGGCAGGAAGGAAGAGGGTCCCATCCAGTTCATGAGACCTTCTCAGCACGACGTCTTCATCAGGTGGGGTGGAGAACTCCTCCCAGGTTAAGTCTCTTCGACCTGTGGTGTTCCACAGGTGAGACCTCGCTAGGTTCCCAGCAGTGAAGGCTTTATGAAACCGGTTCTCCCAGTTCTCTGCGGCCCAAGCGTTGATTTTGCCACAGGTGACCTGTCCGGCCTTCAGATAGTCCCCGAACTCCTTTGGAAGCTCTGATAAAACAAAAGAAAAACTGATTAGTATAAACTTAAAGGAAAGAGAGGTTCGAACAGAAACTTAAAGTAAAAACTTACGATCGCTCCTCCATCTACTTCGAAGAAGGCTAGGATTCTCCCCGGTTTTGATTTTCTTGCCATTTTCCCATGAGCCACTGACAAACAAGAACTGGCTCCTCCATTTACTCTCCGATTCCAGGAGATCATCAACAGCTTTAAGATCGTTCCCCATGTTGAAATGATAAAAAGGGAACTGATGATGCTTGCACAAATTAGCCACAGCTGCAAACTCTTCCATAGGAAGAGGAATTCCAGATAGCCTAGACGCCATAATACATGACATCAAGGTGTACCAACCGTTAGGGCTTAGCTGTGATGGACATAGCTTGACCAAGTGAAAATAGCGTACTATCTCCGGGTCCAGTGGGAACCTAAGTCCCCAATTGAATAGCTCCGTAAAGAAGACTATCTCATTTCTTTTGCAATCCATCGGGGTCTCTGGATCAATGGGAATTCGAATCTTTACATTCTCAGGGATCCCCCACTTAGTACGCAGTCGTCCTAGATCTTTAGTATGGATGAACGCATACTTGGTCTTTAACAGAGATGAAAGATATTTGAGCTCGACCTTATGAAAACATGGCCCTACTCTCCCTTCGAGGCTCTCCGGCAGGTCCGGATGCCTCAGATATAAGTCTTCTTTGCCTTTCTTGACAGCAACTCTAGCAGTTTCAGCTTATCCGGAGGACTCGGACTCAAATCTAACCTCCTCGGTGGAGTCCTCCATTCTCTCCTCCATTATTGTTGGGGGAGCTTCTGTGGAAACAACCCGAGGAGGGTTGAAGCTTGGCACAGCTAATCCACCGGACTGTTGGCTCTCTGAATATTTTCGACTTATCACCTCAGTTTGAGCTTCTGAGGTTGAAGTATCTTTGGGAGGTAGAGGACTGCTAGCCCCCGGACCGGCCGGCCTTTCCCGGAGAGCCCTAATAGTTGCCCCGGACCCTGATTCGCTAGTATTTTTGGAAGAAAGCCCTTTAACCAACCTACTTGGCCTTTTCATGATTAATTTGTCTGAGGAGTGGTCAGAATCAGACCCCATAGCAATGAAAGAGGATTTTTTCCTAACACTTGTGGCAGTGACCCCCGGTTCAACAATAGGGATCGACTCTTGAACTGAAGAGCCAGATACTATGGGGGAGAGTGTTGATTGAAAGAGTTTTCTAGGTTTTGTACCTTTAGAAGAAGATGAACCTCTGTCAGATTCTTCGATTGAAGGGGCTGGTTTCTCGACAGGCGACGCTGGAAGCCCTGCTGCAAGTCTTTTTTCTTTTTCAACTCTTTGAGCTTTCTCCAATTCTGAGAGGTTAAGCCAACCGCCCTTGATCAGTGCTGTTCTTGCTGTGAACATAAACAACTAAGGAAATTTTGAAGTTTTAGAGAGATAAAGCTTTGGGTGAAATGGCAGAGTGAAAGAGATAAGTGAGACTGTGAAAGGTGAATAGAATTTATAGTAAATGTGAAAAAAGGGTTTGATTCCTAGGAGAATCCGAAAAGTTGGGCAATGATTAAAAGACGGCGCTGATGTCATTTATGGCATTTAAGAGAGGTAACTTGTTCGAGAAAGTGGTGCAACTTTCAAGGTGAAAAAACGGCTAAAGTGACCAACCAGAGAGTGACACGTGTCCCACTAACTCTGACAAGAACCGTTTGGAATTCGTAACGATTGGTCTGTCCGGGTCCGTCCTCAACTCTCTTCGAATTGAAAAACCACTTCATAAATCGGACTGTTTTTCAGTTCTTTGACAAGGACACTTGTTCAAATACCTAAAAAAGGGGCTCCTGATGAGTCCGAATTCGAAGTGCTCCCCGGGAGGGCAGCCCAAAGTAAATCTCTCCGTAAACCGGACAGACTCCAAGAGCTTAATTCGGACAGGACTTTTGAACCGGGCAGATGACTTCGAACACTGCAAGTCTAAATCAGTTCGAACTATGACTAAAGTACTAAAAAACCTAAACACTATCTGACTAAGCTACCTGCCCATCTGCTTAAAACTCTTGGGTCTTTAAACATGACCCGGGTCCATTAAACTTGACCCGAAAGCCCATAAGGGCCCAAATTACATACTATAAATACCCAACCACCAGCATTAACTATGGGTAACAAAATTTACTGCTGCCAAGCTGCTCAATTCTCTCTCCACCTTGAAACACCTTGAAACACTTTGAAATACCTTCACACCACCCTGAAACACCCTCACGCCACCTTAAAACTCCACTTGAAATTACCAACCTACCCTCAGGCTACTTTTATCCACACCATAAACAAGAGAAGAAAAAATAATGTGTAAATCTAAAACAAGAAAACATGTATGTTGAGATTTCAAAATCAGTTTGGTCGTGGAGGAACCTGTCATGCCACATCATACTAGCTCATTTATAAACAATATTAGTGCTCTATCAAAGTTTTTGATTGGTCAGCCATCAACTCAAGCATTAACAAAAAGTATAAAGTGTTATTGTTGTGTGCAAATGTGACATATGACTTGAGAATGTACATCATCCAGAATAGCTACTTGCTATGGATGTGGACAATTGGGACACATAGCAAAAGATTATACATAAAAATACTAGAGTAACACATCCATCACCTTATCTATCATATCGAGGTATAAGTCGTGGTGGAAGTCAGTTCTTTTGTGGAGCACATACACGAGGTAGAGTAAGTAGTAGTGAGACAAGTGATAAAGATCGAGTGTTCGCAATGACATAACGTGTTGCTGAAACAACCTCTTATGTAATGACATGTATCATATATGTTTATAATATACCCTCATATGCAGTAGCGTAGCCAGGATCGAAATAATATGGGGTCCTAGACCTTTAGGTTGTGGATTATTGACCACTGTAACATGTATTTCTGGAATAACAACTTTATCTCTGCGATTAACTTCAATAGTTATATTAGAGACATTTGTATTTGCTCTTTATATTTAGGAGTTTTTTTAAATATTTATGCATCCTATAATGACAAACATAAGAAACTCAATCAATAATAAAATTTAAAGTTAGAAAAATAAAATAAAAAGTATGATTTATGCAAGTATGTTTGCTCTTAAATTGAAATCTACAGCTCGATATATAAATTTATATCAGTTTTAAATTATATATATATATATATTAAAAAAATATAGATTGGTATTTATATATAATAAAAAATAAATGATATATTTATATTAAAATAATATAACTCTGATAGTATAAATTGATAGTGTTTATAGGTGATCTATATTTATGAGTCAAAATGACACGAACCCATGGCCTATAGGTTATTTTCCTTGATGTTTGCCAACTAGACTAATGTTTAAGTGCAGTTATTTAAGTACTAAATATATTATTTATAGAATCGGGTGGGTTCTTGGCCCCCCTACAGACACCCACCAGGAACCCCCTACAGACACCCACCCAGCTACGCCACTGCTCATATACATTGCTAGATGTTGGACCTCAATATTATATCATCTCATATAACTTTAATATAAAAATAGATAAACCTATAATAAAGTCCAGTGATAAGTTTATAATAACAACATTTGTTAGTGGTATGGTGGTTATAAACCACATGTATAAAAATTTCATATTGAATTTGGTAGATGACTTAATACCATTTAATATCATTGACTTTGGTGTTATTTTAGAAATAAATTTTATGTCTAAACATCATGCATCGATAAACTATTTTAATACTTACGCGTCTTCTTTCATTGGTTAATGTTAGAGAGAGTTTAAAAAAATGATATGAATATATCATGGCTTAAACCAATAAGCATTCAAAACCACTTACTTGGTTACAAGATATCCAAGTTGTTTGTGAATTTATAAAAGTGTTTTTTGAGAAATTACCCGGACTAATTTCTAAAATACCAGTCCAATTCGGGATCGATTTAGTTCTTGGTACAACACCAATTTTGATTCTATCATATCTTAAGACGTCAATAAAAACGAAGGAGTTAAAGGTATAATCATACGATCTATAACAATGTAGATTTACACTGGTGTGGATGATTTTAGTCTGAGGGTAATTTCGTCAGGAGTTTTGTAATGTTTCAAGGGTATTTAATGTTTGGGTAGTTTGTAGTGAGAGATTTGAGCTGCCTGGTTGTATTAAGTGTTTTTTTACCCTTATTAATGAAAGTGGTTGGGTATTTATACCCTTGATTATGGACCTCATGGGTTTTCGGGTCAAACTCATGAAACCGGGTCAAATTCAAAGACCCATTAGTTTATTAAGCAGGTTGGTAATTAGCTTAGTCATAAAATGATTAGTTTTTAATACTTTAGTCCTGTTCGGATGGTTTAATGGGTGGTTTTTGTCCGAATTTCCCCTGTCCGGTTTCTACAGTGAGTGGTGAGAAAATCCGGACTCATCAGTAGCCCCTTTTTAGGTCATGTTCGAAGGCCTTTGGCAAGACCTAAAAAATCGCTCATGAGCATCTGAAACAATATCCGGACAGATTTTGATTTGTATAACGAATGTATCCGAACTAGTAAACTTCTTAGAAGTTCAAGGGTTTTGTTCACAGATCGTGGGACACGTGTCCCTTCCTGATTCACCTCACCTCAGTTTTTTCTCCTAGAATGACGCTCCCACTAACCTCAAAAGTAACCTCTTCAATTAATGCTGGTGATGTCAGCGCCGTCTTTAATCATTACTCTATCTTTTCGAATTCTCTTAGGTTTCAAGGAATCTTTTGTCTCTTTAGTATAAATTAAATCACTTTTCACTGTTTTACCATCTTCAACATCTTTTCACTTCTAATCTTCAGAGTTTTTACCTTTCTTTTCCAAAAACGCATTTTATTGTAAGTTTATGTTTACAACAAGAAACGCTCTAGTAAAATGTGGGTGGCTCAATCTGTTAGAGTTGGAAAAAGCACAAAAGGTCGAACGAGAAAGGCGCATTGCAGCAGGTCTCCTATTGAATTACCTGAAACATCAACCTCAGAGCCTGATCGAGGTTCGTCTTCTGCCAGAAGCTCTAAACCCAGAAGGTTATTTCAACCTAGTCTTTCATCGATCATCTCAGGCTCATCGGTTCAAGAATCGAAGCCTATTGTTGAACAAGAGCAAGTAGTTACAAGTGCTAGGAGACCCTCTACATTCATAGCCATGGGATCAGATGCTGACGTTTCTCCAGAAAAGCTAGTAAACTGTTGAAAAGGTCGCCTGGTAAAAGGCCTGGCTGCTATTCCACCGTCTAAATCTCCAAAATCTGCGACCTCTAAATCTGGGGCCAAAGACAAAACTCTAGGGTCAGAAGCGCCCACAAAAGTTACGAAGGACAAGTTGTCTGGTCCGGAGGCCACCGGCTCAAGCCTTCGACATGAACCCTCCGGATCCGAGCCCCAGCCAGACTCTAGACCATAAATAGAAAGCAGCACTCAGCCATCCAGACAGTTTAATGAATCAACCACAAGCACTTCCCTCCCAAAAACAGCTGATAACCCTTCCATGGTAATGGAAGACGTAATGGAGGATAGTGTTGAAGAAGCTCCTTTTGAGACCGATGTCTCTGGGCAGACAAGTGAGATAGCCATTTTAAAGAAAAACAAGGGCAAAGAAAAACTATGTTTGAAACACCCGGACCTGCCGGAGTGTCTTGTTGGAAAAGTGGGACCTTGCTTCCATAAAATGAGTGTGAAATATCTGCTAGCCATGCAGAAGATTAATTATGCTTTATCCATACAACTGAACTAGGCCGGATGAGGACGAAGTGGAGAATCCCAGAAAACATTAAAGTAAGGATACCAGTCGATCCGGAGACACCAATGGATTGCAAACTCAGTGATATAGTTTTCTATATTGAGTTATTTAACTGGGGGCTTAGGCTTCCCTTAGACCCAGAGATTGTCAAATACTTTCATCTGGATAAAGCTCTACCCAAGTCAACTGAGCCCTAATGCCTGGTTCACCCTCATGTCCTGCATCATGGCCTTAAGGCTCTCCAGAATTCCTCTTCCGATGAAGCAATTTGCTACTGTGGCCAGCCTTTGCAGAAACCATATCATCCCCTTCTACCACTACAATATGGGTGATAATAACAAAGTGGTGGATGACTTGCTTGAGTCGGAGAGGAACTGGAAGACTCAATTTTTGTTCATCAGTGGTGTTTGGGAGAACGGGAGGAAGATTAAGGCTGGTGATAATCCAAGCATGCTTACCAGCAGGTGGAAGAGTACAGGTAAACACTTCATTACATCTTTCTATTTCTTCTTATAATAAGTTTGTTTGTTTAACTCCTCTTCTTTGGTTTTTTGGTAGTGTTGCCGAAGGAGTTTAATGATTATTTAGAGGTAAGGAAGACTACTTGTGCCAAGCTAAATGCTTGGGCTGCTGAGAAATGGGGAAATCGCTTCCACAACTGCTTTACCAGAGACAACTTAGTAAGATCCCATCTCTGGAATACCACCGGACGAAGGGAATTGTCTTGGGGGGAATTAACCACTCCACCTCCTCCAAGGGTGATTCTTCAGAAAACAGATGGAAAATATAGAAAGCTAGCCTTACCGGGCAGAGCTAAAGCCCCAAGCAAAATGAAGGGCAAGAAGGGAAAGACTAAGCAAGATGTGGCTGAGGTCAACCCAAGCGATGCTGAGGAAACTGTCCCCGCAAACCCGGAGGGGCAGGAACAAAGAAGTATTGATGCTGCTTTGCTACAAGTGGTAGAAAATGAGAGTACCAAAGAGGTGGTAGGATTTCCAAAGCCCCCAAAGGCTCCCAAGAAAGACAGAAAACAGGGAGTAGAAGGTGGAGATTGGGAGGCCAAGAAGAAGAAAACCTCCAAGGGAGATGAAGTTGATCTCCGGGCTCCGGAGTCTTTTCCTCCAGTTGACCCAACAGACCCAACTCAAGTAGAGGAAATCCCAAGTGACTTTCACACCGGAGAGGGCGCCGGAGGGGACATCAACATCGATGGAGTTAACATCAGTGGGTTTCAAGGGATTGGTCTTTACTTCAATGACCTCGAGAATGATGATTTTGTTGGCCCTTACCTTCCCCCAAGCTCCTCAAACATGGTCACCTTCAATGGTAACTCTTTTTCTGTTTCAGGGGAGAAGGATGTGGTGACTCATTCCTTGTTAAGCAACATTCAGCCAATGCTCAACTTGGAGAAGCAAGTGCGAAACCAGTCAGCCATCATCAACACACTCAATTCTGACAAGGAGAGTTTGTCCAACGACTTCCTTAAAATCAAGCAGAGGTTCGAGGTATTAAATAAAGAGAATGAAGAGTTGATAAAAAGGAAAGAGGACTTGGCCACCAAGCTGGCCACTTCGGAAGGGGTTGTCACAGAACTTCAATCCAAGTATTCTGACTTGGAGAAAAATCTTTCTACTTCGAAAGAGGAGGTGAAGGCCAAAGACGACGTCATTCAGACCCTGAAAAATGACAAGATATTGCTTGAAGATGCTGTGTCCCGGGCTAAGCAAGAGAAAGATGACTTGCTAAAGGAGCAGGAAAAGACAATCCAAGCTAAGATTGATGTGTATACCAACGACGTGATAGACTCCCAAGAACAAAGATATGCTGAGGTCAAGTCAAACATGGTCCTACTCTCTCATGAGAAATTTCCAAGGATAACACTCGGGGACTTTTGGCGATTCGTGGAATACGAAGACCTTCCTCACTATACTATGGCTGATGATGATAAGCTTGGTTATTCCAGTGGTTGGGATGACACCAATGATGAAGATGAAAAAACCAGAGAGAGTCCAGATGAGGAACCCACCGATCCCAAGAAAAAACCAAGTGAAGATGGGACATCTAAGAACTAAAGTCCTCAAAATGCCAACTAGCTTTTAATTTTGTGTTTGAACTAAAGTCATTGGATGACCAAGGCATTTTTGTAATCGTGCCCGACACTTTACCGGACAAACCTTCTCTCTTAAAAACTTCAAAGTCCTTGGATGACCATGGAATTTTATATATTTAATATCACTCCCCGGTATCTACCAGGCAATTTTATCTTTACATAATATTTAATTTTGACGACTTGTGTTCAAATGACCTTTAGTTATTTCATAAGTGTTTTAAAGTGAGAGTGTTTAAATTCTCCGATGTCACATGTTTAAATAGTCATCACCTCATCGAATTGAATTAAATCGAACTGGTAGTCAAACCACTTTGAATTTTTTAAGAAGACATCAAATTTTATTTAAAAACCTGGACACCTCATTAAAAATTCCCCGCGCCACCAGGGTAGGAAATAGTATGCCCCCAAATATTTACATGAACTTTAAACAAGTAAATATTTACATAGTCTATTCTAAATAAAACCGAAGATTTTCGATGTTCCAGGGGTGATTCAAAATCCTTTCATCTTTATCTTTGAGTCTGTATGTCCCAGGCTTAAGCTTTTCACTGACCACATAGGGTCCTTCCCATGTTAGAGCTAGTTCGTCAAACTGCTTCTCTTTGGTATGCAGGAAAACTTTCCTTAACACCTTATCACCTAGTTGAAAATCCCTCATTTTAATTTTAGAGTCAAACCTGCTTCTCATCAAACCCTGATAGTGTGTGGCTCCAAGGTGATCCTTAACTCTTCTTTCCTCCATCAAATCAAGTTGGTTTATTATGGCCACTTCGTTAGCTTGTTCGGAAAAATTATGGACCCGAAATGAAGGGAGAGTGGCCTCTATGGGAGCTATAACATCCATCCCATATACTAAAGCAAAAGGAGAATCTTGTGTTGCAGCCCCAGGAGTGGTTCGGTAAGCCCATAAAACTTCTTGTAGATAACTTGGTCATTTCCCAGCAGCTCCCTCTAGATTTTTTTTAAGACCGGACAGGATAGTCCTTTTAGCCACTTCAACTTGACCATTTTCTCGTGGATGGAAAGGAGAGGAAAAACAATTTTGAATGCCTCTAATAGAACAGAAATCCTCCATCTCCTTCTTATCAAATTGTGGTCCATGGTCAGTAGTTATCTTTTGTGGAACCCCAAATCTACAACAGATGTTAGACATAATGAATTTTATAACAGCTTTCGAAGTAGTTCCTGCCAATGGGGCTGCTTCGATCCACTTTGAGAAGTAATAAATAGCAACAATTATAGTTCTGCACCCTCCAGACGCCATGGGTAGAGGTCCTACTAAATCGAGCCCCTAACGAGCAAAATGTATTGGTTCAGAAATTGACTCTAAAGGGACTGCTGGAACATGGATTTCATTACTATATCTTTGGCAAGGATCACACTTCTTCACCAATTCCTTGGAATCTTGCATTATGGAGGGCCAGTAGTACCCAACCAACAAAACTCTTCTAGTTAGATCCCTGAATCCACAGTGTGCTGACCCCTCGCCATCGTGTAGTTCGGAGAGTACTATTTGGGATTCTTCGATCCCTACACATCGTAAGAGAGGTTTACTAAAGGATTTTTTTTTTATAAAGAATATCTCTTAAGATGGCAAAGCCACGAGCCTTGAATTTCACCTTTCTTGCTACTGCTTTTTCTGGAGGCAAGATGCCATCTGAGAGATATTGAAGAAGAGGAAATCTCCAATCTTGGGGTTGTCTTACTTGTATATTCAAGCTATCTTCTTCCTTATCCGGATTGACTTGAATGGATGGGCACTCTAACACATGAATCCAAGGGTAAGACTCAGTATAGGCTATGGTTGCCAAAGAGTCTGCTAGCGTATTTTCTGTTCGGGGTATGTGCTCATAGATGATGCTTTTGAAATCAAGTGCCACTTCTTTAAGAATAAACAAGTATTTAAACAGTTGCTCATTCTTGGATTTGGAGTGACCTTGTGCTTGATAGATAAGGAGCTGAGAATCGCTCATTAACCTGACCCTTTTGGCTCCACAAATAAGAGCTAATTTTAAGACAACTATAGCAGCTTCGTATTCAGACTCATTATTGGAATCCCTGAAAGCAAAACATATAGCTTGGTACATCTTGTCGCCGTACGGAGAGGTTAAACATATCACAGCACCACAACCCATAGTACTTGATCCACCATCAGTACGGACAACCCATACGTTTTTTATATTTTTCACCGGTTGCTTGCTTAGTGCCTCTGTCTGAATGGAATTCAACCAAGAAATCTGCCACAGTTTGAGCTTTGACTGCCGATCGAGGGGCGAAGTCAATATTATAGTCTCCCAGCTCTACCGTCCACTTGGTCATTCTGCTTGAAATGTCTGCTTTTTGAAGAACATTCTTCAAGGGAAAATATGTCAGGACGATGATCGAATGAGACTGAAAGTAGGGCCTCATTTTCCTGGCAGCAATTACTAAGGCCAATGCTAATTTTTCAAGTTTCAAATATCTTTTTCCTGCATCAATCAAGCTCTTGCTGATATAGTATACTGGTTGAGGATAATTATCCACCTCCCTTGCTAGCACTGCACTCAAAGCACACTCAGAAACTGCCAGGTATATGTAAAGTGTCTCTCCATCAACAGGTTTAAAAAAAGTTTTAGGGGAGGATAAGTGCTTCTTAATTTCATCAAATGCATGGTCACACTAGGGAGACCAATTAAACTCTTTCGCACCTTTCAAAGTTTGAAAAAACGGGGCACACCTATCCGAAGACCTTGAGATAAAACGGTTTAGAGCAGCCAACCTCCCTGTCAATCTTTATACTTCTTTAATATTCCGAGGAGGCTCCATTTGTAGCAAAGCATTAAGCTGGTCTGGATCAGGCTGTATCCCTTTCTCACTTATTACATACCCCAAGAATTTCGCGGACTGTACTCCGAAAACACACTTCTCTGGGTTCAATTTTAAATTTACTTTCATTAGATTGGCAGAAGTTTCTTGGAGATCTGCCAAGTTTAGCTCTTCGTCCATACTCTTTACCATCATGTCGTCGATATAAACTTCCATATTTCTTCCAATCTGATTAGCAAAAGCCTTGTTTACTAACCTGTGATAAGTAGCCCCGACATTCTTTAATCCAAACAGCATCACCTTGTAACAATGGAGGCCCCTATCAGTAACAAATGTAGTATGTTCTTGATCTTTTGGATCTACTTGAATTTGATTGTACCCGAAGAAGGCATCCATAAAGGACAGAAACTTGTTCCCGGACGTGGAGTCCACCAACTGATCAATTCGGGGAACTGGATATAGATCCTTCGGGCAAGCTCTATTAAGATCTTTAAAATTGATGCACATACGCCACTTTCCATTTTTCTTCTTTACCAACACCGGATTGGCTGTCCATAAAGGGTATTGAGATTCCTTTATGTGCCCCATCTTAGTAAGTCGGTCAACTTATTGAACTATGACATCAGCTTTCTCTTTAGAAAAAGCTCTCCTCTTTTGTACAACAGATGTTATATCCCTCCGGACGGACAACTGGTGTGATATAGTGTCTGCTGGTACTCCGGTTACATCAGCGTTGCACCAAGCAAAAACATGCTGATGGTCTTTCAAAAAAGCCAACATTTTACCCTTTAATTCTGATATCATCTTGGACCCAATCTTGACACTTTTTCCTTCAACCAGAGAGTGAGTTTCAACTTCTTCAATAGGTATTAAAACGCCAGGGGTCTCTCCGGGGTCATCAATTTCACCCTCTCCCCAGAGGGCCCCTCAAATTGCTAATCCTCACTGATCCGAACTGCCCCCAAAGTTCGAGGGGCCAGTGCTGTTGCATAACACTCCCTTGCCACCTTCTGACTGCTCCGGACAACTCCCACTTGTCCTTGTACAGCGTATTTCAAACATTGGTGGACCGTTGACGCCACAACATGCATCATAGAGAGCCAAGACCTCCCCAAAATGGCATTATAACAAGTGGGACAATCCACCACGATAAAAAAATATCCTGATCATCTTCTTAAAATGGCCTTTGCCTAACAAAACCTCCTCCTCAAACTCCCCGATCACATCTGTTGAGCTTCCAGTGAAACCCACAATTGACCTGTTCGAATGCTGAATTACTGCTGGGTTCTTTTTTTGTTTCTAGGGAGTTAAAAAGAGGATATTGGCTGAACTACCAGTGTCCACCAAAATCTGCCTTATGTTATTGCCCCCAATAGATGCTCCTATTATAACAGCATCTTCATGGGGACCGGCTATGTCCCTCAAGTCATCCTCATCGAAAACAGTGAAGGGAAATGGGATTTGTGATCGATAAGAAGTCATGCCTCCTTCCAGTTGGGTAGCTAAAGTATGTACATGCCTCTTTCTTGAAGAAGCAGTTGGTGCAGTCATGGTGTCTCCCCCAAATATTGTAAGTGACTCGAAACAGCTCATGAGGCCAGATACCATTTTGCAATGCTCAGTGATAAAACCCACCTTGTTTCGAGTTGGATCAGGATCCAAATATTCTGATTCTACATCAAACCTCTCAATTATCACCATAGCCCCATCCGGAGCCGATGTCCCTGCGTTGTTCGGACTAGTCCGAGGAGCATTATCAAGCCTATTTCCACCTCTTCTTTTAACATATGCCCCAACTTTCCTCTCTCAATCAAATTATGTACTTCTTGTTTCAACGCAATGCGATCTTCAGTGGTATGACCAGTATCACAATGATACTGACAAAAACTGTTATTTTAAATTTCCCCTGACAATTGTAATGCAGCCGGCTTCCTGAAATGTACTTCATCTTTCGTTTTATCATAAATGATAGCTACATTTTATTTTAGTTCAGCAAACCACTCCGGTTGAACCCAAGGTCCTCACTTATTTCTAGATTGCTGGCTTTGAGCTGGGGCAGCTCGGTGGGATTGAGCTTTGGCCCTGTTTTGAACCTGTCCGGCTTCCTTTGCCTTGTACCCGGACTGATTCTGGTTTTGATTTGATGCAGCTGGAGCAGACCTCACCTGCCGGTGCACCCTGGTTTTCTTTGTTTCATCCACATTAATCTGTTTGCTGACCTGATTCAGTAAACCTCCCCACGTCGTGGCCTTTTTCCTGGTTACTAAATCAGCCAGATTACAAGGGTTCAAACCCTGCCTCAGAGAAGCTATTGCTACTTGTTCAAAGAAATCAGCTAATCCATTTTTGGTGTTCACAAAGCGACTTATGTACTCTTTCAAAGATTCATTTGGTTCTTGGGCACAATGGATTATAGTGTCTTCATTGCCCTTCACTTCTTTGCTTCCCACGAATTGCCTCCGAAAGGCCACCCAAAAAGTGTCGAAATTTCTAATGCAACCCTGTGGCAAACTACTGTACCACTTCAGAGCACTCCTCGTAAAAGACTGGGAGAATGCTCGACAGAGTAGCTTATCATCATCGTCAAAGTTCATCATAAATTTTTTGAATTGCTCCAGATGGTTTTCTGGATCTTTACTACCATCATACTTCTCCATCTTTGTGCTGTCAAACCTCTTAGGAAGGTTTCCAGACAGTATTTTGGAAGACAATGGAGATTGTCTCCAATTCCGGCCACGACTAAAAACAGTATCTTCGTTGGGAGTCACAAAGATACATGGTTCATCATGAAAGACAAAAGGATCCATTAACAAGCGATCTACGTGTCTCCGGCCATGACTGTGACTATGAGATGACCCTTTACCCAAATACCTTTTCAACCTCCCATGCCTGTCCCTTTTTCTTGAGTATTTCTTAACCAGCTTCTGTTTCTTCTTAGAACGACCTTCATCATTGCTGGATGACAGGGATTCCTCGACTTCATTTTCATTCGAGGAGCTGCTGGAAGATTCTGAGTCTGAATCTGAGCTCTCCACCATTTTAGATCAGTGAGACTTCTTTGAGCTAACATGAGTCTTCTTAGTGCTCACATGAGTTTTTGACGACTCATGCTCTCTTGGATTGTCAGTATGGTGAACTGCTGATACTTTTGACTTCTCTTTCACCCCCAATTCTGCCCTTTTTGCAGCCCGTAAGGCTTCTATCCCAACTTTCAGTCTATCTCGCTCCTCGATAGTATATTCATCATTTTCTCCCATCACTTCTGCCAAAGCTGGTGGTATCTCCTGCTCATCCGGATTCATCTGAACTGATCTTTCTTGTTGGTTTTGAATGCTTGATTCAGGAACCTTCTCCTCCCACTGTGGTCGCCAATTTGGTGTGGATGATTTTAGTCTGAGGGTAATTTTGTCAGGAGTTTTGTAATGTTTCAAGGGTATTTAATGTTTGGGTAGTTTGTAGTGAGAGATTTGAGTTGTCTGGTTGTATTAAATGTTTTTTTACCCTCATTAATGAAAGTGGTTGGGTATTTATACCCTTGATTATGGGCCTCATGGGTTTTGGGTCAAACTCATGAAACCGAGTCAAATTCAAAGACCCATTAGTTTATTAAGCAGGTTGGTAATTAGCTTAGTCATAAAATGATTAGTTTATAATACTTTAGTCCTGTTCGGATGGTTTAATGGGTGGTTTTTTTCCAAATTGCCCCTGTCCGGTTTCTACAGTGAGTGGTGAGAAAATCCGGACTCATCATATACAACCAAGTGTTTCTTCATGAGATGCGCCTATACTATTTGTAAATAAGAATGATGATACATTATGATTATGCATTGATTACTGAAAGTAAACAAAGTTACTATCAGAAACACATATCAATTGCTCAGAATTGATGATTTGTTTGATCAATTGAGAGGTGTACATGTATTCTCAAAGATTAATATGATGCCAAAATATCATCAACTGAAGGTTAAGAATTGTGATGTAGAGAAAACAAAATTCCATGCTAGATACAAACACATTGGTTTTTTGGTAATATAATTTGGTGTAACAAATGCAGCGTTAGCATTTATAGATATAATCGATAGGATGTTTATATTGTTCCTTGATTGATTTGTTATCATGTTTATATATGATATTTTGATTTTCTCAAAAGATGAAGTTGTACATGAATAACATATCAGATTAGTATTCTAGAAATTACGATGAACATTTATATGCAAACTTAAGTAAGTGTGAGATTTTTGGGTCACATAGTTAACGATGATATAATTAATGTAGATACTAACACAGTAGACGTTGTATTCTAACATGTAGATTACTATCGAAGGTTTATTCAGAATTTCTCAATAATAACACTTTCTATGACAAAATTAACTCGAAAAAACATTACGTTTGACTGAAATAAAGAATCTAAATTTAGTGTAGTTGATATGAGTTCCAGTATGGACCAAAATGGTCCTTTGTGAATGATGTGATTGATCATGCATGGATGATGTAAATTCTTATATGGATGATATGAGGTTCCATGTGGATGATATAAGGTTATTTGTCGACGGTGTTGTTTTTTTATGGACGATGTTGATGGTCTTGTGTGGACGAAATGAGGGCATGTGTGTGCAATGCATATGATCCAATTCATTCTCATTTTATATGATAAGTTGTTTGAGATTTTTTACGATTTTTTTATATATATTGTATTATTAATCTATGGTGAACGATGATGTTGACCCCCACACAATTCGTGCTCATAAAACAGATAAGTTATGGTTGCGATTTTCCTGGTCATGTGCCGACTCTTATTAAATATTTTGTGTTACTTTATTGTTAAACGTCCATGCTCTTTAAGATTTCAACATGTGTGTATATGATGTAAGATTTCATCTATTTATTTTCTAGTATACGAACAACATCTTTTGTTTATAGTGCTGTAAGAGAAACTTGTAGGATTGAGACACGACAAATATCTTTATCCTTCCTCATATATCAAAATGATCCACATGTAGAGCAAAGCTATTTTGGAAGCAATTTTTTTACTTATTATAAATCTAACCCTCATTGTAAATATTGTCTTCGAGATAACCAACTATAAAAAATAAAAATACAAGAAAATGAATAGAGTTTTTTATTCATTTCTTTTTACTAATGCATGTACTTTTTTATTTCGGAAAAATAGAGGTTTTTCCTTATGAATATTTTGGCTGGTTTTAAGAAGGGAGTGTGAGGATAACAAAACTTAAAACTCATGATATCAGTTATAATTGGTTCGATAGCTTAGCTCGGCACATATTTCGATTCGATAGAGATAATTTCTACCACACAACTAGCTCAGACAAGTTCGACGATGAAGTTCAAGCATAAATCTCAACAGACCAAACTCAACAACGACTCAACTACTAGCTATAGTCATCTATCGATTCTTCCGTAAATACTATAAAAAATACTGTTAAGATTATTAATTATAAATGTTTACCCATTAAATCTGAATAAATGAATAAGGGTTTTCAGACATAACTTAGCCCCATAAAAAAATTAAGTAAAAATTTAAATATAAAACATCATAAAATAAAAAATTCTTCAAATTTTATTTTTCAATTCGAACTCAAAACTAGAAGTAGTTTAGATTTCTAGCCACAAATCCACATGGACTTAAGGCTTAAATCAGAATATGATCTCTCGACTATGCATTTTCTTTCATTTAGTCCCTCGACTAAAACATTACCGGTCAGGGTCCTTGGACTATTCAAAATTTATAAATTTAAACACCGCGTGTGGTATTTTCTCTGGTTCAGCTACGTGTCCCCGTATTTAAATGGTACGAGCCTTAGAAATAGTCCATCGATTTTTAATTCCATTTTACCTTTTAAATTTAATGTATTTTTTAGTTTTTTTATTCTTTTGAAAGCAAAGTACCGCAAAAAAATAATAATAAAAAATAAATAAAATATAAATAAAAATAAATAAAAGTCGAGGATAGAATATTAAAAATATATTAAAAAATATTTATTTTGTGATACTTTTTTTTGGTGTAAAAAAACTTTAAATAAATGAAAAATAGTTCATACAAGAAACCTAGGGCATACCTCGAGGAGATACAATCGACAGATGTAAGCGAGACTACAAATATAATCATAAAGAAATGAAAGAAAACATAGAGAATCTCAAGAGACACGAATCCGAGTGATAATCTAGAGCTAAAAACTCTACGCAGTCGAGACTCGACCCTTCCACTGGAATGAAGCTCCTGGGGAGTCCACCGCAAGTCTGCATCAAGAAGAGAACTAAAGAGGTAGAATCTGCAAAGGAAAGTAACTAAAATAAGTAAAAAAGTAAGCTGTTACGGTGACTAACTAATCTTGGTGCCATGAAATCTATACCGAAGATCTGAAGAAATTCGGTAAAAAACAAAGGAGGCATTTGCCGGAGGGGAACCAAAAAATTAAATTAAATGATAAAAATAAAATAAAAAATTAAAAGACTATTTGTGAGATTCGAACAGTTTCACTATGATGATTTGTTGTTGAACTAGGAAAAAAACACTAGCGAAACTAAATTTATAATATTTTGAATAATAAAAAAAAATTTAATCAAAAATTTAAATAAGGAAAAAAAGGTGAATGATTTAAGGTTGGGGTGAAGCTATTTCCTCCATCATATTTTTTATTTTCTCCATATTTAAAAATGAAAAAAGACTAATCACTTGCTTTTACTATCTTGTCCTCATTTTACCTTCTAATTTATAACTTGATGCCATTGACCATTATGAAACCCTTATATCAACAAACACATGATTTAGCCAAATTAAATCCAATATGTATGATTTAACTTCTAAAATTAAACCCTAAAAACAAAAAAAAAACTTCAAATTTTTTAAAGATTACTCATGGAAGAGTAAAACACGCAAACTAAAGATTTAACACAGGAGAACATCACCCAATCAACCAACAAAATAATTTAATCTTGTTTTTTAGTTTTACATTCATGTAACTTGAGAATCTCTGTTAAAAAAACATATTTTCGAAAATCCCGATTTGTGCAGGTTTTAGCGGAAAACAACTAATTTCGAGACAACCGTTAGGAATTAGGTGTTTTTTTCAAGAAAAAATCACCTGATTCCTAGACGACATCTCAGAATTAGGTGTGTTTTTTTTATAAAAAAATACCCGATTCCGTGACAGCACCTCAGAATCAGTTGTTTTTTATATAAAAAAAACGCAGTGCATTTCATTTGTTTTAATAAACAATGGTGCATTTTTAAGTGTTGTTGTTTTTTAAAATAACGAATGATTTCGACCTTAGACGAATTCGAGAGAGACTTCCGTTTTTTTGTCAAGATTAAAAAAGAAATCGAGTAGCTGGCCATGGTTTGTTGTTTTTCAAGATTAGAAGAGAAATCTTGAAGAGGAGACAGTCTTTATAGTGGCTAGGCTAGGGTTATGGTTTATGGGAGATTGATGTGAGAAGCTAATAGGACTGGTTGGGTGTGTATAAGATAATATGATGGAGATAGTTAGGATGGTGGTAGAAATCGATGGAGTTCCTCGAGAATCAATGGATTTGGAATAAAAATAAAAAAAAGGTAAATATGTTATTTTCTTTATGGAGAAAATAACAAAGTGGAGTTTCTTTTTATTTATGGAGGAAATAAAAAATTTGATGGAGAAAATAGCTTCACCCTTAAACTTGAGTTTGAGATCCAAAACTTTATCGATAAAGTTAATTCTTTTTAATAAAAAAATTCGTCTCAAAATTTATTAAGTATTTATTTTTGGCTTTTTGGACATTTTTTTCCCTTCGCCTATCATGTCTATCTACTATTTTACCAACTTTCAGAACTCTTTCGTTATGGCTTTCTATATTTTAACCATTTATCTCACGCAAATTTTTGATCTTTGGACCTTGTTGCCTAACTGAATTCTGAATATTACTACTTGGCCAAAATATTTTAACCGAATCCACCTAACATTAGACAACAACACCACACATTTCATAAAATAATTAAGAACACCAACACTATAAAGCGGCCCTGCTAGCTCACTTAATCGAGGAGCTGAGTAAGAAAAACGTGTGAATTGCTAGCCGGTGGATCTAATTATTATGGGTTTAGCAAGTTTAAATATTTAAATTGGATAATGTAAAATGGCTGTCCTTCAATATTTAACTTTTGACTTTATCCTAATTATTAGGATACTTATATCTAGGGATGGTAATGAGTCGTCGTACTTTTTCTTTCTTTGTAATGATAAGAGTTTATCGTTTATCCCGATCACGGTCATTACGATCATGGTTGTCCGGGTCTTTTTGGCCGTCGTATTTCTCCAATTTAGATATATCAGATTTTTTTGGGAGGTGCCCCGACAGTATCTCATCCGATAACGGTGATACTCTCCAATTCATTCTAAAACTGAATGACCCGCCCCCGAGCCCTTCGGCGGGAATTCCATATAACCCTTCATTGCTCGGGTTAACGAACTGACTACTAACTTTGTATCCCTGTGCCTGGCTATTCGTCGGTTGCCACTGGACTTGGGGTGGGACTACCTGCTCCTCTCTGCTGGCTGCCAACATTTCGGTGCTGTCTTTTTTTAACTTGGGTGAGTCAGAGTGGGGAGTCTTATTGCGTCGGGATTTATTTTTTTGTGTGAGTTTATTTCGTCTTTCCCTGCAACGATATTCTCTTCTCGATGAATCGTCTGAAGTGAAATTAGTAGAAACACCTCGGTCATTCTTTGAGTACCATCTGGTTTTTCCTTCTCGTTCTTTGTCTTGTTGGGATTCTCGATGACCCTGAACTGGTCGGGCGTCAATATGGTGACCCTCTCCCTAGGAGCCTTCTCCACGGTTGTCGGTCATCGGTTCTTTCCCTTTCCCTTCCCGAGATCTTTTCCCATCTAAAGCTCTCTCCCTCTCCGCGTTTAGCTTCGCGATATCATCTATCAACTGTCTCCTTGTCATGATAAGAGTTTATCGTTTATCCCGATCATGTGCATGACGGTCATTACGATCATGGTCCGGGCCGGACAAAACCCGGTCGGGCCAGGTCGGATCGGGCCGGGTCGGGCCGGACACCATCTGAATTGTCACCCCTACTTATACCAAATTTGATGTATTTTATGTTTACCTACACATATATAACCTTCACTCTTATGCACTCTATCTATCTACTTATAATTTATAAATCGATAACAATTAATATATATAATTCATAACGAATAGTTCTATTTTTTTAAAAAAGTAAATTAAATTTTGAAATAAATTTTAAACCATAATTGATAAAGGAGTAATTCGCCGAACCGAGTTAAGTGCAAAAAAAGAAGTAAAATATATCCATTAATGTATTCATTATTTATTAGAGAACAATGTGTAAATGAAGTAGGATGTGAATGACTAACTATTAAAGAATCAAAGACTACCTAGGATATAAATGGGTCCCACTTTTCCCACTATATAAGGGAGTCCTTTTATTCTCGGGTAGGTGGACATTCTTTAATACTTTCTCTTTCTACTTTCTCTCTCTACAATTTTAGCTCTAGTCACATCAAGCACGAGATCCAAGATTTTCTATTTTGTCATTAATTTACTCATCATTGGCGTCGTCTGTGGGAACACGTGATACCTGATTCTTCGAAATCACGAATTAACCTAAACAATGAACGACGAGATGACTGGAGAAAAGGTCGGGAGAGTAGTGGCCCGAGCTATCTCGCTCTCCGAAGGCGAAGGGGCACCGGACCATGATCGTAATGACCGTCATGCACATGATCGGGATAAACGATAAACTCTTATCATGACAAGGATACAGCTGATAGATGATATCGCGAAGCTAAACGCGGAGAGGGAGAGAGCTTTAGATGAGAAAAGATCTCGGGAAGGGAAAGGGAAAGAACCGATAACCGACAACTGTGGAGAAGGATCCTAGGGAGAGGGTCACCATATTGACGCCCGACCAGTTCAGGGTCATCGAGAATCCCAACAAGATAAGGAACGAGAAGGAAAAACCAGATGGTACTCAAAGAATGACCGAGGTGTTTCTACTAATTTCACTTCGGACGATTCATCGAGAAGAGAATATCGTCGCAGGGAAAGACGAAATAAACTCGCACAAAAAAATAAATCCCGACGCAATAAGACTCCCCACTCTGACTCACCCAAGTTAAAAAAAGACAGCACCGAAATGTTGGCAGCCAGCAGAGAGGAGCGGGTAGTCCTACCCCAAGTCCAGTGGAAACCGACGAATAGCCAGGCACAGGGATACAAGGTTAGTAGTCAGTTCGTTAACCCGAGCAATGAAGGGTTATATGGAATTCCCACCGAAGGGCTCGGGGGCGGGTCATTCAGTTTTGGAATGAATTGGAGAGTATCGCCGTTATCGGATGAGATACTGTCGGGGCACCTCCCAAAGAGGTTTGATATATCTAAATTGGAGAAGTACGACGGCTAAAGAGACCCGGACAACCACTTAGAGGCATTTAAGAATTTCATATTGAGTTTCGACAACGACGACAAGTTGTTATGTCGAGCCTTCTCAATGACATTCAAGGACCGGGCCTCTAAGTGGTATAATCAATTGCCACGGGGTTGTATAAAGAATTTTGGGATGTTTGAGGTGATGTTCCGTCAATAATTCGTGGGAAGCAAAAGTTTCCGAGCAAATGGAGATACGGTCGTCAACTGTAAACAAAGACTAGAAGAGAGCCTCAGGGATTATACCAGGCGTTTTATCGATGCAAAGACTAACCTAGACCACTGTGAGGAAAATGTGGCGCTGACAGCGTACCGCTTAGGATTGCTTCCGGGACCGATGAAACACGTAGTTACAAAGAAACATGCTTTCACTTTATCTGCCCTTTTGGCTCGGGTGGAAATGCAAATATTGATAGAGGAAACCGAGGCCTCCTAGTTGGCGGCACATATCCAGCAGAGTGCTCAGGTATCGGTTGTTATAAAGCAGGGCACTCAACCTTGTTACGTCTCAGCGGCTTAGCCAATCAGTACGATACTGCCGACCCAGCCCGCACAGACGAAGTCGCCGACGCCTCAAGTTCAAAGGCCAATACAGAGCAATCAGATGGTCGCCCGACCTGCTTATAATAAATGGATCTGACCCGCCTACTTTGCTGACTTGACGGAATGTGTATCCATAATATACGAAAAGACTAAAAAGAGCGGAATTTATCGGAGGCCTTTTCCCATCCCAACGCCTCGGGAAAACAGAAACAATCGATACTGCAGATACCATGAGGATGTGGGACATGACACCAACGACTGTATTTCCCTCAAAAAGGAAATGCAGATGCTAATAGAAAATGGAAAACTACTTGAGTATGTGAAGAAAAAAGCACAACCGGGAGCAGCTTCGAAAGAAATCATGATAGTACAAAAATCGGAGACAACCATGGCAATTTCCGAAGTGACAAATATTTTTGATGTATCAATCGAATATCTCGATCCCGATGTCAGTCGTAATGTCATCGGGGTCATTGAAGAAGAAGTCGTGGAAAACAGAGGAAACGTAAGTAACCTCTGCCAATTTTTTGAATCTTTGACTATTTTTGGGGGTGATTCTATGGCAAGGATCACACATTCTTCCCGGAAACGACATATCGTAAACCTAGCGACTCAGTTGGAAGCTCGGACTTATGCTCATGCGAAAGGCAACCCATCACCACTTCTATATTTTGAAGACGATGACATGAAGGACATAGCTGGTCCTCACGAAGATGTCGTCGTTATCGGGGCAACCATTGCAGGAGAAGAAGTCCGACGTATCCTGGTCGAAACCGGAAGTTCAGCGAACATAATCTTCACATCAACATTTGCAGAGTTTAAGAAACCCCCAGTGATTTCGCGTTCGGACCGAACTATCGTGGGATTCACAGGTTCGGCCACGGAGGTAATAGGAGAGTTCGAAGGCATTGTTCAGCTAGGCCGCGGGCCTTTCAAGAAAGAGGTCACCGTATTATTCGTCGTGGTAGATGCATCAGCTTCTCATAATGCGATTTTTGGTTGGTCATGGCTATCACGAATGCATGCGGTAACATCCACTATTCATTAATGTTTGAAATACATGGTCGGGAACAATGTAGGGGTGGTGAGAAGCAACCAGAAAGTGGCAAGAGAATGCTACCAGGCAGATTTAGCACCAAAAAGGGACCAGGATATGGAGCAAGTTTGGGATTAGTAGTTAGCGGGACTTTCATTGGGGTTTTTACCTATGGACGATCCCAGGAAAGCTCCCAGTTTTTTGACTACCGATGAAGAATGTGAAAAACACCAGTTTACCGAAGGAAGAATTTTACAGATCGGAACTAATTTATTGCCAGGTTTCAAGAGACAGTTGATTTTATTACTACAGGATAATTTGAATTTGTTCGCTTGGTGTTCAAAGGACGTTACTGGAGTCCTAGAAGATAAGATAATTCACAAGTTAACCGTCAACAAAAACGTCCGACCCATCTCAAAAAAAAGTCGGGCCTTTTCACCAGAAAATACGGAAATTATTCTAAGAGAGGTGGAAATAATGCTCAGCGTCGGTCACATCAAAGAGTCAAGTTACCCACTATGGACATCCAATCCCGTTCTGGTCAAAAATAAAAATGGCAAGTGGATGATGTGCGTAGATTTTACCGACCTCAATCGAGCGTGCCCTAAAGACCCTTTCCCGATGCCAATCATTGACCAGTTGGTTGACTTGACGCCGAGTAACAGACTACTCTCTTTTATGGATGCATATGCAGGCTATAATCAAATCAAATTGAACCCAGCAGACCAAGAAAGCACGACGTTCATCATCGGGCGAGGTTTGTATTGTTATAAGGTTATGCCCTTCGGGTTAAAAAATGCAGGAGCAACTTATCAAAGGTTGGTGAACAAGTCTTTTGAAATCCAGATAGGAAGAAACATGGAAGTTTATATAGATGACATGCTTGTGAAAAGTGGGACAGACGATGACCATCTCGCTGATTTGAGAGAGACTTTTGGCAATCTCAAGAATATAAACCTTAAATTAAACCCGGAGCAGTGTTCTTTTGGCGTAAGTTCGGGAAAGTTCCTAGGATTCTTCGTCAACGAGAAAGGAATCGAGGCAGATCCGATACAGTTACAAGCTCTCGCCAGCATGACCCCACCAATGAACATCAACGAGGTTCAGATATTAACTGGGCACTTAGCGGCGCTGAATCGATTCATATCTCGTTCATCTGACAAGCGCGATCCCTTTCTTCAGGTCTTGAGAAATGGAAAGTCTTTTGTTTGGAGACCAGCTTGTGATGAGGCCTTTTTGGGAATCAAAACTTATTTATCATCCCCAAACCTTTTGGCAAAGCCCCTGAAAGGGGAGACTCTTTTTCTTTATGTAGCAGTTTCAAATTTTGCAGTGAGTGCGGCGTTGATCAGTGAATCGGGAATAGTTCCTGAAGCGGTATATTTCGTGAGCAAAAGCTTATTAGATGCGGAGACGAGGTATTTGAAGCTGGAAAAATGGTTTTGGCTTTGGTGACTGCGACGCGAAAAATGCGACCATACTTTCAGGCCCATCCCATTTTTGTTTGAACCTCGTTTCCACTCAAGTATGTTCTTCAGCGACCGGACATATCAGGAAGAATGTCTAAATGGTCAGTCGAACTAGGCAATTTCGATATCAATTTTGAGCCAAGAACGGCCATTAAAGGTCAGGCCTTGGCTGATGTTTTAGTAGAATTTTGTTCCGACCGACCAGACCAAGTAGAGCCGCCTGAGGAAGACAAGCAAGTCGAGTGGGTAATTCGAACCAATGGGGGATCGAACATCAGTGGATGTGGCGCGGGTGTACAGATAGTCACTCATGCAGGCATAAGTATGCATTAGGCAATCCGATTTGGTTTTACCACCTCTAACAACGAAGCTGAATATGAGGTTGCCCTAGCTAGTTTGAGATTAGCGCAGGTGTGCGGGGCTAGGCATATACGTCTCATCAGTGATTCTCAGTTGCTGATTAATCAAGCCTCGGGAGCGTCAGAAGCTAGGAAAGAGCACCTGGTCAAATACTTAGTAGCGTTGCGCGTGTTAGCCGCGTCGTTTGCCAAAGTAACATATGAACACGTCCTCATGACCGAAAACGTGATTGCAGACTCTCTAGCGTCGGTATCCTGTTCAAGCGGCTACCCCTAGATAATCGTCCAAGAAAACCCGTCTATTATAAAGAGGACAAAGCTGGACAATTGTCCAGAGATCGTCTGTCAGATATCCTCGGTAACCTTGTCGGACTGGAGAAGGGACATTATAGTTTTCCTGGCCGAAGGATTGTTACGAGACGATAGCATCGCAGCCCGGAAAGTACGAAATAAGGCCCGAGGTTACATTTTATTGGGAGAAATACTGTACAAAAAGTCTTTCAGCAGGCCTTTGCTGAGATGTTTGGGGACGAATGAATCACTAATAATTGTATCAGAGTTGCACGACGGAGAAGGCGTAGCTAACTGAGGTTACAAAGCATTAATAAGGAGAAGTTTTCTTGCCGGTTTTTACTGGCCGACGGTAACTACCGATGCTCAGCATATAGTGAAAACGTGCGGCACCTGTCAAAGATTCGTGAACGCAATCAATATGCCCGCGGCTCCTTTGGAATCAATATTTGAAGGCCTCCCTTTTAACCGATGAGGGATCGATCTAGTAGGGCCATTGCCAATGACATCCGATGGAAGACAAAAGATAGTGGTGGCAGTGAATTACTTTTCGAAATGGGGCAAAACCGACCCACTATTAGGAACGAAAACTAAAGACATCAGGTCAAACATCTGCTGTAGGTTCGGGGTACCTCAGAGGCTCATAATGGTCAACGGACCTCAGTTTGACAACAGCGAGATTAAATCCTTTTGTTCGACCCACATAATCAGGCAATGCTTTTCGGCCCCTTTCCACCATCAAGAGAACGGGAAAGTTGAAGTCACAAACCGAACCATCATAGACGGACTCAAAAAGAACTTAGAAGGAAAAGCCGGTAAGTGGCCGGATTATTTACAAGAAGTATTATGGGCCTACCGTACTACCCCCCGAACGGTGACTCAAGAATCACCCTGTGCTTTGGTTTATGGAATGGATGCTGTCACCACGCATAATCAATCTTCCCATCTTTTAGGGTCGGAAACTATGACGAGAGCAGAAACGGGGACGACATACGACTAGCTCTGGACCTGGTAGAAGAAAAAAGAAGCCGAGATCAACTGAATTCTCTACATTATCAGACCTTAATGAGGAGCTGGTACGCGTCGAAAGTACAACAATGAGAGTTCAAGGTCGGGGATAGAGTTTTGAGGAGAATTTTTCTGCACACCAAAGACAAAAGCCTCGGCAAACTCGCCCCGAATTGGGAAGGCCCGTATAGAATGGTGGAAAGAATCAAGAGCGGGACGTGTCGATTGCACGATAAGCACGGACGCTTATTAAGGCTCCCCTGGAATATTGAACATCTGAAGATATATTTGGAGTAATTTTTTTTTTGTAATTCCTTTATAATTATTCTTGTTTATCCAAGAACCTTTGGTTGGGGATGCACTCTTTCCTACCTCGGTGACGCGAGAAGGTTTTAATGAGGCATCCATGGCAACCGATATTTTTTAATCTAATCATTTGCCTTTAAAATTCGGAAGCGTTAAAAGGGAAGTCCATCAGCTGACGAACTGATAGACAACTTTTGGCGATCTTAATTGATCAACAGAACCTTGATAGGTTTTTCAGTTTTTACTGATCCATATTTTGTTCCCGACCCTATGGGAAAATTTTCAATTAAATATTGATCAACACAACCTTAATAGGTTTTTCAGTTTTTAACTGATCCACATTTTGTTCCCGACCCTATAGGAAATTTTTTAATTAAATATTGATTAACAGAACCTTAATAGGTTTTTCAGTTTTTAACTGATCCACATTTTGTTCCCGACTTTATGGGAAAATTTCCAATTAAATATTGATAAACGAAACCTTAATAGGTTTTTCAGTTTTTAACTGCTCTACATTTTGTTCCCGACCCTATGAGAAAATTTTCAATTAAATATTGATCAACAGAACCTTAATAGGTTTTTCAGTTTTTAACTGATCTACATTTTTATTCCCGACCCTATGGGAAAATTTTCAATTAAATATCGATCAACAAAACTTTAATAGGTTTTTCAGTTTTTAACTGATCTACATTTTGTTCCCGACCCTATGAATTTTTTTTTAATTAAGATATCGATCAAATTTTCTATATGTGTGCCCGACCCTACAAGCGGATCTTCAATTAAATGTCGATCTGCAGAAGCGTAATGGTGAACAACCGCAAAAACAATGGAAAAACTTAGCATTTCCAAATCGTCGGATACAAGACATTCAAAAGGGTTCAACAGACCCCAAGGGTTACAAAAAGTTTGATACACAAAAAAGAGGGAGATTTTAAGTGTCTTCATCCTCAGGATCGGTCTCTGTGGCATCCGACTCTTCATCTTCGTAGACCACCCCGGATGGGCGATCTGCCTCAGGGACATCTAACCACATTGACCCAAAGTCAAGTTCGGGGAAATGGTTATGAAAGGTCAAAATATAAGCAGCTTTAGCCTCGACAGTTTCTTTTACCGTCCATTTCTGACATCTGTCAGCAAACAGAGCATTTGTAGTTTTAAGGTCAGCAATCTCTTTTATTTTCTTCGCTGCGGAGTAACGGAAGAACCGGCTTTGAAGTTTAGTCACTACCAACTGCCCAGCTCGATCGTCGCGGTCTTTCCTGACCCGCGCCAAGGTGATTTCAGCCTTTTTAAGCTTTTCCTCTAAGAGCTTCTTTCCCGCATCTCTCTTCTTGATTTCATCCTCAAGCGCGGCTATTTTCCCTTCTGCATCTTTCAGCCTCTGGTTTAGCTCCCCTACGTGCCTCTCTTTCATTTCCAGAGGCACAATCATGTTGTATAAGGACAATGACAACACATCATTGGCCCGTAAAGCAAAGGTAATTGGGCTCCCAGGAACGGACAGGACGTGCAGTTTGGTGCCACTTGATGAAGCCCCGTCAGCTTTCATTGCTTCTGAAGGACCAACATTTTTCCCCCCGACCTCTTCATCGCCAGGAATCACGACTACCAGAGCTTTCTCAAACGATACTGCTGCGGGAGCAGCAACATCCCCACCCTTAACCTCCTCATAATTCTCAAAAAACGTCGGGATAGTCGCATTTTCGGCAAGGATGGGAGCGTCGGTAAGACTGCTCTCATTTTCCTTCTTTGATCATTTTGGTTTTTTGGCTTCGTCACCCTCAGCCACAATCTTCTTCTTCCTCTTCTTTTTCAGTTACTCAGGCCGATCAACACCCTTAGCCTCCGACAACTGCGACCCCTTGTCCAACAATGTCGACCTCCGCATTGTATGCATTCTCCGGCTCGACATCATCGTCAGACTTTGAGAGTTTGCTAGGCATCTTGTTGCGTTTGGGAAGGAACAAGCGCGCATCAGGTGCATCTGTCTTTGCGACCAAATCCACCAAGCTAGATGGTTGGCGCAGCTGCTCCCATGTGAGTGGTTCTTCAGAGCAACGCCAGAGGTTGCTCATGATCAAGTTAGTATTCTTGAAGCCGTGATGGAATGCCCGACCCCAATTATTTCGGGCGAAGTCCTTCAGAATTTGGAAGGTAACTTTGGTGGCCTTGAAGTAATCCTTTTTCAGACCTTGAATGAACTCCTTGGACACTAAACAAAGGATCGGTCAGTAAAAAAAATTGATGATTACCATCAGGAACCCATATCCGCAACAACCGCCTCGGGTTCTCTTTAGTGTATGGACGACCGTTGTCCCAACAGCTGCTGAGGAAGACAAACCGATGCTTCCAGGACTTGTCACCCTCAAGGAAGTCATTTACGATCTTCCAAGGGTTTGCTAAGGAAGAATAAAAGAAAGGCGATTTGGGCGACTTGGAAATCCCGGACATGGAAATATACTCTTCCATCGACATAATACGACCCGAGAGTCGAGAGGCCATGATACACGACATCAGCGTATACCACGCGTTGGGAGTTAGCTGTGAGGGGTAGATACCGATTACCTCAAAGTACCGAGCAATCTCAAGGTCTAGAGGAAACCTGAGGCCCCAATTGAAAAGCTCCGTAAAAACAACGATCTCCTAAGATCGAACGTGCACAGGCGTTTCCCCAGGAACATGGAATCGTACTTTGATGCATTCCGGGGTTCCCCACCGGATCATAAGCTCCACATGTTCCGCAACGGAGAAGTACAGATACTTGCCTTCGAAAAGATCAATGACACCTTTCCCCGCTTCATTTTCCTTTGCGGGATTACTGCCCGAGCCAACTACATCGTTCGCTTCTGGCTCATTGATGCCTTCATTTTCAATAGCTCTAGTGCATGAAGGACCGACCTCTTCGGGAAGATGGGAACCGGCCACTTTTGGATCGACTGGGGGGCTACTGATAAGGGAGTAATTCGCCGAGCCCGATAGAAAATGAGTTAAGTGCAAAAAAAGAGAAGTAAAATATAACCATTAGTGTATTTATTATTTATTAGAGAACAATGTGTAAATGAAGTAGGATGTCAATGACTAACTATTAAATAATCAAAGACTACCTAGGACATAAATGGGTCCCACTTTCCTACTATATAAGGGAGCCCCTTTATTCTTGGTAGGTGGACATTCTTTAATACTTTATCTTTCTACTTTCTCTCTCTACATTTTTAACTCTAGTCACATAAGCACGAGATCCAAGATTCCCATTATTGTCATTAATTTACTCATCAATAATAAAATCAAAACAAATTATTGCAAATAAAAAATATAAAAATACTAAAAAGACATACATAGAAATTTAACTTCTAATCTTCTAGAGATTAAAATCAATAGTTCTTCTATTTTATTAGATCGTTTTTTATAACTTATTTTAATTGATAATTTAAATTTAAAATCCAATCGATAGCTAGTTTTCACTAGTTTGTATTATTAGAATTTAAATTTGAAAAAATATTAAGAAAACTAACCAATATTTAATTTTCTGTTATCATCTTTAGATATAAAATGTAAAAATATAGATTAGATTTTGAAACAAGTAATCTTATTATATACATTTATGTACTAGATTTTTTTGTATTAAAATGACCAAAATTTAAAAAACTATTAATAGGATTCCATTTTTTTTAGTTTTTTAATTGATTTTAAAATGTAAAATTTATATGAGAAAATAATAAAAACAAGTACCATTTTAAATTAGATTTATACGAAAATATTAACTAATATTTATTTTTGTTAAATATAAATTAGATATTAAAATTTTATGGTGAAGGAAAATTTCATTCACTAAATTATTTTACATAAAAAATTATTTTACAAAAGTAAATCTTATTAGTTTCATTTATTATATATATTTTTAGAAAAGTTATTTTATCTATTTTTAGATTGTTTTAATTGATCTTAAAACTGAAATCTATATGAATGAATAGTTAAACTCCAAAATCGTCCAATCCACCTAAATTAATATTAAATTTGGACCATGACACCCTATTTATATAATAGGAAAGGAGAACTCGTCTCTTAAAGATGACCTAGAATCTAACTTATATAATCAGCATTGAATAGGAAACCTAACCTTATTATAGTTCCACCTTAGAAGCAAACCACCAGCTGTTCTTTCTAGCCACACAATCAAAGAAAACTCTAGGGATTAGCTGAAGAGAGATCAGACTCAGGATTAAAGAGATGACTCCTAAGTGAACGCTATCTAGAGTAGCTTCTGGTCTTTAGATTAGAGATGGAGCTCGAATAGATATGGGATGAACTGTGATGGTTCTTCCTCCAAAATACAGAGAAAAATTTCTTAGTAGGCTAATTCCAAAGATAAACAATTAATTTCAATAAATCCCAAATCCAGATTAGTGCTCCCACTACAAAATTGGAAGGACCAGACAATCTTAAGATTTGATAGTGTCTAGCATCAGAAATTTCTCAAGAGATCCAGCCTTGATTATCCATATATTCGATCTTTATGCTATCCTCTTCTATTAATAAGTCTAATTTTATCGAGCTCCCATTTTATCCTAGAATCTGCAAATTAAGAGAAATATCGGCATTTGTCAAGCCATGCTTGCTGCCAAGTTACTACAAAAGACAACTATATGGAGACCATAATACATAAAATTTTGATTTCTGCAAATTAGTCTTCGAAATTGAAGTACACCAGGTTCAAAATTTCCAGGAAGGTTATGGTCTTCAAATGATTAGGAGACTGATGGTTTAAAAACTTAATTTTTATTTTTCAATTGAGGGTCCATTTCACCAACCAATCAACTGTTTGATTTTGAGCCCTGGAGATATGTGATAAAGTCTTGGTAGACTTTATCGGCCTTCTACAACATTGTAATATAGGTTTAAAAGGATCAAGAAAGTTACAATTGGAGATAAGATTAACTAGCATCAGGGATTCAGTATCAACTTCTAATTTAGTCCATCTCTTCTTATTGCAGAGAAGCAGACTATCCAATGTGGCTATCGATTCAGTCATGATAGGATTCATCTTGTCATAAAGGTTAGTCAAACCAATCAAAATATATGCATTGTGATATCTAACAATAAATCCCCATTCTGAATCACCGTTGAACTGACAGGAATCATTGGTATTTAATTTAAAAAAAGTAGTAGCAGGATGTTTCCATCTGAGGTATGTATGCTTTCCTTTCGACTTGATGTAGTTTATGAACCCCAACTCTTTCGTTGCTTTAGAGTCTTTCCTCCAGTGTTTAGCTGTAAAACTATTATTTTGATCAAAGTAGAAAATGATATAGTTTATGTAAAGAATCATAGATTCAACATTTTTTTACCATATTCTTAAATTTTACAATTGTTGCTCTCTTTCAAAATAGCCCAAAAAATCGAAGAATGGATTATAGTTCTGGCATGCCCATCATGATCAGTAGACCATAACCAAAATCTGATCATATGCACAATAGTAGTGAACTTATCAATTTTGATTTTTGAAAAGTTCTGTATAGTAGCACAAAATATTCCAAGGAAATTCACAATTTATGAAAATATGCTTGGGAGTTTCAATGTTACAACATAACTGACATTTTGAAACCTTTTGTTTTTGTAAATATGTAACCATAGGTATAAAGTTTTTCAGCAGCTTCCAAACAAGAAAGGAACATTTACGAGGAGTAATCATATTCCAGATTTTTCCATAAAGATGGGATCAGTTGCTCTTGTTTAAGATTAAATTCCAGGTATTCTTAGTGTTAAATATAGAATTATTCATCCGCATGATAATATCATCATTGTCACAATTAACACTACTCTTTTGAATCTTATCAGTGGTAACTTTAGATAGAAAACCCTTAAGACAATCATTGTCCCAAAAGTTTACTTTCCAAAAATCTTTAACTTCCTTATTTCTAAACCAAGAATCATTACATTGTCATTTGGAACCATAAAAGAAGGATGATTATACCAGTTTTCTAGCAAAAACTCTATTTCACCCTTACCAACTAACCATCTTATGTTTGGCTTTGCCATCTGTTTAATCTTTTCAAGCATCTTCCAAGTATGTGAACCCACCTTAGAATATCTAACTTGTAAATGATGCATCTTCTTGCAGTAAGTGTTATGCATCAGATTAACCCATAAGATCTTGTTCAACCCGAAATGAAATCATAGTTTACAAGAAAATGAATCTTTTTAATCAATAATCTTACGAATGTTAAGTCCTCCCTTATTAAAAGGTTTACACAATGCACTTCGTAATAACCAGTGAATTCTTCTTTCATTATTAGAAGCTCCCCAGATAAACTTATTGAAAATCTTCTCAATTATTGTTATAATGCCTATATGAAGCGAAAAAGTTTGGATCCAGTAGTTGGGAATGACCATAAGGACAGAGGTGATCAGAAAAAATCTGCTTCCAAAAGATAAGTTCTTTCTCTTCCAGTCTTTTATTTTGTTATTGATCTTGCTTATAAGGTTGATATAGTTTCTTGATCTGTTGTTATTGTTTAAATTTACGCCTAGATATTCAATAGGGAGAGAACTCGCACTGAAACCATATAGATTATAAATAACAGTAATCCTTGTGTTGTTCAGCCTAACAAATACGATAATTTTAGTCTTATCATTGTTAATCACTTGACCTGATACATTCTAATAGATCTGAAGAAAATTTCCCAAGTTGTTAATAATAGCATCCATAATATTAGCAAATATAAGAATATCATCCACAAACACTAAATAAGAAATTAACATTTTATTTCGGACATAGAATTACATGGCTTTATTGTCGTTAAATAGCTTATAAATACCTTTTAGCAGAACCTCTTCAACCAGAATGAAGAGACTAGGGGAGAGAGGGTCTCTGTGTTTCAAACCTCTTTTGATATTGAAAAAATCACAAATATTTCCATTAATAAGTAAAGAAACATAGACATAGCTAATGAGATTTTGAATCAATTTGACAAAATCAGTAGAAAAAATAAAAGAATCCAAGACTTAAGTTAGGACGGAATGAGATAGCTTATTGAATGCCTGAGTCATATTCAATTGAATCCTTATATTACTAGTTTTCTGCTTCTTGTTTAGATAAAAAATCAGCTCTTTAGCTATCAAAATATTGTCGTGAATAAAAGTGTTAGGAACAAAGGACCTTTGAACCTTATATATCGCTTTAGGCAAAATCTTAATTAATATGCTATTTAAAATTTTACAATTATTCTGTTTAACAAACTACACATACTATTGGCCTAAAATCCTTCCAGTTAGTAGGATTAGGGGACTTAGGAATTAAGCATCACCCCATAGCCATAATGCCTTTAGGATTTTTCTTACCAAGCATGAATTCAAATAATGTCAGGAAAATATCATCCTTAATGATACTCCAGCAAGTCTTGTAGAAACAAGCGTTAAAACCATCGATACTTGTAGCACTCAAGGAATTAATATTAGAGATAATTTCGTAAAATCTCTTCCTCTTTGGGTTTGGCCATAAGATAAATATTATCATCATTAGATATAAGTTTAGAAATATTCTCAAAAATAGAGTTATTCATAGAAAATCCTCCTCCTCCTTGATAGTGTAAAGCAGATCTGTGAGAATTTCCTTGAAGTAATTAGCTGCTGAGTTCTCAATCTGGTCTTTGTCTGTAATCCATTTATCTGATTCCTTGATGCTGTTAATGTTATTTCTCTTTCTTTTTATCTTAACATAATTGTGATAGACCTTCGTATTCTTATCACATTTCTTAAGCCAAGTAGTATAAATGTTTTGAAATCAGTAGGATTTCTCTACTTAAGAGCTAAAAGTAGGTCAATATTAGCTTTAGATAAGTTCTTTCTAGACTCGTCACTGTCGTTTTCCTGATGCATAATTTCCTCTATTTTAACATTAATTTCAGCTTCCTTTACCTTATCAAAAGTACTTCCAAAATGACTTTTGTTCCATTCTTTTAAATATTTCTTTAATATGTTTTGATTTTGTGAGAAAAAAAAGAGGGAACCCATTTAGATCTTTATTCTTGTTAGTTTTAATAAAGGAAATAAAATCAGTGTTAAGAGTCCACATATCAAGAAATTTGAAACATTTTTGATAATTAGCTTTGTCTTTACTAATGGTGATGCATAGAGGACTATGACCAAAACATGTTCTATCCATATGCATTACTTTAGTATCATTGAAGGCATTGGGCAAGTCAGATTTAAATAACATTATGTCGAGTATTTTCCATTTATAATTTTTGTTCCAAGTGAACTTAGAAACATAGTAACCAGCATCCTCAAAGTTATAATCAGAGATTGTATCATTAAAATCATCAAATCCGTCAATTGAATAGGTAATATAACTTATCTGCTCATCATGAGTTATAACATTGAAGTCTCCCATTAATATCCATTCCTTATTATCAGTAGAAGAGGAAATATCTCTAAAAGAGTTCCAAAGATTAAACCTTCTAAACAGCTGACACTATAACCGTTAATAGGAAACTAGTTTTATCATTAATCTAAGTTACTTGAGCGTGAAGTAATTGAACTGGATGGGTTGAATTGGATTTACTTTTCTTCCTTGTCCTGAAAACATTAGAGATATAATAGTTAGGTTTTTAATTTATTTTCATACCTTTGGCATCTTTAAGCTTCATATTCAACATTTTGTGGAATTCAGTATTAGCCTCTTTGATCTTCTGATTGGTGTTAACGGTAAGTTTTTTATTCTTTGCTTGTTTGAAGTGTTAATCTCACAACTCAGTTTTCATTATCTAAGTTATACATTTTCAATGATTAGATAACATCTATTATCTCTTTATCTTTTGGAGTACTGTATTCCATGTTTTGGATATCATTTTCTTCTTTTGATTAAATTCTAGAAGCAGATTTCTTGAAAATTGGCACTAAAGATTTCAAGTCTTTAAGCGAATTGTCTTATGTTTTTGTTAAATACCTTTATCGATAAGAGTGAATAACTAATTTTTTTAATATTTAAATTAGATTTATAAAAGATACTAACCAATATTTTCATAATTTGTTTTTGTATAATTATTTTGAAATCTAAATTAAATATTAAAACAATTAGTTCTGTTATATATATCAACTTTTTTTATCATATCATTTTTTAAAATAAGAAATTTTGAAAACTAATAAACACTTTAATGAAGGTAAAGTACATCAGACTTGGTAAGCAATGTTGAAAACTAATAAACACTTTAATGAAGGTAAAGTACATCAGACTTGGTAAAAGTATCCTAACAAATAGGATAAAGCTGAATATTAGCATTACCATATTTAAATTCGTGCCATTAAAGATGGGCTAATACTAATGCTGTTTTAAATTTAATATTCAATTAATTAAACACCGCAAAAGAAATTACTAATCATGAACTTGGTATTCTGGAGTTGTTTGCAACTAAAGAGGAGATATATTTATATAAAAAACCACACATATTCCTATATGCAAGGAAAGCGTGGAAAGCGTGCCCTACTAGGATAGTGTTTTTAAAGGAATCGTATTTACTCTCTTTTCGGACCTTTTAGCACTACTCTTTCCATCTCATAATATCGGTCGTTTAATTTATTTTTTTTAAATATTAAAAAAAAGTAAGCATGACTTTAAAAAAATAAAAGAAAATAAATTTGATTGGTGAAGTGAATAACTTGGGCAATAGATTAACTATTTTATTGGTTGAAAATAGAATATATGTAATAAATACTACATTGAAAAATAGAAAAAACAAATATTATAAGACAAAATATATTTTCTAAAAAGACACATATTACTCTCCAATCCATGTCTTAAAATATTTGTCATTTTCTAAAAAGACACATATTACTCTCTATTACTCTCCATGTCTCAAAATATTTATAGTTGTTTTAAAATTATGCACAAATATTAAAAAATGTAATAACTGCTTCTTTAAAAAAAATAGATTTAATTAGTAATTGATTATAAATGATATTTAAATTCACCTCTATAACTACGTATATATATTAGATTGGCCTAAAACAACAACCATTTTGCGACAGAAGAGGGAGTACGAGACAGAGGGAGTAGTACTTACCTCCCCACATGCTCACTTCAACATTTGTGTTCTGTCCTAAACTCAGTCTCTTAAGGATCTAAGATTCTTTTCATTTTCCAACCAGTACAGCTTCAATGTCTCCGCCAGTAAGTTTCTCTCTCTTAATCTTACTTTCCAATTAAATCTCTTATGGTTGTGTTTGTTTATATATTTATGGATCCTAGTTTGATTTCAGGAGTCTGCAGTAGATATAGAAACTCCAGATGCTCCTCCTAGTTTTAAAAAATTATCAATTCTACCCCTTATATTTATCATCTTCTATGAGGTTTCCGGAGGTCCTTTTGGTATCGAGGACACCGTGGGAGCTGCTGGGCCACTCTTGTCCCTTGTTGGCTTTTTGGTCTTTCCATTCATATGGAGTATTCCAGAAGCCTTGATTACGGCGGAGATGACCACTATGTTCCCTGAAAACGGTGGATATGTCGTTTGGGTGTCCACTGCTTTAGGGCCTTACTGGGGATTTCAACAAGGCTGGCTCAAATGGCTAAGCGGAGTTATTGACAATGCCTTGTACCCAGTTCTGTTTCTCGATTATCTTAAGTCGTCTGTTCCTGCTTTAGCTGGGGGTTGGCCCAGGATTTTGGCGGTGTTGGCTTTGACTATAGTTCTTACTTACCTGAACTATAGAGGTCTGAGTATTGTTGGTTGGGTTGCTATTCTTTTAGGTGTTTTCTCTATCCTTCCTTTTGTGGTTATGGGACTGGTGTCCATTCCAAAGCTCAGGCCTTCTAGATGGATTGTTGTAGATTTACATGATGTGAATTGGAATTTGTATCTCAACACTCTTTTTTGGAATCTAAATTATTGGGATTCTATTAGTACCTTGAGCGGAGAGGTTAAAAACCCGAAGAAGACTATTCCAAAGGCTTTGTTTTACGCAGTGATACTTGTTGTACTCGGTTATTTCTTCCCTCTTATGATTGGAACCGGAGCTATTCCTCTCGACCGCGAGTTATGGACAGACGGTTATTTCTCGGACGTTGCTAAGATCATAGGGGGCGTTTGGTTAAGATGGTGGATCCAAGCAGCTGCTGCAATGTCAAACGTGGGTATGTTTATGGCTGAGATGAGCAGCGACTCCTTTCAGCTTCTGGGTATGGCGGACCGAGGAATGCTGCCGGCTTTCTTTAGGAAGAGATCTCGTCACGGGACCCCGTTAATCGGGATATTGTTTTCAGCTTCTGGTGTGGTGTTACTATCATGGTTAAGCTTTCAAGAGATCGTAGCTGCTGAGAATTTTTTGTACTGTTTTGGAATGATATTGGAGTTCATAGCGTTCATAAAACTGAGGATGAAACATCCGAGTGCTTCTCGGCCTTATAAGATACCCACGGGGACAGCTGGAGCAATTATATTGTGTATTCCTCCAACCATATTGATTGGTGTTGTGTTGGCTCTATCTTCTCTCAAAGTTGCAGGCATGAGCCTTGTTGCTGTTGTGATGGGTCTGCTAATTCAACCCTGTCTCGGTTACCTTGAACGAAAGAGATGCCTCAAGTTCTCAGTAAACGCAGATCTTCCAGAATTCGATCCGTGAGTCTTAACTTATTAATCACTGTAATTTTTCCGGTTATATAGTGTTTGTTTGAGTATAGTGTGTTTTTTTATTAAAGCGATTATAAGAATAGCCCATCTTTAAGCTACACATCGAAACCAAAATAGTAGAATTTATAAACCATAAACAAAGATATGGTTTATTTATCCCCTAGACTAGCTACTTGAGAAACGATTACAGATGGATGTTTACAATAATCCCTTAGAGCCAGGAAGGTCGATCCACTCGAGTTGAAGTTCAACTTCACCGCACTCGACGTTTTTGAGTCTAAGGCAAAGATCCTGAGTAACCTTGTTGTCTGTCCACGAGATAGAACTCTCGTCGGAAAGACAGTTGCTCCTGTTGGGTTGAATCTTTGTAATGATAGTTCCGCTAGGGATGCCTTGGCCTTCTAAATTCATCCTCAATGCTTCTATGAATGCTTTAATGTCGAACTCTGCTTCTCCCATTTTGTCGTCTTTGCTGAAGGTGTCGTGATCGTACACCGTCAGCTTTATTACAGCATTAGGATCAGTGACAGAAAGTGTTAGCTCCTCTTTCCATTCGGGGTTCACACACTTCTTTATTACCCGAGTCTTTAATTTCTGCATTTAAACAGTATTCGATATTCAACATTATGTGTTGAAAATTAAAGATGTTATGAAAAGCAAGAGGTATATGTAAAATCTAGTATATATTTACTCTATATGTAAGTGCTTATATGCAGGGCAGTCAACTATTTGACACAAACCGATGAGACTAAGACATTATAATAAGCGTTGTTATGAGTTCCGTAATCTGTCTGTCCAAGGACAGGTGTGATAAAACTTGCTCGTGGCCGTGATATATTTAATTAAGGCTGTCAAACGGATATTTCGGATACGAATCTGCCTATATCCGAATCAGAATTCGAAATCCAAAATCACTATCTGAATCCGAATTCGAATCCGGAGTTTTATAAAAAATAACATCCGAATCCGTATCCGACGGATATTATCCGGATACGGATAATATTCGAATCCGAATTTCTGCTAAAGTTTTAACTAATTACACTATTTATTGGGCTACTTTTATAAGCATTTTAGTAGAAATTCATATTCCATTATTGGGCTACTTGTATAAGCACCTTAGTAGAAATTCATATTTCATTTTAGATGTGGGATAAAAGTCATAAAACGATAAAAGTCATGGGATAAAAGTCATAAAACGATAAAAGTCATAAAACTAAAAAAGATGTACTTGTTATGAAAAGCTACCATGTGTTTCATAAACAGCTTGGTAGCAACTATTTTTTCCAACTTTAGATATAGGATAAGATACATTTTTTTTTTAAAGAGGCAACCCTCTATATTTATAGACAACTTTGTTAGCAATTTGTTTTGCTTTTTACAATGTGGGATAGCTAAAAACATGCTTAAATAAAAAGAACTATATATATTTATTTATAAAAATTCGGATATCGGTCCATATCCGCTATTTTTGGATACAAATTCGGATACGTTTTCTTTCGAATACGGATATTATCCAATTTATTCGGATTCGATATCGAATATTTCAGTCGGATATCGGATTTTTCGGATTTTTTTGACAGCCCTATATTTAATAAGTTTGAGTATGAACACGTTTTATCCGATCCAAGACCAGTAAGAATCAGGGCTCTTCATGGTTTCTGTCTTTCTGATAATAAAAAATCGGACTCTAACCGAATAAGTAAGAACTGAAATGAAAGAACCGGCGATAGAACTTGTTCAAATCGAATCATAAAATCAATAAACTATTGGATCATATTCACATAAAATCCATAAATCCAATTTTTCAGACAACTTAGTCTTCCTACAAGGGCTGGAGCCATCTTGTGTTGAATAAAGACTGCTCTTATTCGTACCAGTTAGGTTTGGTTTCGAAAACCAAATCAATATCCTATCGTTTAGATTTAATCCGAACGGAACAACGTATCCAATTTATACATGTAGGTAACTAAACCTAAACTTACCTTTCAAGGTAATTCTCTAGAATAACATATTACTCGGATCAAAATAGAGCCAAAATTAATAAACAATGAAGAGCAGAAACCAATTTAAAATAAAGAGACTGACCTGTCTGCCCATTCGGACGACCACATAAGGATCGCTACTGCTAATATCCCGAACGGCGAGATCGACACCGCGAACAACACGGATTCTAAGAAGTCCCATCAGATTATCCATAAGTGATTTGCTGGGTTCCACAGAACCAACACACAGTGGCGATTTAGGCGATTCTTCCCCCATTCTTCTTCTTGTTATTATAATTTGAAATTACTATTATTATATCTCCTTCTCTTCTCTTAGATGTTCCCTCTCCTCTCCTCTGTTACACCAACAATAAAAACATAAATCATTAATTCAGTAACCTGAACCAATCTGATAAACAAATAAAAAAAAAGTAAAGAAGATCGAGAGTAGAAACCAGAAAATTATGTTCCTTGAGAAGAGAGAGACAGAGAGAGAAAAGAAGTTGATTGTCTGAAAGAATGAGAGAATGACGATGGTTTGTGGGAGGCAGGCATTTGTAACGGTTAATTTAGGTTATTGATTGGAAAGGAACGATTCTCGGTTCTTGTCATTTTCTCTTCTTCCGCTACTAAATTCATAATTGCGTTAAGTCCGTCAAACACGCCCCCGCTTTTAAATGTCACGCTCATGTCTTTTTTAACCCATCATTCTATTTATATGTTTGATAGAATAAATTAAGTTTAAGCAACTAAATTTGTAAATTAATTTTTGCTCCACCATATTTTGTATTAATTTATTAAGCTTAGTGTAATTGGTATTCCCACAATCCTAGATAAAAAAAATCTATTGTTGATGTAAAACTGATTGAATATACCAAGGGTGGTAAATGGTTCGTCATCAGCGGTTCAAAGCTGGAGAACGGTTTATAAATCGGCGGATAAACCGTTTAACTGGCTTATTAAGACCGCAAACCGCAAGAACCGTAAACCGTCAGGACCGCAAACTGTTAGGACTACAAAACCACGGTTGCTTTGTAAATATTACAAATGTTTTAATTATTTTATAAGCAAAATCATAGATTAAGTTATATTTAAAAAATATTGAGATATTGCATATGATTATAAAATTATTATTATATTTTGGTTAGTATCAATTTGTTTTGGTTATTAATATTTTAAGTGGCTTTGGTTATTAATATTTTAAGTGGCTGTAATTATTATATAGTCCAAAATTTTAAATATTGCTTATGTTATTATTAGTTTTTGAATATTATTATTATGTTTTTGGATCTAATATTAGTAATGTTGATAAACAGTTGTACAAATTTTTTTAAATTAAAATACAAAATAGTAAAAAATTATTACAAATATCATTCATCTTCACCTTCGTCTTCTTCGTAAGTAAAGTCTTCGTCCTCACTTGATTCACCTTGAGCTTCGTTTTCTTCCATAATTTCTTGTTCAAGTGTATCTTCATAATCATCCGGATAATCTTCGAAGATGTCGTCTACGTTCACTTCGTCTCTAAACTCTCTGTCTTGCATCCTTTTATCCGCCGCTGTCTAATCTTTGACTGCCACAAGCACTCCAAGTGCTTTGCCCGTTAATCTTGTTCTCTTAGTCGTGTATTGCAACCTCATTTTGCTGAAAGCACACTCACTTGCACCTGTATACATACGTATTGCATAAATCTCTTTAACAACCCTGCAAAGAATAGGAAACTCTTCAGTTTTGGTACCCAACCATCTTATGATATCTTCAATACCCTGGTCGGCAAAATTCGTATAATCAAACCTAGTGCTCAAAATCTAGACAACTCATTATCAGATTGAGGGGTTTCTGTAAATTCATTGTTTCGTAACATTGCAATTTGAACATAGTTAGTAGAAAATCTCCCTCTACCCCTATTGTTGCTACTCCTTACATTTGTAGTTGTATTTGATCTATATCTTTCAGCATACTTATCATAGATACTATACAAACATTCATATATACCGGTAATATACCCTTCAGGGTCAATTGGTTCCTTCGGTGGTTTAGTTGTAGAAAATTGTACAGATTGATAAAACCATCTAACTAGTCATTCAAATTTATCTTTTCGTGAAAAAGGATCTAAAAGGCAAGCAAATGAATAACTTTCACGGCTTGCATGAAAATACTTTGTGAACTTCAATTCCATTTCGGGCACCATGTCTACGCATACATAATTTAATCTAAATTCACTCATATGCATGGCAAGATTAGTAATCGTGAAAAGGGTCAAATGAGCATTAGGTTGATTTTGTGAAGAAAAGGTTTGAGTGTTATCTTTAAAAAGCTTTAAAAATCTTAACATGTGTGCACAATATTTCCAATGCTCTTTTTCAATTTGTGTTTCAGGATAAGATGCATCATAAAGCGTCATAATCTCTTCTTTAAAAACATGCGCACGTGCAAGCATTGTGTAAGTAGAATTCCATATAGTTTCGACATCTAATATAAGTTTCTTATATTGTTTCCCATTTGAAGTAACAAGTATTTTAAAAGCTCTTTTTTAGCAGCGGAGGTCGTGCAAAATAGGATCCCATTTTTAATAGGGGCAATATAATCAGCCATAACCTTAAGTATTCCGTCTTTCGCAATTAATTGAAGTACGTGGCATAAACATTTGGTGTGAAACAATTTAGGAAAAACGGGATTGCAATCTTGTATAAGAAATTTTATAGCATTAATATTAGAAGATGCATTATCCAACGAAATAGACGTAATCTTATTTCTAATGCCATAAATATTCATGCATTCAACCATACTCTTCCTAATTAATTGTGTGTTACGCTTCCCAATAGATTCAAACCATATAATTCTCCTTTGGAGTACCCATTCGGGATCCATCCAATGAAGGGTAACACATACCATATCAAAATCAGTAAAAGTAGTTATGTCAATAGTAATCAAAACATTCCATGGCAAAGTTCGCATAGTTTGAATAATGTTTTTTTTTCTTTTTAAAAAATATTTAAAGTCTAGCGATCGCAAAAAGCTACATGGAATGCGTTTGGCCTGTGGGTTTACCCCAGCTTGCATCCAATTTTTGTATCTCCAAGAATCCCCAAAACTAAATGGTTGTAAACTACCGACTGCATAAATCATTGTTTCTTCCTTATATGTATCGTGGTTAAACTCAAAAGGAAGACATGTTTGAGGGTTCATGCAAACATTATTTGGGTTAGGTTTTGTAGGATCATATACTTCATGTTTCAGTAAATGTTTTACCATAGTGCTAGTGCCCATATTTCTATTTCCACTTACGTGAAGATAACATTTTTTGCACACGTTACAAATACTAGGATAACCATATTCTGATGGAGTATAGTGTTTCCAAATCCAAGATGTTTTCTTACGAGATCTCGACCCACCACTAGTACTTCCACCACCAATTTCGTGGGAGGAGAGTGTGTCAACGTGAGGGAAGTCTATAGGAAAATCATTTACGGTATTAAGATCCACATTAGCGGGTGGGTGAGCATTAGTATTTCTACGTTTTAGAGGCATTTTAAAACTTAAAACAACGTTTTTTTAAATATGCAATAAAATACTAATGGAAACAATTTACGGAAAAACAAAAATCAAACAATTTTGAAAGTAGAAGTAGAATATGTAAAATAAGTAATTTGAGTTTTCTAGAATATTTCGAACAAAAAATACACGAAACTCGAAGGGAGAAAGCCAGTTTTTTCATTCCCAGAAGTAACTGATCTTGATGAATTTTAGTAGTTGATTTATATCTATTGGTCGGATTTATGTTCATGTTTCGAACACATTTATGTCTTTTGGTCGCTTTATGTCTTTTGGTCGGATTTATGTTGTTTAGAACTTTGTTTACTTTATCATAACGTTTTGTACTTCAGTTATTTGACCGTAATTCATGAAATTTTCCAGCTTAAAACGATAAGAAACTAATCATTTCATAACTTAATATCAAACGTTACAAACAAGCAACAACATCGCACAAACATGAGTAGATAACTTGAGATTGAACAGACAGTTAGTCAAAATCGTAGCCTCCATTGTCGCTGAGAATACGCACTGTTTCCTCCTTCATGGCAATTTGAGAATGAACGTATTCTGCGATTTATAAAGACAAATAGTCTATGATCATTAAACCGAAGGAGTCGAATGCCTCGTTCCTAACTTTTGGGGGCTCGTTAAACACCAAGAACATCGGTCCACTAGTTATACACTTGTACCTAGTGGCTACCTCCTCGCGAGTACGAGATTGAGGCTCAAATATGACCTGTTCCAAAAAAGTAAAACACTTAGACTGTTTTAAAAAATAAAACTTAATATTAAAATGTTCATGACTACTAAAATTTAAACACTTACATCTGTCTCCTTCTGATCTGCAAGGAGAGTACGAACAACCGATTTGGGGCAGATGTTTTGCCCAACAATCCGCTTCGGTAGCCACTTCACAATCCTAGGCTGCCTCGCTACGTGATCCGCATTCTCTGAGGCTCTAAACGCGGGGAAGTGGTCATAAATCCAGCAATCAATCATAACTACAAATCCATGAAGGTTATGCTTTGATGCTTTCGAAGCATCACCCAAACCATGGAACAGGAATGCCAATGCACTCGTACCCCATGCGATGTCCCACAACCCAGAATCCATATTCGCCAACCATACAAGTAGTCAGCCTTGACACTTTTCTGACTAGTATCCGCAAAAATAGTGCAACCAAATAAGAACATAAGGTATGCTCGTGATACCTGGCGGATAGTCTCAGCATCAGTCTGCTCGACGTAACGACCCCTGGTAAAAGTTTCCCGCAGCCACTTGATCTTGAAGCCAACGCCTTTAGTGGACTGTATCTCGACACAGACCTCATCCACTGTCAAACCTAACATACTAGCATAGTAGTTGTATGCCTCATCACGTGGATCCGTGACTGCATCCAAGGTCCGGCCAACTACAAGGAGACCTGTAATGCAGCTGACATCTTCGAGGGTAATCGTCATCTCCCCAAATGAGAAATGGAACGTGTTGGTCTCCTGATGCTAACGCTCAACAAATACCTCATCAAGTACGAAGTACATGAAATACTGAGGCAAGTGGGCTATAAGAGAACCGAAAAAAGTCCGCGCCAAATATAGCTGCACCTCTGGTTGAGCACTGAGGTCCCACATGCGAAGCACATTATAATGTTCATGTATGCCTAATGTAGTGCGACCCTGTAAATAAAAAACTAAGTCAGAAAATAATAATAGTAAAACCTTAGACTAGACGTTTAATAGTTTGGTACTTACCTGTCCTATGAAGACGTGATACGCCTCATGCTCCTTGTAGTCAGGAAACAGAGGTATCTTGTTGCATTTGAGAAATGCAAACGTCTTTCGCTGCTCTTTTGTGTGGATTGCATCGATATGCTCCTCATCGATGGTGTCCTGCTCAGGGTCCCCAGTGGCATCCACCCTGTCACTAACAGGTGGTGGATGTGTACTAGTATGCGCAGGGGATGGAGCTCTGCGAGCGGGAGAGGGAGGTGGTGGATCACTAGCAGTGGGAGATGGTGACCGGTGCGATGAAGACGTCTCTCGTCGTAAAGAGCCTCCGCCACTAGTATCATCGACTGCAATCTCTATGGCTTTTTCTTTCCTCTTCTCATGGTTGATTCGGCGCAAAGACCGATCACTCCTTATCTTGTCCTCCTCCTCCTCCCTAAGACGAATAGTCTCAGGGTCCTCAGCTAAATCTCGTCTGCGCTTGCCATCGCGGATCTGCTCATCCTCGGCGGTCCGTACAGTATTTAGAATCTTCCCCGGGTGTGGCACCCGTGGCCCAGGGGGATACGCCCTAGATCGAGGAAGACGTCGCTCCTCAACCACGTCTCACCTACAAAAATACAAAAAAAAATTACGAAATTAATAACAGTAACATATGATGTAACCCACAAAATTTAAAAAAACAACACTCTAGTTCGCAAGCGAACTCCATATAGAAAGTAATTTCTTATAAATTTCAATTTTTTTGAAAAAAATGCAAAAGTAAAACCTTTAAAACTCTATTTCGACAATATTTTTTTAAAAAGCTGCGCACCATAGGTGCACAACAATCCGTACCGAGTGGCACAGCTGCTCGCACCGATGGTGCGACTTGGGCAGCACCATCGGTGCCGACTGCCGGCCATTTTCCAGCCGGCAACTTGGCTGGAAAATGGCCACTAAACCCTACTTTTTTGCCTAATTCAAACCCTAATTTTATACTAAACCCTAAATTCTACCCTAAATCTAACCTAAATCTAACCTAAATCCTAAATTCATACCTAAAACTAACAAAATTAACAAACACATTTAGATTAGGGAACTTACGTAGGTGGTGGTGGGGGGTTTTTGTTCTTCACCATGATGAATGAGGAGGTGGTGGTGGTGGTGGCTCGCCGGAAAATTTGAGAGAGAAGTGAGAGTGTTTGAGAGAAGAGAGTTTGAGAGTTAGAGAGAAGTGAGAGAAAGTGTAGGGAAAATTATTGTGGATGGAAGTTAGTAAAAAAAAATTGGCTTATATACCTAAAAAGGGTATTTTTGGAAAAAATTGGGTATACTTATATCAACTTTGGGTATACTCAAAATTGGGTATACTTAAACCTGAATTGGGTATATATAGCTTGACCCTTAAAATAAACATAAGAGATTGAGGGGCTAAATGATATACCCTTAGAACTTGTTTGTAAAGAGTAAAAGAGTGGGGGTGAGAAATCCATTTTGACAGTGGTAATCATGAAATTTACTATTCTCCTCATGTACTATATAAATGACATTCCCTTTTGGAGAAAAGGGCCAATGATTAGTCAATTATTACTACATTTATTCCTTTTGTCTCTTTCTCTCTCTACAAAACACTGATTTTCTTATTAAAAATATATAATACGAACATTTCTTAGACAAACGCTCTCCCACAAACATTTTCGCATCTGAACTAACCTAAGAATTATCTGTGTTCATCAACTATGAGGATGACATAACGATTAATGAACAAATAACGAGCTGGCCATTCAGTCAAGCCTCAAAGGCTACACAAGAGGCCGCACTGATCCTTGACGATAAGCGTCAAACTAGCGAACTAGTTAAATAACTAAAAATATACAACTACGTAAGGGGCCATACTGAGCCTAGACTTTAAAAGTCAATCTTGTGAACTGGTCTACAAACCAAGCTCATGAGACCATGCAAGGGGACATACTAAGCCTAGACTTACAAATTCAAAATATCGAACTACTTGATAAACCAAACCTATGTGCACGTAAAGGGCCATACTATGCCCAAACTAATTAATCCATCACGTACACCGAGCCACCCATCCCCTCTCATTTCTCCCCTTATAACGACAACATCAACATATCTCAAGTAAGAAGTTCAACTCAACAATAGTAAGTATATAACCGAGCCCTTGAACAAAATAACACTAGTTTAAGTATAGTTACGTTATTCACGTACGAAAATAGTCACAAAACTTAGTACATGTTTTCCAATTAAGAAAAACGAGCACCTTGTATAAGAAAACCTTCATCGTAGAAACATAACTTATTCACTTCATACGAGATGGTACACCTTCAACACCAAACCCTTAATCTTGACCTACAACCGGTGTATCTCTTTGGACTTCAATAGTTCACCATGTCTTAGTTGTAATGATTTCGTCTTCTTGATCCTATTCATCCTTATTTTCTTATTCTTCTTCTTCTTCATTGTTAGCATTTCTAGGATGCTCATCCTTAGGCACATAAAAAATTTGAGCTCACCCAAGTAGATTTTTGGATCCATTCTCCAAACTTGAAGAATGGTATTTTTCCGCACCATAGATAACATATTATGTGTAGTGGCTAGAATTCTTTCCTCATTTTCCTTGTTCATCTTAATTGTCTCTCTCTTCACTTACTCCATATCCGTTTAAAGTCCGCGTACCTTGGATTTCAGCTCCATATTCTCATTCACCCCAACACGCATCTTGGTAGATAACGTCTCCACCGAATTTTGGGAAATTAAATAATTATTTGGGGCAATTAACTAATTATTTTAATTTGTTTCCACCGAACTCTACTTAATCAGGGTACCCTTGAGTGCAATCAACTGATCGTTTTTAGTCTTCAATGCATCTCTCTCAGTGTTGACTATTGTTAGCATACCATCTACTTATGCCTTCTATTTATTTAACTTCTCAGACTGAAGTCGCGATGATGCATATCCGCGTTCATACCTCACCAAATCAGAATCCAAACCTCTCTCTGAACCAAAACCCATCGGCTCGTGTTTGAACTTCTCCATCATTTTAATATCAACTGGATTAATCCATTGGTATGCTAGTACCATAGAGTTATGATAACATTACAACACAAAAATCGCTAGAAGAATTAGTCTTACATCTAAGGCATAAAATTACAAAATATAATATAGCTGCTATGTACATCTATTCCTAAATATATATGCTTTGAAGAATTTTTGTCATCGATATTTTATCATAGTACGACAATTCAGGGCAATACCAAAGTTGTTGATGCAAAAACATATAAGGTGTGGACAACTCAATAACTGAAGGCCCATCAATGTCATTTACAAGCGATGACTGTTGAATCATGAAGATAAATGCATGGAACTTATCTTTCACTCATCACATCATTCACCGACCCCATTGCACCTATATTTTTGGATGCATCCATCACAATTATATATTTCTCTCTTCAAAACCCTCAGATATTATTGCCCTATTAGCATTCGGTTCGAACACCAGAATTCCTCCTCATTGCACGACTGACATGATTGTGATGACCATTAACTCATGGTTACTTCTTTCCTTTATACTCGACATGCCTTCTTTAAGGTCAATTGTAACTGTATTCCATACTATATCATTATTCCTATCCAAAACCAAAATGTCGACTAAAGAATCGACTATATCCCATTCTGTTTCGATAATATGAGTTTCTTTGTTCTCCATTTGGTGATAGATAAATAGTTCGAGTTCTCGAAGCAGCAGTTTCTTTTACCATGGTAAACCAAAGTTATTATACAAGATGCATGACCTTTTTTTATCAGCACATGACCTCCATACAAATCTGGATGTGAAGACCCACCATTATCAGCCACTTGATTATTTATGAGAAGCAAAGGCTTAACCACGCTAGTGTTCTTATTTTTCTGCTAGCTTGATCTAACTTCAATATTTCTCGAAAAAACTATTGTTGCCAACCAGTTCAACTTCACACTAATTATTTTTATTATTGTTCTTGTTCGAGACCTTATTTCTCCGATTATTCGATGCATCGACATCATGGACAACTATTTTATTTTTTATCCATTTACGCGTGATGTCATCCTCGGTTTCCTTACCCTTCCATTTATTAGGGATATCCAACCTGATCCTCGGTCGGTCACGATTGTACATGTGTTGCGTTAGTAGACTCTCAATATATTTTGAGTTAGCTACCTTCTCCTTGTCATTCATTGTCAACTTTGGTATATGACACAAACCCTCTAACACAAAATTTATTTGGATAAAGGGACAATGAAATTACAGGATCCATGCTGAATACGCAACAACAGATAACGCTGACAGTGAATTAATATCACCCCTCATAAACCTTCTTCCACAGTCATTGCTAATGGCCTGAATTCGCATCCATATATAAAAATTTATAAACGATTAGTATGAGTAAACGTATGAAAACAAGCCCCAAATTAAAATTAGCCAAATCCTATCTTACATGTTTGTATTCGTCTACGCTCAAGTTACATATACTCTACAACAATTGGATACTTATACTTCCTCGAGACAAAAATAAAATAATTATTCTAATTATGGTCAGATGAGGGTAGAGTCAACACATTATTTCAACCCCAAGCAGATATATAATTGAAGAGGGTTATAACGTTTTTTATATACCTCAATGTTGGCAAAAAAGTCTACTAAACTAATATGTATTTTTAACACCCATAAATCCAGTATCACACTAATCATCATGCGTTGACTATTCAATGTCAATTGGGTAGGATAAATGCTAATATTTCTAAAAAAACCTTGAATAAATGAGTGAATAGGTACCAGCAACCCCCAATCAAAGACGGTTGTATAAAACATATCTCGCATTCCTATCCCGGTGAGGAAACTCTCGTGCATCTGACACATGGGTTACGATCGAGCCAAGGATAACATATTTGAGCCAAAAAAGTTAATAATTTTCCTCTGATATCTGAGTGTAACTACTGGACAACTGACCAAATAACTAGTCTAAGAATTCTATCCCCTCCAGGACGTCTATTAGAGGAAGGGAAATGGTGGCGACTTTTGACTTTTTCTTCGAAACTCTTTTGAGAATCGTTTTTGGGTTAAAATAAGATAGATTATCAGTAATTCGTTTAAAATTGATTCCTTATGTTTCAAGAAGTTAGCTATGAAAAGAGATTATGGGAATTACGCCATCAATGTCAAATCTATGACATCACTAGGTTAATAAGGTTTCAAAGGTCAATCCTCATTAGTTTAATTCGCAAGCTCATCACTTCAATCAACCAACTATTCAAACTAGCAACTATTATTGCAAGTATCAGTAAGAAGATTTAATAGGTTACGTACGTGTTTATGAACATCGTGGAGATAATCATGTTGATGTGATAATACCGAGGTTAATTTTTTAATGGTGAAGTTGTAGAGAAATTCTTAAATCGCACAATAGTTGCTCATAATTTTTTTAGTAAGTTGCGTTCTATTATAGGTGCATTGCCTCAATCAATCTGAGCAGTTAGATTCACCTTTCATCTACATCTTAGATAATTCTCGTTATTATATGATGAAACTACTAAGAAAACAAAATGATCCGATGTTGACAGACACACACATACGTATGCAAAATGTATCAATGGAAAGAAACCTATTAATAACAGTATTGCCTCTATTTGTCAACAACATCATGACACACTCGCAGTGTAATGCACGCCAACGGTCCATTTAATATTATATAATTATTATCATATATTTTTATACGTCACCGTCTCACATTCACTATCTACTATGCCCAACTTACTTCAACAATCCTTTGAGTAATTACTTACAAAAATAGAAATTAATTACTTGAAAGACTAAAGGGAGTTCTGATAGAGCTATACCCTACGAACATAGTATACTCCTTATAATGATGATGTAATATGTAACAAAAGTTAATAAAATGAAAAATAGTTTGCATTACGAGACGGTACAATTATCCGTAATGATGATGTAATATGTAACAAAAGTTAATAAAATGAAAAATAGTTTGCATTATGAGACGGTACAATTATCCGACAATCCATGATAAGATGATGCAACTATTTATAAGAGACAAATATCAACGAGACATTGACGAAACAACTAAAATAGGATTAACGAGAGATAAACATGAGTGGATAAGACGAAAGTTTCGATTTACTAGAAGAAAGCATTAACCGAATGCATAAACTCAAAGCTCAAACATATAACATTTTATTCGACGGAAGTGCAACCGAACATTTAAACTTAAAACGACCAAATAACATTTTATACCATAGAAAGTACAAACAAAACAAAACTACTATAACTAATTAGTAATCGCTTAATCAATAAATATAAATTTAAAAATCAACTAGAAATATAAATTAAAAAAGAAAGTAAAATATTTAATTTTTAAAATTAAAAACTTCGAAAAATAACTTTTTATTTCTTCTTTATTATTTTCTTGCTAGCGTTTATCATTAGTTTGTGAATTTTTTTAGAAAGATTTTTTCTTTACCCTATCCAATTGCTCCTATAACTATTAGATGTGGGGAATCGTTGTTCTTGGAATAATGATAAAAAAAAAGTGGAAAATGCTTCTTAAGTATTTGACATAAGAATCAAAACTACGTAAGATTTGATTATAAAACCCATTATCAACACTTTGGTTATCAATTTTTATATATTTCGGAAATAAATTAAATAGAATAATTATTCAGAGAAATAAAAATAAAAATCTTAAATTCAAAATTTGCATATTCATATAAATGTTTGTGCTTTTGCATCATTTTTGAATATTGCCTATCAGCTCAAAACCAAATTGTTTTATTTTGTGTTGTGTTTTTATTAAAATTGATAACTCAGTGCGTTGGTATTATTCTACAAAATGGTAATTATACAACTAAATCAAATCAAACGTACCTTCTAGATTTGGAGAGAACTCCCGCGCCAAAAATGGGATCAGAACCAGAAGAGCCATGGGAAGCTTTGGACCATGACGACTCTGATCTACACTCCTTTCTTCGTCCCTGCAAAACCTCCCTCACTACCAAAACCCTAGCTCCTCAGGTTCCAGAAACTTCTTCTCCTCGCCTTGTCCCTGGCCCCGCTGGTTTCGTTCAAGCCGCCATGCTTCGTAAATCCCGCTTACATCCCAGCTCGTTGGATGCTGATGGAGAACCCATTCCAACTCAGGACTATATCAGAAAGGCCTTTGAAGATCCCGCGGGAGAAGACGATGATTTCTCGTGTAATCCATGGCTTTTCGCTGTTGATTTTATCCGCAGCGAAGGTGCGTATTTCCAGATCTTCTAGGGTTTTGTGGTGCCTATCTTTAATGTTAATTTGTGATTATTTAATAAATGAATAGGTTTGGTGGGCGATGATGGTGTTGCCATTGGGACTCCCTTGAGTGCCATAAAAAAGATAGCCAATAAAGTTGTTAAGATCAATCAGGTACTATAGCTTGAATTTGTGGTATAACGGGATCTTGACTTCTGAATTGAGACTTACTTCATTGTTCTTTCCTTCTTGTATAGAGCTTAGAGTTTTGGAAATTTGATGTTAGTTAGCAACTGGCTACTATGGCCATCTAAATTCTGATTCTAGTTTATGTACTTCTCTTTCTGACTTGATTAGGTGGTGGGGATTATAAAATCATGCAATCCAAATGGTTTTGGTGATCTTATGATAACTTTAAAGGTAAAGTTACAACCATAATACAACCCTAATTGTGTTTTTTCCTAGGCTTTTTTGCGATGTTTAAGAGTCTGGCTGGTTCTTTGATTTTAGGATCCAACAGGAACTATGGATGCTAGTGTTCATCGTAGAGTTCTAGCTGAAAGTGAGTTCGGAAAGGAAATTCATGTTGGTGCAGTGTTGTTACTCAAGAAGGTTTGATTCATTTGTCGGTGAAGAAAGTGTCAACTATGAACTTGTCCTGTTGCTTATTATGATGTGCCACTGCTGCCTAAATATTTGATTAAAACAATCTGTTTTCAGGTTGCAGTGTTTTCCCCGTCGCGTTCTACTTGCTATCTTAATATAACCATCGATAATGTGTTCAAGGTACATTATGTAGAATGAAGTATTATATAGTAGAAACTCAAACAATGATCTGTTAGCAGCTTTCGCATTGGTTGCAGAATTTCGCTCTTTTTTCTTTTGTTGGAATCAGGCATCTACTCTACATTTTTACAATCTTTAAACCTCGGAAAAGAACCTAGTGCTTCCCTTTATTGCTCTAGCCAGTATAAACTACTTGAAAACCTAATGATCAGTATGACTGGTCAGTTTTTAAAAAGAAGAGAAATTGTTTGTACATACTATTTTTTTATCTTTTTCCAAAAAATAAATTTTATTTTTGAAAAAGTTACAAGATGTAACTAAAAGATTTACAAGGTTTGAATTGGCAAGTTTAGATATTGACCTGTACTGTCACATTGTAATATGTCATTGTAACTAAAAGATTACATTGCTTATAATCGATGCATCCTATCTTCTTTAGGAGCATTCTTTGGACCTTGTTGTTCTCTGTTAGTCTTTAAGTCTTTAGCTTTGTCAAGTTGGAGTTAGTGTGGAGTCATCCTATAAGAACTGTTGGCTTCTTGTATTCCATCCTGTTCCTGCCATTTTCAGCTATTGTTGTTCACAGGTCATCTCAAAGGATGGTTTACTTGTATCAAAACAAACTCCTTTTGTCACAGGTCCAGTTGCTGTTGGTAAGTTTGCCAAATTTCTGTCATCGACTTGAAAATGATGAAAGGCTTATCCTTGTCACCGAGAATAGAATCTAATCGCTTCCATCCCCGCTGCAGAAATCGATAAACAGATACGTGTCGTAGAAAAATCATCATGTATAGAACAGGGAGCTAGTGAACAAATGATTAACAATGAAGCAGACATGACCAATTTAGTGATGGAAGAGGGAAGTCCAGCATCGCAAAATGTGCAAGAAGATAATATATCTGTGGATAGAAATGCGAATACATTGAATCAGACAATGGATGTATTGCCTGGAAAAGAGACAAGCTGTGGTTTTGATCAGCAGAGGGCACCTACAAGCTCACTTCCTGAGTGGACAGATGAACAATTGGATGAGCTGTTTGCATTTGATTGAGATTGTCTCTGTATTGCCATCATATTATATACATTCAGGAATGTCATCTCTTCATTCCAACTCCTTTGTATACTCAGTTCTCTTTCTTTGATATACAAGCAAACCTTTCAAGTCTCACAATTTTAATAATTCTCTGAATGTATGTATGGAGTAAGGCCTTGTCAAAATTTGCATAACTCAATTTTTCTTATTCTGTTTTCGACATTGTTTTGAACATATTGAGCCTATCGAAATCGAAATCTAATTGGTTGAATCAACAATCAGGAAATATAAGACATGATATAAGGAAATGATGTTGCAAAAATACAATATGATTTGATATCACTCAATGATAGCCTGAATAACACCAGCACCAACAGTCTTGCCACCTTCTCTAATAGCGAACCTCGTACCTTGGTCACAAGCAACTGGGACGATGAGCTCGACAACCATCTTGACTCTGTCACCAGGCATCACCATCTTGGACTCCTCATCCTTATCATTCATAATAGCAGTGACCTTGCCAGTCACATCCGTGGTTCTCATGTAAAACTGAGGTCTGTAACCGGCAAAGAAAGGCGAGTGTCGACCCCCTTCCTCTTTCTTCAACACATAGACAATGGCAGTGAACTTAGTGTGCGGGGTTATTGACCCAGGCTTGGACAAAACCATCCCTCTTTGGATGTCAGCCTTCTGGATACCCCTCAACAACAAACCTACATTGTCCCCTGCCATACAATCATCGAGAATCTTCTGGAACATTTCCACACCTGTCACAGTTGTGGTCCTTGTGTCCCTTAATCCCACTATGTCAACTGTATCTCCGACTTTGACTGTGCCTCTCTCCACACGGCCAGTGGCCACAGTGCCACGTCCGGTGATGGAGAACACATCCTCAATTGCCAACAGGAAAGGCAGGTCGGTCATCCTTTGCGGGACTGGAATGTATTCATCAACAGAATCCATAAGCTTGTAGATTTTGTCTACCCATTCGTTGTCACCTCTCTTGATAGCAGGATTGGCCATCAGAGCCTCCAATGCTAAAAGGGCAGACCCAGAGATGATTGGAATCTCCTCTCCCGGGAATTCGTACGAAGAAAGCAGCTCGCGGACCTCCAACTCCACCAGCTCCAACAGCTCTTCATCATCCACCTGGTCTTGTTTGTTTAAGAAGACCACCATGTTGGGGACCCCGACTTGCTTGGCCAGCAGGATGTGCTCTTTGGTCTGGGGCATAGGGCCGTCGGCGCCAGAGCAAACGAGGATAGCGCCATCCATCTGAGCAGCTCCGGTAATCATGTTCTTAACATAATCGGCATGGCCAGGGCAATCCACGTGGGCGTAGTGTCTGTTTTCTGTCTCGTACTCGACGGTAGCCGTGTTAATAGTGATACCACGTGCTCTCTCCTCAGGAGCGGCGTCGATCTCGTCGTACTTCTTGCCGATGCTGTTGCCGTTGCAAGCAAGAGCCATGGTAAGGGCGGCGGTGAGAGTAGTCTTGCCGTGGTCGACGTGGCCGATAGTCCCGATGTTGACATGGGGTTTCTTTCGCTCGAATTTGCCGCGGGCAGCTCGCACCGTGAAGAAAGATCGACGGCTGCGGACGGATAAAGTGGTAGCGGCGAGAGAGGAGGAAGGGAGGAAGGAGGAGGCCAAAGAGTGTGTGGGCCGTTTAGTGGTTGGTAGAGAACAGATAAGTCTGGATGCACAAATCGAATCCATTGCGTAACCGAGAAGGAGAAGGAGAAGAGGGAAGAGAAGTGCGTTATCCTCACTGGAGCAGGAGCTGAGAAAGTAAGGGCTGAAATGAATTCTATCCGTTAAGGCTTAGAGATAAATATGACGATTTAGAGAGAGAGAGAGTCTGTGGGTCGCTCGCTGGGCTTTCAATCCTACATCAACAAACACCCTAATTTTATATTCTTCTGAATTACTATCGATATTTAGTAGGTGAGGTTATAATACATTTTTGTTATTCATAATTACTGTGTGTGTTTGTAATTTTTTCTGCCATTATAATGAGTAACGCCATCAAACAATAAATCTTTGTATTCTTTTCAAATATTCACAATTTATTAACTAAAACAATATTTCACACAACCAAAAACAAAAGCTCAAAGTTTAACCATTATAAATAAATAAAAATATCTCTTTTATAGCGATTCCTATTATTATATTTTCTTAATCAAAAGTGATCCTATTATAGAATTGGGTAGTTCAATAGATTAGTCGCTTGATAATTTTATCAAGTACATGTGGCGCTATCTTCAATTTTGATTAGTGTCTAATTTTTTAAAACATTTTATGTAAGTGTTTTTTTACCATCTTTTATGTTCTTTTCATCAAAATTTAATCATTTTTTTTCGGAGAGAACCCGCAGCCGCTATTTAAAGTGCAATGAGTGCGCACAGGATAAACCCTCAGTCTGAGGCGATAGCCTGCAAACCAACGCCAGAAGGTAAACCACACAAGGTGACAGGCTCAGCCGAGAAAGCGTATGTAGAGGGACTCGAACTCACGACCTTTTGGTCATAAGAATGCCATACTCGACCAACTCGGCTACCCCCTTGGGGGCTAAATTTAATCATTCTGTATTAATACTTTGAGTTTTCAGTATTCTGTCACAGTTCTCGTCATCATCAGGATTTTATATTTTTATAAAGAAAGGTCTACGTCACTTGATTTCACGTATTTCACTTGATTTAAACAACTGATTTTATTTCTACTTCGAGTGTTTTACAATCGATCTTTGAGTTACAATTTTAATTCTTTTTTGTGTTTAATATATCAAACTTTCTTCTTTTTTGATGGTGTTGGATCCAGTGTTAGCTAAAGCTTAGGTTTTATATTGGAGATAAAACCTATAAAAACAACATATTGTCAGCATCGAATAATCAGGTACTACATGCTTTGTAATTGTTAGTAGCACTTTAACCATTCTAACTAGCTAACTTACAAATTTTCCATTCATATTAGAATTTAACATCATAAACTAATCTATATAGAATAAACCTAGAGAAATCATCAATCTTCTAGTCTAATATATTCTAACCTAATGCTTTCTAATATGGTGATTGCCCTAAGCTGATTTAAGGCTTGATTTCCGTTAAAGTCCAACTTCATTTTGCATTTCGTTGTCCATTTGACAAGCCAGTCAGCTGTCTTGTTTTAGTCTCTAAATGTATGAGTAATTGCCATGTTAGATGTTATGATCTTCCTACAACATGTTAGTATAGGCTCTAAATACCATGGAGCTTTTTCTTTGGTTAACGTCTCTATCAAGATTTATGATTATGTTTTTATATCTAGATAGTCAATTCTCAGGTCCTTACAAATCAATAAACCATATATTAATGCCCTTTGCTTCAGCCAAATTGAGAGTAAGTTTACGATATAATCTGCCAAAGCCACATATTATGTCACCTTTACTATCTCTTATTAATCCTCCTCCACTAGCATCACCATTAAGCAAACAAGAGCCATTTGTATTCAATTTGTACCAATTAACTATTGATGGTAACCAGTTTAAATGAAAGAGCTTTTCTTTCTTTGGATAAATGACTGTAGCATCATATGTTTATAACAATATTTAGGTATTTAGTCCACTGAATATTTTTTTAAACATGTTAGCTTGATCTAAACCAATCAATATGTGTTTAATGTAATTGATAATCGACTAGAAGTATAGCTATAATACTAACTTGGCATAATTCCTAGCCCTTTATAAAACCCAACATATTATAGTAGGTATGATTGTTTTAATATTAACATCTTTATTTATAGACCATAACCATCTTCTAATAAAGTGGGCTATAATCATATATTTGTTTCCAATCTAAATAGTAAATAATCTTGAAGAATAATTCCCTGCTTCCTAGGCAATCTTACAGGACACAAACAAGTGGTTCCTGTTTTTAGAATTTTCACAAAACTGGCACTTGGAAGCCATGATATATTTCATTTAATAAAAATATAGAATCTACAGAGATCCAATAGTTTAGTATCCTCCATACTAAATTTTTATATATTTTCGAATTATACTATTCCAAATCCTCTTGAACACATTAGAATTGTTTATTTTAATTCTCAATATGTTTCAAGTGTCTTTGGTTTTTGATATGGAAATGGGTTTTTAAGAATTAATTTGTAAACAATGTAAATTCAGGAACTTGATTGTAATTAGTGTAAGTTTCGTCTTTAATTTGTGAATGATGTAAGTTTTAGGAAGCTATTGTGACTTTGTATAATTTGTAAGGACTGAATAACAATTAATCCATTTTTGTAACAGATTCAATTATTCAACTAAGTCTTGGCTCCTTTATTTCTTCACTCACTGTTAAAGACCCTGGAGTTTCCCTCTCGTCAACCCTTTCTTCTAAATTCGAGGGAACCCCTTCTAACTGCTATTCTCGCATCAAATCTCCACCACTGGTTCCTCGGACCCGAAGCGCAGTGGCATAGCATTCTCTGGAAACCTTTTGAGCGACCCGAACCACTCCAACGCTGTCTCCAACCACGTACTTAAAAATTGATGGACCGTTGACACCATCCCATACATTCTTGAAAGCCGTGATCTTCCAAAAATAGCTTTATAACTCGTTGGACAGCCCACAACCACAAAAATTACTCGAACCTTCTTTTTGAATGGTCCTTTCCCAAAACTAACCTCTCCCTCGAATTCCCCAACAACACGAGCTATTACACCCGTAAATTCGATAATTGTACGATCCGATTGAGTAATCCGAGGAGGGTTTGTCATCCTATCATAGGTGGAATTAAAAAGAACATTGGCAGAACTGCCAGTGTCAATCAACACACGTCGAATTTCGACGCCAGCCACCTCAGCTCCAATTATCACATCATCTTCATGTGGCCCTGAAGTCCCTCTCAAATCATCTTCATCAAACAAAATGAAAGGAATGTCTTTCTTTCCATACAAATGCGTTGACATCCTCCTTTCAATTTAAGTTGTCAAGTTGACAACATGCCTTTTCCTAGAGCTGTCTGAATTTCCACTCATTGAATCGCCCCCCCAAAATTGCTAACGATTCAAAAAACTTGCACAATTCCCGAACATGTCCCTTTTCCTATAGAAACAACCTCAACAGGCTCCTCGACTGCCATCAGAAGCAACCTGTTCGGATCTTTTTCAATATATTCATTAGAAGCATCGAATGACTCAACCTGTGAATCCATAATCATCAAATTCTCAGCTGGTTGCGCAGCCTTCGAAGTTAATGAACCATTATTCTTCGATGCACTTCCATGTGACTTCACATAAGTCAAGAGCTTCCAATTCTCAATCAAATATTGGATTTATTTTTTCAAAGAAATACAATAATTTGTATCATGACCAATATCATCATGATACCTACAAAATTTATTATTCCTTTCTTTCCTCGATCTACTGATAGGAGCCGGTTTCCTAAAGTTCACAAAATTCTTAGTTTTATCCCAAATAACAGAAACACTCTCTGTCAAATCAGCATAGTACTCTGGCCTAACCCAAGTATTCGACCTAGACCTGTTGTAATTGTTGGATGGAGTGTGGTTCGAATATCCACCACTCCGAGGAGGAAAATTGGCAATTTTTATTCGAAAATTATTCGAAGTGATTACATCGAATCATTTGGTTATTATTCAAAGGTTATTTGGTCATGGCTTCGAATATATCATTGAGATTAGTTCGAATATGGTTTTAAGAGTTTATAATTTTGATATTATATATATACGCTTCGAATAATAGTTCAAGCTAACGGCTTCGAATAGTTATTTTTATGATGATATATTTGTTATTCGAAGACAATGGCTTCGAATAGTGTGCTTGTTTTGATTTATGGCAGGTTGATGATTCAAAGATAAATGGTTTTGAAGGATTTTTAGTTCTCATTCATTTACTGACATGAGAACTAGGGGGGCTTCTAAAATGGAAATGGGTTTTTAGGAATTATTTGTAAACAATGTAAATTCATATACTTGATTGTAATTAGTATAAGTTTCGTCTTTAATTTGTGAATGATGTAAGTTTTAGGAAGCTATTGTGACTTTTCATAATTTGTAAGGACTGAATAGCAATTAATCCATTTCTGTAACAGATTCAGTTATTCAACTAAGTCTTGGCTCCTCTATATAAAGGACCAGACTGTTCCAATAAAGGGGTTGAACACTTTTTACTTGAAACTCATTTGTACTTGTGTTTTCTCTCTCTAAAAACTCTTAAGCACCTTCTCTCTCTAGAATTTCTCTCTAGCAATTTACTTCAGCAAATCAAAACCTTATCAGTTTTAAATTTACCATCAATAGATAATATCCATTTGATAGTATCTTCCTCATTATCCTTAATAGAAGTTCTTTGAATATTTTGTATATCTGATGGCAGAACAGATCTCCTAAGCTTATCCAATCTTTAGCAATCTTTGTTCCAAAAGGAGTTGACATTGTCTTTTAAGTACCAGATGTTATCTTTATTACTAGATTGGATTATGAAAGGTGATGAATTACACCATCTATCTGCCTAGAAGTCTATTTTACCTTTGCATAACTTTTAATATATATATATATATTCCTCAACTAATTCTCTAGTATTCATTAACCATTTTCATGTTTGAGAATGATTTCTAGAGTAGTTCATCTGAAGTGGATGAAGATCCTTACAATATATACTATGCATATACCAGGACCAAATGGTTTTGTGTTATCTGAATCTATACTAGAGATTACATGAGAATCTATCTTGTAGATCTTGATTTTTCCTTAAATTTAAACCTCATTCTTCATAATGTCTGCAAAGGTTAGACCATCTAGTCCAATTTATGATATCAATCTCTTTTTGTAAATTTACGCAAGAACCTATTGAACAATATTTCCATTCTATCTGCAACAGTCTCAGGAAATAAACATCATTGAATCAAATAAGTAGGTAAAGAGACTAATACAGTTAAATTATGATCAATCTTGCACAAAAAGATAAGTGATTGTCTTCCCACTCTATAATTTTGCTCCTAATATTTGTCATAAGTAGATCATAATTGGTAGATTATTTATTTGTATTGATTGTTATGCCAAGATATGTGGTAGGAAAGTTTCTATTCTTAAAACATATTGAATTTCTAGGATTCAAGATCTTAAATGAGACACTCAAGTAAAGGTTATGACCTTAGTTTTCTCCTTATTTATAGTTTGTCTTGACGTTTCTTGATAGTGCTGTAAGAAATTACTCAATTTATATTATAATCTACACCGTTTGTAAAGATAATTATATCATCTGCAAAACCAAGGAAAATGATGATTAGAGGACTAATTGTTTTATTTGTTTTAAACAACTTTTTTAATCCACGAGTTAAATACTCCTCAACTATTATGAAGAGGCTTGTGGATATAAGATTCCATTTCCTTATACCTTTTATGACTTTAAAATAACCCTTAGTCTCACCATTAACTACCATTGACATGCATGCATATTTAATCAAACTAGCAATTATATTTAAGAAGGCTCTACTAAAACCAACGAACCTCATAATCTTATGAATGAACTTTAGGAATAATCTAGCAAAGACCTTAGACATGTACACCTTTACCATGGCATTTCCTCCCATAGTCTTTTTATTTATATCATGAAATAACTCTTTAACAAGCAATATATTGTCATATATATATATATATATATATATATATATATATATATATATTTCTACCATATAAAAATCCTCATTTTTCTTGAGATATTATCGTAGGGAGAAGTAAAGTTAAATTATTATTTATGATCTTAGAGATAATTCTATCAAACAATGTACATAGACTAATAGGCCTTTAATCATTCCATGTTTTGGGATCATTGATCTTTGGAATAAGGCATACAATTGTGGCTATTATACCTTGATAAATTACTTGTCCATAAAGAAAGGAAATAATAGTAGCACACAAGTCAAGATTAATAATATGCACACAAGATTGAAAGAACATACCGTTGAATCCATCAATGCCAGCAACACTAACAAGGTTTACGTTCTTGATCATCTCATGGATCTCATCTTCAGAAGGTATTTTCAGTAACATTATGTTATTTTCTTATGTTATCAGCTTAAAGATAATATCAATCAAATTTTCTACTTCATCGTGATTTGGTTGTTCAGTTAGAATAGTTTTAAAATATAGCTTAACAGATTTACCAAGTAGATCCTGATCTAAAATTCATACATCCCCTTTAAATATACTTTGAATTATGTTCCTTCTTCTTATTATTATTTTCATCACGTAATTATGATATATATCAGTATTCTTATCCCAATCTTTTAGCCAATAAGAATAGCATTTTTGTTGCAAGTAGGCTTATCTTTTAGCAAGTAACTGGAGATGAGTAATTTTAGCTTTCGATAGAATAATTATGCCATCTATATTTTATGGTTCCTTATATCCAATTTCTAAGGATTTAACTACCTCATCAACATTCAACAAAATATCACAAATGTTATAAAAAAAACTCTCCATATTCCAAATTTTAAGATTACCTTTCAATCTCTAAAGTTTATTCCAAAACACATACATTCGCTTCTCATCAATTTTAGATACCTACCCTTGAATTATAGTACTTAGGAATTCATGATGTTAAATCCATATATTTTGAAATTTAAAGGCAGTCTGACTTCATTAATACTTTTTGAAATTAAGATACATATTAAGAAATAATTAAAGCATGTTCTTGCCATATGTTTGACCTTTGCTTCTTTAAAGTAATCATCCCAAGTAGAGTTATAAAGAAATATGTCTACTCTTTTCCACTTCGTAGTATTTGACCATGTATACTTTGTACATGAGTAGCCTGCATCCTCTAGATAATAATTTCTAATTGTATCATTGAAATTTTCTAAACTTTTCAAGCATAGAAATAAATAGACAAGTTGTTCATGACATGAGGAGATGACATTGAAATCTCCCATCACAATCCACTACTTCGATTAATCTGATAATAATCTCAAGTTATTCTAAAAATTAGTACATTGATCCCTAATACATTTAGCGTAGACAATTATAACAAAAAATATCTTAACCATTGTTTAATGACTAGAAATTACATGAATAAATTACGTATGATTCATAATGATATCAACTTTGAAATATTCTTTCCACATTAGCCATATCTTGTTGTTGATATTAGTTGTATAGCTTTGAAAACCAATGTTTCTAACTACCTTTTCAAGGTGTTCCATTTAAATCAAACTCTATTGTAAAGCTATACAATCTATATATTTTCAGAATTTAACCTTCTCTTAGAAGCTTTGTTTATAAGTCCCCGAATATTCAAATTAATAATTTTAATTGTCATTTGAAATTACTAGAAGAAGATCTGATAAGCCCTTTAATCTTGAGAGTCTTGACAACCAATATACCTTTACTTGCTCTACCTTTAGTTTTTTCTTACTTAGAATTTCCTTAAAGTCTTTATCAACTTCTGTTTTGTTGAGAATATGAGATGATGGCAGGCTTATAATATTCGTATGATTGGGAGAATGATGTTTAAATTCTATATTTTTATAATCAATTGAAGATATGAAACTGAATCATGTTTCAATAGACTGAATTGCTTATATTATTTATATTTTTTTAAAGTTTGCATTCTTTTGAATATATTTATACTTAATATTATGCTTCTTAGTTGAATTTTTAGAGATGTAAGAATTGATAATTATTTATCAACTTGGAACTTCCTTGAATTATATCATATTCTTTCATATTATTCTCTTGATTCAATGTGTTCAAACCTTGCTGCTCATCCTTGTTCTTTCCTAGCTTATTATTTTCTTTATTTATTATGTTTGGAGATTAAGTAATAGATGATACATTATATTTAATTAATATAGAATTGATCTTAGGTACCCATATCTCATTTTGATCAGTTGTCTTTGGTTTGTGAAGCAAACGTTGTTGTGAGACCTTACCTATTTGGTCTTTACTTAGTAACTTGTTGCAGTCAAAATCTTTGTGTCATAAATATAGGCATATAGAACAATAAGGAAGCATATCTCTATATTGAATATCTCCCTAACATCCATCATTGTTATCGAAACCTACCCATACCTTATGTATAAGGTTTTAGTAACATCTAACTTGATCCAGGCTTGACAATAATTGTGTTTAGCCCTATGCTTATCAGGACCCCAAAGTTGTAAAAGATTCTCTAAAAAGGACGTTATTATTTTAATGATTCCATAATTATATAATAACTCAGATAGGTGTGACATCTTGATTCATACATGAGTTATTGAGCACTAATTTTCAGGATTGAAAAAAGGTGTCCATTTGAACAACCTCATATAGAATTCTCAAACCAACCACACATTTTTCCTCCATAACTTACACAGATCTTCTTGTAAGGATAATTCAATCAAAATGTGTCTTACGTCCCAATTAGCCACATTCAGTTCACCTGCAAATTTTAATGAGTCTAAAAACTTATGTATATAGTTAAGTTGAGGCTTACCTTTGATGAACTTTTCGATTAAAGTAGCTTTAGTAGAAGCTATCAATTTATCATTATCTTTTGAAGTGAATTATATATAAACATGGTCTCTTTTTCTTGGATACCAGAATGTTCAATTATTGGATATTTACTGGTAGCTTTTGTTGCCTTTGCGTAAGTCTTGAATGACTTTGAGTCTTGAACTATAAGTTTCATAGTATTCATTTCCAGATCAAAACGGGTTTATTTCGAAGTTCAATTCTTTGCATTCCAATGGAATGAGAAATTCCTTTGGTATTTGGCAGTGTTTCAAATTCTGATTCTAAATTGTCTATGTTTTGATTTTCTTGACCATACACTATGTTTTCCATGGATGAGTTTAAAGAAGTAAAACCATGTAAATTTAATTTCTTTGAAGATTGTGACAAGATTATATCATTTCTTGCTAAATCTTCCGTGCAGATCAACAATTAATTGACAAGCCTAACAACTAAGATGAGACAACGATGAATATTTGAACCTCTACCTCCTCTATTTTGGAGCTTTTAAGATCTTCTAACCCATAAATTAGTATACAAGTTTTTTTATTCCTAATATTAAATATAAATATATTTAAAGATATTTTTTTATAATATTTAACAATATTGGTTTTTTTAGTTATTTTCTATTTAGTACCTATATTACTCACCGAAATATTAAGAAAAATCTAAAGTTTTAGTTAATATAAATATTCTACTATATATATTGTTATACTTTTTAATTACTAATAAAAAAATGTTTTTAATAAAATTAAAACATACTAAGTTTTTATACAAAAATAAAAATAAATTTTATATTTTAATGTTGTTATTCTTAACATTTTCAAAATTTATTTTTGCCACAATGATTTTCGGTAAAAGAATTATTAATCGGATCAATATTTTTTTGATCGAAAATTAGTTTTGGATATAAAATTTACTTTATATAAATAAAATGTGTAATCTAGTCAATAATTACTATGTACAAATAAAAATAGATCGCATATACCACAAGTCAATTTTTGTCATTGTAAATAGATTTGTCATTGCGCTAAAAAAATAATGACTAATTAATATATTCAGTAGATTATAAACTTTATATCTGTAAATCATTTAATTAATATGAGTAGTAGTTTGACTAGACCGATCTAGTAGATTGAAAAAGTCAAGCTTTATGAGTGGCACCGCTAGTGGGAAAAAACCGATACTTAAAATTATATTTCTAGAACAATCAACTTAAGTTGCGAGCTACTCATATCAGACTACTAAAAACATGTAAGACATCGGTGAGACCGAGACCGAGACTCAGACTCCAATATGGGTTAAAGTTTAGCATGTTCTAGTAGTTTTCTTGATCTAGTCTTCTTTCAGGTGTAAAGTTTTTCATGCTCATGCTACCGAAATAGCTAACATTAGGGGTCTAGTTGAGAACACATATCCAAAAACTCTAAGGTTGAAGTTAGAGGCTCAATATATTAACAACGAGACAAAGTCTATGAAGGCTCAAACACCCAACAACCATAACACATGGGCCTCAATTGAGAAGAAACCGAGTTGACTGTAAATAATGATAGGTAAAGTTGGGTAGATAACTAAATTATTTAACAAATTGTATAACGGCTATGTATGATAATGCAAAATATTTTGTGCATTTTCGAAAGCCTTTGCTTATGATTAAACCACGAGAAATAAAGGAACAAAGATAAGTTTTACAAGTATCAAAATAATGTTATTGGCCATAATACACAATATTGTAGGTTGTTGAGATAATATATCAAAATCCTTATTGAAGAAGAGAAGCTCATCGAGTTCGTCTAAAGTCAGTTGCTCCAAATATCTTTCATTCTTAGAGTTTAAGTGATTTTTTTATTTGGATATCTTTACTATGAAACTCCGACACGTACTCTTAAAAGGCTTGAAAGTGTTCAATTTAATTTTGTTCGAAAGCTCAACCCATTTGTTTATTAAGGGCAACTTCTGTTTACCATCACACCACATCATTTGAAAATGTGATCAGTTGATTACGGGAAGATACAACTTCTTCATTTATCATTTTGGCAGCATTTTTGGAGGTTGGTAAAATGAATGAGTAAGTTCAGAACCTCTTCAAATGGTTTATTGGAAGGATATAAAGAATTGTTTTTCTAAGATGGAAGCATCAGAAGTAGTGCATAGAGGACAAATCGGACCATGTGTTTTGATGAGTCCGAATTCTGCACGCTCCCCGGACAAGGACAGATCGGTCCAAGGCCTCCGGACCGGACATATCATACGAACCGGACATATCGTTTTGAACACTATGACCATATGACTGTTCGAACTATGACAAAAATACTAAAAAACCTAAACACTTCTTGACTAAGCTACTTGCTCTCCTACTTAGAGCTCATGGGTCTTTGAACATGACCCGGGTCCATTAAACATGACCTGAAAGCCCATAAGGGCCCAAACATCAGGCTATAAATACCCAACCACCTGCATTAACTATGGGTAATGAGAATTAACTGCGACCAAGCTGCTTAATTATCTCTCTACTCTCTACTCTAAACAATTAAACACCCACACACCACCATAAAACACCAACTGAAATTACCAGCCTACCCTCAGGCAATTATTATCCACACCAAATTGGCGACCACAGTGGGAGGAGAAGGTGCCTGAATCAAGCATTCAAAACCACCTAAGAAAATCTGTGAGAATGAATCCGGACAATCCAGAACTACCACCAGCTTTGCTCGAGGTGGTGGAAGAGAACGATGAATACACTGTCGAAGAGCGTGATAGGCTAAAGTGTGAAATAGAAGCTCTGAGGGCAGAAAAGGCCAAGATGGGCGTGAAAGAAAAATCCAAAGCATCGGTTGCTCATCACATCGATAACCCCATAGAGCTTGAGTCTTCAAAAACTCATGTGAGCACCAAAAAGACTCATGCCAGTTCTAAAAAGTCTCACCGGTCCAAGCCTGTGGAGAGTTTTGACTCAAGCTCAGAATCTTCTGATAGCTCTTCGGACGATGAAGGAGTTGAAAAATCTTTATCCTCAAGCAGCGATGAGGGTCGAACTAGAAAGAAACAAAGGCAGATCAAAAAGTATTCAAGAAAAAGGGATAGACATGGAAGGATGAAGAAGAATATTGGTAAAGGGTCATCACACAGCCGGAGGCATGTGGACAAGATGCTGATGGATCCCTTTGCTTTCCACGATGAACCAGGTATCTTTGCAACTCCCAATGAGGATACTGTGTTCAGTCGTGGAAGGAATTGGAGGCAATCTCCATTGTCTTCTAAAATTCTGTCCGGAAGCCTCCCCAAGAGGTTTGACAGCACCAAAATAGAGAAGTACGATGGCAGTACTGAACCGGACAACCATCTGGAGCAATTTAAAAACTTGATGATAAACTTTGACGACGACGATAAACTACTTTGTAGGGCATTCTCCCAATCATTCACGGGGAGTGCTCTGAAATGGTACAACAGCCTGCCTCAGGGTTGTATTAAGGATTTCGATACTTTTTAGGTAGCCTTTCGAAGGCAGTTTGTAGGGAGTAAAGAACTAAAGGGCAATGGAGACACAATAATCTATTGTGCCCAGGAGCCAAATAAGTCCTTAAAAGAATATATAAGTCGTTTTGTGAACACCAAGAATGGGTTGGCTGATTGCTTCGAACAGGTAGCAATAGCATCCCTGAGACAGGGTTTGAACCCAGGCAATCTAGCTGATTCAGTGACCAGAAAGAAGGCCATGACTTGGGGAGGGTTGCTGAATCAGGTTGGCAAACAAATAAACGTCGATGAAACAAAGAAAACCAGGGTGCACAGGCAGGTGAGGTCTACCCCGGTGGCACCGAATCCCAATCAGAATCAGTCCGGGAACAAAGCAAGAGAGACCGGACATGGGCATGGTAGGGCAAAAGCTCAGTCTCAGCCAGCTGCTCCTGCTCAAAGTCAACAATCCAGAAACAAGAGAGGGCCATGGGTCCAAACGGAGTGGTTCGCAGAGTTAAAAGAAAGTGTGGCCACTATCTTTGATAAAACAAAAGATGAGATGCATTACCGGAGACCAGCAACACTGCAGTCTCCAAGAGAGCATCGCAACAACTCTTTTTGCCAATATCACAATGATATTGGTCATACCACTAATGACTGCATAGCATTGAAACAAGAAGTTCAAAACTTGATTGAGAGGGGAAATCTGGGAGCTTACGTTAAAAGAAGAGGGGGTAACAGGCCTGATAACACTCACCGGGTTGGTCCAAGTAATGCTGCTTTGGAGGGAGCCATGGTTATAATTGAAAGGTTTGACGTGGAATCTGAATACTTGGATCCTAATCCAACTCTAAATAGAGTGGGTGCTATAGAGGAATGTTCTAGATCGGTCTCCGGGCTCATTAAGTTTTTCGAGTCGCTTACAATTTTCGGAGGGGACACTATAACAGCTCCTACTGCTTCTTCGGGGAAGAGACATGTTCATATTTTAGCCTCCCAGCTAGAAGGAGGCATGACATCCTATCAGTTACCAAACTCATTCCCCTTCATTGTTTTTGATGAAGATGATTTGAGAGACATTGCTGGCCCTCAGGAGGATGCTGTTGTCATAGGAGCATCTATAGGGGGCAATGACATAAGACGGATCCTGGTGGATACTGGAAGCTCAGCCAATATCCTTTTCCTAACCACTTACAAGAAAATGAAAAATCCAGCTGTAATTAAGAATTCGGACAGGTCAATCGTGGGCTTCACAGGCATCTCAGCAGATGTGATCGGAGAGTTCGAAGAAGAGGTGTTATTGGGCAAGGGCCCTTTCAAGAAAATGGTCAGAATACTCTTTATTGTGGTGGATTGTCCCACTTGCTATAATGCTATTCTAGGGAGGTCTTGGCTCTCTAGGATGCATGCAGTGGCTTCAACAGTCCACCAGTGTTTGAAGTATGCTGTTCAGGGACAGGTTGGAGTCGTCCGGAGCAGCCAAAAGATTGCAAGAGAATGTTATGCCACTGCCCTGGCTCCTCGAACGCTGGGGGCAGTCCGTATTAATGAACAATAGCAGTTTGAGGGCCTTTCTGGGGGTGAGGGTGAAATTGATGACCCCAGAGGGACCCCCATAGTGTTGATACCAGTTGAAGAGGTAGAAACACACTGTTTGGAAGATGGGAAAAGTGTCAAGATAGGGTCTAAAATGCCACCTGTTTTGAAAGATCAAATTTTAAAGTTTTTGAAGAACCATCAGCACGTTTTTGCTTGGTGCAATGCTGATGTTACTAGGGTCCCATCAGAAGTGATATCACATCACCTATCCGTCCGGAGAGACGTAGCTCCAGTGGTTCAAAAAAGAAGAGCTTTTTCCAAAGAAAAGGCTGATGTCATTGTACAAGAGGTTGACAGGCTCACAAAGATGGGGCATATCAAGGATTCTCAATACCCTTTGTGGACAGCCAATCCTGTCTTGGTGAAAAAGAAGAATGGCAAATGGCGCATGTGCATTGACTTTACTGATCTCAATAGAGCTTGCCCAAAAGATTTGTATCCTGTTCCCCGGATTGATCAGTTAGTAGACTCTACCTCTGGGAACAAGCTGCTTTCCTTTATGGATGCTTTCTCCGGATACAATCAGATTCAAGTAGATCCAAAGGATCAAGAGCATACCATATTTGTCACTAACAGAGGTCTTCATTGCTACAAAGTAATGCCATTTGGTTTGAAAAATGTTGGGGCTACTTATCAGAGGTTAGTCAACAAGGCATTTGCTGATCAAATTGGAAGAAATATGGAAGTGTACATTGATGACATGATGGTGAAGAGTGTAGATGAGCAGTTGCACTTGTCCGATCTCCAAAAAACTTTTGCCAACTTGGTAAAAGTGAATTTGTAATTAAACCCAGAAAAATGTGTGTTCGGAGTGCAGTCCGGGAAGTTTCTAGGCTATATAATAAGTGAGCATGGAATACAGCCCGATCCGGACCAGTTAAATGCTCTTTTCCAGATGGAACCTCCTCGAAACATTAAAGAAGTACAGCGGTTAATAGGGAGGTTAGCTGACTTAAACAGATTTATCTCAAGATCTTCAGATATGTGTGCACATTTCTTTCAAACTTTGAAGGGTGCAAAAGGATTCGATTGGACCCCTCAGTGTCATAAGGCCTTTAATGAGATCAAGAAATACATGTCCTCTCCCAAAACTTTGTTTAAACCAGTTGATGGGGAGACCCTCTTCGTATATTTGGCAGTTTCAAGCTATGCCATCAGTGCTGTGTTGGTAAGAGAGGTTGGTGGTCATCCCGATCCAGTATACTACATCAGCAAAAGTTTGGTAGATGCAGAAAGGCGTTACTTGAAACTCGAAAAGTTAGCATTGGCCTTGGTGATAGCTGTCAGGAAGATGAGGCCTTATTTCCCGGCACATCCCATCATCGTCCGGACTTCTTTCCCTTTGAAGAATGTCCTCCAAAAGGCAGACATTTCAAGCAGGATGACTAAGTGGTCAGTAGAATTGGGGGACTTCGACATAGATTTTGCTCCCCGAACAGCAGTCAAGGCCCAAGCTGTGGCAGACTTTTTGGTTGAATTCCACTCCGACAGGGATTCAGAGCAAACTACTGACATAAAAGATAAAAAGGTATGGGTCGTCCGAACAGATGGTGGATCTAGCACTATGGGGTGTGGTGCAGGGGTGTGTTTAAGTTCCCCGTATGGAGACAAAATGTACCAGGCTATTTGTTTTGCTTTCAGGGCATATAATAACGAGTCCGAATACGAAGCAGCTATAGCTGTGTTAAAGTTAGCCTACATTTGTGGGGCTAAGAGGGTCAAGCTGTTAAGCGACTCCCAGCTACTTGTCCACCATGCCCAAGGCCAATCTGAGGCTAAGAAGGAGCAACTTGTGAAGTATTTACTCCTCCTAAAAAATGAAGCACTTAAGTTTAAAGATGTTATCTATGAGCACATTCCCCAGACAAAAAATGAGCTAGCAGACTCATTGGCAACCATAGCATATACGGAGTCATATCCATGGATCCATGTGCTCGAAAGCCCCTCTATTCAACTCAATAAGGATAAAGAAGAGGAAATTTTTGAAATACAAGTGAAACAACCTCAAGACTGGAGGTTTCCTCTCCTACAATATCTCTCCGATGGTGTCGTACCTCCAGATAAGTCACTAGCCAGAACATTGAAACACAAGGCTCGTGGTTTCATCATATTGAGAGAAGTGTTGTACAAAAAGTACTACATCAAACCTCTCCTGCGTTGTTTGGGGGATGAAGAGTCACAAGTAGTCCTCTCCGAATTGCATGATGGTGAGGGATCAGCCCATTGTGGGTTTAGAGCTTTAACAAGGAGGGTTTTACTCTCCGGTTACTATTGGCCATCAATCATGAAAGATGCTAAGGAATTGGTGAGAAGGTGTGACCCATGCCAGAGGTACAGCAATGAAATTCATGTACCAGCCATTCCTTTAGAATCAATTTCTGAGCCCATTCCTTTTGCTCGATGGGGATTGGATTTAGTAGGGCCTCTCCCTGTGGCGTCCGGAGGGCGCAAAACTATAATTGTGGCCATAGACTACTTCTCGAAGTGGATAGAAGCAGCCCCTCTAGCAGGGACAACCTCAAAAGCTGTTATAAAATTCATTCTATCCAACATATGTTGCAGATTTGGTGTCCCACAAAAAATAACAACAGACAATGGGCCACAGTTCGACAATAGAGAAATGGAGAGCTTCTCTGCCTCAAGGGGTATACAGCATTTTTTTTCTTCACCTTTCCACCCACAAGCAAATGGGCAAGTTGAAGTGGCTAATAGAACTATACTGTCCGGTTTAAAGAAGAATTTGGAAGGGGCTGCTGGGAAGTGGCCTAGTTATTTACAAGAGGTCCTGTGGGCCTACCGGACAACACCTGGGGCTGCAACACAAGAATCACCCTTTGCCTTGGTCTATGGGATGGATGCAGTAGCTCCCATAGAAGCAACTCTCCCCTCTTTTCGTGTTCACAACTTCTCCGAACACGCTAACGAGGTGGCAATTAGAGGTCAACTTGATTTGATAGAAGAAAGACGAGTTAAAGCTCACCTTCGAGTTGCACACTATCAAGGCTTGATGAGGAGCAGGTTTGCTTCCAAAGTTAAAAGAAGATATTTCAAACCAGGGGACAAAGTATTGAGGAAGGTCTTCTTACACACTAAAGAAAAGCTCTTCGGAAAGCTAGCCCCAACTTGGGAGGGTCCGTATATGGTTGTTGAAAGAATTAAGCCTGGAACTTATTGGTTGGAAGACAAAGAAGGCAGAGTTCTAACACATCCTTGGAATATCGAGCATCTCCGGATGTACTTGGAATAGCACTTGTGTAAATATTTACTTGTTTGAACATCCATGTAAATATTTGGGGGCATACTCTTTCCTCCCTAGTGGCACGGAGAGGTTTTTAATAAGGTGTCCGGGCTGTTAAATAAAATGTGATTCCTTCTTAAAAATTTTCTAAGTGTTTTTAAAGTTTTGTCCCTTGTCATACTATCCGGATTGAGATAACTAAGGGCTATTTAAACTCTAGCCGGAGAACTTAAACACTCTCACTATGAAACAACTAAAGGCTACTTAAACTATGGATGTCAAAATTAAAACAAAACAATGAAAGAAGATGATGGTTGCACAGAATAGAGATATTCATTGAAATAAATAACTTAAAATTGCCTTGGCCTTCCAAGGACTTTTAAATGATAAAAGTACAACACAAAGAACCTGTCCGGTCGAACACCAGACACCATTACAAAAAGAGTGCCTTGGCCTTCCAAGGACTTTAGTCTAAATAAAAAATAAACAAAGTAGATCGTAAGTTAAGGTTGAGCCTTTGAAGATGGCTCACCTTCATCTACCTTCTTGCCCTTAAAGGTGCTTTTCTCTTCGTCTACCTTCTTGCCTTTGGGATCGTCTTTCTCTTCATCTGGGCTCTCCCCAGTATGTTCTTCATCATCCGAGGAGCCACTAGAGTAGCCAAACCTGTCACCTTCGGCCATCGTGTGGTATGGGAGGTCTTCAGGCTCAACATAAAGCCATAAGTCCCCTAGGTTCCTCTACGGAAATTTTTCATAAAAGAGGAGAACCATGTCAGACCTCACCTTCTCAAGCAGTAGCTCTTCGCTCTTGATCATCTGGTTGGCATAAGCATTGATCTTGGCTTGGATCTTGGCCTCCTACTCCTGTAGCAAAGTATTTTTCTCTTCGGCGGCCTTGGACACTGCATTCTCAAGGGCAATCTTATCGGTAGTTAAGTTGGTGATGACTTTGTCCTTTGCCTTGGTTTCTCCCCTTGAGGTAGCAAGGTCTTTCTCCAGACCGGACAGCTTCTCTTGGAGGTATTTGATGGTTTCCTCTAAAGTGGTGACTTTGGTGGTGCTTGTCTTTTGGCTTCTCTTCAACTCCTCGTTTTCTTCTTTCAACATGGCAGCATTGGAGGTGGCAGTGCGAAGGTCTTCAGACAACTTTTCCTTCTCAGACTTAAGGTCTTTGATGATGTCTGCCTAACCCCGGACTTGTCTCTCCAACGTAAGTACCGGCTGCACATTGCTTAACAAGGAATGGGCTATGGTATCCTTTTCACTAGAGATAATGAAAGTCTTACCGTTAAAATTGACCGTGTTGGAGCTGCTCAGAGGAATGTAAGGCCCTGCAAAGTCATCTCTGGGGAGGTTGAGGAAGTATTCACCAAGCTCACCAAGACCGGTGATGTCCACTCCATCAATGTTGAGGTCTCCTCCCTCAACCTCGTCAGTGTGAAAGTCCCCCGGAATCTCTTCGGCGTGTGCTGGGTCAGAAGGCTCAACCTGGAAAGAAGGCTCCGGAGCCCGGAGAGAAAGCTCATTTCCCTTAGCAGTCTTTTTCTTCTTTGCCTCCAGGTCTGTGCCTTCGCTTCCCTGTTTGCGATTTCTCTTGGAAGCCCTTGGAGGTTTTGGGAGATTCGTCCCTGCCTTTTAGTCTCTTGCTCCACAACTTGCAAGAGAGCGGCATCGATCTGGCTCTAGGCTGGCCCCTCCGGGACTGTTGGAGCGTCCTTCTCAGCATCAGTAGGGTTGGCATCACCCACCACCTTTTTCCCTTCTTCTTCTTGCCTTTCATTTTGCTCGGGGCTTTGGCCCGACCTGGCAGGAAGAGTGTCCTATCTGGTTTATGGGTCCTCTTGAGCACAACGTCAGGAGAAGGCTGGGTGGTGAGCTCCTCCCAGGTCAAGTCTCTTCGACCTGTGGTGTTCTACAGGTGAGACCTTGTTAGATTTCCACTGGTGAAAGCATCGTGGAATCGATTCCCCCAATTCTCAGCAGACCAGGCATTAATTTTGCCACAAGTTATCTGCCCGGCTTTCTGATAGTCACTAAACTCCTTGGGCAGTTCTGCTAAGACAAAAGTAAGACAAATAAATATAAACTAAGTTTAAAGAGAAAAGAGAAGAGAGACAAATGCAAGATACTTACGGTCACTCCTCCATCTGCTTCTGAGGAGGCTTGGGTTCTCTCCGGATTTTATCTTCCTGCCATTTTCCCAGACACCACTCACAAAAAGGAACTGAGTCCTCCAATTCCTCTCTGCCTCCAGCAAATCATCCACTGCTTTGAAGCCATCCCCCATGTTAAAATGGTAGAAGGGGATGTGATGGTTTTTACACAGGCTGGCCACTGCAGCAAACTCCTCCATGGGCAGTGGGATCCCGGACAGCCTTGATGCCATGATGCATGACATAAGGGTATACCAAGCATTGGGGCTCAGTTGGCTCGGATAGAGTTTGATCAGATGGAAATATCTGACAATCTCTGGGTCTAGAGGGAACCTGAGCCCCCAGTTGAACAGCTCCGTGAACATGACCACCTCACTCAACTTGCAATCCATGGGGGTCTCCGAATGTATAGGGATCCTGATCTTCACGTTTTCTGGAATACCCCATTTTGAACGCATCCTGCCCAACTCGGCAGTGTGGATGAATGCATAATTGATTTTTTGTAGGGAGAGAAGATAGTTAACGCTGACCTTGTGAAAACAAGGCCCTACTTTTCCTTCTAGGCTCTCCGGCAGGTCCGGATGCCTCAAGTACAACTTTTCCTTGCCCTTGTCCTTCTTGGAAACTATTTCTTTGCTAGTCTGACCGGAGGGCTCAGACTCGAACGGGGCCTCTTCAACGGAGTCCTCCATCACTTCCTCCATGATTGTTGAAGGAATTTCAGCAGCTGTAGTGGGGGGAGGGTTCAAACTTGATTCAGCCTTATCTCCGGACTGATGGGCCTCAGAGCCTCTTTGATTTCTGCTCTCCGGTAGAGTGTTTGGAGCAGATGTTTCTGGTAGAAGGTTTGGGTTAGACCCCTCCGGTCCGGACAGCCTGTCCTTAGGAGCTTTAATTGGCACCTCTGATCCGGTGCTGCTATCTTTTGCCCCCGATCTTGAGGGGGTATTTCTGGTTCCTTGGCCTTTAACCAGCCAGCCTTTCCTCTTATCAACCAGCTTCTCAGGAGAGCGCTCCGTGTCTGATCCCATTGCAAGAAAGGGAGAAGGTTTTCTAAGGCTAGTGACTATAACCCCTGGCTCGACAGTAGGCACTGATTCCTGAACTGAGGAACCAGAAATTATGGGGGAGAGGGTGGATTGAAATAGTTTTTTGGGCTTAGTACCTTTGGAAGAGGACAAGCCTCGATCTGACTCAGATGCGGAGGAGATAGGTCTGTCAACAGGTGAGGCAGGTAGCCCTGCAGCAATCCGTCTATCTCTTTCGACTTTTTGAGCCTTCTCTAACTCAGAAAGGTTGAGCCACCCGCCTTTGACAAGAGCGTTCCTCGCTGTAAACATAAACTATTGAACTAAGTTTTTTGCTTTAGAGAGAGAAAGCTTTGAGAATTTTTACAGAGGTAAGTTTGAAGGAGATGGTAAAATAGTAGAAATGAATCTATATTTATAGTAAATCTGAAAAAAAGCAGTTGATTCCTAGGAGAATTCGAAAAGTTTGGCAATAATTAAAAGACGGTGCTGATGTCACCACTTGTAATCAAAGAGGTTGCTTTTCGAAGAAGGTGGGTTCGAAATTCAAGGTGAAAAAACGGCTGGAGCAACCAATCAGAGAGCGACACGTGTCCCACGAACTCTGGCAAAAACCGTTTTAAATTCGTGAAGCTTTATCTGTCCGGGTAAACCCATAGACCTGTCCGGATTAAAAACTACTTCTGACGTCGGACTGTTTTTCAGGTCTTTGACAAGGATACTTGCTTAAACACCTAAAAAAGAGGCTCCTGATGAGTCCGAATTCTGCACGCTCCCTGGACAAGGACAGATCGGTCCAAGGCCTCCCGACCGGACAGATCATACGAACCGGACATATCATTTTGAACACTATGACCATAGGACTGTTCGAACTATGACAAAAGTACTAAAAAACCTAAACACTTCTTGACTAAGCTACTTGCTCTCCTACTTAGAGCTCATGGGTCTTTGAACATGACCCGGGTCCATTAAACATGACCCGAAAGCCCATAAGGGCCCAAACATCAGGCTATAAATACCCAACCACCTGCATTAACTATAGGTAATGAGAATTAACTGCGACCAAGCTGCTTAATTATCTCTCTACTCTCTACTCTAAACAATTAAACACCCACACACCACCATAAAACACCAACTGAAATTACCAGCCTACCCTCAGGCAATTATTATCCACACCATGTTTGACATAATGTCGTTCGAGTGTCAACCAATGATAGTTCATTCTCTAGAGGATTATTTCTTGCATTCTCTGAGGCAATTTCAAAAACCTCATTTCCCATATGAACAACATAATGTTCAATCTTAGGAAGTCGGGGCTCTGTGTATAAGATGTCTTGATCTTCATTTTCTTTCTCTTCCTCCTTGAAACCGACATCATATTCGGAGGAGACACATAAAAAACATTCTCTGTATCAGTTACAACATGAGTTTCCAAGGAATTTTTTTTGTTTTTCTTTGAGGCATATATTTTTTCCTCTTTTTGAATGCTTAGGCATGAGACTGCTCAGTTTCAGGGGTGATAACTTCTACAAACTTCATCTTCAATATTTTGATTTGGGCTCACATTCTATTTATCTTTCGATGGAGCACCTTGAGATTGCTTATTTGAATGTTTTTTTGGGTTTATGGCACGAGGATCTATTCCGAGCAGGAAGTATGATACATGTATTTTGAGTAGTAAATATTTTCACAATATCTTGTACTTCAGAGGGTTCCATTAATTGATATGCAACCACAACATAATCCGAGGAGATCTTCCACAAATGACTTTGAACAAAATTCAAAGGGTTAAAAACCTTATGTAATTCATTTGACTATTCTTTTTATGCCCACAACAACCAGATATAAAGAATAACTTATGTTTCCACATCTTATCTGTCTCGATGATATCATTTATTATCTTCGACGAGTTTTAGAGGGTTCAATAGTCGAAAGAAAGAATAAGATTTTTTTGAGAGACCAATTTTGGCTATAAACTGTTCAATGGGTACATAAATTTTAGAAAGTCGTGATGCCATGATGCTAAATATCAATGTAAACCAAGGACTGAGACTTGTTTGGGTCAGGGATTTGGTTGATTATTTTGAAGTAGTCTACTACAATTGGGTTTAATAGAAACTGAATGCCCCAATTTATAATCTTTGGGTACACTACTATTTTGTTTTCACCACATTGAAGTGGAGTCTCTCCTACTTGATGACAACTAAAGGGTGACGTTTTTTGGAATCCTTATTTTTTTGAAGGACCTTAGATTCTGATTGATTGAAGTATTCGTGTCGCACATTGTTAAATGCAATAAGATACTCAGGGAGGAAATCTTTGAGGTTAACACTCAAATTTGCATGGATTTTGATTTATCAACTTCCTTAGATATCTCATCATGGAGTTGGAGATGCGCAATTGTGGTGGTGCGCTGTTCTTGGTCATGGGAGGATGATTTTTAAGTAGTAGGCATATTTTGTGAATTGTTGGGTGTGTTCGAAGCTATTATTTGGGTATTATCCGAAGGAATCGCCAATGACTTTTTGTTTGTCACAGTTGTTCCTTTCAAGGGAGAAAGTCATCTAGTACCTGTTGTAGAAGTATTGAGCTCTTCAAAGTCTCCCATGGCAACACATCGGCTTCTCCAATGAGGTACTTCTTTTCTTGTTCGAGGCGATCAACGTTTCCGATGATGTACTTCTTTTCCTATTCGAGACGATTGATTTCATTTGGTTCAAGATGGTTTTTTTGAACAAGATTTGGGAGTTAGATCAGAAGGTCCGTCTGAAGAACCTTCGAGGGCTATAAAAGGTGATGATTTTCTGGTAGGAAGCCAGAGACCATACGTAAAATTTTGAGTAATTTTCTTGGGTTTATCGTCAATAATACATGCAGCTTCTCTTTCAGCGGCTCTCTGAGCGATAGTAAGCCAATCCCAATAATTGTCTAAGGTAAACATAAACCAAACAAAAATGGATCAGAAGCAATTCGTATACGATCTACGAGGTTTGGGTACAACGGCGATAATGAAGGAGTAGATTACTCACATAACTATCTCTCTCTATCACTAGATTTTAGTGGTGATAAGTAGAATGAGTAATGAAGGTATATTTATAGTAAGAACAAAAGATGGGTTTGGGCTTTTTGCAAAGGAAGTTGAAGGGTTTGACATGCGTTCATTGGGTGGAGTTTGACTCGACATATAACAGGTGCCTAGTTCAAAGTAGTTAGACACGTGTAACATGTCAGAATCAAGTGGTACACATACCTAGAAGCTTATAATACCTTTCTACTTCATTTTAATAAGTTTATTATTCCTTACAAATTTTAAGGGCCTATTAATTTGTATGGTTTTTCGAGGCGAGACGATGCATATGCGTAATAACGTTTTATAGTGATTATGAGGAAGGTTGTAAATACTTTTTATGACAAGGAGATAAAGATGGACCCATATGCAGCAGTATTTAGTCCTCAAGTTTTTTCACAAGGACTATGGGGGTTGTTGATAAGGATATAAATAATTGGAGAGTAAAACTAATTACTAGAATTATCTTCATTTGAGCACTTTATAGTTGAAAGAAATATTTGGTCTAAAGTGTAATTATAAAAAACTAAACATGTAATTTGTAATAATTATGTTTGTACTAAATAGTAAAGTGGGGTGAATGATCCACACCACTAACTAATTATGTTACATGTAACTACCTTACCTAAAAATAGGTTTACTTGCCTTGTGAATAATATGGATTGACACTTTTAAACACTTTAACTCTTGATTACTTAATCTCTCTAAAAATTTAACCAATCTTCTCTCTATAAAAACTCTCTTTATAATCCTTCTTAGACTCCAACTTCTTCTTCCAAATATTCAATACTTACCAGATACGAATATTGGTAGTAATTCTTCTAACAAAGCGACACCTTCTTAGGGTGGTACAAGACAACATTTTCTTATATGGATTCCAACTTCATCACTAATTGCATATTTTTAACTGCGTTTGTTGCCTAACATTTCTCAATATAACAACATAAAAGTAGCTGATATCATTCGAAGGCAATTTGAGCCCAATTTAGAGGTTCGTCTTTAACATTACACATTTTTATTTACCTTTTCAAATCCATTTGTATCCTTTTTTATCTTCATATTTAGAGTACTCATGATTTGGTAGTATTCACCTATATGCAAATGACTTCATCATATATCGATGCAATGGACAACTTTCAATCTGAGCCTATTATTATTGAGTTAAAAAATCAGAAATGATTTAATATATTTTCTGCATGGAATTCACACTTTAAAACTGGTGTGGATAACAATTGCCTGAGGGTAGGCTGGTAATTTCGAGTGGAGTTTTAAGGTGGTGTATGGGTGTTTAACGGTGGTATGTGGGTGTTTAATAGTTAGAGTAGAGAGTAGAGAGATGATTAAACAGCTTGGTAGCAGTTAATTCTCATTACCCCTAGTTAATGCGGGTGGTTAGGTATTTATAGTATAATGTTTGGGCCCTTATGGGCTTTCGGGTCATGTTTAATGGACCCGGGTCATGTTTAAAGACCCATGAGCTCTAAGTAGGTGAGCAAGTAGCTTAGTCAAGAAGTGTTTAGGTTTTTTAGTACTTTTGTCATAGTTCGAACAGCCTTAAGTTCACAGTGTTCACAGAAATCTGTCCGGTCCAAATAACCTGTTCGATCCATGTCCATGTAACCTGTCCGGTATTCGGAGAGACTAGACCGATTTGCCCTGTCCGGGGAGCATGCTGAATTCGGACTCATCAGGAGCCCCTTTTTTAGGTGTTTGAGCAAGTATTCTTGTCAAAGAACTAAAAACAGTCCGATGTCTGAAGTGGTTTTCAATCCGGACAGATCTATGGGTATACCCGGACAGGTTAAACTTTACGAATTCAGAACGGTTTTTGCCAGAGTTAGTGGGACACGTGTCGCCTTCTGATTGGACACTCTAGCCGTTTTTCATCTTGAATTTCGCACCATCTTCTTTAACAAGTAACCTCTTTAATTACAAGTAGTGACATCAGCGCCGTCTTTTAATCATTACCAAACTTTTCGAATTCTCCTAGGAATCAACTCCTTTTCTCAGTTTCACTATAAATTCAAACTCATTTTCCACTGTTTTACCATCTCTTTCACATTTACTCTGCAAATTTACTCAGAGCTTTCTCTCTCTAAAGCAAAAAGTTTCCTTGGCAGTTTATGTTTACAGCAAGAACAGCATTGATCAAGGGTGGTTGGCTCAACCTTTCGGAGTTGGAGAAAGCGCAAAAGGTCGAGAAGGAAAGACGAATAGCAGCAGGGCTACCATCATCGCCTGTTGAGAGACCAGTTGCTTCTGTCACAGAGTCTGATCGAGGCTCGTCCTCCTCCAAAGGTACTAAGCCCAAAAAACTCTTTCAATCCACCCTCTCGCCCATAGTCTCTGGTTCCTCAGTCCAGGAGTCAATACCTGCTGTTGAGCCAGGAGTTACTGTTACAAGCGTTAGGAAACCTTCTCATTTTATAGCTATGGGATTTGACTCTGATCACTCTCCGGAGAAATTAGTTATTAAGAGGCCAAGCCGGTTAGTTAAGGGACTAGCCTCCAAGAGTACTCCCTCCAAATCGGGGGCGAAAAACAGTGGCTCTGGGTCTGGAGCACCCATTGAGCTCCCCAGGAGAGGCTATTTGGTCCGGAGGCCAGCAGCCCGGTACCTCTAAGAGAGACTTCTGCCTCTGAGCCCCAACCTGAGGTGAGAAGTCATAAAAACACAGAAGGTTAGCAGTCCGGAAGCCAGGCTGAGCCAAGCTTCAACCCTCCCCGGACCTCTACCACAGACATTCCCCCAACCATTATGGAAGAGAGGATGAAGGACTCTGCTGAAGAGGTCCCTTTCGAGTCTGAGTCTTACAGCCAGACTGAAAATGCTGCTGTTGTTGCCAAAAAAGGCAAGGAAAATCTGTACTTGAGGCATCCGGAGCTGCCGGAGTGTCTTGAAGAGAAGGTGGGGCCATGTTTCCATAGAGTTGAGCTCAAATATCTCTTGGCCTTACAAAAGACCAAGTATGCATTCATCCATACACTTGACCTGGGGCGAATGCGCACAAAATGGGGGATCCCGGAAAACGTGAAGATAAGGATTCCCATCGATCTGGAGACCCCTATGGATTTCAAGAGGAATGAAATAGTCTTCTTCACAGAGCTATTTAACTGGGGACTCAGGTTCCCACTGGACCCGGAGACCGTTCGATACTTCCACCTGGTGAAGCTCTGCCTGAGCCAGCTGAGCCCCAATGGCTGGTTTACTTTGATGTCATGTATCATGGCATCCAGGCTGTCCGGGATCCCTCTTCCTATGGAAGAGTTCGCAGCGGTGGCCAACCTTTGCAAGCATCACCAATTCCCCTTTTATCACTTCAATATGGGGAACGATCTCAAGGCTGTTGATGATCTCTTGGAGTCAGAGAGCAAATGGAGGAGCCAATTTCTGTTCGTCAGTGGCGCTTGGGAAAATGGCAAAAAGATCAAGGTCGGAGAGAACCCAAGCCTCCTCAGGAGTAGGTGGAGGAGTGACCGTAAGTTCCTTACTTTAAATCTCTGTCCGTTTTTTTTTTAAAAGTTAGTTTAAATTAACCAGTTTCTCTTTTGTTCTAACAGAGCTGCCAAAGAAGTTCGGGGATTATCTAAAGGCAGGACAGACTACCTGTGGCAAAATCAATGCTTGGGCCGCAGAGAACTGGGAGAATCGATTCCACAAAGCCTTCACCGCTGGAAATCTAGCAAGGTCTCACCTGTGGAACACCACAGGTCGGAGAGACCTAACTTGGGAGGAGCTCACCACCCAGCCTCCAGAAGACGTTGTGCTGAGAAGGTCCCATGAGTTAGATGGGACACTCTACCTGCCTGCCCGAGCTAAAGCCCCAAGTAAAATGAAGGGCAAGAAGAGAGGCAAAAAGGTAGCAAGTGATGCTGAGAAGGATGCCCCAGTAGACCCGGAGGGGCCGACCCAGGTTCAAATCGATGCAGCCCTCTTGCAAGTGGTAGAGCAAGAGACCGAAAGGCAGGAAGTAGACCTCCCAAAACCTCCAAGGGCTCCCAAGAGGACTCGCAAGCAAGTAGGAGAAGCTACTGACCGGGAAGCCAAGAATAAAAAGACTTCCCAAGGAGATGAGCTCGCTCTCCGGGATCCGGAGCCTTCCTTCCCCACTGACCCCTCTGACCCAACACTGGCCGAAGAGATCCCAAGGGATTTTCATACCGATGAAGTAGAGGGGGGAGATCTCAAACTCGATGGAGTGGACATCACTATTCTAGCTGGACTTGGTGAGTATTTCCTTGGCCTCCCCAGAGACGAATTTGTAGGGCCCTACGTTCCTCCAAGCAGCTCCAATACAGTCAATTTCAATGGTAATACTTTCATGGTTTCTAGTGAAAAGGACACTATAGCCCATTCCTTGCTTAGTAATGTGCAGCCAGTTCTCACATTGGAGAGGCAAGTCCGGAGTCAGGCAGACACCATCAAAGACCTCAAGTCTGAGAAGGAAAAGCTGTCCGAAGACCTCCGCACTGCCACCACCAATGCTGACTTGCTTAAGGAAGCAAACGAGGAGCTGAAGAGGAAGCAAGATGAAAGCAACACAAAAGTTGCCACCCTAGAAGAAACCATAAAAGATCTTCAGGAGAAGCTGTCCGGTATGGAGAAGGACCTTACGACCTCAAGGGGAGAAACTACTGCAAAGGAGAAGATTATCACCAACCTGACTACTGACAAGATCGCTCTAGAAAATGCAGTGACCCAGGCTGCTGAGGAGAAAAATGCTCTGTTAAAGGACCAAGAGGCCACAATCAATGCCAAGATCAACGCCTATGCCAGGGAAATGATTAAAAGCGAAGAGTTAATGATTCAAAGGGTAAAGTCTGATATGGTTCTCCTTTTTCATGAAACATTTCCGAAGAGGACCCTGGGGGACTTATGGCTCTATGTGGATGATGATGACCTTCCATATTATACAATGGTCGACGAGGATGGTATTCCCAGTGAGTCTTCATCTGGTGATGAAGAGAAGACCAGAGAGAGCCCTGGTGAAGAGGAGAATGATCTCAAGGGTAAGAAAATAGTCGAAGGGGGGAGCGACTCTAAGGGTAAGAAATCAGATGAAGGGGAGCCATCTTCAAAGGCTCAATCTTAATTTATGATTTACTTGGTTTATCTCTTGTTCAAACTAAAGTCCTTGGAAGGCCAAAGCACTCTTTTTGTTGTGGTGTCCGGTATTTGTTCGGACAGGTTTTTGTGCTGTATCCTGACTTACTCGAAAAGTCCTTGGAAGGCCAAGGCAATTTTAAGTTGTTTAATGAATATTTCTGTTTTGCACAACCATCATCTTCTTTCATTGTTTGTTTTAGTTTAAATAGCTAGAGTTTAAGTAGCTTTTAGTTATTGCATTGTGAGAGTGTTTAAATTCTCCGGCTAGAGTTTAAATAGCCCTTAGATCTTTCAGTCCCGGTAGTACTTTGAAAAAACTTAGAAAATTTTGAAGAAGACATCGAATTTTATTCAACCATCCGGACACCTCACTAAAACCTCCCCGTGCCACCAGGGAGGAAAGAGTATGCCCCCAAATATTTACATAGAAGTTTAAACAAGTAAATATTTACACAAGTGTTATTCCAAGTACATCCGAAGATGCTCAATATTCCAAATAGCGCTTATTTACATGGATGTTTAAACAAGTAAATATTTACACATAGCGCTTATTCCAAGTACATTCGAAGGTGTTCAATGTTCCAAGGGTGAGTTAAAACCCTGCCATCTTTGTCTTCCAACCAATAAGTTCCAGGCTTGATTCTTTCAATCACTATGTACGGACCCTCCCAGGTAGGGGCCAGCTTTCCGAAGAGCTTTTCTTTAGTGTGTAAGAAGACCTTCCTTAATACTTTGTCCCCTGGTTGGAAATCTCTTCTTTTAACTTTAGAAGCAAACCTGCTTCTCATCAAGCCCTGATAGTGTGCAACTCTAAGGCGAGCTTTAACCCGTCTTTCTTCTATCAAATCAAGTTGATTTCTGATGGCCATCTCATTAGCGTGTCCGGAGAAGTTGTGAACACGAAAGGAAGTGAGTGTTTTCTCTATGGGGGCTACTGCATCCATTCCATAGACCAAAGCGAAGGCTGACTCTTGTGTTGCAGCCCCAGGTGTTGTCCGGTAGGCCCACAAGACTTCTTGTAAATAACTAGGCCACTTCCCAGCAGCCCCTTCCAAATTCTTCCTTAAACCGGACAGTATAGTCCTATTAGCCACTTCAACTTTCCCATTAGCTTGTGCGTGGAAAGGTGAAGAAAAACAATGCTGTATACCCCTTGAGGCACAGAAGCTTTCCATTTCTCTATTGTCGAACTGTGGCCCATTGTCTGTTGTTATTTTCTGTGGGACACCAAATCTGTAACATATGTTGGACAAAATGAATTTTATGACAGCTTTTGATGTTGTCCCTGCCAGGGGAGCTACTTCTATCCACTTTGAAAAGTAGTCAATGGCCACAATTATAGTTCTACGCCCTCCGGACGCCACAGGGAGAGGCCCTACTAAGTCCAACCCCCATCGAGCAAAAGGGATTGGCTCAGAAATTGACTCCAAAGGAATGGCTGGTACATGAATTCCATTGCTGTACCTCTGGCATGGGTCACACCTCTTCACCAATTCCTTAGCATCTTTCATAATCGATGGCCAATAATATCCGGAGAGTAATACTCTTCTTGTTAAAGCTCTAAACCCACAATGGGCTGATCCCTCACCATCATGCAATTCGGAGAGGACCACTTGTGACTCATCATCCCCTAAACAACGTAGGAGAGGTTTACTATAGGATTTTTTGTACAACACTTCTCTCAACATAATGAAACCACGAGCTTGTGTTTCAATGTTCTGGCTTGTGATTTATCTGAAGGCACAACACCATCGGACAGATATTGCATGAGAGGAGACCTCCAATCCTGAGGCTGCTTCACCTGTATTTCAAAAACTTCCTCTTCTTCACCCTTATTAAGTTGAATAGAAGGGCTTTCAAGCACATGGATCCATGAGTAAGACTCTGTATATGCTATTGTTGCTAATGAGTCTGCTAGCTCATTTTTTGCCCGGGGAATGTGTTCGTAGACAACAGCTTTAAATTTTAGTGCTTCATTCTTGAGGAGGAGTAAATATTTCACGAGTTGCTCATTTCTAGCCTCAGATTGGCCTAAGGCATGGTGGATAAGCAATTGGGAGTCACTTAGCAGTTTAACCCTCTTAGCCCCACAGATGTAGGCTAACTTTAACCGAGCTATAACTGCTTTGTATTCGGACTCGTTATTAGATGCCCTAAAAGCAAAACAAATAGCCTGGTACATACTATCTTCATAAGGGGAAGTTAAACATATTCCTACACCACATCCCATAGTGCTAGATCCACCATCTGTTCGGACGATCCAGACTTTCTTGTCTTTTGTATCAGTAGCTTGCTCTGAATCCCTATCGGAGTGGAACTCAACCAAGAAATCAGCCACAGCTTGGGCTTTTAGTGCTGTCCGGGGAGCAAAGTCTATGTCGAAGTCCCCCAATTCTACTGAACACTTAGTCATTCTGCTCGAAATGTCTGCTTTTTGAAGGACATTCTTTAAAGGAAAAGATGTCCGGACAATGATAGGATGAGCCTGGAAATAAGGCCTCATCTTCCTTGCAGCTATTACCAGAGCTAGTGCCAACTTTTCAAGTTTCAAGTAACGTCTCTCAGCATCTATCAAGCTCTTGCTGATGTAGTACACTGGGTGGGGATACCTATCGACCTCTCTTACCAGCACAGCACTGATGGCACAACTTGAAACTGCCAAATATACAAAGAGAGTCTCCCCATCAACTGGTTTGAACAAAGTTTTGGGGGAGGACAGGTGTTTCTTGATTTCATTGAAAGCTTCATCACACTGTGGGGTCCATTCGAAACCCTTTGCACCCTTCAAAGTTTGGAAGAAAGGAGCACACCTGTCCGAAGACCTGGAGATAAATCTGTTTAAAGCTGCTAATCTCCCCGTTAACCATTGTACTTCCTTGACATTTCGAGGAGGTTCCATCTGGAAAAGAGCATTCAGCTGGTCCTGATCGGGCTGTATTCCATGCTCACTTATGATATAGCCTAAAAACTTCCCGGACTGTACTCCGAAGACACATTTCTCAGGGTTTAACTTCAAATTTACTTTTACCAAGTTGGCAAAAGTTTCTTGGAGATCGGACAAGTGTAACTACTCATCCACACTTTTCACCATCATATCATCAATGTGAACCTCCATATTTCTTCCAATTTGATCATCAAATGCCTTGTTGACTAGCCTTTGATAAGTAGCCCCAACATTTTTCAAACCAAAGGGCATCACCTTGTAGCAATGCAGACCCCTGTCAGTGACAAATGTGGTATGCTCTTGATCTTTTGGATCTACTTGAATCTGATTGTACCCGGAGAAGGCATCCATAAAGGAAAGCAGCTTGTTCCCAGAAGTAGAGTCTACTAACTGATCTATCCGGGAGACCGGATACAAATCTTTTGGGCAAGCTCTATTGAGGTCTGTGAAGTCAATGCAAATGCGCCACTTGCCGTTTTTCTTTTTTACCAGGACAGGATTGGCAGTCCACAAAGGGTATTGAGATTCTTTAATGTGCCCCATCTTAGTGAGTCTGTCAACCTCTTGTACTATGACATCAGCCTTTTCTTTTGAGAAAGCTCTTCTCTTTTGAACCACTGATGCTACATCTCTCCGGACAGATAGGTGATGGGATATCACTTCTGATGGAACTCCAGTAACATCAGCATTGCACCAAGCAAAAACATGCTGATGGTCTTTCAAAAATTTCAACATCTCTTCTTTCAACATTGGTGGCATCTTGGACCCTATCTTGAACCTCTTCAATTGGAATCAACACTCCAGGGGTCTCTCTGGGGTCATCAATTTCACCCTCACCCCCAGAAAGGCCCTCATACTGCTATTGATCATTTATTCGGACTGCCCCCAATGTTCGAGGAGCCAGGCAGTGGCATAGCATTCTCTTGCAATCTTTTGGCTGCTCCGGACAACCCCAACCTGTCCCTGAACAGCATACTTTAAGCACTGGTGGACTGTTGAAGCCACTGCATGCATCCTAGAGAGCCAAGACCTCCCTAAAATAGCATTATAGCAAGTGGGACAATCCACCACAATAAAGAGTATTCTAACCATTTTCTTGAAAGGGCCCCTGCCCAATAACACCTCTTCTTCGAATTCTCCGATCACATCGGCTGAGCTGCCTGTGAAGCCCACAATTGACCTGTCCGACTTTTGAATCACAGCTGGATTTCTCATTTTCTTGTAAGTGGTTAGGAAAATGATATTTGCTGAGCTTCCAGTATCCACCAAAATTCGCCTTATTTCATTGCCCCCTATAGAGGCTCCTATGACAACAACATCCTCATGAGGGCCAGCAATGTCTCTCAAATCATCCTCATCAAAGACAATGAAGGGGAACGAGTTTGGTGACTGATAAGATGTCATGCCTCCTTCTAGCTGGGAGGCTAAATTATGAACATGCCTCTTTCTCGAAGAAGCAGTAGGAGCTGTCATAGTGTCCCCTCCGAAAATTGTAAGTGACTCGAAGAATTTAATGAGCCCGGAGACCGACCTAGAACACTCCTCTATAGCACCCACCCTGTTTCGAGTTGGATCAGGATCCAAGTATTCAGATTCCACATCAAACCTTTCAACTAAAACCATGGCCCCCTCCGGGGCAGCATTACTTGGACCAACCCGGTGAGTGTTGTTAGGCCTGTTGCCTCCTCTTCTCTTAACGTATGCTCCCAACTTTCCCCTTTCAATCAGGTTTTGAACTCCTTGCTTCAATGCTATGCAATCATCAGTGGTATGGCCAACATCATTGTAATATTGACAAAAGGAGTTGTTACGATGTTCTCTGGGAGACTGCAAGGTTGCTGGTCTCCGGTAATGCACCTCATCTTTTGTCTTATTGAAAATGGTGGCCACAATTTCTTTGAGCTCTGCAAACCACTCCGGTTGGACCCATGGCCCTCTTTTGTTTCTGGATTGTTGACTTTGAGCGGGAGCAGCTGGCTGAGACTGAGCTTTTGCCCTACCATGCCCCTGTCCGGTTTCTCTTGCTTTATTCCCAGACTGGTTTTGATTTGGATTTGGTGCCACTGGGGTGGACCTCACCTGTCTGTGCACCCTAGTCTTCTTTGTTTCATCAACGTTTATTTGTTTGCCAACTTGATTTCGCAATCCTCCCCAGGTCATAGCCTTCTTTCTGGTCACCGAATCAGCCAGATTGCATGGGTTCAAACCTTGCCTTAGGGATGCTATTGCCACTTGTTCGAAGCAATCAGCCAACCCATTCTTTGTGTTCACAAAACGACTTATGTACTATTTCAAGGACTCATTTGGCTCCTGGGCACAATGGATTATTGTGTCTCCATTGCCCTTCAGTTCCTTACTCCCTACAAACTGCCTTCGAAAGGCCACCCAAAACGTATCAAAATCTTTAATACAACCCTGAGGCAGGCTGTTGTACCATTTCAGAGCACTCCCCGTAAAAGATTGGGAGAATGCCCTACACAGTAGTTTATCATCGTCATCAAAGTTCATCATGAAGTTCTTGAATTGCTCCAGATGATTGTCCGGATCAGTACTGCCATCGTACTTCTCCATTTTAGTACTGTCAAACCTCTTGGGGAGGTTTCCGGACAGGATTTTAGAAGACAGTGGAGACTGCCTCCAATTCCTTCCACGACTGAACACAGTATCCTCATTGGGAGTTGTAAAGATACCTGGCTCATCGTGGAAAGCAAAGGGATCCATCAACATCTTGTCCGTATACCTCCGGTGGTGAGATGACCCCTTTCCAATATGCCTTTTCATTCTTCCATGGTGGTCTCTTTTTCTTGAATATTTCTTAACCTGCTTTTGCTTTTTCTTGGTTCGACCCTCATCGCTGCTAGAGGACAAGGATTTTTCATTTCCCTCACTGTCCGAAGAGCTACCCGAAGATTCTGAGCTCGAGTCAGAACTCTCCACAGGCTTGGACCGGTGAGACTTTTTAGAGCTAGCATGAGTCTTTTTAGTGCTCACATGAGTTTTCGAAGCCTCATACTCTCTGGGGTTATCGGTGTGATGAACAACCGATGCCTTGGATTTTTCTTTCACGCCCATCTTGGCTTTTTCAGCCCTCAGAGCTTCTATTTCAAGCTTTAACCTGTAGCGCTCTTGGACAGTGTACTCATCGTTCTCTTCCACCACTTCGAGCAAAGCTGGCGGAAGCTCTGGATTGTCCGGATTCATACGGACATAATTTCTTGGCAGGTTTTGAATGCTTGATTCAGGCACCTCTCTCCTCCCACTGTGGTCGCCAATTTGGTGTGGATAACAATTGCCTGAGGGTAGGCTGGTAATTTCGAGTGGAGTTTTAAGGTGGTGTATGGGTGTTTAACGGTGGTATGTGGGTGTTTAACGGTGGTATGTGGGTGTTTAATAGTTAGAGTAGAGAGTAGAGAGATGATTAAACAGCTTGGTAGCATTTAATTCTCATTACTCTTAGTTAATGCGGGTGGTTAGGTATTTATAGTATAATGTTTGGGCCCTTATGGGCTTTCGGGTCATGTTTAAAGACCCATGAGCTCTAAGTAGGAGAGCAAGTAGCTTAGTCAAGAAGTGTTTAGGTTTTTTAGTACTTTTGTCATAGTTCGAACAGCCTTAAGTTCACAGTGTTCACAAAAATCTGTCCGGTCCAAATAACCTATTCGATCCATGTCCATGTAACCTGTCCGGTATTCGGAGAGACTAGACCGATTTGCCCTGTCCGGGGAGCATGCTGAATTCAGACTCATAAAAAACAAGCTCATGAGAATTTGAAAAATGACAAAATTAATACTGATAATTCCATTGCTAGTATTCATGCTTAAAAATATTTTTTTAGATGAACCAAAACACCCAACTAAGCTCTCAAAATGTAGATTTAGTTAAACAAGATACCTCCCTAACTTCTCTCAATTTCGATTTGATTACTTATAATGTTACTTTGTCTAACCAACAAAGCTTTGAATACCCAAATTCAAACTCTTACTACCCAAAATGGTACCTTGAATTTTGAAGTTAAAATATTTGAAGAAAAACTTGTTAGATTTTAAGAAAAGCTAATGTGAAGAAATAAAAAAAAAAATCTTCAGATGATGTCGCGGGTAAATTCACACAAGTCGTTAATGCTAAATAATAGAAAATTATGGCTACTGACCAAGTTTTAATGTAGAAAAATCAAAAAAAGATTATCTTAGCGATTTGGAATGCAAATCCTATGTTCGTTTGAGCAATCTAATTTTTTTGATATATGAAGATCAAAATCTCGACAAACTAATTGAATCATCAAATAAAGAAGTAAATGATGAGAGATCTAGAAATGATGATGAAACTATCAAGAAAACTCCTCATATGGTTATTGTTGATAAAGAAAAAATTGACGAAGTGATCACTTGTGAAGCTTCTCATGCACACAAGAATAAAATGGGAATAAAAATTGACGAAGTGCCTCATAACGAAGTTCCTCCTAAATAAATTACCAAAGAAAATGTCGACTAAGTGGTTACATATTTAAATATTTTTTTTTCTGAAATATTTGAAGTACTTTAAAACTTATTTATATTATATATTTTGAACTTGATAGATCATCCTTTCTTTTCGACTGGGTTGCTATTATATTTATTTTCTTTAGAAGATAGTATATCAGGCGGGGCATTCTACGCAACATCAGTTATTTTTCCAGAAAAAAAGAATAAAAATAAACATTTTTTCTCTCTTTAGTTTATCTCTCGAAAAAACATATTTTGGCATTTGATTCTTCAAGTTAGTTTTTTCTAAATTGACGAGGCTTATATTTTTCTTCAAGTTGACGAGGCTTCTTTTAGTTGACCTTTCCTTTTCTTCAAGTTGAAGAAGTCATGTTTTTTTACTTATTCAACCTGACGATCCCTACTTTGATGAAATTATCCTTTACCAAGATAAACCACATTCACTCTTCACTCTTTAATTTTGAAAAATCCATTTGAAATATCAAACGAATTCTTACCGAAATATGAAGACGAGCTCTTTCAAAATATTTGACAAAGTCACTTTGTTCCACTATAATTTCCAATTTCACGATTCTATGCTTAACCTCTTCCAACTGCACATTTACCTCATTTAGTTCTTGCATTAGGAACTCAATTTCTAGTTCTTCATTATCGAGTACATCATCGAGTACATCAGTCGAGGACTTGATCTTGATATGTAACTTTTTCGAGGATACTTGGCCAATCATCTTGTAGTTCTTTTACTTTTTGCTCGAATAAGTTTCACTTATCTGGTATAAATCCTAAGTTTCTCTCTAGATTACGCATCCGATATTGGAAACTTCTTGAATAATTATATAATTGTTAGCAGCAGCCTTAGCTTCATTTATTTAACCTGACCATTTTGGATGTCTTTATCTTGCAGTTATTTTCTGCAAATTTGCAACGATAGATTTCATTTTATTTAAATTTCTTTCCAGCCTTTAGCATTTAAAATACCATATTCTTTAATAACTCATGACAATCTGTCCACCATAGACTTGATAAATTCTCTGGATGGAATCCAATCTTCTTTTCTTGAAATACTTTTTGTGCAAGAAAGTGCTATTTAGCTAACAATTCTTGCTTTATATTTCGAAAATTGTATCGACACATGTATCATACCATAATCAAATATTTTCATACAATATAACTTGTTATGTGTCATTCTCCTTCCAAATTGACTATATTATATAATACTCTCTCCATGACCTCGAATGACTCTTTATAGACACATATCTCTCTTTGAACAATCCTCACGACCTCAAAGACACTACTAACTGAGGAAGTTTTGCACCATTTTTATAGAAAAAACTTAATTATCTCAGACTCGGTTTTAAATATCACAATAGGAATAACACGTTCACTAATAGGCGTTCTATTCCATTCACATGCAACTATATACTAAAATCATGCAACTATATACTAAAATCCTATTCCTCTGTCTTTAACCGTTAATCACCAAGAAAATTTGCGAAACACTTTACAATGATTAATGCACATGAATGTTTCTCACCATAATCCATAAAGACTTGCTCATTATTCTAGATTCTAATATATGATCTAGCAATTCACTATATGTAATATCATTGTTTTACTAGCAAGAGGATTAAGCCAACAATTTTTTTTAAGCAAAATAATACCATATATTAATAAAACCAATTCAGCCCATTAAAAGGGCCCAACAATTAGACCTAATACAGTCAAAATCGACAAAACAGTCAATACCCTAACCCTAAACTAATCAGAGTCAAAACTCCTTCTTCTTCCTTCTTTCTTCGCCTCCAAACACCAGTCCTTCCTCGATTTCAAACAAAACCCTAACATAACAACACCAGTAGCCAACACCCAAGCTTTTCAACACAAAATCAGCCCCGATCATGCATCACTAAATAACCCAGATCGAGACTCTCCAGAAAAATTATGGCGAGCAAACCAGGAGGAGCAGAATGATGATGGAAGAACACTTTCTGCTTACACTTAAGGGTCCACTTCGCGAGCCAATCGGCCGCCTGGTTTTGGACCCTTGAGATGTGAGCAATGGCCATTCCAGGCCTCAAAGCTCCTCTGCAAAATCGCAATATGCTATCCTCTTGAAATACAACAATTTGAAATAATAGAAAAAAACAAGATATAAAATACAACCGACACATGGTATACACAACTATTCCACCTAAAATACAACCGACACATAACCAAGTCTCTTGGTGATTTTTTTTTAAAATAGATATTATAACTACATGTATTAACCACTCACACATTACTATAACTATCAAGATATACAGACATTTATGACTTGAATGTGGATAAACCTATAATCAACTATTCCAACTGACCAATATTATGCACAATAATATACTTAATCAACTATTCCAACTGACCAATGTTATGCACAATAATATACTTAATATATTTATGTGTTCTGCACTGATGTATATTTTTGTGTGTAAGTTTATCATACAACCCTTTTTTCCAACGGTCAGAATGTTGGTAATAATATATCCACAATAATATTACTCCCCGTTACAAATGTCATATGTTTATGAACTATGCACTTAAACTAAAATTTAAAAAAAATGACATATTTCTTGTTAACACTTTGTTCATGCACTTTTATCAATATCATTATACAATATTCCGTTTTTTTTCCATGTAAATTTGTTGTATCGTACATTTTATACTCATCCTTACTATTTCTATATATATTTAGTCAAAGTATAATGCTTTGTGTATTAGTGTGCTGTGCAGCTATGTAAAACAGTTTTGTATGTATATTCCGTTTTTATACAAAAATACTAAACTGGTGCTTATTTTATACAACATAGTCGATATAGTTTCGTTTCGACTCATCAATTAAATAGAACATATGATTTGCACAAGTACACATGTGATTATCTGAAATTACATGAAGGCTGCCTCAAGATATGTAGTCTAGTGACTGGGGCCAAGAAGAGAGAGAAGGAAGGTCCTGTAATGACCTGATGTTTCCGAATGAACAGCATCGTTTAAAGTCTTCTTGTATTTTTTATGGTACTCAGCTTTAATGTACTGCATATCTATCTCAGTCCTTGTCACAATTACCCTTATAAGTGTAGTGTCATTCGTACCCAAACCTTTTCATTGACTTGCGTAATATCTGCAAATTTTGTGTTACAACCATGAACTTTAATACGCAAGGAAATACAAAAAGTGCTTGAATGAGTTTGATATGAACCACTCATGGCAATAATAAGCATCATCAAGTTCGTTAGAGTGTGAATCAAATTCACTGCTTCAGCTATTAAAATTACTTCACAGTCTGCAGTTGAAGTAAAACGTGGATAACAGCCAAAAAGATTGGTGAAGCTAAAATTGGAGTCTACCTTTGCAAAGTACTTTGCTGGGTTCTCTGCGCAGAGTAAAATCGCCAAAAGAGCTGTCTTAAAATTTCCGGATATTTCCCGCTTCATTGCCTGGTAGATATATGGTCTTGTTAGAGATAAATAGATAAATTATAGGCATCTAAACAATCACTCAATCAAATGCTCTTAAATTAGCCCATGTGCCTTTACTATCAATGCTTGTACAGATCATCCTAAATCTAGGCTTTGCCTAGAGTGAATATAAAGCTTGATCACATTACCTTTTTCAAACCATTCCCATACATGCTATTATAAGCCGTGTCAACTGCAGCCAAATGAGCCCTGCTCCGTTCACTAAATATGCGGATAAAAGTACCCTCATCAGTGCCTATCTTTTCTCCCTGCTTTGTAGAGAGCCTCTGCCCCTGCTGACAATCTCTCTGTCGAACTCAAAACATTCATACCGGACTATTCCTATATAAGCAAGTAAGAGCTGCAACAATAAAATTATATAGTTTAAAGGGGATTTCAGTCTTCTTGTGCTAACACTTGGCGATAAAACTGACTGAGTTGTATAGATAAACCTATATATATGCATGTGAGTACATTAACATTATCTCTCGTGAATTTGTCAAAGAAATCCACCAACCAGCGAAGGTGTTATTTTTACACAATAAAATATGAGACTGACCAAAGTTCTCTAATGCTGTTGACCTTGGTGACTGGTCTGAAATATCATTTTGTGTACTTGTAGATAAGAATCGAGAGAGCAGTATCGTCAAAAATTTAGAATAATAAAAGGTGAGCAACAAGGTGATACACTTCTATACTTATCACTAACGCAGTTGTGAACAGCTAATATGTTAAAAGTGCAAGCTCAAAGACATTAATGCATATATAAACAACCCTCTTTTTCTACAGGGTAAATAGTATATACACAGTAATGCAGTACAGGGCTAAGAATGCTAAGGTGATTGTTGATAGGGCATCAAAGAAAGTAGCTGAAACAAAATAGTGTAAGGAGGTTATGGTAATAGTATATACGCATTCTATTTCATGATTCTCGTTGACAAACTTGGTTCTTTGATCTTTCCGTTCCGGATTCTCCAATTTTGCGCTACACATCCCTTGATTACAGCGTTAGGGGTTTCACGGCTCGCGACGGTTAGACGACTCTCAGATGTTGGCTGGAAGTTTTCTCCAGCCATCGCTAAGTCCCCTTCTTTCATGCTCTCGATCGATGTCTCGAAGCCTCAGTACGCCGTTATGGAGCGCGAGCCTCTTCAGGAAATCAATCCCGTGACACCAGACAGCCGGAGTGGTGCTCGTACTGGCGTTGTAATGCTCGATCCTCCCATGGATCACACTCACCAAATACAAGCCACCACTAAGCTCTCTATCCTGCTTTTGATCGGTGTCTGGAAGACTGAGTACGCCTATGTACAGCGCGATTGTTCTCGGGATCCCTCGGCCCCAGCCCGCCGGAGTGGAGCCCGTATCGACGTTGAACCATTACAAGGTAAGCTTTCGTTCTCAATATCGTGTTTTGTAGCCTTCTACGTACTCAGAGGATTTAGTGTTAAGATCGCAACCGACCTACCCTAATTTATTTATTATTTAAATATTATATTTATTTTAAGTTAAGATTCTCCTAAGATTGTTTTTTCAATTAAGAGATATTTTAGGGCGCTAGAAAAAAGAGGGTAGAGACTAATCAAATAATAACGGATACTTTAGATAACCTAGTTTATTTAATATTTCTCAACAAACCATTCTTTTCAAGAAAATCAAATCTCCCACCTTCCAAGATTTTGAAAGCCAATGGATAACAATAACAATACACAATGATACATCCATAGTTTTTGTTTTAGTTATTCAAATTTAATTTGTAAAAGAATAAGATCGTTTTTACTATAAATATATTATTATTATTATTTACATGTTATATTTTTAGTTTTCATGTTTTAGTTTGTTTTTATATTCACGGAAAAAGTGGATCTTAAATTATTCTTTTTAGTCGCAATCTTTTAAATAAATAGTAAAACAAGTTAAAATACCCTTAATTTTTTTTAAAATAAAGGATATTTTAGGTTATTAGAAGAAAGAGAATAAAAACTAATCAAATAATAACGGATACCTATCACTTTTAGATATTTGTTAACATTCAAATATTTTCTAATATAAATATCATCCTACTTTAGTTAATACCACAACCAATTCTCAGAAAATCTCAAATCTCCCCCCTCCAAGATTTTGAAATCCAATGGATAACAATAACAATACCCAACACTTCAATACTGTGCCGCCGACTCAATGGACTCGGCGTGATGACAAAGTGTTCGAACATGCCTTGGTGACTATTCCCGATGGAACTATCAATCGATGGCGAATAATCGCCTATCAGTTTTTAAACAGATCCGTAGAAGACGTCATGAATCACTACCATGCGCTGATTCAGGACGTAGAAATGATAGAATCAGGCCGGTTTGTAGGTCCGGATTATCCGGATGATTTAAATGACTCGTCGGGATCAGATGCTGGTCCAAAACCAAAGAAGAGAACGGGATGGACAGCTGATGAGGAGAGGTTTGGTTTGTTCTTTTATCTCGCTTTTCTTTTGATTATTATTCGTTATAACTTCTATTCTTAAACCATGAACTAGTTAGATGATATTTTTTCTTATATATATTGTTTTATAAAATCTCTGTATTTTTAATATAACTATTGATGCTTCTCAATTACCTATTATTGAATTCGAATACATTCATTTCTTTCTAGGGTTTAAGGTTCAAACGATAGGAAAATACACAGCCCTAACTATCAAAGAAAAACAACTAAAGTTTAAATATAATTATTTTTAGAATAGTATATCCATGTTTACTATATCACTATGACATTTCGTGGTATGCGTTAGAATATTAGTACATATACAATCGTTATTTTTAAATTTAAATATTATGTTAGGTGCTATAATATTTTGTTAAAATATTGTGAGCGATAGGAACGAATATGATTTCTGATTTATGCTTTTTTTTTCTTAATAGATTTGATTTTACTCTAGTTTTATAGGTTAAAAAGAGAAAAATAAAACCAATGAAAATATATTTACATGCTAACTCACTCTAATATTTAGTAGAAAAGCTATTGTCCGATTATCTAACATCTATTTAACAAATAGATTGGAGTAGGTCTTTTAATATATTACTGAAAATTAGATTGACTACATATGTTAAGGAGTTAAATTTTTGTAAGGCAGTTTACTTAATAGAACAAACGTTTATTTAGTAGTATTAGTATTATTGTCAAAAGTTTAATGATGCTTCACCATTACGATTGATTCAGGAAATTTGAGACGGGACTCGGAAGATATGGCAAGGGAGATTGGATAAGCATATCCAGGTTTTGTGTGACAACTAAAACGGCAACTCAGGTTGCCAGCCATGCTCAGAAATATTTTGAGCGACTCAATAAACCCCCAAAAGGGAAGAAAAGGAAAACCAATCTCCACATCACTACTACTGGATTAGGATCAGGCACTTTGTTACGTGAGAGTAGTAGTGTGCCCATACAGTTTCCCACAACAGTAGTCAACCAGACCAATAGGACGACGATACAACAAGGGGTTGCACACGTGGTCGACCAGATCAATTCAGAGATGCCTCAACATGTTAATACTGCTCGCATGACCAACCAAGCTTGGACTCCTCTACCAAGAGCTCCTCCTCCTCTGACACAGACTTGGATTCCTCCACTAGTAGCTCCTTCTCATTTGACCCAGACTTGGAATCCTGCACCAGTAGCTCCTCCTCCTTCGACCCAGGCTCATATTCCTCCACCAGTAGCTCCTCCTCCTTCGACCCAGGCTCATATTCCTCCACCAGCGGCTCCTCCTCCTTCGACCCAGGCTCATATTCCTCCACCATCAAATCCTCCTCCTTCGACTGACTTTGGGTATCCGCCCCAGATTTCTAAAGGCCAAAGTTCAAATGGAAACGGAAACGATAGTGATGAATGGATGAATTATATCCTTTGGGATCAGATTTAGTGTTTAACATTAGTTTTCTTTAATTTTTTGAAATTGATTTAATTTAGTAGGAATTTTAGTTTTAATAATTTTAAATTTAATGTTTAGCATCTTTGATGTGACAAATATTGGAACCGTCTGTTTTACCTTTTTTAGCGTTGAAACATTACTATGTGTTGACTCGTCTTCCTTCTGCATGGAATTGTAAATTATTTTAAGTTTTAAGTATGATTTACAAACATGTTATTCTACAATAGATAGTTACAAATGTAAGTTCAACTATTAAACTTGTGTCAACTATTTGTGAGCTAAAACTGTGGGACACTACAGTTTTAGCTCACATAAAAAATAAAAGAATCAGTATTTTCCACATTAAGAATTCCAAATACATTTTAGCTCACATAAAAAAATGTTTTTTAAAAGAAGTCAACGATTTGAGTAATGAATGTCAACGAGTAACCTAAGTTTTTTTCTCCAACAAAAAAATTAATTCTGCAACCATTTTACTCATAATTACGTAACCATGTTTTACCACATCTAAAAATGTATTTTTGTAACACAATTAAATGTAATTATGCAACCATATTTTGACAAACATCTATTCTTTTTTTACTTTTTATAGATATGGATCTAGAAGACTACGTCATTAAACAAACTAAAAATCTGGAACTAAAAACCAATGAACATATTAATGAAGTGGAAGAATCAAATGATATTCTTAAAGATCACATCTAAAAAATTGAAAATTAAAAATCAACGTATTTTAACAACCATTTACAACTCTACATATAGCGAATGATTCACTTGAATGCTTTTTATCTCATTTGATATCAAATCGGATGTCAACTAATTTTTATTTTCGATAAAAAAACCATGATAACACTTAAGATCACCAACATATTTTTAATAAACACATATCCATTCGATTGATAAATTGAAGTATAAAGACTCCATGAAGATATTTTTGTCTCTTTCACTAAATAATGAAAAGTTAATTTTTCTTTCTGATTTTAGTAAATCCATGTTCGATAGCAAATCGAGACAAAGCAAGATGTATGAATGTAACATAGTCTTCAATTACATGCCCTATACATTGAATACCATCAAACTAACTTCTAGCAGCAAGCTATTTTATCTTATGTTAAAGAAAATGAACATCCTAACAAGATTATTAAACAATCGAATCAATTTTATATAATGATATTATATATCCAAATCAGAAACATCAACACCTAAATCTTTATTTTCAAAAAATTTAACAATCTGAATAAAAATATCTTAACCTCTAATACGGACAACCAGTGATATAAATTATATCCACATATAAAGAATAGCTCTTATATTTACCGAATGAATAATTGAAGCTAAAACGACCCATGACCAGCCAATCCCACTTGCTTAGTACGAAATCAACCATAGTTTCATAATTCACAAAATTACTAAATGTACTAAAAAACCTCATTGTTTTGTTAAAAAAAATAAACAATGATGACAATGCAAACTTACAAATAAACAAAATAAAAGAAAAAATAATTATGATTATTTTCGCACCCAACTTTCGCATATTTCTACAACCAAAACGCAAAAAGAGAAAATACATATTACACCACAAAATTATACATAATTACACAACACAACAACACTTAATAATTACACAATAAAAAATGTACTTAATTTTAAAACCAAACACACCAACTAATTACGCAACCGAAATGTACATCATTTCGCTATCTAACAACACTAACTAATTACAAAACTTAAATGAACTTAACTACGCAACAAGACCTACAAAAACCAAAATCCCAAAATTTGTGTACATGAAATCACTATTTCCAGATAGTTTTCAAAATATTTACGTGAATATATGAAATCAAAGAATCAACAATGATAAGGACCATATTATCACCAATAAGCTACTAGACTAGAATTTATTTTGTACCAATATACTAAATATGTAATATCAAGAGTACTTCATGTCATAAGTATATTTACGAAGTTGTGTTGTATGGGCTTGTGTAATCCAGAATGGGCTCACTGACAATGTAAGCCCACTTGGGCTGATAGTATTTATATAAAGCTTTTTTAGGTTGGATAACAAATCTAAAGATTATCGTTAATAAATGTCGTTTGTCCCATATTTGTTTTTTCTTCATCTTCCATCATATAACTCAACTTTCTATCATTTTAAAATATTATCTTATAACCAGATTTTAATTTAAAGTATATATATAATGTCCTTTAAAGCTTTCTCAATGCGGCCTCTTACACTTTTCTAGACGGGGTTGGTTTTATAGTCGTATTTAGTTAAATAAGTGGGTGACATCTTACTATTTTTAAATATGGACTTGGTTTATAATCATGTTCATATTTAAGGTTCTTTAAAACCTAGTCTTTATAGTATTCTTAGTGTGAGCTCTTACACTATTATAATTGAAGTTGGGTTATAACCACATTTGGTAAGGATAATTATCGCATGAGGGTAGGCTTGTAATTTGTTTGGTATTTTATAGAAGTATGTGGGTGTTTAATATTTAGAGTAGAGAGTAGAGAGACAATTAAGCTGCCTGGTTGCAGTTAATTTTCATTACCTACATTTAATGCAGGTGGTTGGGTATTTATACCCTTATGTTTGGGCCCTTATGGGCTTTCGGGTCATGTTTAATGAACCCGGGTCATGTTCAAAAACCCATGAGCTCTAAGCAGGAGAGCAAGTAGCTTAGTCAAGAAGTGTTTAGGTTTTTTAGTACTTTTGTCATAGTTCGAACAGTCCTATGGGCTAAGTGTTCGAAGTGATCTGTCCGGTTCGGAGGCCTTAGAATGATCTGTCCCTGTTCGGGGAGCAGGCAGAATTCAGACTCATCAGGAGCCCCTTTTTTAGGTGTTTGTTCAAATACTCTTGTCAAAAACCTGAAAAACAGTCCGACATCAGGGGTAGTTTTAATCCGGACAGGTCTGTTTGCCTTATGGTTTCATCCAGACCGATAAAGCTTCATAAATCCAAACGGTTTTTTGCCAGAGTTCGTGGGACACGTGTCGCTCTCTGATTGGTTGCTTCAGCCGTTTTTTCACCTTGAATTTCGAACCCGCCTTCTTCGAAAATCAACCTTTTAATTAAAGGTGGTGACATCAGCGCCGTCTTTAATCATTACCAATATTTTCGAATTCTCCTAGGAATCAACTTCTTTTTTTAGATTTACTATAAATTCAAACACACTTTCTACTGTTTTACCATCTCTTTCATATTTACTCTGCACAATTTCTCAAAGATTTCTCTCTCTAAAGCAAAAACTTGCTCAATAGTTTATGTTTACAGCGAGGAACGCTCTGATTAAAGGCGGGTGGCTCAACCTTTCTGAATTAGAGAAGGCATAAAAGGTCGAAAGGGAAAGACGAATAACGGCTGGGTTACCGACTTCGCCTGTTGATAGACCGATTACTTCTGCCACAGAGTCAGATCAAGGCACTTCTTCTTCTAAAGGCATCAAGCCGAGAAAGTTATTCCACACTAATCTCTCCCCCATTGTCTCTGGTTCTTCGGTTCAAGAATCAGAACCCAGTGTCGAGCCAGGGGTAACTGTGACTAGTTTTAAAAAACCCTCACCCTTTATAGCAATGGGGTCAGATACGGAACTTTTCCCTTAAAATCTAGTTGACCGGAGAAAGAGCCGGTTGGTCAAGGGGCAAGCCTCTAAGAACACTCCCTCAAAGTCGGGGGCAAAAGACAGCAACATTGGGTCAGAGGTGCCTATTAGAGCTCCCAGGGACAGACTGTCTGGTCCAGAGGGTAGCAGCCCGGTTCTTCGAAGAGAGACCTCTGCCTCAGAGCCCCGGAGGCCAGAAGCCAAGGGAACACTGAAGCCCAGCAGTCCGGAGACCAAGCTGAGCCAGACCTGAATCCTCCCCGTGCCACTGCTACCGAAAACCCTTCAACAATTATGGAGGAAATAATGGAGGACTCTGTCGAAGAGACTCCATTTGAGTCTGAGCCCTCCGGTCAGACCAGTAGTGCTGCCATTGCCAAAAAAGACAAAGGCAAAAAGAAGCCGTGTTTGAAGCATCCGGATCTGCCGGAGAGCTTAGAAGGAAAAGTGGAGCCTTGTTTCCACAAGGTCAATGTCAAGTATCTCCTTGCCCTACTGAAAATTAACTACGCATTCATCCACACAGCTGAGCTGGGCCGGATGCGTACAAAGTGGGGAATACCAGATAATGTGAAGATTAGGATCCCCATTCACCCAGAGACTCCTATGGATTACAAATTAAGTGAATTTGTCATCTTCACGGAGCTGTTCAATTGGGGACTTAGACTCCCCCTGGACCCTGAAATTGTCAGATAGTTTCATCTGATAAAGCTCTACCCGAGCCAACTGAGCCCTAATGCCTGGTACACCATCATGGCCAGCATCATGGCTTCGAGGCTCTCCGGGATCCCTCTGCCTATGAAGGAGTTTGCCGCTGTGGCCGGACTTTGTAGAATCCCCAACATCCTTTTTTACCACTTCAATATGGGGGATAATCTCAAAGATGTGGATGACCTGCTAGAGGCGGAGAGGAACTGGAGGACTCAATTTCTATTTGTAAGTGGTGCTTGGGAAAATGGAAGGAAAATCAAGTCCGGAGTGAATCCAAGTCTTCTCAGAAGCAGGTGGAGGAGTGATCGTTAGTTTCCCGCTTTATACTTTTGTTTTTTTTTAAAGTTAGTTCAAACTAATTGGTCTTACTTTTGCCTTAGCAGAACTGCCCAAGGAATTCAGTGATTATCTGAAAGCCGGGCAGGCTACTTGCACCAAGATCAATGCTTGGGCTGCTGAGAGGTAAGGGAACCGGTTCCATGCTGCTTTTACCGGAGGCAACTTGGCAAGGTCTCACTTGTGGAACACCACAGGTCGGAGAGACTTGACTTGGGAGGAGCTCACCACTCAGCCTCCTCCGGATGTTGTGCTTAAAAGAACCCATGAACCCCATGGGACACTCTACTTGCCAGGCCGGGCTAAAGCCCCAAGCAAGATGAAAGGCAAGAAGAAGGGCAAGAAAGTGGCCAACCCTGGAGAGGTGGAGGAGGGTGCTCTCATACAACTGGAGGGGCCAGTCCCCAATCAAATTGATGATGCACTCTTGGAAGCAGTGGAGCAGGAGGCTGAAAAGCAAGAAGTGCACTCCCTAGTCCCTCCAAGGGCTCCCAAAAGAGATCGTAAACGGGGAGGAGAAAACAAAGACAGAGAGGACAAGAAGAAAAAGACCTCCAAAGGTGACGAGCTTTCTTTCCGGGCTCCGAAGCCTTCTTTCCAAGCTGATCCTACTGACCTAACGCTTGCTGAGGAGATACCGGGTGACTTCCATACCGATGAGGTCGAGGGGGGAGATATCAATATCGACGGAGTAGACATCACCGGTCTGGGTGGGCTTGGTGAATACTTCATCAATCTTCCCAGAGACGACTTTGCCGGGCCTTACCTCCCTCCGAGAACCTCAAACACGTTCACTTTCAATGGTAAGACCTTTATCGTTTCTAGTGAAAGGGATGCCAACGTTCAGCCTGTACTTGTGTTGGAGAAACAAGTCCGAAATCAGGCCGACATCATCAAAGACCTCAAGTCTGACAAAGAGAGGCTGTCCGATGACCTTCACACTGCCACTTCCAATGCTGCCATTTTAAAGGAAGAAACTGAGGAGTTGAAGAGAAACCAAAAGGCAAGCACCACAAAAGTCTCCACTTTAGAGGACACCATTAATGAGCTCCGGGAGAATCTGTCCGGTCTAGAGAAAGACCTTGCCACCTCAAAGGGAGAATCCAAGGCCAAAGACCAAATCATTAGCAACTTGACCAATGACAAAATTGCTCTTGAGAATACAGTGTCCAAGGCTGCCGAGGAGAAAGCCAGTTTACTAAGGGAGCAGAAGGCCAAGATCCAAGCCAAGATCGATGCCTATGCCAACAACGTGATTGATACCCAGGAGGAAAAGTATACCAAAAAAAGGTCTGACTTGGTTTTGCTCTTCCAGGAGAAATTTCCGAAGAGGAACCTAGGGGATTTATGGCTTCATGTTGAGTCTGACAACCTCCCGTATCATACAATGGCTGATGGAGACTTGAAAGGTTATTCTAGTGCTTCCTCATCAGATGACAAATAACGCACTGGGGGGAGCCTAGACGAAGATCAAGATGATCCTAAGGGAAAGAAGAAGGTAAATGAAGCTGAGCCATCTTCAAAGGCTCAACCTTAATTTATGAACTACTTTTTTACTTTTTATCCAGACTAAAGTCCTTGGAAGGCCAAGACATTCTTTTTGTAATTGTGTCTGGTATCTGACCGGATAGGTTTTTTTTGTTCTTCTTTGACAATTCAAAAGTCCTTGGAAGGCCAAGGCACTTTAAGTTATTTTAATGAATATTTATGTTTTGTACAATTCTCATCTTCTTTCATTGTTTGTTCCAATTTTGATGGCTAGAGTTTAAATAGCCTTTAGTTATTTCATAATGAGAGTGTTTAAATTCTCCGGCTAGAGTTTAAATAGCCCTTAGTTATTTCATAGTGAGAGTGTTTAAATTCTCCGATGACGAATATTTAAGTGGTCATCATCCCTTTATTTCAATTCGGATAGTGTGACAAAGGACAAAACTTAAAACACTTGGGAAATTTTTTAAGAAGGCATCAAATCTTATTCAAAATCCCGGACACCTCATTAAAACCTCCCCGTGCCACCATGGAGGAAAGAGTATGCCCCCAAATATTTACATGGATGTTTAAACAAGTAAATATTTACACAAATGCTACTCCATGTACATCCGGAGATGTTCGATGTTCCAAGGGTGGGTCAGAACTCTTCCATCCTTGTCTTCCAACCAATATGTTCCAGGTTTAATTCTTTCAACAACCACATATGGACCTTCCCAAGTTGGGGCGAGCTTTCCGAACAACTTTTCTTTAGTGTGTAAGAAGACTTTCCTCAACACCTTGTCCCCTGGTTGGAAATCTCTTCTTTTAACTCTGGAAGCAAATCTGCTTCTCATCAACCCCTGATAGTGTGCAACTCTAAGGTGAGCTTTAACTCGTCTTTCTTCTACCAAATCGAGCTGACCTCTGATTACCACCTCGTTAGCGTGTTCGGAGAAGTTGTGACCACGAAATGATGGGAGAGTTGCTTCTATGGGAGCTACTGCATCTATCCCATAGACCAAAGCAAAGGGTGACTCTTGTGTTGCAACCCCAGGTGTTGTCCGGTAGGCCCACAAGACCTCTTGTAAATAACTAGGCCACTTCCCAACAGCCCCTTCCAAATTCTTCTTTAAACCGGATAGTATAGTTCTATTAGCCACTTCAACTTGCCCATTTGCTTGTGGGTGGAAAGGTGAAGAGAAAAAATGTTGTATACCCATTGCGGCACAGAAGCTCTCCATTTCCCTATTGATGAATTGTGGCCCATTGTCTGTTGTTATCTTTTGTGGGACACCAAATCTGCAACAGATGTTGGATAAAATGAATTTTATAACAGCTTTTGATGTTGTTCCTGCTAGAGGGGCTGCTTCAATCCACTTCAAAAAGTAATCTATAGCAACGATTATTGTTTTGCGTCCTCCGGAGGCAATAAGGAGAGGCCCTACTAAATCCAAACCCCATCGAGCAAAAGGAATAGGCTCAGAAATTGACTCTAAAGGAATGGCTGGGACATGATTTTCATTGTTGTACCTCTGGCATGGGTCACACCTTCTTACCAATTCCTTAGCATCTTTCATGATAGATGGCCAATAGTAACCGGCCAGTAAAACTCTTCTTGTTAAAGCCCTGAATCCACAATGGGCTGATCCTTCACCATCATGTAATTCGGAGAGGATTACTTGAGACTCTTCATCCCCCAAACAGCGCATGAGAGGTTTACTGTAAGATTTTTTATACAACACTTCTCTCAATATGATGAAACCACGAGACCTTGTGTTTCAATGTTCTGGCTAGTGATTTATCCGGAGGGACGATACCATCGAAGAGATATTGCAGGAGAGGAAACCTCCAGTCTTGAGGTTGTTTCACTTGTACTTCAAAAATTTCCTCTTCTTTACCCCTACTAAGTGAATGGAGGGGCTTTCCAGCACATGGATCTATGGATATGACTCCGTGTATGCTATTGTTGCTAATGAGTCTGCTAGCTCATTTTCTGTCTGGGGTATGTGCTCATAAACAACACTTTTAAACTTGAGTGCTTCATTTTTGAGGAGGAGTAAATATTTCACAAGTTGCTCATTTTTAGCCTCAGATTGCCCTTGAGCATGGTGGATAAGAAGCTGTGAGTCACTTAGTAGCCTGACCCTCTTGGCCCCACAAATGTAGGCTAATTTTAATCCAGCTATAGCTGCTTCGTATTCAGACTCATTATTGGATGCCCTGAAAGCAAAACAAATAGCTTGGTACATTTTGTCACCATATGGAGAAGTCAAACACACCCCTGCACCACATCCCATAGTGCTAGATCCACCATCTGTTCGGACGACCCATACCTTTTTATCTTTCATGTCAGTAGTCTGCTCTGAATCCCTGTCGGAGTGAAATTCAACCAAAACGTCAGCCACAGCTTGGGCCTTGACCGCTGTTCGAGGAGCAAAGTCTATGTCGAAGTCTCCCAACTTTACTGACCACTTAGTCATCCTGCTTGAAATGTCTGCCTTTTGGAGGACATTCTTCATGGGAAAAGAAGTTCGGACGATGATGGGATGAGCCTGGAAATAAGGCCTCATCTTCCTGGCTGCTATCACCAGGGCTAATGCTAATTTTTCGAGTTTCAAGTAACGCCTTTCTGCATCTATCAAACTTTTGCTGATGTAGTACACTGGATGGGGAAGACTATCCATTTCTCTTACCAACACAGAACTGATGGCATAACTTGAAACTGCCAAATACACGAAGAGTGTCTCCCCTTCAATTGGTTTAAACAAAGTTTTGGGGGAGGACAAGTGCTTCTTGATCTCATTGAAAGCCTCATCACACTGTGGGGTCCAATCGAATCCCTTTGCACCATTCAAGGTTTGAAAGAACGGGGCACACCTGTCTGAAGACCTTGAGATAAATCTGTTTAAGGCAGGTAATCTCCCCGTCAGTCGCTGTACTTCTTTAATATTTTGAGGAGGCTCCATTTGAAATAGAGCATTAAGCTGGTCCGGATCGGGTTGTATTCCATGCTCACTTATAATATAGCCCAGAAACTTCCCGGACTGCACTCCGAACACACACTTTTCTGGGTTTAATTTCAAATTTACTTTTACCAAGTTGGCAAAAGTTTCTTGGAGATCAGACAAATGAAATTGCTCATCCATACTCTTCACCATCATGTCATCAATGTATACTTCCATATTTCTTCCAATCTGATCAGCAAAAGATTTATTTACTAACCTCTAATAAGTAGCCCCAGCATTTTTCAACCCAAACGACATTACCTTATAGCAATGGAGACCTCTGTCAGTGACAAATGTGGTATGCTCTTGATCCTTCGGATCTACTTGAATCTGGTTGTATCCGGAGAAGGGATCCATAAAGGAAAGCAGCTTGTTCCCAGAGGTGGAGTCTCCTAACTGATGAATCCGGGGGACCAGATATAAATCTTTTGGGCAAGCTCTATTGAGATCTGTGAAGTCAATGCACATGCGCCACTTGCCATTCTTCTTTTTTACCAAGACCGGATTGGCAGTCCATAAAGGATATTGAGACTCCTTGATATGCCCCATCTTTGTGAGCCTGTCAACCTCTTGCACTATGACATCAGCCTTTTCTTTGGAAAAAGCCCTTCTCTTTTGAACCACTAGTGCTACATCTTTCCGGACAGACAAGTGATGTGATATCACATCTGCTGGTACCCCAGTAACATCAGCATTGCACCAAGCAAAAATGTGCTGATGGTTCTTCAAAAACTTTAACATTTCGCCTTTCAGATCAGGTGGCATTTTGGAGCCTATCTTGACACTTTTTCCTTATTCTAAACAATGTGTCTCTACCTCTTCGACCAGTATCAACATTCCAGGGGTCTCTCTGGGGTCATCAATTTCACCCTCACCCCTAGAAAGCCCCTCAAACTGCTATTGCTCGTTGATGTGAACTGCACCCAGTGTCCGGGGTGCCAGAGCAGTAGCATAACATTCTCTTGCAATCTTTTGACTACTCCGGACGACTCCCACCTGTCCCTGAACAACATATTTCAAGCACTGATGGACTATTGAAGCCACTGCATGCATCCTAGAGAGCCAAGACCTCCCTAGAATAGCATTATAGCAAGTGGGACAATCCACCACGATAAAGAGTATCCTGACCATTTTCTTGAAAGGGCCCTTGCCCAATAGAACTTCCTCTTCAAATTCTCCGATCACATCTGCTGAGCTGCCAGTAAAGCCCACAATTGATCTGTCCGAACTCTGAATTACAGCTGGATTTTTCATTCTCTTGTATGTAGTTAAGAAAAGGATATTGGCTGAGCTCCCAGTATCCACCAGAATTCGTCTTATGTCATTGCCCCCAATAGATGCTCCTATGACAACAGCATCCTCATGAGGGCCAGCTATATCTCGTAAATCATCTTCATAAAAAACAATGAAGGGGAATGGATTTGGTGACTGATAGGAAGTCATGCCTCCTTCTAGCTGGGTGGCTAAAGTATGAACGTGCCTCTTCCTCGAAGAAGCAGTAGGAGCTGTTATAGTATCTCCTCCGAAAATTGTAAGTGACTCAAAAACTTTAATGAGTCCGGAGACCGTCCTAGAACATTCCTCAATTGTACCCACTCTGTTTCGAGTTGGATCAGGATCCAAGTACTCATATTCCACATCAAACCTTTCAATTATAACCATGGCTCCCTCCGGAGCAGCATTACTTGGACCAACCCAGTGAGTATTGTCAGGCCTGTTACCTCCTCTTCTTTTGACATAAGCCCCCAGCTTTCCCCTCTCAATCAAGTTCTGAACCTCTTGCTTCAAAGCTATACAATCATCAGTGGTATGGCCAGTGGCATTGTGATACTGGTAGAAAGAGTTATTGCGATGCTCCCTAGGAGATTGCAGTGTGGCTGGCCTTCTATAGTGCACCTCTTCCTTTGTTTTATCATAAATGGTGGCCACACTTTCTTTTAATTCTGCGAACCACTCCGGTTGGACCCATGACCCTCTCTTGTTTCTGGATTGCTGACTCTGAGCAGGAGCAGCTGGCTGAGACTGAGCTTTGGCCCTACCATGCCCCTGTTCGGTCTCCTTTTCCTTGTTTCCGGACTGATTCTGATTGGGATTCGGTGTCACCGGGGTAGACCTTACCTGCCTGTGCACCCTGGTTTTATTCGTCTCATCGACATTGATCTGTTTTCCAACCTGATTCAGCAACCCTCCCCATGTCATGGCCTTCTTTCTGGTCACTGAATCAGCCAAATTGCCAGGGTTCAAGCCTTGTCTTAGGGATGCTATTGCTACTTGTTCGAAGCAATCAGCCAGCCCGTTCTTGGTATTCACAAAACGACTTATGTATTCTTTTAAGGACTCATTTGGTTCCTGGGCACAATGGATTATTGCGTCTCCATTGCCCTTTAGCTCTTTACTCCATACGAACTGCCTTCGAAAGGCCACCCAAAAAGTATCCAAATTCTTAATACAACCCTGAGGCAGGTTGTTGTACCCTTTTTGAGCACTCTCCGTGAATGATTGGGAGAATGCCCTACAAAGTAGTTTATCATCGTTGTCAAAGTTCATCATGAAGTTTTTAAATTGTTCCAAATGGTTGTCCGGATCAGTACTGCCATCGTACTTTTCCATTTTAGTGCTGTCAAACCTCTTAGGGAGGTTTCCGGACAGAATTTTAGAAGATAATGGAGATTGCCTCCAATTTCTACTATGACTGAACACAGTATCCTCATTAGGAGTTGCAAAGATACCTGGTTCATTGTGAAAAGCGAAAGGATCCATCAGCATCCGGTCCACATGCCTCCGGCTATGAGATGACCCTTTACCAATATTCCTCTTCATCTTTCTATGTCTATCCCGTTTTTTTTGAATATTTCTTGGTCTGTTTTTGCTTTTTTTTAGTTCGACCCTCATTGCTGCTAGAGGATAAGGATTATTCAACTCCCTCATCGTACGAAGAGCTGTCAGAAGATTCTGAGCTTGAGTCAGAACTCTCCACTGGCTTAGGCCGGTGAGACTTCTTGGAGCTGGCATGAGTCTTTTTGGTACTCATATGAGTCTTTGAAGGCTCATGCTCCCTGGGGTTATCGGTGTGATGAGCAACTGATGCTTTGGATTTTTCTTTCAAGCCCATCTTAGCCTTTTCTTCCCTTAGAGCATCTATTTCACCCTTTAGCCTATCGCGCTCTTCGATAGTGTACTCATCGTTCTCACCCACCACTTCGAGCAAAGCTGGTGGTACTTCTGGATCATCCGAATTCATTCGGACAGACTTTCTTTGCTGGTTTTGAATGCTTGATTCAGGCACCCTCTTCTCCCACTGTGGTCGCCAATTTGGTAAGTATAATTATCGCCTGAGGGTAGGCTTGTAATTTGTTTGGTATTTTATAGAAGTATGTGGGTGTTTAATATTTAGAGTAGAGAGTAGAGAGACAATTAAGCTGCCTGGTTGCAGTTAATTTTCATTACCTACATTTAATGCAGGTGGTTGGGTATTTATACCTTTATGTTTGGGCCCTTATGGGCTTTCGGGTCATGTTTAATGGACCCGGGTCATGTTCAAAGACCCATGAGCTCTAAGTAGGAGAGCAAGTAGCGTAGTCAAGAAGTGTTTAGGTTTTTAGTACTTTTGTCATAGTTCGAACAATCCTATGGGCTAAGTATTCGAAGTGATCTGTCCGGTTCGGAGGCCTTAGACCGATCTGTCCCTGTCCGGGGAGCAGGCAGAATTCGGACTCATCAACATTCATCTTAATCGGATGCGTGGCCTTTTACTTTTTTTAATGACGAGATTGGCATATAAGAATTTTTGAATTCTAACTATATCTTTTGACAAAGTCTCTTGGAGGAAGTCAGATCAATTTCCTACAATTACCTTGAAGGTATGATGTTGACCGAATACGTTAGGTGGGCTACAGAAATCCAGTTTGATCCATCATAATCATCATAAATTCGTTATTCAGGATTAAGATATCCAGGATATGGTTCTTGTAAAAGAGGTCCATTGGAGAATATGTTGGATTTCCTTTGCCAGATCCTTACCAATAGCTCGGCCTCCAATCATTTTGAAGATTAGCCAATTACAAGGATGAAGAACTATTATATCATGGATGTGTTCAGCAAGGGCCCTATTAAGTTTAATCTCCAGTTAACAAATATGAAAAACTTTAGAAACCGAAACTATTGGTACCCTTAAGGTATGGATTCTGTTAAAAAATCATTGGTCTTTATCACGCACTAATAGTAATAACTTGGTATATGGGCTTCCTAATTGAACCCAAGAAAAAAAGACGAGCTCATATAAGAATTAGATTGTGTTGTTTAATAGATAGGCTTTCAACGTTCTAACGGTCTAGATCTTATTGTCTATTGTACTTTGATTTGTTGGACTAAGAGCTGCCGAAAAATGAGACCTTTACAATTCATAATCTTTCCGACCAAGATGTCATGTATGATTTTTTGGTGGAGCACAACGCATGTCATAGATTCGTGCAGTTTTCGAGGCTATTCTTTATGCTAAAAACCTATGAGTGTAATCATGGAAGATTTTATTGAGTAATGCATACTATTTTCCTTCTAATGAATAGTTATCATAAAGCGTTTTATATGGATACAAATGTGTGAATCGAGCCTGGAGGTAAATATTGGAACCATCTCAAAGTGTTACCACAGAAGGTCATGGAATAAGCTTAAAATAAGAGTCTATCATTGTTGTCAAACCCGAGCATCATATTTTGAAATTATACTATTTGGTGCTCGGTATTGATAAGATTTGAACTTAAGGAGGATTTTTTCGTATAAAATTATACTTAGAGAGATTAATTCGTAAATACAACTTCTTAATCACTAAAATTGTAGAGAGAGAAAGTCAACACATATATAGAGAGAGAGAAATAATATTTTAATAATGAACCACATTTCCCAAATCTGGTAGGGTCCTTTTATAGTACAAGTGATGGACCCCACAGGTCTAACTACCTCTTAATTACAAGCTCAACCCTTACTTTTACTGTTTAGCTACAATTAATCCTATTTCAATATTTACTTTACAATCCTTCCCCAACTTTATTGTTTCTTTGCAATTTTACCCTTATATTTTATTCTTCCTTATCAGTAGCCCCCAGTCCTTGTTAAAATATTTTTACAAGGACTGTGATGAAGCCTTCGAATTTCTTCTAGCCTTCTAATTTTCCTCAAGAAACATCTCATCGGAATTAACTTTTTGACCTTCTCAAAATAATCACTCTGTCTAGTAAACTTATTCCTCGAATTTTTCCCACAACAACCTTTTTCGTCAAACTTTTTCGTAACATTTTACCTCCTCGACAAAACTCACACCCCCCCAATCCTTGCAATTTGTTAGCAAAGACTAGAACATAGCCTAACCTCAATTTTTCCTCCTCGAATTAATCTCATCGAAACACTTCATATTGACACATTTTGTATCCTCGAAATATTCTCTTCGAAAACAATCATACGAGTATAGTTAGGCCCCTTAGTCTTGGCTAACTAATTGCGAAAACTGGATCGTATTTTAACATTCTTCGAATAATTCTTAGAGGATTAAATTACTTCGAATTTCCCCACGTCATCTTTCATATCCCAATCAACAATCTCCCGCATTTTCCTTGATGATGTCATCTTACAGAAAATTTTGTCACCAAATCGTTTTAGAAATATTATTACGCTTCCTAAAGTTTCTCATCATACCTTGTGCCTTTTCAGATTCTATCACAATTCTCGATTCAATACAATTGCACCTATATTGCCTATAACACCCCTAAGGCAAACAAAGGAAAATGTCCCCAGGCCTTTCTCTCCTCAAAATCCCACATGCTTCTATAAATACTTCCATTTCACATTTACAATCCAAACTATTATGTTCTAAACTTTCTAGAGAGAGAAAGCTAGCTTATGCCCCTAATCCTCGTCGAATTCCAGAGTGGCTACTGATTAGCAAAAAATTCGAAGAGAAAGTTGCTGTTGGTACCTACGTTAAGCCTCAACCTGAACCTCATGTAACCATTTTCTACGGGCCTTGGCCTCCATCGGAAAATTCTTTTGCAATCATACCCTTCGAAATTTCTTGTCAAACCCAAAATCCCAATCTTAATCCCCTCGAATCTATGGGTAAAGATAGACATGACAAACATTCTTCTGGCAAAATAAAAAGATATCACAAGGAAAAGAAAAGTTCCCAAGAACATAAACGTGCCAAATAAACCTCTTCGGAACCCCAAAATCTGAACCCAATTCCAATCAACAACAATCCTCCTCAAAAATTTGATGCCACTGGATCAGACCTTCCAGACACCCCCTCGATGACAGGGCGAGGAAGTCCAAGATTCTCTCTTTCTAGAATACAATAAATGACGATGAGGTAGAATCAGCAAGAAACAAAGCCTTAAAAAATAAAAGAAAATGAATCGTCTTAGAAAACCCTAACTCAGAGCCAAAAGAAATACCCATCGTGGAGAAAAGTAAATCTGATGGTCCTTCCTTGGACTCTTCTAGTCAAGTATCCACAGCCCCTCCAACAATTTACGAAGATAAATCTCTAAGGATTTCCCCAAAGTCCAAGGGTGATATCTCTAAGGTATACTTAAGGATTTCTTGTATAAAACTCCTCCTAAAAGGATATAGCCGTGAGACTTAAACCGGATACTCTGACCTCTGATTTATCAGTTAGTAAAATATCTCTTTCCAAAACGTTCACAATTTTTTACCTCCAATCTTCTGTAACAACATTTCTTTCCTCCTCTATCGACATCATTTTCTTTGAATTTCTTGTAACCGAAGAACACTCCTGAGTTATGAACCAAGGATGATTTTCTGATCGTGAAGCAGCTGCTAAAGAATGAGGAATCATATTTGCTTCTCTTTAAATATGCTCGTATCTAACTTCATCAAAACATAAAACCAGATCCTTCAACACTTTTAAATACTTGACTAGGTGATCCTTCATTGCCTCTGATTCTCCCAAAGCTTGGTTAATCACCAACTGCGAGTCGCTGATTAGCTTAACCATTTTTTCCCCACACACTTGAGCCAATCTCAACCCTGCTAACGCCGCCTTATACTCCGCATCATTATTTGTTGCTTTAAAACCAAAACGTATGGCCTGAAACATTGCTATCCCATCTGGGGAAATTAATTGAACTCCAGCACCACTTCCAGAAATATTCGACCCCCTATCAGTTCGAACCAACTATTCAGTCCTATCTTGCCGATCAATAATTTCGATGTCTGCTTGCTCCGAATGAAATTCAACCAAAAAGTCTACCAAGGCCTGAGCCTTTATAGTTGTTTGAGGCTTAAAGGTTATGTCAAACTCTCCCAATTCGACTGACCACTTCATCATTCTTCCTGATATATCCGACCTCTGCAACAAACCTTTTAGCGAGAATGTAGTTCAAACTACTATGGAATGCGCTTGAAAGTACGGTCTCATTTTTCGAGCAACTGTTACTAAAGCTAAAGCTAACTTCTCTAACTTCAAATACCGCTGCTCTGCATCTAGCAAACTCTTGCAATTTAGTATACCGGCTTTTAAACATCAAGATCTTTACGAAGTAATACAACACTGACAACAAAATCTGACACTGACAAATAAATAATTAACTTTTCTCCAAGCAAAGGTTTAGAAAGTATTTCCGGGGACAACAAATAATCCTGAATATGGCGAAACGCTTCAGAACATTCCTTGGTCCAAGTAAACTTATTGGCATTTCTGAGCACTTTAAAGAAAGGCGCACATTTATCCGAAGAGCGAGAGATAAACCTATTAAATGTCGCTAATCTTCCTGTAAAACTCTCGACTTCCTTAATATTTTGAGGATGAGTCATTGTCGTCAAAGCTTTTATCTGCTCTGGATCAACCTTTATCTCCTTTTCATTTACCATATAACCGATAAAATTTCCAGATCGAACACCAAAAATACATTTTTCCGGGTTCAATTTCAGATTGACCTTCTTGAAATTATTAAAAGTTTCTTCCAAATCAGAAAAATGGTCTTCGTCTTGTAAACTCTTTACATGCATATCGTCAATATACAATTCTACGTTTCGCCCAATCTGTCCCACAAAGGTTTTGTTTACCAAACGTTGATAAGTCGCCCCCGCATTTTTCAGTCCAAACGGCATTACCTTATATCAATATAATCCTCTCCCAGTAATGAACGATGTGCTATCTTCATCTTTCGCATCTAATTTGATATGATTATAACCTGAATATGCATCCATGAAAGACAATAATCAATTACCTGATGTATAATCCACTAACTGATCAATTCGAGGTACTTGAAATGGATCATTTGGACAAGCTCTATTAAGATCCGTGAAGTCTACGGACATTCTCCACTTGCCATTCTTTTTCCTGACTAAAACTGGATTCGAGGCCCATACAAGATATTGCGACTCTCTTATGGCCTATGGTTAATAACTGCTCGACCTCTGAAACTATAGCTGCAGACTTCTCCTGGGATACAAGTCTTCTTTTCTGTACGATGGGTCGAACATCACTCCGCACTCTTAGTTTATGACAAATTATTTCCGGAGGCACACCTGCAACATCTTCTGCACACCAAGCAAACATATTTAACTTTGTTGATAAAAATGCAATCAAATTTTCTCTGAACTCAAAAGAAATTTTTACTACTATTTTTAAAATTTTTCCATCATGAAAGTTGTACTCTTTATGATCATCATCCGGAACCAGAAACCCGGGGGACTCCCTTATATCATCACAGGGAGTTATTGTTGAGAGAGTCCCCTTTAGCTGCTATGATTTCTTCGATGCACCTTCTTGAACTTGGTTTGTGGACAAAGCTATCTGGTAGCATTCTCTAGCCATCTTCTGGGTACTCCTAATTGTTCCGATATTGTTTCCTACTACATACTTCAAACATTGGTGCACCATAGTGATAACGCCATGCATCCTTGAAAACCAGGGCCGACACGAGATTTCATTATAAGACGTTGGTGCATCTACTACTATAAAACAAACTTCAACTTCCTTTTTGAATGGTCCCCGGCTGAGCTCCACCAAGCACTCAAACTCCCCGACAACTATTTTTGTTGCTCCTGTAAAGCCTATTATAGTTCTTTCTGACCGCCGTATAACAGGTGGGTCGAAAATTCTCCTATAGGTGATCATGAACAAAATATTTGTAGAACTTCCCGTGTCAATCAATATTTCCTATACTTAATCACCAACTATCCCTGCAGTAATCACTATTGCATCCCTATGCGCGCCTGCTATATTCCTCACGTCATCATCATCAAAACATATAATTGGGGAGGGCAAACAATGTATCTGTACCGAAACCCCTACTTCCAATTGCGTAGTCAAGTTTACCACATGCCTCTTTCGCGAACTGTTAGAATTTCCTGCAATAGTATCCCCTCCAAAAATAGCCAGCGACTCAAAAAACACACAAAGATCATTCACTTTTCCTCTTGGAATAACTTCATTTACCATGTTAACATTGTTTTTTCCCACCTTAGGATATAAATATTATGTGGCAATATCAAAAGCATCGACTTCTTTGGAAATCACCATTGTTGTGTCAGCATTCTTTGGAACAGCCTTTACTGCTGTATTTTTTTGAGTGTGTTTTTTCACAAAATCCAATGACATGCCATTTTCAATTAAGGCTTGTACATCTTTCTTCAAAGCGATACACTCCTTAGTGTCATGCCCAATATCTTCATGGTACTTATAAAACCTATTAGTACTTCTGCTTTCCTGGGGTGTTTGGATAGGAAAAGGTTTTTGGAATTGTACGGTTGATTTTGCTTTGTCAAATATTGTAGCTACATATTCTGTTAACTCAGCGAAATAGTATGGACGAATCCACTTATTTCAAATAGGCCTAGTTCCCTGCTGCATGTTGTAGTTCTGCTGATTCGTTCGTGGCCTCGGTGGATATTGGCCCACCGCTTTAGGTTGCACATTAACACGAGGCGCTTAGCTACTAGACTTAAACCTCTGAAATTGATTCTGCTCTAGCTGATCACTTGATCCTTTCTCCGATGCTTGATTTTCTTCTATTAAAATTATCTTCTCAACTTGATCATGTAAAGCTCCAAAAGTCATCGCTTGACTCTCAACATTTGTATCATTCCAAAGTCCGGGAAGGAGTCCTATTCTGAAAGCTACTAATGCCACCTAGTCTTTGCAATATTCCATATCCGTTTTTGTTTTTACAAACCGGTAGGTGTAATTTTTCAAACTCTCCCCAACTCTTTGCCTGCAGTAAATTATCGTATCCCTATTAGCTCATAATTTCTTGCTCCCCACAAAATGTTGCCTGAAGATATTCCAGAACATATCAAAAAATTTAATAGAACCATGGGGTAGCCTGTTGTACCACTTAGAAGCAACTACCTTGAAGGTTTGAGAAAATGCCCGACACAGCAATTTATCATCATTATCAAAGTTGATCAAGAATTTTTTAAACTGCTCAATATAATTATCGGGATCCTGCGTTCCATCGAACTTTTCTAGCTTCGATAGATCAAAATGTTTTGGGAGATTTCCTGATAGGATTTCTGAGGACAAATGGGAAGCTTTAGTTATGACATGTCCTATAAACATTAGCCCTCGAATATTCATGACTCGGAAAATAAAGCCCCCCTCAGAAGGCAAGGTATACTGATGCTGCCACCCTGAATTCTGCTGGTCGACATTTTCATTCCTAGAAGGAAAATTTCTCTGGTTATAAACTTGCTCCCGAGCATGAACATTCTTTTCCTTCGGTGCTTTCCTCTCTGATACTCCAGATGCTTTTTTCCATGTCTCTTCTTTCAATGACTCCTTTCAGGAGACAAATCTAGCAAACTATAGCGAGAATAATCGCTTGAGTCAGAAGAATCGAAGTGGCGCTTTACTTTCTTTCTCGAAGAATGCCGACCACGCCCTCTGTACTAATCATCTTTACCACTAGGACGATGATATGCCTCACGCTCATCTTTTCCGTTGTCATTTTCTCTTTGAACTGTCGAACGAAGATTCCCCTAAACAGTTTATTTTTTTGCTTTCAATTTTTTGATTTCCATCAGCAACTCGTTTCTCCGAGCCACTAAAATTGACTCATCCATAATTTCTCCCTAAAACTGACCATCGTTCATTCCGAAGTACTCATTACTTCAGAAATTATTGTCGATGAGATTTTCCTCACAGTTATTGACATCCAAATCCTCCTGTTCATCTATCATCATGTTTGGATTCAAAAGAAATTTCGCGAAAAAGAAAACCTAAAAGCTGATTTTCGATTCCCACAGACGACGCCAATGAGAAGATCTGAACTTAAGGAGGAGTTTTTTGTATTGAATTATACTTAAAGGGATTAATTCGTAAATACAACTTCTTAATCACTAAAATTATAGAGAGAGAAAGTCAACACATATAGAGAGAGAAAGAATGTTATAATAATGAACCACCTTTCCCAAATCTGGTAGGGTCCTTTTATAGTACAAGTGATGGGCCGCACATGCCTAACTACCTCTTAATTACAAACTCAACCCTTACTTTTATTGTTTAGCTACAATTAATCCTATTTTAATATTTACTTTACAATCCTTCCCTAACGTTATTGTTTTTTTTGCAATTTTACCCTTATCTTTTATTCTTCCTTATCAGGCATGTCCTATACGGTTATATTTATTTATTTTGTATGGATCGAATCTTCCTGGAAAACTGCCTCTCGTTATCTTTGGTACCACTAGTAACGCTCCCATATGGTATATTTGGCTCCTTTTATATAGGGTGCTAAATTATACTAGACCATAATTGATGATGGGAGGTGCTCCATGCTTGGTAGAAAGGTTTGGCGGTACTACGAGAAAGTATGGTTAGACCATTCCCACTACCATGTTGTGCTTAGATTTATGGGGTATAATCTTGTTGATAACAAATAAGTGATCGGGTCAGTGAGTGAGCTTGATAATTTCTACGATAACGGTATCCGGGATTTTCAATCAAAATTTCCTTAAATTGTGCCTAAGAGCATCTATTTCTGATATTTTTCTCCTAGACTAGATGTTCTTTGCGGCCACTTTATGTCTAACTATCATACATTATCGTTAATTTTACTCTAGTTTTATACGTTAAAAGAGAAAAATAAAACCAATGAAAAGAAATTTACATGCTAACTCACTCTAATATTTAGTAGAAAAGTTATTGTCCAATTATCTAACATCTACTTAAAAAATAGATTGGAGTAGGGTTTTTAATATATTACTGAAAATTAGATTGACTACATATGTTAAGGAGTTAAATTTTTGTAAGGCAGTTTACTTAATAGAACAAACGTATATCTAGTAGTATTAGTATTATTGTCAAACGTTTAATGATGTTTCACCATTACGATTGATTCAGAAAATTTGAGACGGGACTCAAAAAATATGGCAAGGGAGATTGGATAAGCATATCCAGATTTTGTGTGACAACTAAAACGACAACTCAGGTTGCTAGCCATGCTCAGAAATATTTTGAGCGACTGAATAAATTCCCAAAAGGGAAGAAAAGGAAAACCAATCTCCACATCACTACTACTGGATCAGGATCAGACACTTTGTTAGGTGAGAGTAGTAGTTTTCCGATACAGTTTCCCACAACAGTAGTCAACCAGACCAATAGGATGGCGATATAACAAGGGGTTGCACCCGTGGTCGACCAGATCAATTCAGAGATGCCTCAACATGCTACTACTGCTCGCATGACCAACCAAGCTTGGACTCCTCTACCAAGAGCTCCTCCTCTGACACAAACTTGGATTCCTCCACTAGTAGCTCATTCTCCTTTGACCCAGACTTGGAATCCTGCACCAGTAGCTCCTCCTCCTTCGACCGAGGCTCATATTCCTCCACCAGCGGCTCCTCCTCCTTCGACCCAGGATCAGATTCCTCCACCATCGGCTCCTCTTCCTTCGACCGACTTTGGGTATCCGCCTCAGATTTCTAAAGGCCAAAGTTCAAATGGAAACGGAAATGATAGTGATGAATGGATGAATGGATGAATTATATCTTTTGGGATCAGATTTAGTGTTTAACATTAGTTTTCTTTAATTTTTTGAAATTGATTTATTTTAGTAGGAATTTTAGTTTGAATAATTTTAAATTTAATGTTTAGCATCTTTGTTGTGACAAATATTGGAACCGTCTGTTTTACCTTTTTTTAGCTTTGAAACATTACTATGGGTTGACTCGTCTTCCTTCTGCATGGAATTGTAAATTATTTTAAGTTTTAAATATTATTTACAAACATGTTATTCTACGATAGATAGTTACAAATGTAAGTTCAACTATTAAACTTGTGTCCATTATCTAAGAGAAAACAATTGTGGGACACTACAGTTTTAGCTCACATAAAAAATAAAAGAATTAGTATTCTCCACATCAAAAATTCTAAATACATTTTAGCTCATATAAAAAAATAATTTTTTTTAAAAAAGAAGTCAACGTTTTGAGTAATGAATATCAACGAGTAACCTAAGTTTTTTTATCCAACAAAAAAATTAATTCCGCAACCATTTTACTCATAATTATGTAACCATGTTTTAACACATCTAAAAATGTATATTTGTAACACAATTAAACGTAATTACGCAACCATATTTTGACAAACATCTATTCTTTTTTTACTTTTTATAGATATGGATCTAGAAGACTACGTTATTAAACAAACTAAAAATCTGGAACTAAAAACCAATGAACATATTAATGAAGTGGAAGAATCAAATGATATTCTTAAAGATCACATCTAAAAAACTGAAAATAAAAAATCAACGTATTTTAACAACCATTTACAACTCTACACATAACGAATGATTCACTTGAATGCTTTTTATCTCGTTTGATATCAAATCGGATGTCAACTAATTTTTATTTTCGATCAAATAACCATGATAACACTTAAGATCACCAACATATTTTTTAATAAACATATATCCATTCGATTGATAAATTGAAGTATAAATACTCCATGGAGATAATTCTGTCTCTTTCACCAAATAATGAAAAGTTAATTTTTCTTCTGATTTTAGTAAATCCATGTTCGATAGCATATCGCGACAAAGCAAGATGTACGAATTTAACACCACCTTCAATTACATGCCCTATACATTGAATACTATCAAACTAACTTCTAGCAGCAAGCTATTTTATCTTATGTCAAAGAAAATGAACATCCTAACAAGATTATTAAACAATCAAATCAATTTTATGTAATGATATTATATATCCAAATCAGCAACATCAACACCTAAATCTTTATTTTCAAAAAATTTAACAATCTGAATAACAATATCTTAACCTCTAATACAGACAACCAATGATATAAATTATATCCACATATAAAGAATAGTTCTTATATTTACTGAATGAATAATTGAAGCTAAAGCAACCCATGACCAGCCAATCCCACTTGCTTAGTACGAAATCAACCATAGTTTCATAATTCACGAAATTACTATGTGTACTAAAATACATCATTGTTTTGTTAAAAAAATAAACAATAATGACAATGCAAACTTACAAATAAACAAAATAAAAGAAAAAACAATTATGATTATTTTCGCACCCAACTTTTGCATATTTCTACAACCAAAATGCAAAAAAGAGAAAATACATATTACACCACTTAGGTTATACATAATTACACAACACAACAGCACTTAATAATTACACTATAAAAATTGTACTTAATTTTGCAACCAAACACACCAACTAAATACGCAACCGAAATGTACATCATTTCGCTATCTAACAACACTAACTAATTACAAAACTTAAATGAACTTAACTACACAACAAGACCTACAAAAACAAATCCCAAAATTTGTGTACATAAAATCACTATTTCCAAATAGTTTCAAAATATTTACGTGAATATATGAAATCAAAGAATCAACATTGATAAGGACCATATTATCACCAATAAGCTACTAGACCAGAATTTATTTTGTACCAATATACTAAATATGTAATATCAAGAGTATTTCATGTCATAATATATTTACGAATTTGTGTTGTATGGACTTGTGTAATCCAAAATGGGCTAACGGACAATGTAAGCCCACTTGGGCTGATGGTATTTATATAAAGCTTTTTTAGGTTGAAGAACAAATCTAAGGATCATCGTTAATAAATGTTGTTTGCCCCATATTTGTTTTTTCTTCATCTTCAATCATATAATTCAACTTTCTATCATTTTACAATATTATCTTATAACCATATTTTAATTTAAAGTATATATATAATGTCCTTTAAATCTTTCTCAATGTGGCCTCTTACTCTTTTCTAGACGGGGTTGGTTTTATAGTCATGCTTGCGTTAAATAAGTTGGTGACATCTTACTATTTTTAAATATGGACTTGGTTTATAACAATGTTCATATTTAAGGTTCTTTAAAACCTAGTCTTTATAGTATTCTTAGTGGGCTCTTACACTATTATAATTGAAGTTGGGTTATAACCACATTCTTTTTAATCGGTGCGTGACCTTTTACATTTTTTAATGACGAGATTGGCATATAAGAATTTTTTATTTCTAACTATATCTTTTGATAAAGTCTCTTGGAGAAAGTCAGATCAATTTCCTACAATTCCCCTGAAGGTATGATGTTGACCGAATATGTTAGGTGCGCTACAGAAATCCAGTTTGATCCATCATAATCATCATAAATTCTTTATTCAGGATTAAGATCTCGAGGATATGGTTCTTGTAAAAGAGGTCCATTGGAGAACATGTTGGATTTCCTTTGCCAGATCCTTACCAATAGCTCGGCCTCGAATCATTTTGAAAATTAGCCAATTACAAGGATGAAGAACTATTATATCATGGATGTGTTCAGCAAGGGCCCTATTATGTCTAATCCCCAGTTACCAAATATGAAAAACTTTAGAAACCAAAACTATTGGTACCCTTAAGGTATGGATTTTGTTAAAAATCATTGGCCTTTATCACGCGCTAATAGTAATAACTTGGTATCAGGGCTTCCTAATTGAACCCAAGAAAAAAAGACGGGTTCATATGAGAATTAAATTGGGTTGTTTAATAGATAGGCTTTGAACGTTCTAACGGTCTTGATCTTATTGTCTATTGTACTTTGATTTGTTGGAGTAAGAGCTGCCAAAAAATGAGACCTTTACAATTCATAATCTTTCCGACCAAGAGGTCATGTATGATTTTTTGGTGGAGCAAGACGCATGTCATAGATTCGTGCAGTTTTTGAGGTTATTCCTTATGCTAAAAACCTATGAGTGTAATCATGGAAGATTTTATTGAGTAATGCATACTATTTTCCTTCCAATGAATAGTTATCATAAAACGTTTTATATGGATACAAATGTGTGAATCGAGCCTGGAGGTAAATATTGGAACCATCTCAAAGTGTTACCACAGAAGGTCATGGAATAAGCTTAAAATAAGAGTCTATCATTTCCGTCAAACCCAAGCATCATATTTTGAAATTATACTATTTGGTGCTCGACATTGATAAGATTTGAACTTGAGGAGGATTTTTTCGTATTGAATTATACTTAGAGGGATTAATTCGTAAATACAACTTCTTAAACACTAAAATTGTAGAGAGAGAAAGTCAACACATATAGAGAGAGAAATAATATTATAATAATGAACCACCTTTCCCAAATCTGGTAGGGTCCTCTTATAGTACAAGTGATGGGCCCCACAGGCCTAACTACCTCTTAATTACAAGCTCAACCTTTACTTTTACTGTTTAGCTCCAATTAATCCTATTTCAATATTTACTTTACAATCCTTCCTAACTTTATTATTTCTTTGCAATTTTACCCTTATATTTTATTCTTCCTTATAAGTAGCCCCCCGTCCTTGTTAAAATAGTTTTACAAGGACTGTGATGAAGCCTTCGAATTTCTTCTAGCCTTCTAATTTTCCTCAAGAAACACCTCATCGGAAATAAATTTCTGACCTTCTCAAAATAATCATTCTGTCTTGTAAACTTATTCCTCGAATGTTTCCCACAACAACCTTTTTCGTCAAACCTTTTTGTAACATTTTACCTCATCGACAAAACTCACACAGCCCCCAATCCTTGCAATTTGTTAGCAAAGACTAGAACGTAGCCTAACCTCAATTTTTCCTCCTCGAATTAATCTCATCGAAACACTTCATATTGACACATTTTGTATCCTCGAAATATCCTCTTCGAAAATAATCATACGAGCATAGTTAGGCCTCTCACTCTTGGCTAACTAATTGGAAAAACTGGATCGTATTTTAACATTCTTCAAAAAATTCTTAGAGGAGTAAATTACTTTGAATTTCCCCACGTCATCTTTCATATCCCAATCAACAATCTCCCGCCTTTTTCTTGATGATGTCATCTTACAGAAAATTTTGTCACCAAATCGTTTTAGAAATATTATTACGTTTCACAAAGTTTCTCATCATACCTTCTGCCTCTTCACATTCTATCACAATTCTCGATTCAATACAATTGCACCTATATTGCCTATAACACCCCTAAGGCAAACATAGGAAAATGTCCCCATGCCTTTCTCTCCTCAAAATCCCACATGCTTCTATAAATACTTCTATTTTATATTTACAATCCAAACTATTATGTTCTAAACTTTCTAGAGAGAGAAAGCTAGCTTATGCCCCCTAATCCTCATCGAATTCCAGAGTGGCTACTGATTAGCAAAAAATTCAAAGAGAAAGTTGTTGCTGGTACCTACGTTAAGCCTCAACCTGAACCTCTTGTAACCATTTTCTACGGGCCTTGGCCTCCGTCGGAAAATTCTTCTGCAATCATACCCTTCAAAATTTCTTGTCAAACCCAAAATCTCAATCTCAATACCCTCGAATCTATGGGTAAAAATAGACATCACAAACATTCTTCTGGAAAAATAAAAAGACATCACAAGGAAAAGAAAAGTTCCCAAGAACATAAATGTGCCAAATAAACCTCTTCGGAACCCCAAAATCTGAACCCAACTCCAATCAACAATAATCCTCCTCGAAAAGTTGATGCCTCTGGATCAGACCTTCCAGACACCCCCTCGATGACAGGGCGAGGAAGTTCATGATTCTCTCTTTCTAGAATACAATAACTGACGATGAGGTACAATCAGCAAGAAACGAAGCCTTAAAAAACAAAGGAAAAGGAATCATCTCAGAAAACCCTAACTCAGAGCCAAAAGAAATACCCATCATGGAGAAAAGTAAATCCGACGGTCCTTCCTTGGCCTCTTCTAGTCAAGTATCCACAGCCCCTCCAACAATTTCTGAAGAGCAATCTCTAAAGATTGCCCCAAAGTCCAAGGGTGATATCACTAAGGTCTACTAAAGGATTTCTTGTATAAAACTCCTCCTAAAAGGATATCACCGTGAGACTTAAACCGGATACCATGGCCTCTGATTTATCAGTTGGTAAAATATCTCTTTCTAAAAAGTTCACAATTTTTTACCTCCAATTTTCTGTAACAACATTGCTTTCCTCCTCTATCGACATCAATTGCTCTGAATTTCTTGTAACCGAAGAACACTCTTGAGTTATGACCCAAGGATGATTTTCTGATCGTGAAGCAGCTGCTAAAGAATCAAGAATCATATTTGCTTCTCTTCAAACATGCTCGTATCTAACTTCATCAAAACTTAAAACCATATCCTTCAACACTTTTTAATACTTGACTAGTTGATCCTTCATTGCCTCTGATTATCCCAAAGTTTGGTTAATCACCAACTGCGAGTCGCTGATTAGCTTAACCATTTTTGCCCCACACACTTGAGCCAATCTCAACCCTGCTAACGCCGCTTCATACTCCGCCTCATTATTTGTTGCTTTAAAACCAAAACGTATGGCCTGAAACATCGTTATCCCATCTGGGGAAATTAATTGAACTCCAGCACCACTTCCAGAAATATTCGACCCCCTATCAGTTCGAACGAACCATTCAGTCCTATCTTGCCGATCAACAATTTCCATGTCTGCTCGCTTCGAATGAAATTCAACCAAAACGTCTGCCAAGGCCTGAGCCTTTATAGTTGTTCGAGGCTCAAAGGTTATGTTAAACTCTCCCAATTCGACTGACCACTTCGTCATTCTTCCTGATACATCTGGCCTCTGCAACAAACCTTTTAGCGGGAATGTAGTTCGAACTACTATAGAATGCGCTTGAAAGTACAGTCTCATTTTTCGAGCAGCTGTTACTAAAGCTAAAGCTAACTTCTCTAACTTCAAATACCGCTTCTCTGCATCCATCAAACTCTTGCAATGTAGTATACCGGCCTTAAAACATCAAGATCTTCACGAAGTAACACAACATTGACAATAAAATTTGACACTGACAAATAAACATTAACTTTTCTCCCAGCAAAGGTTTAGAAAGTATTTCCGGGGACAACAAATACTCTTGAATATGGCGAAACGCTTTAAAACATTCCTCCGTCCAAGTAAACTTACTAGCATTTCTGAGCACTTTAAAGAAAGGCACACATTTATCCGAAGAGCGAGAGATAAACCTGTTCAATGCCGCTAATCTTCCTGTAAAAATATCGACTTCCTTAATATTTTGAGGAGGAGTCATTGTCGTCAAAGCTTTTATCTGCTCTGGATCAGCCTCAATCCTTTTTTCATTTACCAAATAACCGATAAAATTTCCAGATCGAACACCAAAAATACACTTTTCCGGGTTCAATTTCAGATTGAATTTCTTCAAATTATTAAAAGTTTCTTCCAAATCAGAAAAATAGTATTCATCTTGTAAACTCTTTACCAGCATATCGTCAATATACAATTCTACATTTTGCCCAATCTGACCCACAAAGGTTTTTTTACCATACGTTGATAAGTCGCCCCCGCATTTTTTAGGCCAAACGACATAACCTTATAGCAATATAATCCTCTCCCAGTAATGAACGATGTACTTTCTTCATCTTTTGCATCTAATTTGATATGATTATAACCTGAATAGGCATCCATGAAAGACAATAATCGATTACCTGATGTATAATCCACTAACTGATCAATTTGAGGTACTTGAAATGGATCATTTGGACACGCTCTATTCAGATCCGTGAAGTCTATGCACATTCTCCACCTGTCATTATTTTTCCTGACTAAAACTGGATTCGAGGCCCATATAGGATATTGCGACTCTCTTATGGCCTATGCTTTTTAACTGCTCGACCTCTGAAACTATAGCTGCAGACTTCTCCTGAGATACAGGTCTTATTTTCTGTACGATGGGTCGTACATCACTCTGCACTCTTAGTTTATGATAAATTATTTCTGGAGGCACACCTGTAACATCTTCTGCACACCAAGCAAACTTATCTAACTTTGTTGATAAAAATGCAATCAATTTTTCTCTAAACTCAAAAGAAAGTTTTACTCATATTTTTAAAATTTTCCATCATGAAACTTGTACTCTTTATGATCATCATCCAGAACCAGAAACCCGAGGGACTCCCTCGGATCATCACAGGGAGTTATTGCTGAGAGAGTCCCCTTTAGCTGCTATGCTTTCTCTGATGCACCTCCTTGAACTTGCTTTGTGGACAAAGCTATCTGGTAACATTCTCTAGCCATCTTCTGGCTACTCCTAATTATTCCGATATTGTTTCCTACTACATACTTCAAACATTGGTGCACTGTAGAGATAACGCCATGCATCCTTGAAAACCAGGACCGGCCCAAGATTGTATTATAAGACGTTGGTGCATCTAAAACTATAAAAAAAACTTCAACTTCCTTTTTGAATGGTCCCCGACCGAGCTCCACCAAGCACTCAAACTCCCCGACAACTATTTTTGATGCTCCTGTAAAGCCTATTATAGTTCTTTATGACCGCCGTATAACAGGTGGGTCGAAAATTATCCTATAGGTGGTCATGAACAAAATATTTGCAGAACTTCCCGTGTCAATCAATATTTTTTATACTTAATCACCAGCTATCCCTGCAGTAATCACTACTACATCCTCATGTGGGCCTGCTATATTCCTCATGTCATCATCATCAAAACATATAATTGGGGAGGGTAAATGATGTATCTGTGCTGAAAACTCTACTTCCAATTGCGTAGTCAAGTTTACCATATGCCTCTTTCGCGAACTGTTAAAATTTCCTACAATAGTATCCCCTCCAAAAATAGCCAGCGACTCAAAAAATACACAAAGATCATTCACTTTTCCTCTTGGAATAACTTCATCTACCATGTTAGCATTGTTTTTTCCCACCTCAAGATATAAATATTCTGTTGCAATATCAAAAGCATCGACCTCCTCGGAAATCACCATTGTTGTGTCAGCATTCTTTGGAACAACCTTTACTGCGGTATTTTTCTGAGTGTGTTTTTTCACAAAATCCAATAACATGCCGTTTTCAATAAAGGCTTGTACCTCTTTCTTCAAAGCGATACACTCCTTAGTGTCATGCCCAATATCTTTATGGTACTTATAAAACCTATTAGAACTTCTGCTTTCCCGGGGTGTTTGAATATGAAAAGGCTTTTGGAATTGTATGGTTGATTTTGCCTTGTCAAATATTGTAGTTAAATTTTCAGTTAACTCAGTGAAATAGTTTGGACGAATCCACTTATTTCAAATAGGCTTAGTTCCTCGTTGCATGTTGTAGTTCTGCTGATTCGTTCGTGGCCTCGGCAGATATTGGCCCACCACTTTAGGTTGCACATTAACCCGATGCGCTTAGCTACTAGACTGAGACCTCTGAAATTGATTCTGCTCTAGTTGATCACTTGATCCTTTCTCCGATGCTTGAGTTTCTTCTACTAAAATTCTCTTCTCAACTTGATCAAGTAAAGCTCCAAAAGTCATCGCTTGAATCTCAGCCATTGTATCATTCCAAAGTCCGGGGAGGAGTCTCATTCTGAAAGTTGCTAATGCCACCGAGTCTTTGCAATATTCCATATCAGTTTTTATTTTTACAAACCGGTTGGTGTAATTTTTCAAACTCTCCCTAACTCTTTGCATGCAGTAAATTATCGTATCCCCATTAGCTCGGAATTTCTTGCTCCCCACAAAATGTTGCCTGAAGATATTCTAAAACATATCAAAAAATTTAATAGAACCCTGGGGTAGCCTGTTGTACCACTTAGATTCAATTCCTTTGAAGGTTTGAGAAAATGCCCGACACAGCAATTTATCATTATCATCAAAGTTGATCATGAAATTTTTAAACTGTTCGATATAATTATCGGAATCCTGCGTTCCATCGAACTTTTCTAGCTTTGATAGATCACAATGTTTTGGAAGATTGCTTGATATGATCTCTGAGGACAAAGGGGAAGCTCTCCAGTTATGACATGTCCTATACACATTAGCCATCGAATCTTCATGACTCAGAAAATAAAGCCCCCCCTCGGAAGGCAAGGTATACTGATGCTGCCACCTTGAATTATGTTGGTCGAAATTTTGATTCCCAGAAGGAAAATTTCTCTGGTTATAAACTTGCTCTCGAGCATGAACATTATTTTCCTTCGGTGCTTTCCTCTCCGAAATTCTTCCTCTCTGATACTCCACATGCTTTTTTCCATGTATCTTCTTTCGATGACTCCTTTCAGGAGACAAATCTAGCGAATTATAGCGAGAATAATCGCTTGAGTCAGAAGAATCGAAGTGGCGCTTTACTTTCCTTCTCGAAGAATACCGAACACGCCCTTTGTACTGATCATCTTTACCAGTAGGACGATGATATGCCTCACGCTCATCTTTTCCGTTGTCATTTTCTCTTTGAATTTCCGAACGAAGATTCCCCTGAACAGTTTATTTTTTTGCTTCTAATTTTTCGATTTCCATCAGCAACTCGTTTCTCCAAGCCACTAAAATTGACTCATCCATAATTTCTCCCGAAAACTGACCATCGTTCATTCCGAATTTCTCACTACTTCGGAAATTATTGTCGATGAGATTTTCCTCACAGTTATTCACATCCAAATCCTCCTGTTCATCCATCATCCTGTTTGGATTCAAAAGAAATTTTGGGAAAAAGAAAACCTAAAAGCTGATTTTCGATTCCCACAGACGACGCCAATAATAAGATCTGAACTTAAAGAGGAGTATTTCGTATTGAATTATACTTAAAGGGATTAATTCGTAAATACAACTTCTTAATCACTAAAATTATAGAGAGAGAAAAGTCAAAACATATAGAGAGAGAAAGAATGTTATAATAATGAACCACCTTTCCCAAATCTGGTAGTGTCCTTTTATAGTACAAGTGATGGGCCGCACAGGCCTAACTACCTCTTGATTACAAACTCAACCCTTACTTTTATTGTTTAGCTACAATTAATCATATTTTAATATTTACTTTACAATCCTTCCCTAACGTTATTGTTTTTTTTTGCAATTTTACCCTTATCTTTTATTCTTCTTTATGAGGCATGTCCTATACGGGTATATTTATTTATTTTGTATGGATCAAATCTTCCTGGAAAACTGTCTCTCGTTATCTTTGGTACCACTAGTAACACTCCCATATGGTATATTTGGCTCCTTTTATATAGGGTGCTAAATTATACTAGACCATAATTGATGATGGGAGGTGCTCCATGATTGGAAGAAAGGTTTGGCGGTACTACGAGATAGTATGGTTGGACCATTCCTACTACCATGTTATGCTTAGACTTATGGGGTATAGTCTTGTTGATAATAAATAAGTGATCGGCTCAGTGAGTGAGCTTGATAGTTCCTACGATGACGACATCCGTGATTTTCAATCAAAAGTTCCTTAGATTGTGCGTAAGAGCATCTATTTCTGAGATTTTTCTCCTAAACTAGATGTTCTTTGCGGCCACTTTATGTCTAACTATCATACATTATCGTTAATTTTTAACCAAGACAAAGGAACCCTCATCATTTTCCTCAAAGCGATCCTTGTTATGAGGATAATGGATTTTAGATTGCAGTTATTGGTGATATATGATTCCAATGATATTTCATTTATGGGATGGATATTAAACAACAACGATCAAGTTTTTGATGGAAAAAACTTACATAAATAAGTTTGATGCATGTTATTGAGTTGTTTTTTATCGCTGCAATAGAAATCGCTATGGTAGTAGCAACAGTGACATATTACACAACATTTGTTGCTGAAATATACTTGGAGATGGCAGTATGAGTTGTATATTATGGTACAAACAATATGATTTTGAATTAAGATAGAAGAAACTAGGACTTGCTTTGTCGTGGCGGTAACATGATTTTATGTTGCGGTGGTAGTATCTAAGGTTTGCAGTATGACGAAGACAAAGAATTTGGCGATGTGACAGTAGAAGCCAAGGTTTGTGTTGCGGTTGTGGTGGATATGTTTTTTCCTTGTAATGAAAGAATAAAAGTTAGTAGTCGAGACTTTCAACATGATAGAGATCGCATTTTTCTATTTTGATAGTGGTAATACATAGTTTTGATTTATGTTTTTGAAGAAAGTCTTATGGTATACTTTGATTACCATGGAAGACATTAATGATGTGTTTGATGAATTTCGGCCTAGTGATATAGCCTTCAAACACGGATAACTAGATTTTTAAACAAGTAGATTAATAAATATTAAAATAGTTTGGTGTATATGGAAGCGAACATCTCGAGCTTCTAGTTTGGAGTTATCATTTATAGTTAGATTATAATCATAATTATTGCATTAATTAAATAGTAAGTAGTCAGTACATTATTTTTAGAATGCTATTTATAGTTTCCTTACTCCTTAAGCGCATTTCCAAAACCTTATAAACTAAGGTTTGATCACGGTGCATACATTAGCGCTTGCCCGATCTCCTTTACATTACTAGGGCTCGATTATATTACATGATGAGCTTGGTTACAGCTCGGATTTGGAAATGATATAAATTGGGCTTGTATCACAACCGAGCTACAAAGGCTCGACCAACCGTAAAATATTAAGCCTGATCATTTGGCCAAAATCCCAACCCAACATTTTTTGATCGATGAATACAAATCATGCAAGAAATCAGTACAACTGCACTTGGAAATATTTATACTCCTCCCTCATTATATTCGCAAAGGCTATTGGGTTACCAAGGATGCCTAATGTTTTAAATAACCAAACCTGAGCTGTTAATGGGATGAACATGTAAATTACCCAGACCTATAATTAAATGGCTCGGGTGAATGCTTATATCTGCACCGTGATAAAGTTTTAGTTTATACAGATTCATGAACATGCTTAAGTAACACATTCTATCATATTAATGCCAGTCAGCATGTTACATAATTATACTAAATGAATATGTTACAACTATAGCCTAATATTAAAAAGATCTCTACTATAGAGGTTAGTATCACAATCTATTCTTCTCTAAACACCAATTGTAATTAGATTAGAACCCTAGTTACCTTGTTTCGTTCAGATACTATTCATGTTATTTTCTTCTGGATGGTTCCCACTAAGATATTTCTTACAGTAGATGATATAGTCACCTTAGCCCTTGATGATATTTCCACCAATAAATTGGTTTCAGAAGGTTGTTTATATTATTCCAAATTTAGGAATGTTATTGAGAATAATTGGCTAAAAAAATTCAGAACGCTACCTCTGAAGATTATGAAGAAGGTGTGGCAATGGAGTTTTTTATATATCTCAAACTTGAGTTTCTCATTTCTAAATTGTGTAATTGATGTTCACGGGGCATCGTATTTATCCATCTTATATTTATTGAATTTGGATATTAGGTTCCTTAATATGAATTATAAATCTAATATGGACAAGGTCATGTTAATTTGGGTTCGGCTACGATATTTATGAGATAATCCAAGTGTGTCGGTCCTGCAAAATGGTAGTCATTTCCGATGGCTGACTAGGCTAAGGTTTGGTCATTTAAAGTTATAAGTAAATTATTTGGACATTAGGTGATATTATATGTGGACCCGAAATAGGTGACATACTGATGTGATATGGGCTGGCTAACTCTTTTATTGCTTTATTGGGTAATTTTGGTGGTTTGGTTATGGTGTTAAATTGTATGGAGCTGGAACATGCATGTTTATTATTTATCCTCTCTATGATAGTGAGAAGAATATATTCAGATTTTCATATCAGACTGAGAATGATCACGATACGAGCGACACCTTCTAGATTTGCTAGTCGACTTGAGATCATAGCATTTCTTCAACTCTTTCGCCCTTAATATATTGGCAAAATAATAATATGACGAATACTCGCGTTTGGAAGAATGATGATAGCAGTTTCTTATCATGGAAGTGGTTGCGTCATCTCCTTCTTTAAACTTATTGGGTTTATCATCATGATGAATGATATATCTAAGGTCTATCAGCGGTTGGGAACATTAAATTTTATAATATACACTTATCCTACCTTACGAAAGGCAAGACATATATTATTTTTATATTTTATGCAAACATTAAATTTTATAATATACACTTATCCTACCTTACGAAAGGCAAGACATATATTATTTTTATATTTTATGCAACACACGATATAATTTAGTATGAAATTTTCCTACCATGTGCAAAACATGCCAGATTTTAGTAGAATTGTTTTTACCTTTTATAAGACATGGCACATTTTAGTATACAATCTTCATGCCTTGTGCATGACCATACCTATTTTAGTATAGAATCTTCACATTTTGTGCTCCGAAAAGTAAATTTAGTAGAAAATTTTAATACGATATGTATTATATAAAACAATTTGGAGAACTTTTTTGTGCAAAGCATAAGATTGTAGTAGACCATTTTCCTATATTGTTCAAGTTATGGTTCAATTTAGTATACCATTTTTATGTATATGCAAGGCGGGACATATTTTAGTACTCATTGTTTCTGCCTTGTTCAATACATATTATATTTTTCTATATATTATATTTTTATACGGTGCAGAACAATACGTGTTTTAATGGTCTACTTTCATGCCTTGTACCATGCATGTGGATATTATTATCGATCATTTTCCTATTTTGTCTAATAAATGAAAAAAAATTAAATTATTTTTTTATTAGGTAAGGTATGACAAATTTAATAAATTATTTTTCGTATTTTGTTAATGGCTTGAGAGATTCTTTTAAATATTCGTAACTTTTATTTTAATTGATATTTGGATTAAAAAAGTATCATACTAATACTGAATATTAATTATGAAAATAAGAAATATATGCATGGAAACACCAATTTAATTCAACGATGGAAAGGGAAAGAATAATTAAAATGATCAACAATTTTGCAAGATTTATATTGGAAACTATTTTATAATATAATGTTTTCCTTTAAAATGTTTATTTTTTTTGGGGTTATTACTAATAGATATCTAAAACCAAACTCAATTATCACTCCCCAATAAAAAAAGTTAATAATTACTAATTAGTATCTTAACCTAGTTTTTTAACTAAAACATTTTTAATACGAAATTATTTCTATCACACTCAACCCTCTCTTTCTTTGAGTGTTTTTATGATTTGTTTTTTTGTTGTGATTAAATTTTTTAAAAGTTCATTTTTTCAAATCAGAGCTCGGAGAAATTATCCGAAAATACTATTGTTCAATACGAACAACACTAGATTTACGAGTGATAGTTGTAGAATTATTTTATGAGACCAATTAACCATTTTTTTACGGTTTATATTTTCTTTAACCGTTCAAAATCCTCATTGAATTTTAATTGGCTATTCGCATTACACGTTTAAATAACTTTTTTACCTTAATTCACATTTCGTATTCATTCAACCATTGTTTCCTAATACCCATTTATCTATTATTCGCAATACACATTTAGATATTTGTTTTACCATTAAATTGTATTAAGTATTTTATTTAATTCATATTCGACATTTGTGTATACAACGATTTACAATTCATATATAAACAAAAAAAGTTTTATTGTATCTTTAATCGACATCTTATATATTTTACAACTTTAATTTCATAATTTAACATTTGCTCATAATTCTCAATTTATATTTTATAATTGATTTTTTTTTAATTTATGAGTCTAAATTTTAACAAAAATCCCAAAACATAAACAAATGAAATAATTGGAAATAATAAAAATTATTAATATCCAAAAATAACGAAATAAATACATACTATAAAAGACACAATGAAAAAACTCTGAAGATAAAATAAAATAAAACAAAACAAAACAAAACAAAAAAAAACTAGATAAAATATTGAATAATGTTATTCTCAAAAAAATCATATCCTACTCATTATAATTGCTATTAAATTATTTAATATTCTAAAATTTAAACCCCATACCTAAATACTTCACAAATACATTGAATATTTAGTAATCTCTTCTCAATAATCCTCTACCGAATTATATTAAACATTTTTCAGACACTACACATTTCACTTTTATTATTAAACGTACCATCGATTATTTAGGATATGATATTTTTCGAAAGTTTATTAGTTAGTTGATATAAATATAAACTTTCAAATCACGTAATTCTTATTGTCATTCCTGATGGTTAAATAAATAGTTTTTTTAAAATATTAAATATAAATAAATAAAGTTATTAGAGTTAGGAACATTCTTGAAAGTATTTAAATACATCCACAAAAAAACTTAAATAAAATAAAATAAAAATACCGAAAATACAACAAAATACGTAAAACTATCAAAATATATAAAATTACAGTGTGATGTCAAAAAAACTCACATCGGTGATACGGAAACCAAAAATAGACTGAAATCTCAGAAAAAGAAAGAAAAAAAAAATACGAACTGGTACTAGATTAGGAAGACCCGTAATAAAGACGGTCAAATAGAAAAACGAAAATATAACCAGGAGAAACATAGTCTCAAAAATATAAAAGAAACAATTTTTTTTAAAAAAAACTTTAAAATAAATAAAGGCGTTCATATATTTTCCTGGGGCATACCCCGAGGTAATACAACAACAAAGAGAAAAAAATGTCAAAATGCCATAGAACAGAGATATGGCACAATAGGAAAAAAACGAAAGCAACGCGGATTTCATGCTCTAACGACTAGGTGGCTGGGAATGACTCCAAATATCTCAAATCATAAATCCTTACTCCACTCCATACTGAAAATACCTGCAATTAAAACAATGATTGTGCTAGTTTTAAATAATATTTTTATGGCCAACTAATCTTGGTATCATGGAATCTGTATCCGAGGTCCGATAAGATTTGGAATGATATCGATGATGTCAAGGCCGGAACGGATCCAAATATTCTTGAATTTTGTTCTTTCCAAACGTGGTATATGACAGCGTTAAAACAAGTACGCCAAGTACATTGATTTTGAGTGTTGGACCATCTTAACGCTTCGAAGAACCAAGATTGCTAGCAAGATAAATGGAATGAAAATCCAAGTTTAATATTGTAAAAATCTAGATACTCTGAGCGAAACTACATTCAAAGAGGATATGAGATGTAGATTCTGTATCAGAGTTACAAAGGGTGCAAACAGTGGGGGTATTATAACCCCAACTTATAATCTTGTCTCTAGTGATAAGCTTACCCTTTAAAGCCAACGAAGATATAAAAGAATGACGTGAAATGTTGTATTTATTCCATACTTATCCCTCCCATCCCTTTTATGGGACAGGCTTACGAATATCGTTGTATGTGGATTTTATTGTGAACTTGTTGCATCATTCCTTAGTCACCCAGAATGGAACATCATTCGAGTGGATGTTAGGATGGGGGAGAGATAATAAGCTTGTTGATTTCTTCAAGAGGTGCGCGGCTTTGAGCCCTAGCCAATCTTAAATTTGCAGGCCACTTCCATTCACCATTTCTGATGATGTCAGAAACCTTTAGATTATTTCCCAGACGGAAATCTCTTATGACGTCAGGGCCATAGTAGATAGCTAGTGACGAGGGAAGGAGCCACGAATCATGCTAGAGAGAAGTGTTCATTCCAATTCCGATAGCCAACCTGAACAAATTACGAGCCAAGGGGAAAAGACAAAGAATTTTCCTCCAGATCCAAGAGGGAGATGAGCCAATTTGTACATCCCAAAAACTTTTATTTTTAATCTTTTCAGATTTAATCCATTCACACAAGAAGGAATGGTTCTGATTACTGAAAATAGACCAGAGGTGCTAAGGACAACTGCTTGATTCCAGATTTTTAGGTCTAGAATCCCAAGGCCGCCCTCTTTAAAATGAGTGGTAACAGTGGACCGGGACACTTTGGTCCCATGGCTTTTCATAGAAGATCCAGACCAAAGAAAGTGATGAAGGTATTGGCCTAACTCTTTGATTATTCTAGAAGAAATGATGAAGATCGAAGACCAATATACGTGTCCAACAAATAAGACCGATTTGATTAACTGGAGTCTTCCTGCGTTTGAGAGATGCTTGGAAGTCCACGAATCAATACGAGAGGTTATTTTGTATAGAAGAGGGCGACAATCAGAGTGAGTAAGTCTACCAGTGAGAAGGGGAACTCCTAGGTATTTCATTGGGAGAGAGCCTTCAGGGAAGTTCAAGATCGACAAAAGATTCGATCTAAGGTGGTGGTCAATTCCAGAGAAAAAGATATGACTTTTCGCGGGATTGAACTTTAAGCCAGAGAGAAAGTAGAAGTCATCCAGAGCTTCTTTAATGAGATTAAGGGAAAGGGTGTCTCCATGACAGAAAATTATCAGATCATCTGCAAAGCAGAGGTTTATAATTTTCTGCTTGTGACATTTCCAATGAAAACGTAAATTCTCATCCTGACTTTTCTCTTTTAGAATGCCGGAAAGCACATGTATAATAAACACAAAGAGGGGAGAGAGGGTCTCCATGTCTGATATGTTTTTTGCCCTTGAAATTTCCGTGAAGGTCTCCGTTAATAATAATCGAGTAAGAGGGAGGTGAGATGCATTGGATAATCCAAGTGATCATTTTCTCAGGAAAATACATCGCCACTAGAATGTCAAGAATGAGGCGCCATCGAACATTATCAAAGGCTTTCATAATATCAATTTTAAGAGCTACCTTTTTACCTCTACCCTTAGAATGATATCCTCTAAGAAGCTCTTGGGATAAAAGGATGTTATCAGAAATGTTCCTTCCCGATACAAAGGCAGATTTGGAAGAATAAATAAGGTAAGGAAAACAGACTTTTATTCTATTGGCGAGGACTTTGGAGATGATTTTATCAACCACATTGCAGAGAGAAATTGGTCTATAGTCAGCTGGCACAGAAGGAGAGTATTTTTTGGAGATGAGAGCAATAGAGGTTTCATTCCAAGACTCGATCAAGGATCCAATGAGGAAGAACTCTTGGACACCCTTACAGATGTCCTGGCCAATTATGTTCCAAGTTGACTTAAAAAAGCTAGAGTTAAAGCCATTAGGACCAGAGGATTTGTCGTTATCAATACTGAAAAGCGCGGATTTGATTTCAGTACAAGAAATCTCACGGATCATTAATTCTTTATCAGAATTAGTGACTTTCGAAGTTATCATAGAAGAGACTTTATCGAGACCTGTGTAGGTGGTAGAATGTTTAGTGCCCAGGGAGTGTTAAAAAAAGTTCACAAAAACTTTAGAAACACAAGCCGGGGAGGAGACATTGACACCTTCATCATTAGAGATTGAGATAATTTTATTGCGGAAAAGCCAGGCTTTGATACTTTTGTGGAAGAATTTAGTATTCTTATCCCCCAGCTTGATCCAATTTTCTCTCGATTTTTGCTTAAGAAAGGATTCTTCTGCTCAACTAAGAGAAATAAAAGAAGCATAAGCCTCATTTTCCTTAATTAGTAAACGAGGTTTGAGAGGATTATAGGCTAAATTTTCTTGAGCCTCAAACATAATTTTTTGGGCATTAGAGACTCTAGAGGATATGTCACTAAACTCCGAACGATTAAGAATAGTTAGCTTAGACTGCAAACGAACGAGCTTATCAGAGATCATCCTTATCCCCGGGGATGAGGTAGGGAAATTCCAACTTTTGGTAACAATATCCTTGAACTGAGGGTGAGATTGCCACATACTGAAATAACAGAAAGTTTTTTTCCTCTTTGGACGAGGAAACCCAAGGTTGAAGGTAACAGTGGTGTGGTCAGAAGTACAAAGATACCCAAAGTGGACATGGGACATAGGGAAAATGTCATCCCAAACCGAGTTGACAAGGACTCGATCAATTTTGGAGAGAACGGGGTGAGTGGGTTGCTTATTAATCCAAGTGAACGGAAAACCGGAATGATCAGAGATCACTGAGTTCGCATTGGAAACAACATTTATTGAAATCATCAATAGCTGAGGACCAAGAGTCAGAGGAGCCAAGACGCTCATCCGGGTGATGGATAGCGTTGAAATCTCCTAGGGCAACCCAAGGAGAGAGATTATCAAGCTTGGAAATGTCATTGAGATCATTCCAAAGTGAAAGACGGTCTTGAGCTTCATTAAAAGCATAGATAGGAGTGAGATTGAATGAGGCTTTATAGTTATGACATTTAGCGGAGCAATGAATGAATTAAGGAGATTGAGAGATCCTAGTAATCGTAATAACATTAGGGTTCCAGGTGATCCAAATTCTTCCTAGGGGGTGAGACGAATGGTTAGTTAATATATACCAAAAGGTAACTATTTGTCTGATTATAGGGTCGACTTTATGAAATTTGACTTTAGTTTCTACTAGAACTATCAATGAGATATTATTACGAATAATAAAATCAGTAACATCTTTTTTCCAAACTGGATCATTTAGACCCCTCACATTCCAAGAAGCAATATTCATAAATAGAAATCTTACAGTGAATCAGCTGATGATCATGTCGGGGGATAATACCTGTTTACCCTTGTCTTTGGCTTCATCCGTACAAGCCCGTTTGGAGGGGGGGGGGGGAGAGTCCACCTCCTCGCCTAGCTCCACTTTCGAATCTTCATTAATGGATGGAAGTCGAGATCCAATATCCAGCTCAGGGGAAATTTCGGAAGGATCTTCCTCAGAAGACGAAGTCGCAATGGGAATGGGAGAAATCTTGATAGAGCCTTTTTTTGCACTGACAAGTATAATGCCTGAAAAATTTATAATTTTCACATTGGGGGGCGGGAGGACCCTGATATTCGAAGGAAACAGTAATGGGCCCATTATCTTGAAAGTGAGCTCAGAACGAATATGGGCCCCTGCTTTGATCATAATACAAATGCGAGCAAAACGGAGTTTTTCCTTAAGTTACGTCTGGCGGTCAACATATAAAGGGGATCCAATGTTACTAAAACCCTCCGCAGTCTAAAGATCAAAAGGTATGTTAAAGACTTTAACCCAGATTGGGATTTCTGTGTGAGGATCTTTGATAAGAGAAATGAGAGCTTCCTAAAGTTTCAAAATCATTAGATTTCCTCTGAAATGCCAGGGGGCTTCCTCCAACACTTTTTTAGTCATCGCCTCAGAACCAAATTTGAAGAGAAAGTAACCCTCGGGTAGGGGTTTGAATTCCAAAAGGCCGTACTTTTTCCATAATGATTCCACATTAACTTTAAGAAAAGAAAAATTGGAAGGTTGGTTGAGAAAGTATCCTGAAAGACAAGCCTTCCATGAATCCGGGGATCCTAAAGCCGAGTCGTTCATGATGAATTCATTACCCACCATTTCCATATGACTGATGCCAATTGCCAAAGGGGATCAATTATCACTATGGCCCGCAACAATACTTGCATATGGGGAGAGCGACGTAGATTTAGGAATCAAGTTCGAACTAGATATACCCAATCCTTTGAAAAATAAGGGATAGAAGGCTTGGCATGGGCCAGCTTATATTTTCTCCATTTTGGGCCTTTACCCGTATTCCCGAAATTTCGGATTAGAGGGTGATGGCCATAGGAAGCACCACCTCCCAAAAGACCTTTCTCTTTATTTTTAGAAGGCCTGTCTATAATTAAGACACGCGTGGGCCCAATACTAGAAGAAAGACGGCCCAAAGGAGATTGATCTACAGTCTGGATCGTTCTAGCACCAGAGGGACCTGTTTTCCTTACTGGTCTGCTTGGCCCATGACTGTCCAGAGGAATCGAACCCGAATTTCCCAAGTTAGAAGACATTTTTCCTGGAGATAAACGCGAATACCCTAGACCATGCTCTGCCCCCTCGATTTGGTAACCCGATTTGTTACTGTTCTTTGAGTTGGGTAGAGGTGATGGTGAAACCCTAGGAGAGATTGCCAACCTAGATCCCAGGAAAGATTTTTGAAGCCGATCACTTCCATTGGAGCAGAACGGAGCAGTCGAGACGGTCGATGGCTCCACTGAGCCAGGGAGAGAGCCACCGGAACCAGAGGCGATATTGGTTTTCAGCAAGGATGGAGAAGCATAAGCATAGATGAGTGTGCTTTCCATCCTCTCAGAGGATCAGAACAACAATAGAACTTCACCGAAGAGTGCTAGGAGAGGGGCTGCACAGTGAGGTATACTCTTTCCCAGTTCGACAGTCAAAGCCACGGTGGCCGGCAGAGGGGGTTGAGTTAACTCGTCTATTGCCGCCACCATACTTTCGTAAAATCCAGTGTTAGGAAATGGAGGGCGACTGATACTTAGGGTTCAAAGGTTGTCCCGGGGAGGATAACAGTATCCAGTGGAGGCTATCGAGAAGAGGACAGGGGGAGATCGACGCTGTTGAGCTGAGGTAAGAAACTGTTGACATCACCATCATTCTGAAAAATTATTTGTCCTTGGCCAGATTCCACGTGATGTCTGGCCAAGGCTAAATCTTGCTTGACAAAATTTTTGTGATCTGCAGGAATTTAGTGAGAGCAGGCCAGTCTCAGGCTCAGTGGAGCTGGGAAACATGGCTAAGAAGGAGGAGAAACTCTGAGTTCGGATGAGGGAGAAGGTCCCAATGAGACCCATATGATTGGAAGGTCTCAACAAGTCAGGGCGGTCCATCAGGTTAGGATGATTTGTGATTGAGTTGAATGGTAGAGAGATAGTTTTGATGGATAGGTGAAGAGTATGGAAAGAGAGGGTTAGAGGATTAATAATATAGTTTGCTTGGAGGTGATTGAAGGGGGTTATAGTAGGATTAGGGATTACAAGGATAGCTGGTGTTCCCATGTTTAGGCAGCAAAGGCTCAGGCTAGGCAGAACTAGGAAGGGATAGGTCATTAATCCTAAAATAGAGAGTTCAGAAGAGAGAAGGCTTAGTCTAATCTTACCTGGAGCAGATAGCCAGTATAGCTCAAAAGGGGTATGTTTTGAAAAGGGGGGGGGGGGGACAGAGGGGGAAAGTGATACGGTCTTTAACCAGAAGAAGGAAATATATCTTAATAGAGAGATTTGGCTAGTGGGGATAACTAGGAAGGGTTTTCCGGTTATGGTGACTAGAAAGGGTAACAGAACCATTGAAAATCCTTCTAGTTCTATTAGGGTAACTAGAATTAAGACTAAGAAGTTTAATGTACTTCCCAGAGCTTGAAAAGGTGAAGGTTCTGGTCAACAAGGGGAGGAAGTGGAGAGGAGGGCAGAGCAAGGAGAGGTGGAGACAAGTGATAGCCCACCGGGTAAAGAGGAGGGGAGAGCAGTTTTGAGGCAGATTAAGAGGTCGATGGCTGAAAGAGAGGTTTGAAAGGAAGGGGAAATGACTGTAAGAGATACAAACAGAATGGTGTTCTTAAAGCAGTGGATGATACTGGTAACACCAATGAGACCTTTGGGTTGATTACTTGGTAGCACCATTGAGACCAAAGATTGAAGCTTGAAAAACCTTCAATCTTGTCCCAGCAGAAACCCAGGAAGTTGATTTGACTGAGAGTGGGTAGTGTTGATATGAGCAGAATGAGTGAGGATCTACCAAGCCAAGGTAGCATCTTACAACACAAAAGATAGAAAAGAGTAGAGTGCAAGAAGAATCCATGAATCATATGGATCTTTATCCATTGATCTAGAGATTCAACGGCTAACCAGGAAGATTAAGTTACCGTTGGGTAGTGAGGAGACAAGGGAGAGGTTTTGTCGCATAAAATGATTTCTTTATCAAATCAAAGTTTTAAAAAAAGAAACAGTTCACGAAAAGATGGAGGAAATGTGACGGCTCTTAATGATAAAAGAAAGATCATCCACACCAAACTAGCCAATACAAAATATAAAAAAAACGATATTAAATCTAAAATTTCGATACAAAACATAAACGGTTATTCATTTGTAAACTAAATAAAAAAAGAAGTAAATTGTAAACAAATATAAACAATCTGTTTTGGTAAACTAACACTTTCAAAATTTTAAACAATTCTAAAAAAATTATTATTTTTTGTTTTTTTTCAGCCCTTTGATTAAATTATTGTCCAACATTCGCTCTAGGTATTGACGAATTGGGTCGTAAACTATTCTTTGGGTGTAAGGTAGATAATGGAGTTTGAGGAAAATTAGACTAAATTGAATTTAGAGGGATTTTAACTTAATTTAGAATAATTTAAATTTTGACCGTGTGGTATTTTTTAATAATTTGGATTAATTTATCAATTTTGTAGCCGAATTTCATTTGAACTTTTTTATAATTTTGGGTAATGTCATTTAAACCAACATAAAAAAAATTGATGAAAAATTAGAAAGCAAGGATAATAAACGGATGTAAATGGTAATTATGTAATACATGTAGGTTAAAATAAAATTTTAGCTAAAAAATATATAATCTAGATAAATAAAAAACATATTACAGCAAAAACGCGTGAAATAAAACAGATGCATAAGTTCTGAATAAAACCCTTATGAAAAAGTCAATCTCCTACCCACCAATATTCTAGAATAACAAATCTCGGAGAGAAATACGGTCATGGATTACAATGAACATTCCACAGTTCAGTGGAACCGTCTGGAAGACAAACTTTTCGAGGAGGCACTGGTGAGAATTTCGCATGAAACTCTTAATCGGTGGCAGGTAATCGCCAATCAGATCCCAGGTAAATCGGCGATAGATGTTTTTCATCACTTCCAGGCATTGATTCACGATGTAGAGGAAATTGAATCAGGCCGGTTTATAGCCGCGGATTACTCCGATGACACAGATGAGTCGCTAGAGTCCGACTCTGGAGATGAGATGACGTCTGATTCAAAACCAAAGAAGAAGAGGCAGAGGGGAAATCCATGGACACATGCCGAGCATAGGTTAGGGTTTTAATTTCTCCTTCTTTTAATTACTATTACTACTATTTACTATCATAATTGAAATGATTACTGTTTATCAATTTTCATTTGAGATTTATGTTCCCTTAAATTGAAATATTTACAAATGATTACTGTTTATCAATTTTCATTTGAGATTTCTGTTCCCTTAAATTGAAATATTTAAATGGCAGGTTAAACCTTTGGTAATGATGATTATAGTAATGGAAAACCTATGAATATGCTTATGATTAGGTTTTAATGCGGGCATAACGAAATCTGAAATAACGTTTAAGTGGACGAATGATCTTTTATTTCTTTTGTTATGATATAATTGTTATTGTTATTTGGCATTTATATGTAGTATTTACCTATATTTAAATTTTCGAGTTCAAATTCCAAAAACTATATGTTTTCTGAATCGGGTGAGGGTTAGAATCCAGCTCCTCTTTTATAAAATTCTAAAGAACACGTTTTCCATAGAAAACATAAAATTAAAAATCCTATACATAGAAATTTTTATATATTGTATATGTAATTATCGGATTCGTGTACCGTAAGATGTATGATTTTTCATTTCTTTCGATTAGAATCGGGTTAAAATCAATCTTTTATAAAATTCTAAGGGACACAAATCCGATCGAAAACACGAAATTAAAAATTCTATACATAGAAAATCTTATGTATGGTATATGTAGTTGTCTATTTGTGTATCTTATGGTGGTGTATAGTTTTTCATTTTTCTTTATAGTGTAAAGTTTTTCATTTTTCCTTATAGTATAAGATAAATAGTGAGATACCATCATTTATTTATATATATTTTTTTCATATATTAATATTGATATGGTGATATTAGTAATATAATATGAAACTTTTATATTTGAGAGATTCTGATAAGCTAGTGTAATTTAGTGTCCACCTATCCACTTTCATTACCGTTTAAAAATGGTGGGTTTTAGTTTTTTTATTATTCATTTTTTTACATATAGTCTATTATTTATCCAAAATAAAGTTAAGTTTTTAAGTAAAACGTATGTGAAAACTATAGTTTAAGCGATCTGCGACGTCCATGGATAAAAGATTGCGGTGACGTATAAAAGATTGCGATGAAAATTATTCCGTTCACTAATATTATTAATTAAATATTATATAATATTAATTTCTATGAGTTTTCGACACCCTCATCCGCTAAATCACTGGTGAACCAGTAGAGATTTAAAGTGTGATTTCTTATTAGTAGAAAGAAAAAGGTTTGAAATTTGAATGGAGTAGTTATATTATATTTAATAAAAATTAGTTGGTATAAGAGAAAATTATAGAGAATCGAAAGTAGATAGTGAAGATTGAATATGTATCACTGTGTTAATGTAATTTAGTACATTTCTCTTAGTTCAATTTACTGTGTTTATTTTTTATTCACTACACTTTTATAGTTATAGCACAATATCGTTCATGCATATCCTCTAATATCCGATATCGTGTAGGTATTGTCTGATATTTAAACTCAACGATAAATATCAAAATTTGTATCATTGAGAGTTTAAAATACGATACATATCGCGGTACCAATTTGATTGTATATAGCTTAAATTTTTTGAAACAGGACGATTTGTATACAAAATCGATGTTTTTAGTGGCATTAACTGTGTTTTCGATACATTAAATTTAACGAAACGAAGAACGAAATGTAAAAAAAAAGCATTGGTGTTAGAAAAGCAGTCGAATTTTATTCTTGTCGAACCATATCTATTAGTATCAGTAGCTGCTAATTTTTCTATTGTTATCTAAAAATTTGAAAACGGTTCTTGATTATGATTTGTTTAGGCAGTTTTTGGTAGGAATGAAGACATACGGCCGGGGAGATTGGAGAAGCATATCGAGGTATTGTGTGATTACTAGAACACCAAGTCAGGTTGCTAGCCATGCCCAAAAATACTTTAATAGGCTACAAAAGGACCGCCGAGGGAAAAAAAGGAATAGCATTTTCGACCTCAATAATACTGGACCAGTGACTTCGGTAGCTGAGACTAGTAATGCGCCAACGTCAACGCAGTTGGCTGCACCAATCCTCAACCAGAACAACTTAGAGGTGGTTCAACAGGTGGCTGCACCTATGTTCGACCAGACCAACTTGGAGGTGACTCACCATGCGGCTACACCCATGATCGACCAGACCAACTTGGAGGCGACTCAACATGCAGCTGCACGCATGACCAACCAGATATCGAGTCCACTACCGACGGTTAGTTCTCCTTTAAACCACCATGGATATGAGCTGCAGTTTTCTGATAGCCAAAATTTGATGGATTACCATAATTACTAAAGGCTGTCTTATGTGGTAAGATCTGCATCTGATTATGCATTATCGGTTTTAGATGGATTGATGTATTTTACAACCTTTTTATGTTTTGTGAGACGGACTAGTTTTTGAGGATGGGTTCCTTTATTTTATTAGGAAGTCTGATTTTAATGAACATGTAATTAAAATCTGATCCTATAATGTTTTAATGATGAATTCCATTAAGAAATTTGAATTTTTATAAACAAACTCGCAAGCTTCTTCAGCTTTCAAACATTTTGTTGGCAGGTCTTCCTTTTGTATCTGGTTCAAAATTATTTTTAATTCTGAATATGACCTAGAGATAAATTCGTTTGGCATATCCCTACACAAGCTTCTTATACTTTAGCCAAGTTGTTTGAGCTTCAAAACGATCCGAGAACAGAATACGAAATTGAATAACATTTTAAGTAAATTCGTCTGGGATACTTCAGCTAAGTTGTTTGAGCTTCAAAATAATCCGAAAACAGAATACGAAATTGAATAACATTTTAAGTAAATTCGTCTGGGATTCTTTGTATGTGGACGAAGGGGAGAGTGACATTATTGACTTGTAATGTATGGAGTGTAATTGGATTGACTAGTCGAACCAACGTAGTAGTCATGATATATTATGGAACAAGTCATAGCGTATGAAGTAAATAGACGAAGCTTTTGGCATAGCTCTGGTGGCCGGGGTCGATTTGTTATTTTGGATGATTCGACTGTCGTTGAAATTCATCAGAATTTCGAATTTGAAAATTTGGTCGTTTTTTCTTATTCTAAATATTGATCGTTTTATTTTAGACCATAATAAAAAACTTTGGTCGAAATACATATAGAACACATTCTATTGAAAACAAATACAATACGTATTCTTTTTGTTCTCATTGTTCAATTATGATTTTATCCAATTACAAATTTTAAGAATTCCAAATAATTTCAATCTCAAATGTTTAACAAGACTTCAAAGCGTATTTGAAAACCTACAGAAATTTCGTACAAAATCTAGCATGATGACACACAATAGTTGTTGTTTTTATTAACAAAATCGTTCGGGGCATTTTCTTTTATTCGATTAGACCTTTTTGGTCTAAGTTACTAGGTTATTAGGTGTGATAAGGGAGGAATAAAGATCTTAGAAAGTTAGGGGTGTTTGGTTAATAGAGAATGTCTCTTAGGAGTAATTTATAATCATGTAATAACTAATTTATAGTAAACAATAGACTTAAGAATATGATCACAATTAATAAATTGTTAGACATGTATGGCCTACTATATGTACTGTAAAAGCACCACATCCTTTTTGAGAAATGGTGATTGACTAATGATTACACAATTACTGCTCTTTACTTTCTCTCTCTAAAAATACAGATTTCTCGCTCTAAAATATTAACTAAGTAATTTGAATCACGAATTTAGTCCTCTAAACATTGGTTTACTCTAAAATCTCCTCCAAAGCTTTCTGGAACTATCATTGGCGACGTTTGTGGGAAACTATTTGGTACCCGGAATCGTCTTCCAAAACCTTGTTGAAATTTTGAAAGAAAATTGATGGAAATTCGATGAGAACTAGACATGAATAAGGATTTAGTGATTGAAAAAAGTTCGAAAAAACCCTGTTGAGAATAATATGGAAATCGATCAACAACATGATGATCAACATGTCGGTGAAATTTTAGAAGTGTTTATGCTGGTCGCTCGGAGAAATGAATTGTTGGAAGAAATCGAAAAGCCGAACTCTGAATGAGATGCAGGGATAACTTCCAAGAAAAGTATATCTGAATTCCGAGGCATCGTCGCTATTCTCTAAGGAAAAAGCTAAACCCAAGGTATAAATATGAATTAATTGAGTCAAGTGATTATTCACTTTATGATTCAAGTGAATCTTCTCCAGAAAGGGAATATTGTAGGAAAAAAGACATAAAAAATAAATATGCAAAGAAACATTGATAAAGCATCGAGCGGTTCATCAGACTAAAGACTTGAAACATAAAGAACAGGGGTTCGAGGATCATGCAAAGAAAGATAACGTCATGTATGTTCAAAATCAATCAGGAAGTCAAAATTTCGAGTATTGTGTAAGTAATCAATATCAGCTCCTTCCGATGAAGATTTTTATGCGATGGCTCATGAAGGTCCAAGAACTAATGTCTACATAGGAGGCCGTAATTGGAGGTCTTTTCCGCAGAGATACTTTATGGAACACTTCGAAAGCATTTTGAAATATCTAAGTTGGAAAAATTCGATGAGACACAATATTCTGACAGTCATATTGGGCAATTAAAAAAAGTATGATTAATTTCGATGATAATGACAAGTTGCTGCGTAGGGCTGTTTTCCAGACTTTTAAGGGCGTTGCTTCAAAGTGGTATAATCGACTTCCGCAAGGTTATATAAAAAAAATTGACATGTTTTGGAATGTTTTCCAACAACGTTTTGTGGGTTGTAAAAAATTTCGAGCTAATGAAGATACCATAATATACTACATACAAAAGGTTGGGGAAAGTCTGAAAAATTATACCAATCGTTTTGTTAAAGCAAAAACTGATATGGAATATTGCAAAGATTTCGTGACTTTAGCAGCGTATTGAATGAGACTTCTCCCTGGAATATTGAAAGTCAATCAATGACATTCGAGGCTCTTCTTGATCAAGTTGGAAAAACAATATTGGTTGAAGAAACTCAGGCTTCAGAAATAGGTTCTAGTGAACAACTCGAACATAATTAGTTTCGAAGATCTCTTGTTACTACTCAACCTCCTCGAATAAATGTACAACCTAAAGAAACAAACCGGTATCCTCCGAGGCACAGAGTAAATCAGCAAACTTATAATGCACAATAAGTTGTTAAGCCAATATCCAACAAATGGGTTCGTCCAGAATATTTTGCAGATGTGGCTACTATATTTGACAAAACTCGTGGCTACTATATTTGACAAAACTCGTGGTCACGTGCAATTACGTAAACCTTTCCCTATCCAACAAACGTTAATTGAAAATGATGAAAATTATGGAGATCATGTGTACCCAGATGGAAAAGTGTTGAAGATTGGAACAAAGTTATCTCATAATTTAAGGCAAAAGTTGATTGATTTTTTATCCTCAAAGTTGGATATATTTGCTTGGTGTTCCCCCAGAAATTATTTGTCATAAACTTTCGATCAAGAACAATATAAGGCCAATAATACAGAAAATGAGACCTTTCTCCCACAAAAAATCGGAGGCGATAGTGGCAGAGGTAGAGCGTTTATCCAGAGTAGGGAATATTAGAGAATCACAATATCCTTTGTGGGCACCAAACCCGGTATTGGTAAAAAAAGAAGAACAAAAAAGGCGAATGTGTGTAGATTTCACAGATTTAAATAGGCCTTGTCTAAAAAATCCTTTTCATATCCCGCGAATTGATCAGCTGGTAGACTCCATATCAGGAAATCGTTTGCTTTATATTATGGATGCTTATGCTAAGTATAATCAGATCAAGATGGACCCGAGGGATGAAGAAAACACTTCGTTTATCACTGTTATAAAGTAATGTCGTTTGGGTTGAAATATATAGGGGCAACTTGTCAGTGTCTAGTGAACAAAACCTTTGAATCTTAAATTAAGCGAAAAGTTTAAGTATATATTGATGATATGCTGGTAAAATATCCTAAGGATGAGGATCATTTTTATGATCTAGAGGAAACTTTTATTAACGTGAAAATGGTGAACTTGAAATTAAACCTAGAAAAGTGCACATTTGGGGTCCGATCATGAAAGTTCCTTGGATATATAGTAAGTGGAAAATGGATTGAAGTTGACCCAGTGCAATTAAAAGCTTTAACGTCTATGACCCCCCCCCCCCCCCAGAATATAAAAAAAAGTTCAAATATTAACAGGAAGGTTGACAACACTTAATAGATTTATATCTCGCTCTTCGGACAAATGCACTCCTTTTATCCAGGTATTAAGGCATGCAAATTGCTTCAACTGGACAAAAAAATGTTCAGAGGCTTTCCATTGGATTAAAGAATACCTATCTTCACCAGGATTCCTCACAAAGCCTTTTCCATAGGAAAGATTATTTGTTTATATAGTAGTCTCAGATTGTGTTGTAAGTGTTGTGTTAGTCTGAGAAGAAGATAACATTCCAAAACCAGTGTACTACATCAGTAAAAGTTTATTGGATACATAAAAATGATATTTGAATCTAGATAAATTGGCTCTTGCATTAGTAATTGCTGCTCGAAAAATGAGGCCATATTTTCAAGCTCACTCTATCACGGTACGAATGTCTTTTCCATTAAAAATATGCTTCAAATACCTGATATCTCAGAGAGAATAACCAAGTGGTCAGCTGAATTAGAAGATTTTGATATTGAGTTAGAAGCCATAAATGTGATCAAAGCTTAAGCCTTAGCAAATTTCTTAGTGGAGTTTCGTTCTCAGCGGTCGGAAATGGACATTCATACAGAACATTTCGAGGCAGAATGAATAATCCAAACACATGGAGGTACGAGTACATCAAGAAGTGGGGTTGGGATACAGTTGGTTTCTCCAGAAGAATAGCAAAGTATCAGTCCATCCGTTTTGGGTATAGAATAACAAATGATGAAGCGGAATATGAGGCCGCTCTAGCAGGATTAAGGCTTGCAAAAACCTGTGAGGCTAAAAAAGTTAAGCTAGTTAGTGATTTACAACTCCTCGTTAATCATGCATCTAGACAATCCGAAGCTCGAAAGGATCATCTAGTAAAATATTTGAACGTGCTAAAAGACCTATCTTTAGCCTTCGAAAAACATCAGCTATGAGCATGTTCGAAGAGAAGAAAACTTTGTGGCAGACGCTTTTGAAACTATTTCATATTCGGAGAAATATCTGTGGATTATTACATTGGAAAGTTCGTCAATTATTAAGAATTCGGAGCACATAACTGGGATTATTGGCAAAGACATTCATGTAGCCATTTTTGAGAATAAAGAGTGGAGGCAAAACATCATCAAGTTTTTTGAGAATGATGGTTTACTAATTGAAAAATCATTGTCTAAAAAAATATGTTTCAAATCTCATGGGTAAATGATGCTTGGAGGCAGCTTGTACAAGAAATCTTTCAGTAGACCTTTGCTCCAATGTTTCGGAAAAAATGAATCACAAACGATATTATCAGAGTTGTATGAGGGAGAAGGGTCTGTGCATTGTGGAAATTTTTTTGGCATGATACTGAATCCCTACAATTTCTTCTTATGCAATATAATTGGTTAAAAATGTGATACTTGTCAAATATTTGCTAATGTAATTCGTAAGCCAGGATTTCCCCTAGAAAGTATATCAGAGGCATTGTTGTTTGATCGATGTGGCATTGATCTTGCGGGACCTCTTCCAATGGCTTTCGGGGGGTGACAAACGATTATCGTGGCAATAGATTACTTCTCCAAATGGGTTGAGGCAGGGCCATTAGCAGGAACAAAAACCAAATATGTAATCATATTTATCACTTCAAATAGTTGTTACCGTTTTTTGGTTCCAATGAAAATCACTACAGATAATGGGCCTCAATTCGAAAACAAATATTTGAATTTTTTTTGCAACTCTCGAGAGATACAACAATAGAGGTCACTAATTGGACAATTCTTGATGAGATAAAGAAAAACTTGGAAGGAATGATAAGAAAATGGCATGATTATCTGCAAGAAGTTCCCTAGGCATACTGTACAACTCCTCGAACAACAACGTTAGAATCCCCATTTATATTATTATATGGTATGGATGATGTAATACCATCCGAATAGGTTTTTCCATCTTATCGCGTCATGACATATTCTGAGGAGCCTAACGATATAAGCAGAACAATAGAGATGGATTTGGTTGAAGAAAAAAGAAGACAAACACAAATAAAATCGTTACATTAGCAAACGTTGATGAGAAGCAGATATGCCTCCAAAGTAAATCGAAGGTAATTTATAGTAGGCGATAAAGCGTTAAAGGATATTTTTCTTCACACCAAGGAAAAGTACCTCGGAAAATTAGATCCTAATTAGGAAGGCCCGTATGAGATAACAGATAACGTGAAGACAGGAATGTATTTTATAAAGGGTCTTTCATCGAAAGTTGGTCTTCAACTATTAAAATATTGAACCTACAAGGTTTTCCAATAAAAGTTGGTATTAATTATTTGAAGCATTATGAAAGCATAATCAAAAGCTAACACTCCATAAATTATGAATGCTAGTACAAAATGTCTCAAACTTTAAGAGGACTTTTACAAAAAATACCTCGAAATTTAAGAGGACTTTTACAAAAAAAAACCTCAAAATCTAAGAGGGCCTTAACAAATTTCTTACTCTGAAGATTCTGAAGAATAATTATCATCAGATTCTGATTCTTCACTTTCACTTTCACTCAATGATATCCCAGGAGGATGGAATTTGGCTGGGACATGTCCCCAGAAGCTTCCCAAGTTAAGATCAGGGTAGCTTTCATGAATTTCTTTTTGGCAACATTTTTCGAAGAGCATGACATAATTTTAAGATGCAACAAGTTTTTTTAAAAGCGCATCAGTCTGCTTTTCAAGAGTTGAATATTGTGACTAAGCTTTTAGACTACTGATTTGGCCTTTGAGGTTTCAAATTTGTAATAAGTCTTCTGATCCTTAAGATGTTGCATTTGATTTTCAATGGAGACAGAGGAATGGAGAAGCTTCTGAAGACGAAGAGAGAACTCATTTTCTAGTGGAATTTCAAATTAACTAAGACGGGGAACCATTTTCAAAAGTAATCAACGACATGGATTCATTCGGTTGGATATTATCTTGAGGCTCTCGAGAAATTATGTCAGCCAGTGGAAGTTGAACGGGGTCAGACTCAATGATCTACTTTTCCAGGGAAGCTTTTATTTGATTATTCTGTTTGTTTTCCGGGGAACCAATATTACCAGAAGCTTCTAGAACGTCTTTAGAGATACTTTTATGTTTTATTTGACACTTATTCTTGGGAGAAGTTTGAATAGGAAGTTTCTTTTTTATGAGGTAGAGGAATTCTTGGACTTATCCGGATTTCCAGCCTTTGAACCTTTAACTTTATCCTTTTCCCCTTGAGTCAGGACATCAGAAGCCTCTCCCTTCTCCGAAGGGTTATTCTGAGTCTTTATCCAAGTGAATTTTATCTCTGTCTCTTTTCGGAAGAAAAACCACCACGTCTTTCGATTCTAATCGATCTAGCACGGCTTGTTTCGAATGATGGACCAAGAGTTCTTCTACTGACAGCCTTTCTGAAGGATTTAGCCTCTATAGTTGGCTTTTGGCAAGATTTGTTGGGGTGAAGCAAAGCTGAATTTTTTTGAACCACGCACTCTAAGCCCATAGATTGAACTCGGAAAAGACATCCTTTCTATGAGGTATGAAGTCGGCATAGTGCTTGGATATGCCACCCAATCTAATTATAGGTAAATAAAGTATAGAACAATTATAAAGAAGGCCAAGTAAAATTTGAAACGCAATAAAAGGGAAGTCATTCCTTTGTTTGTCCAGAAAAATGATAGTTTGTGAGGGTTATCAGTAGTTGCTTCGCATCCCGTTTCTCAGAGCCCTAAGATAAAAAAGAATCTTTGTTCCCATTTTTTTATCTCCTTCAAGTAAACTTATAATTATCTTCTAGTAACGTCCCAAAGTCAGAGAACAAAATGGGAAGTGAGGGTTCTTCGCTAAACTAGAGAGACCAATCAATTCTTCTAAATAAAAATTCACCTCTGGAATTTTGGATGCCATGATGCAGGCCATAGAGTGAACCACATGTTAGGTCCGGCCTGAGTGGGACAAAGATTGATCTTTAAAAAGTACTAAAAAAGATCCTACAAATAACGCAACTCCCAATTCATTATCTCGGTGTACAGAGTCAACTCATTATCTTTGACTGATAGTGGGGTCTCTCCGATTATGGGGAAGGGGACAGAAATTGAAGAAGGGATTCCCCATCAAAATCTTAGAATTTCCCCTTCAGATGAGTCATAATATTTGTACTATATTTTGTGTAAGGACATTAAATTTTTATTATCAACGAGTTTGAAGTTATTCCATACTGAAGCATTGATCTCCGGGGGCAGTGGAAAATCTTATTTTGATATAACGTTTTCCTTTCGAGAATAATTTTCCCCCAATTAGAGAAGCAAAAACATCGGTCGTTTTTTCACGAAGACCTACAACAGTAGTATTCTCTTCAATTGCTTGGGAAGTGGTAGCAGTTGGATTCTCCTCGATAAGTTAGACTAGATTTCCGTAGGAAGTTGTCCTTTTTCTTTTCCCTCAATATCAGGATAAACAAGAGGAAACATTGCATTTGATTTCTAGAATTGATTAAAGTGGCTGCTTCGTCATTTGAGGGACATCAATTATTGTCAGCTTCCGTGGGGGTATTTATGCGCTGGTCTTGGAGTTCCTTATGAAGTAGCAGATGGTGTATAAGGAATCTCTGAAGGGGATCCTTTCAAATGTTTATATTTTCCCATGTTTTTAAAGTCACTCTTGTAAATGTTTAAGCAAGAATGACTGGGGGCCTGAGAGCATATATTCTAAGGAATAATTGTTATCAAAATTTTCATGAGAGGCCATACATTGTAATAAGAAATAACCGGAGGCTGGGGTTCTGGTTCAACGTGTAAGCCAAGAGCTCTCCTCTCTTCGAATTTCTGGCTAATAGTTAACCACTCTGGTATGCGAATTGTTTTTGGCATAAACTATTTTCTCTCTCTAGAATAATTTATTCAGAGCTTTCTTTATCTAAACATTGTTGAGAACATATATGGTGAACTAAGGATATTTATAGGAGAAGAGCGGGCTTTGAAGGATGCTGAAGCCCTAGGTGGTGAAGGTTTGTTTGCCTAGGGGAAATTGTCCAAAATATGGGTAATAAGTGCCTAGGGCCGTGTCACGCTTCCCCTATGCTAGATCATGTAAAAAAGAAGAGCACGGGAAGGGTCTCCCAATCGACATTTGGTAGGGAAAAGTTTTTTCATTGGTGGTGTCAGAAAACGGTATGACGTCACAAGTGTGAAAATTTTGAGAAAACGTAAGGCTACGATTCGAAAACAATCCATTCATTCTACAATTCGAGGGAAATCTATTTATTCTACAATTCGAAGGAAATCCATTCATTTTATAATTTGAGGGACATATAATTATTTGTAAGATCCAAAGGATATTTTTATTATGAACAAACAAGAGTTCTAAGGCTAAAAAATCGTTTTATGGTCATGACGGACATCAAAATCCGATGAGAAACAATGAGCGAAATCCGATGAAGATAAAAGTAATCATATAAAAGTCATTGTATAAAAAATTTCACAAGGACTAGAGGGGCTACTGATAAAGGAGGAATAAAGATCTTAGAAAGTTAGAAGTATTTTCTTAATAAAGAAAGTCTCTTAGGAGAAATTGATAATCATGTAATGTTGAAAGACTAATTTATAGCAAACAATAGACTTAAGGACATGACCATAATTAGTTAATTGTTAGACATGTGGAGCCTACTATATGTACTAGAAAAGTACCACATTATTTTTAGGAAAGGGGGATTGATAAATGATTACACAATTATTACTCTTTACTTTCTCTCTAAAATATTAACTAAGTAATTTGAATCACGAATTTAGTCCTCTAAACATTGTTTTACTCGAAAATCTCCTCCAAAGATTTCTAGAACTATCAAGGTGAAGATAAATACTCTTGATATCACTAGATATAGTTCATACTGAGGTTCGCTCAGAGTAGAAAGTTTATTCCTATTGGGAGCCAATGAAATATTGGCTTAAACCGACACTAGTAATAACTTGATTGGTTAATTCAGACTTGTACGGTGTCTTTTGGTCTCGACAAACAACCTTGTTTGGAAATTTATGGCATGAGTTTTACCTAGAAAATGCGTTGTATAATTTATAACTAAAAATTAAAAAATATTTATTTTATGTAGCAAAGAACTTTTTAGCTTTGGACATAAATCACTGTATTCTTTTTTTTCCACGTCACTCTACCATATTACTATGTATTTTTTTTCTTATTTAAAAAGAGTTAAAAAATTAATATCTAAATCAAACAAAATAATATTTTTGTTTATAAAAATAATAATTATTAAATTTTCTAAAATATTATTTAAAAAGCACAAAAAATAACAACAACAACACAAGATGGTGTTTTGGTCGATCCAATTTTTTGCTTTTGCACCCCAATTCATCTTTGAGTCCATATAAACAGCAAAAATCCTTTATTTTGAGTAAATATACGCACATTTAGAACAAAAAAATCTTTTAGGATACGTTGTCTTATTATTGTTAAGAGGTACAAAGTAGTTAATATTATTTACCGTTATAAAAAAATCAATGAAAATAATATGAAGAATAATTAAATGAAGGCATAAAATCTTTAGAATACGAGCATCTCTCATTTGAAGGTTTTAGCAGTCTCATAACGATGTTATCTTTAATTATATTGATAACATTCATAGAAAACTGTTGGATAATGGTTTTGAAATTGATACGAAATAGTCTAGAATTTTAGTTGGTAAATGATAAAAATGACGACACTTTATGATTGGTAGGAAGGTGATGTTTCGTGGAATTTAGTTTTCTTTGACAGGTTTGCGTCTACAACTCTAAAATTAAAACCATTCAATGGATCACTTAGTAATTTTATGACACCTTATAAAACAATTATCTTTTTTATCATTAGAATAAAGTTGTGAATTTTTTATTAGTTAAGTCATTCATTTTACTAATAATTCCTTTTAGTAGAATAGCATATTCATATTTTTTTATTGATTTGATCTTTTTTATTTTTCCTTCCAAATCTTACTTTTTGTTTTTGCGTTCTTGAAAAAACTCTACTAAAAGGGTAAAAGAAAACCAAATTTGAGTTTTAGTAGTCAGTCCAACTAATAAAGCGGTAGACGTTTTGTGTACGAGTGACGAAACAGTCTGACTCGAAATACAATTTTATCCGTTCATCAAAGAATTGTCATTTTCTTTTCGTGCGGGTTTGTTTGGTCAATTAAGGAAAATGAATGTCAAGGGATATTGTGAGTATTGTGCACATCTTTCATCTTCAATAAGTAGTTAGTGTATGGTATGAAGTCATTTGGGTTGTGCGAGAGATACCTAAAATCTTTCAGATAGTTAGTTGAGGTACAAGATACACACTTGGATATACATTGAGAGGCATAGTTACTTTTGTAAGCTGATATTATTTTGTAACAAAAGACGATTGATTGAGTTTTTATATTTATGAGAGTCTTCTTATAAGAGTATACATATAAGTTATGTATGCTGCTTGTGGATATAGGATTTATTCAAATTCTGAACCATGTTAACTATGTATTTTGCGACCTTGGTTCATATTTCTATGCTATATCTTGCTTTGTTGTTTGAGGGTTCATAGTTGAAGCTTTAGTACGAGTTAAAACTGTATGGCTCTCTTGTTTTTTATTGCAAGATATTTTCTACAAACAAACAGGCTTTAACTGTAAAAATGTTGGAATTCGACCAATCTTTTTCGTAGTTTGGTTGTTGTTGAAATTATATAGTGGGAGTTTTCCTAACAGTATAATATTTGAATAAATTTAGCTTATGAATTAGATTCTATAATAATTAAGGTTTTTATTACATGGTGTATAAACGTGGATAATGTTTCACTGGTGTCTCCAACTATTAAGTGTATACATCCATTATTGCATTTCAAACAACAAATACTTTCAATATTGACTAACAAAAACACTTAATAGAACTTGAATTTGTGTATAAGCCGGAATACATGCTTAGGCACTTAATAGTATTCTTAATATTGACTAACATAACATTTACATATTGACTAACATAGACACTTAATAGTATATATGTTATAATTTTGGTCACATGTGTTTACAATTGATTGTTACGCAATACTAAAGATGAAAACTAAAAAATGACAAAAAAGACACCTACAAATTAAAGATTAAGTAGAAGAGATCGTCTCACCAAATATCAGTTGCTCTTAATCATAAATATGAAGCATGAAACAACCATAAGAAATATGCATAATGATTTTTCTAGTCAAAGTTATGGATAAAAACATTTGAAAGGTTTGACCCATGAAAAAAACTATATATGAATTTTGTTTGTGATAAGACAAAATAATATAAGCAAATTTTGTGGGTGAAATTGACAAGAGGAAATGACTATGTTTACTAATTGTTAAACTCATATATTATTAAAATTTGAACATGAAATCTATACAACTTTGTCGATGATTACAAGTAAAATTTATGTTATATCATAATTATTCAAGTAGGTTCAAAGTGACTGGAAACAGAATTTGGATTCGTAATGAGTTTAATATTAGAATAAAGAGTAAGGGCAGTAAGATCGACCTTGAGTTAGGTTAAATCTTGGTACAAGAGCTTAATATCAATTTGGAAATATCTCAGTAATAGGAGTTTTATTCTCAGATTAAATGAAGTATCTACGTGAGAGTTTGGTATCATGCTTAAGAAGTCTCAACATCGAAATTCTAAAAATGTATGCTTTGTTTTAAGAATTTTGTATGTTGAGTGGGTAAGGATTTCATTTATTGTACTTGTAATTTTTTGAAATTTTTCAATCAATAAAATCATACATATTGCACGTGGGTATGATATGGGTCCACAACCTAAACCATAGAAATCCTATGTATTGTTATTTTATTTTTAAGTTCTTCATATTCACAGTAGAGCTTAAGTGCATGTATGAATTTGACTTTGTACAACTATACTTATGTTTGTGATTACCTCTAACAAGTGTTACTATTAGTAATCAACGCGGAGAATTACAAAGATCGTTGAAAATAAGTCCAATGAAGTTTGGTTTTAATAAATTATCAAAGATAATGATTTTAAACTCTGAAGAATTAATAAAGGGATCATGTGCCTCCCTTGATAAGAAAACTGTAACTAAGATAGATGTCAAAATATTGTTTAAGGCTCATAGTGCTTTGATCTTGAGTTTAGAGAATGCAATTTTTAGAGAGGGTCTCAAGAATTTACTACCATAGATATTTGGAATAAGTTTGAATTTATTTATCTGCATAAATTTTTAGCAATCATATATTATCTTATAAAGCATTTGTATAGTCTAAAAATAGATGGTAGCAATGAAATTAAAAACACTTGATGATTCATATATGATCATCCAAGTGTTTGATTTTAAGTATGTGGTAGGAAAATTATAGTTTAATTAACATTATGGTAACTATATTATCTCGAATTTTAGAAACTTATATATTTTAGACCATATAAAAAATCAATAATTATATGCTTAGATTTTTATTTTATTAATTTTTTGTCATATTTTATGTTTAAGATAAATTATTTTGAAAAAGATATAAATTTTATTATAGTAAAAATACAACCTATTACATACATCTTAATATATTAAAATGATATAGTTTATTAACTAATAGTTGTTATATGGAAAATAAATTAATATAATAAATAATTATATTAATATACAAGTAACAATTTCGTAAGTTTCGATGATTATTTGGACCTCATGTCTAATCAACATAAAAATTTGTATACTTTTTTCATGTGAAACTGTTATGTGACTAGTTTTGTTTTGTAGCCTAATTAATTAACTAATAAATATTTAAAAGTATTATTATACCCATTGTTTGAGGCAACTTGGACGTAATGTATTAATCCAACATAAATTATTTTTTTAAACACCATTGGGTTTATTCCGAGTTTATATATCTTTTAGGATGCTTCACCTAGTAATTATGTAAGCCATATGGCTCGAGAGACATTGAATGTACACAAACAAATAAAAATATCTTAAAAACTATTTGATCTTTATTCCTAGAGAAATTTTAGATTATTTTGATTTATCAAAAAGAATGTTTGAAAGTATTTTGGATGAGGACAAAACCTAAAAATTAATCAAACTTCAATTCTTATAAATTAAGGTAATAATGACTAATTAAAACATATTTATTCATATTCAAAGACAACATATAAAATATTTATTCATAATCAAAGATAGAAATTAAGGTATGTTTACTCCCGGTCAAACAATAATTTATTTCTTAATTTAATGATTAGGTGTCATGTAATAAACAATATAAACTTACCCCCAATTTACACTATATTAGTGGCATCTTCTATGGGAACCAATTGGTATTCATAATGTTACCTTAAAAAACCATAAAATCTTACTTTAAAAAAATTAAACAACCCACAATAGTATTTCTCATTGTTTTTATTAGTTCCCTCGATCTCATTACCCTAAGAGTCGCATCGTATCATCCCGTCATATCTCTACTGCATAAACCACTATCATCAATACCGATGTAGATTGTGACAATGAATTTCCTCTCATAAGAGATAACCACAAACATGTATTATTTCGTGACTACCAGTGATCTGGGAATGATCGAGTCAACCATAAAATCTTTTTTATCCATTTGTTTCAAATTCCAAACTCTTTACGGTAGATCTGAAACCCCTTGAATCAATTTCAAATTTACACGTGAATGTCTTATCGCTCCAAGAAACGATAATTATGATAAGTTTTGTTGATGTGGGTAAATGAAAATTGTATTTTCTTTATTAATAAATTATTCGAGAATTATTTTCTAATGGTAAAATAATTACGCTTGGAAAAAGTAATTGTATTAATTGTTAGAGTATCATGTATATGTTGTTATATTACCATAAAATATATATAAATTCATTCCATTAAAAAACTACATTTATTTAGTAAAACCTCTCTCATGCGTAAAGAATAAAAAGGAAATATCTTAGGATCGTTGCTCTTTTCTTGGAGACGACCACAAAACCAAAAGTGAGACATGCTTCCACAAGACCAAGGGTTTGGCCTCAGTCATGTTTGGTCGGAGGTCCAACTCAAATTAATTTATTATTATTTCTTCTTAGTTAGGTATAGCCTTAGCTCAACTCGGCTTAAACACGACTTCAAAACGATCTCAGACATATCTCATTTCGACTTCAGATTCAATTAGGTAATATATATCTCTATTAGATGATCGACATTTATGAGCACAACTAAGTTTTATGATCTTGTATTATATTTATTTATTTATTTAAAAGAAGATTTAAATGTGCATTAGGATTTTGAGCTAAACATTAATATGTAGTAAATTTACGAGCTGAAAACCAATATATATTAGGCCTACGAGGCGAGTATCAATATATATTAGGATGCTAAACCAGAGAACCTAACCTTTATAGTTGGATATGATCCATATAATGTCAAACTACCCTCATAACCTTAATTAAGCATATGTTGATCCAAACTATACTTTGTTTTTCCCCATAGATAATAATTCACTCTCTTAACGTTTTAATGAACTCATCTACAATTGACACTACTTGATGTTGGATTTTAACAAGTAAAATTTTCCCTAAGATTTAATTAGATCTTTTCTCTAGCTGAAGATGTTAAGCTTATCCTCTTAAAAAGTAAAAACATAATATTATATATCATTTATTATGCTAACTCAATCTCTTGAAGCGATACATATGGTTAATCTAACAAATATTCGAAGTACTAATCTTTCTATTTGGCTAGGATAGCCGATAAATTAATGGGGGGATAATAAACCATAAATTCTGAAACAATTCAGATATATATTATTCATATAAGAGATACATTCCTCTGTATTCCTCTTTGTTGATATACTAATAGTAGTCATTATGCTATCACTTTGATGTACAAGGGGGATACCCATCTTGGTAAAAATATCACTAGAAAAACACTCTAGCTATACTATATATCTATGTCTTGCTCCAATATTATTTTAATTTCTCCTGAATAATTGTTTTTTCTCAATGGTGGTTTTGGTCAACGAAAGGTTTTTAACAGGATATGAGCATGTACAATAATGAACCCTCCTCTCTAACGTCATGCTAGTTTGTCTAATGGTAAAAGGGCCCTACATATGGTAGAAACAACAAGGTGTGAATATCCACTAAAAAAAATCAAAACATAAAAGATCAACATCTCATTCACACCGAAATTTTAAGGATTGATCTTTCATTCTCTTTGACATAATATTAAAATATATGGCTATTAAGCCGGACAAATATAAAATATAAAAAAGATGATAATTCAACTCTACATGGACTATAAGACATAAATTTGTATACTTTTTCCATTTCGTTCGTAAGAACTAGCTGGGTTATATATATGAGGAAACAATGTGTAAGTAGTTTAAACTTTAATCTATATAAAAGTAAGGCTAAATAAAATTAAGTAAAAAATATTTATTCCTAGTCAAAGATAACAATTAAGATATGTTTATTCATCTTTAAAAATATATTTATTATATGATATAATGATTATGGATCCATATAATAAACACTATAAATAAGCTTTCATCCGTGAATCAAAACATCTGATATCTCAGGTCTCATAACTTAATACAATTATAATCTCACTTTGAACATTCTACTTCGCTTATTTTCTTCTTCTTATTTATAAAAAACTATAGTATATCTAAATATTACCACCTTGGCTTGTATACGTGAGCCAAACAATTTTACTCTTTACTAATAAAATAATAGTATTTTTGTGTTTTAAAATATTAAATAAATTATAAAACTATTAAATAATCACTAGGGCATTCTTCTAAAATTTGAAAGATAAAAACTACAAAAATACAAACACGACTACTACATAAATAAAAATACTACAGAAATACAAAGACCATTACAACATAAATTGAAATACAAATAAAAGTACTAGATCGAGAAATTTAAAAATTAGAAAAAAGATTGTCCTAAAAATGTACTCAAAACTGTTCAAAAGCATGGATTAATTGTCTTCATTCACAGAATTCTAATAAATTTACAAGTGAGATTTGATTCCTAAAAAGACTATTGCTCTAGTACAATAAAAATGAGGTAAAACTTTGTAAGAATAACACGCCCAATCCAAAGCCAAAAACAATTAGATGAGACCAAACTCTAGCCCAAAAAGGTAAAGTTAGGATAACAGATCTGGGAACTGCTTGGGTTGCCTCATTCACCGACACAATCACCTTCAACAGTGCAACCACATTTTGGCGAAACCACGGCCAATAAAATATCCAACACTAACGATACCCAACAAAACTCAAAGGAAAAGAGTAACTGAATAACCCTCAGCGATGGCAAAAGAAAAGTAACGACGGTAAGGCGTCAACACAAAAAGGAATAAGCACCAAAAGAACTTGAGAAACAATAATGTCCACCCTAACAAGCAACACAAGAACAATAAAGAACAACATTGTTCGACCAATTATAAGGCAACCAATAACATGCAATCCTTGGACTTCATAGTACTAGAAAACACACTTAACAAACCTAACACAGAGGAGACTCTGCAAAAACTCAGTGCCTGATACAGAATTGGACGAGTAGCTGTAACAGACAAATCCTCAATATATATTAACTAAGCAAAGCACCATAGCTCGAATGAGAACCGATGCTATGAAAACCAGTGATGAAAATAAGAAAAAATAATAAAAAGAAGGCTTACGAGAAATATGACAATAACATATAAGAAGACGATTATACCACGGAGAAAGACAATCATAACCGACTAAAGAATATGCTACTAATAATTAGGAATGTAAAAGCTAATTAGGAATTAGCTTTTTGAGAAAACTTTACTTTTGAGCAAACTTTATCAGGATCGGATTTCATCGTGGTCGGATCTCGTATTCCCTGGTGAGCCTTTGACTCTGATCGGATTCTAACTTGCTGACCTCACTCCTTGGCCAGGCTGATGTCATCTAAATAATCATTTACTGTCAGGTACGCGTGCTTGGTTTTGCTGTTATCGAGTCAAACATTTTTTTAGGCGGCGCAGCTGTCAAGGACACATGTCAGGGTACCGTTACTTTTCGCCTGTTCACCTTCTGCACCCTTTGCCTATAAATACTCAACTCTTTCCCTGAATAAAGGTTTCTGATTTTCTTTGAACAAAATTTGCTCTAGAGAGAGAAATTGTGCCTTAACAAAAAATTTACTTTACATTTTCATGCCTGACGAGTTTATCAATCTTGAAAAGTATAAGCTTTGGAGGTGGTTCAACATCTCTTATCGGATCGGTGCTCGTAGCTCCGCCGGTGTAAGAGAATATCCTTCCCATGCAGAGATTTATGAATCTAACTTTTGAGACAACTGGGATCCGATCCATGTACGCTATATCTGATTTGCTGCATCCTCCCCCAGTCAATCACACCCTTCAAGTGGTGGGGTTAATCTTTCTGCTTCTCTAACTCCCTCGACTTTTCCTTCTTGGCCTTCCCTCTTTATCGTAATGGGTGATGAGAGAGAAAGACCATTGATTAAAGAATGTCAAGACCGGGCTAAACGGAAAATATCACATGATCCAGCCGCCAAATCGGTCCGGATGAGGATCTCTTCCTCGGTACAAATCCCCCGACAACCCGCCAAGGCTCTCCTAAAAAAACACCAGACGTTAGCCCTAAAAAAAAAAATTCCAAGAGGGACTCGACCGGAACCGTCCCTCACTTCCATTCCATAGGTTCAGGAGAAAACTCTATCTGATGACCCTGAAGACGATAAGGGAGAACCTGACGTTGTGGTGATTAAGGCAGAGCCTCTTCAAGTCATTCCTACCGATGCTCCCTCCCCGGATGGTGGTGCTCTGGCTCCTCCCCCGGAACCTACAGCTGATCTTCCCCTTCACCAAGGTGAGACTTCCCTGATAAAGAGTAAGAAGAAGAAGAAGACTTGTCTGACGGGTCTGCCCTCGAATATAAAAGATATATTGAGCGACCATTTCTGCGATATCGAAGCCAAGCATCTCTTAGCTCTGTACAAGGTGAAGTATAAGTACTTTCATCCGACCGAGGAGATCAAATTGAGGGACCGGTGGGGTATTCCTACTAATATCACCATCCGATTCCCTACTGTTGGAGAGACGCCTCTATCAGTTTGAAACAACGAGTTGGTGCTTTATACAGAGTTGATGAAATGGGGTCTTCGATTTCCACTCGATCCTCTTCTGGCCGACTATTTCCACTTGGTCAAACTTTGTCCTTCTCATACCGGGGCTAATATGTGGTATACCCTTAGGGCCTGCATTATGGCGTCAAGGCTCTCCGGGAACGCTTTCACCATGGAACAACTTATTGCTGTTTCTGGAGTGGCTAAGATTTCTGACTATCTTTTCTACTCCCTTGGTTTTGCTAGGAACCTTAAAGTGATAAAGGATTTTCTAGAGGCTGACAAAAAATAGAAGCAACAATTCCTGTTTATTTTCGGTTTATGGGAGAACGGATTCAAAGACTCCGAGGACCTTCCTCATTGGCTGACATTGAAATGGACCGGATAAGGTATATACTCTCACTTAAATGTTTTCTGAGTCGCCATGCTTGGTAAATTCTGACTGTGTGTCTTTTTCAGCTATGAAGGGAATTGCTAAGTCCTTTAAGTGTCATGCTAAGTCTAGTAAAACTATCTTTGAGAAGCTGAGCATTTGGGCTGGTGAGCACTGGGACCATAAGTTCCACCAAAGCTTTATGCCGATGAATTTTGCTAAGAGTAATTTGTGGCGATACGAGCTTTATGGTGCCTCTTCTGAGCGATGATGTCCTTGAACGTTTATATCGATTGGATAATGCTGTATACCTCCTTACTCGAGCCCGAGCTCCGAGTCATCAAGATGCAGACAAGCCCGCGGGAGGTGAGGAAGAAGATACTGAGGAAGATGTTGGGTTTGATGACGACGCACGCGAAGCTCAGGGTGATTCCCAAGAGAGGGTATTAGTCAGTCCTCCCACAGGGGGTCCTGGTGACTATGATAATACTCAAGTAAGCTTGCCCCGGATGTGAGGCCATCAGATCCTCAACAGGGAGCCCCCCTCGAACCTCAGGCATTTTCTCCAACCTCTCATCCTGAAAACATGCAAAGTGATGCTGATCACCTGGTTGAGATTAGGCCTCAAGGTCGTGTCGGTGCCACAAGGCCACAAAGTTCACTACTGAGGAGAAAAAGAAAAGGGTTATTGAGAGCGGGGGGAAGAGTGACAACACTAATCGTTCGAGTCTGCCACTATCCAGAAATTTGTGATTGTTGATTCAGACTCTGGTAGAGAATTTGTCTACACTCGAAGGGAAGGTCAAGAAGGTGGCTCTGATGAGGACATGTATATTTCCCCGGACTCTCCTTATTTTGACGTTTATGGAAACGATTACATGGCAAACGAGTTGAACAAAATACTACATGATGCTGCTCTACCCGAACCCAAAGTGAATCGGAAGGATCGGTATAAAGAAAAGGTTATTGAGAGGAGGGTATAGGTGAAGGTCCTGACTTCAGAAATCTCCGAGTCGAAGGACAAGGTGAGGGACTTGACCGATCAGGTAGCCGAGCAAACTGAGATATCCTCCAAACTGGAAGGCTTAGTCACTGAGTCTGATAATCTAAAGAATGAGGTTAAGGAACTAAAGGATGAGTTAGCCAAAACATCAGAAGTGACCGCCAAGGTACAAACTCTGTCTTCCGAGTCCGAAGAGCTAAAGAAGAGGGTCAAAGAGTTGACTGATGAATTGGTTAAGGAGAAAAAGACATCTGAGGAGCGTTTGACTACCATCAATTCCCTTGAGGCTGAACTATCCGAGGAAAAGACCAAATTCGACGATGAAAGGGAGAAGTTCATTGCCAAGGATGTCGAGCGTGACACAACAGTTGATGGTCTTCTTGAAGGCTATTGCAAAATAAAGGTATATTTTGAAAATGTTGTTCAAGACATCGAGAAGCTATCAGCGGAACATGAAAGCTTGAAGATAAAATTTAAGGCTAAGAAGAAGGAACGTCTTGATGAGTATGCCGCTAAGATCGTTGTTCATCTTGAGGAGAGGGATGCTAAATTGAGATCAGCAATGGTAATGGAGATGCATGAGAGATTCCTAGACTTGCACCTTGGTAGTCTTTGGACTCGGGTCATTAAGCAGCATCGCCCCCTGGAGTATCTGTGGAGGATCCTGAATCCAGTGAAGACTCAGAGAGCTCTTCGTCTGACTCAGATTCTCCTGCTGGTAGTAAAGGAAATTCTGCATCTGACTAGCCTGTAATGGGTAGTTCCTATTTTGTTAACCTTTTGTTTTCTGATTCCTGCAACAAGAAACTTTTAGTGTAATGTTTCCTTGATATTGAGACTTTTAGTGATACATTCTTAGTGTGATGGTTTGCTCAATATTTTCTACCTCATATTTTTAATACTGTGATTCAATGTTGAGTTAAAACATTTTTTGGTTCATATTTTGAGTTAAAAAAGATGAACTTTCTGGTCCAAATATTTTTGGAATATGTTTTGAGTTAAAAAAGATGAACTTTATATTCCAAAATTCCTTAGAGTATGTTTTGAGTTCAAAAAGATGAACTTAGTCTAGTTTTTAAAGAAGGCAATAAGATTTGATATATAAGCCGGCTATTTAGGCACCTCATTAAAACCTTCTTGCGCCACCAGGGTATGAAAGAGTATGCCACCGGAACTTACATAGGTTGTCAAAGAAAATATTTACATATCACTCAATCACACTAGATAAGATTTTAGGTGCTCAATATTCCACGGATGGGGAAGATCTCTTCCTTATTTATCTTTCAATCGGATGTGATTGTGTATGGACCTTCCCAATTTGGGGCAAGTTTTTCAAGCCTCTTATCTTTTGTGTGCAGGAAGACTTTTCTTAGGACGCTGTCTCCCACCTCAAATTCTCTTCTTCTAACCTTTGACGAGAAACGACTTCTCATTAAAGTTTGATAGTGTAAGGAATTTAGTTGTGCCCTTCTTCTCTTTTCTTCTATCAGATCAAGCTCTGTGCGTTTTCCTTTGTCATTAACCTCCTCATAATACTCTTTCAGTCGAAAAGATGGAAACATTGTTTCTGATGGCACCACTGCGTCCATTCCTTACACAAGTGCGAAAGGTGACTCTTGTGTTGCTGTCCGAGGAGTAGTCATGTAAGCCCATAACACTTCTTGTAGGTAGTTCGGCCACTTCCCTGTTTTACCCTCCAAATTCTTTCTTAGACTGTCCAAGAATGTTCGATTGGTTACTTCGACCTGACCGTTCGCTTGGGGGTGGAATAGTATCGAAAAACATTGTTGTATCCCCTTAAAAGCGTAGAAAGTTCTCATTTCACTATTGTCAAACTGGGGGCCGTTATCCATCGTAATCTTCCTGGGTACACCAAAACGGCAACAGATGTTGGAGATGATGAATTTGATCACATATTTCGCCCTTGTTCTTGCTAACGGTTCTGCCTCTACCCCTTGGAATAATAGTCCACAGCAACGATGATTATTTGGCACCCCCCTGAAGCCATAGGAAGTGGTCCGACCAGATCTATTCCCCATCGATCAAAAGGAAGAGATTCTGATATTGACTCTAGAGGTACTCCGGGTAAGTGGATCGAATTAGCAAACCACTGGCGTCCGACGAGATAGTTTGCCAATAGTATCCTACCAGAAGAACTCTTCGTATCAGTGTTTTGTATCCACAGTGCACAGAGCCTTCCCGATCGTGCAATTCGGAGAGTATTAGTTGTGATTCATCATTCCCTAAACAACGAAGTAAGGGACAACTAAAAGATCGTTTATACAACACATCTTCGAGGACTACGTATCCGTAGGCCTTGAAGCGTATTCTCTTGGCTCTGACTTTGTCAACGCGCAGTGTGTCATGGACTAGAAAATCTTGTATTTCTCTTCTCCAATATTTTGTTAAGGCTGTGGATATTTGGAACGCTTTGATGCTACCTTCTCTTGCTTCGGATTTCTTGGTTATAGATGGTTTGTCTTGGGTCACTATTCATGGGTATTCCTTTGAGTAAGACGTTTTGGCAAAAGAATCAACCGCTGATTTTCCTGTCCTGTGAACGTTTTCAAATCGGACGTCTTCGAACTCCAAGGCTAGAGCTTTCAAAATCCCATAATACTTCACCAGATGATCGTTTCTTGCTTCTGAGCGCCCGAGAGCATGGTTCACCAAAAGCTGAGAATCATTGATCAACTTAACCCGTTTAGCCCCACAAATATTTGAAAGTTGTAATCCGGCCAGGGTTACCTCGTATTCTGCCTCGTTGTTTGATGCTTGAAATCCGAGTCGGATTGCTTGATACATTGCAATATCATCCGGGGAGGTTAGTTGCACACCTGCTCCGCATCCGGATGAGCTAAAACCCCCATCGGTTTGGACTTGCCACTCAGAGTCGGATTTTTCTATGCCAACATCTGTGCTTTGATTTCAGTTCGTGGTTCGAACTCGATATCGAAATCCCCGAGTTCTACCGACCACTTAGTCATCCTTCCGGACACATCGGGTCTTTGTAACATATTATTCAAAGGAAAAGATGTTCATACCACCATCGTATGAGCTTGGAAGTAGGGCCTCATCTTTCGAGCTGATATTACTAGAGAAAGTACTAGATTTTCCAACTTAAGGTATCTCTTTTCTGCATCTAAAAGGCTTTTACTTACGTAATAAACAGGTCTTGGAAGGCTTGATTCTTCTCGGACTAAATACGAGCTGACTGCGAAGTTGGACACCGCTAAGTATAGGAACAACTTCTCCCCGGGATTTGGCTTTGTCAGTATTTTTGGGGATAAATGATGTTGTTTGATTTTATTGAAAGCATCAGAACATTCTTGAGTCCAGTCGAATCAGTTCGCTTTCCTTAGCACCTCGAAGAAAGGGGCACACTTATCTGACGACCTGGATATGAATCTGTTTAAAGCAGCCAACCTTCCTGTTAAAATTTGCACCTCCTTGATCGTTTTAGGCGGATCCATAGTACATAAGGCATTTAACTGCACCAGATCTGCTTCGATGCCCTGCCCACTGACTATATAACCTAAGAACTTTCCAGATCTTACTCCAAACGTGCACTTTTCCGGGTTCAATTTGAGATTTATTTTAGCCAGATTTGCAAACGTTTCTTCTAGGTCAGCTAAATGATCTTCATCTCTTAGGCTTTTAACTAACATGTCATAAATATAAACTTCCATATTTCTGCCAATCTGACTTTCGAACGCCTTGTTCACTAAACGTTGGTATGTTACCCCCGCATTCTTTAGTCTGAATGGCATGACTCGGTAGCACTGTAGACCTCTTCCAGGGATGAAAGTCGTGCTCTCTTGATCCCTCGGCTCCATCCAGATTTGATTGTATCCATCATACACATCCATAAAGGACAACAAACGATTTCCGGACGTCGAATCCACCAATTGGTCTATTCTTGGGACCGGGAAAGGATCTTTAGGGCAAGCCCTATTCAAATCAGTGCAGTCTACACACATCCGCCAATTGCTGTTCTTCTTCTTTACTAATACTGGGTTGGCCGTCCATAACGGATATTGCGATTCGCGGATGTGGCCCACTTTTGTTAAACGGTCTACTTCTGTCATTATCGCTTCAATTTTCTCTTGGGAAAAGGTTCTTCGCTTCTGAATGATCGGTCGAACACTGTTTTGTATAGCCAATCTCTGACAGATGACTTCAACTGGTACTCTTGTAACGTCCTCTGTACACCACGCAAACAGATGTAATTTGGTTGAAAGAAATCTGATTAAGCTTTCTTTTACCTCAGGCGATAATCTTGTTCCTATCTTGAGAATTTTTCCAGAGCCAAACGCATGATCCTCGAAGTCTTCATCAGGGACCATGAACCCAGGTGACTCCCTCGGATCAGCAACAGGATCGGAACCCGAAGGAGGCCTCTCTGACTGTTATTCTCGTTTGGATCCGACCCCCTTCAACTCTTTGGGGGCTAGTGCCGCTTTGTAGCATTCTCTAGCCATTTTCTGACTTGATCTTACAGTTCTGATATTACTTCCCATTACGTACTTCAAACATTGGTGGACAGTGGACGGCACAACATGCATCTAAGACAACAATAACCTTCTGAAGATAGCGTTGTACGATGTGAGTGCATCTACCACGATGAACAGTACCGTCACTATTTTCTTAAATGGTCCCCTGCCCAGTTCTACCATTCCCTCGAACTCTCTGACGACATCCGCGGTCGCACCGGTAAACCCCACTATAGTATTGTCGGATCGTAGGATAGTTGGAGGATTGGTTATCTTACTGTAGGTTGTCATAAACATAATGTTGGCGGAACTCCCCGTGTCAATCAAAATTATTCTTATCTTATTTCCAGCAATCTCTGCTCCGATTACCACTGCATCCTCATGTGGACGAGCCACTTCCCTCATGTCGTCATCCTCGAAGCAAATAATTGGTTATGGATTCCGGTAAAGGTGCGATGAGGCACTTGTCGCTAACTCTGTTTCCAAACTAACGATATGCCTCTTCCTTGAGTAGTTTGATATACCTGCTATCGTATCTCCCCTCAAAATAGTTAGTGACTCAAAAAATGAACATAACTCACTGACCTTTCCTCTAGGGATTGACTCCTCAATCACGTTTACACTATTTATGCCTGGCTTCAGATCAGGATATTCCGTTGCCACATCAAACAAATCTAGAAGTTCTTCTTCAATCACATCGACAATCATCACGGTATCGTCTTGCCTCGGAGCGACTTCTTGTTTGGGTACCACCGTGTTATTCTTTTTGACAAAGTCGACCAACTTTCCATTTTCTATCAAGTATTGGACTTCTTTCTTTAAAGCCACACAATACTTAGTGTGATGCTCGATGTCATCATGGAACTGACAGTATTTTTTCTTCATATGTTCCCTCGGAGTCTAAAGAGGAAAATGCTTGCGGAAATGCACGTTTGCACGTGATTTTTTGAAGATAGTGGAGAAACACTCAGTTAATTCAACGTAATGAGCTGGTCGAACCCACTTGTTCGAAGCTGGTCTGACATACTGTTGAACTGCTTGACCTGCATGGTGATACTGTTGGTTCTGACTAGGTCGTTGAGGGGTCTGGTTCGTTGCTTGAACTGTCTGAGCCCGCGATCGGATAGTCGTGGTAGGTTAGGGAGCTTGAGGTCGGACATTTACCGTTGTTGTACTTGTTATGGCTAAGTTCGGATCCTAATAGAATGGAGACATGGTTTCTTTCGCTGAGACCCTAGTTTTCTCGACTAAGATTCTTTTTTCTATCTGATATAACAAAGCTCCAAACGTCATTGCTTGTGTTTCTGCAGCATTATCGTTCATTACCCCCGGAAGAAGACCCATCCGGAAGGCAGCCAATGCAACTTTGTCCTCGGAGCTCAACGAGGTATATTCGCTAGACTTGGACGACTCATACTTTTTCTCGGATCTAGCACGTCTTTTAGAATGCCGATGGCTTTTCCTGTGTCGGCTCTCTTTGGGTATAACAGTGTCTTGGATGTGGTCGGCCTCGACTTTTTCTTGTCGGACCTCAGATCTGACCCTTTTAGTGCTCGCCACCATAGCATCCCTTTCAGCATTTAACCTTTCGATGTCTTCTAACAACTCTTTTTGTCTGGCGACCACAATTGACTCCTCTAAAAGTTCTTACGCATAGTAATTCAGAGCATTGCCTTCGTTTGTGACCTGCTCTTCCATCAGATGGTCTCTAGATTCGATACCAACTAAATCTCTAGTCGGATTAGTCTCGATCGCTCCACGAGTTTCTGTATCCATAATTTTTTTGCTTTTAGTTTTCAAGGTTTTAGAAAATTAATTTTGGGTACCAGACGGTTCCTACAAACTGAACCACTGATGAGCTCAGAGAATCTTTAGTGAGACTCGTGAGTGAAGGGGTTGGACTAGGAAATACTCGAATGACGTCACAGTGAACAATAAATTACTAGAAATAGAAGAGAGAAAATGAATAAATGTTGCAATTATTGATCAATCATTGGCCCTTTTCCCCAAAAGGGAATGTCCTTTATATATTAAATGAGGTGGATGGTTAAATTACATAACTACCACCGTAAGAGTGTATTTCTTACCCCATTATTTGACTATTTACAAACAAGTTCTTGGGGACTATCATTTAAGTCCCTCATTTCTTATGTGTGCTTTACCTTAGTCCTTAGTCACTAAATACATGGACCTTGACCTTATTGTGGGCTAAATTACATGTTAGACACCTATATTTTTCTTCCCTTATCAATAATAATAATAGTATATTTCATTATATATATATATATATATATATATATAATCGTAATATTAATAATATTTGATCAAAAAAATGTACAATTTATACTTCTTTAAGCATTCATCTAATAATATGTGATTGTATGATCACTATGTTTTAGTATTATTCTTTTAAAGTTAGAGGAACTTTTATCTTATTATACTTTTGGTAACTCTAGATTATAATTGTTTTTGTAATAGTTTAGTTATCTTCAGGTCGATACTAGAAAAATAATAAGTTTGGTATCTTTTTATTAAAGAATATTTATCTTTAATTTATATATACATTCTTACGTTAATTTTCAAGAGAAGTTAAAAAAAATGGCCAAGGTATTCAAGCAGAGGTGAAAGTTTTTTCAAATGGATTAGGCTTTTTGTAAACAAGATAAATAACAAAAATATAATAAGTACATTAGAATTATTAACATGTTATTATGAGCTCATAAGTCGAACTTTTTATTTACAGAGTTATGGGACATAAGTCAAATTGCATGAATCAAAGGAGAAATATATATAATCCAGATTCAACACTCGTCAAATCATAGTCTAAGTGTTATTTACTTCACTTTATCTTTTTAGATTAAAATATCACTAAGTTATAAATTTAATCCTTATAAGTATGTCATCTAGTTTTCACGAATGAAGTGAGGAAAATTTAAACAATTTTAACTACCAATCTATGTAAGGAAAAATTATTACCTAGTTATTATACTATTTTCACCAAATTCAAAAAGTATAGTTTGGGTCATTAACAAAATATCTAAACCTTTGAATTTAAGTTGAAAAGAACAAAGAACCAAACCATAATGGTTCGGGGCGAATGAGAAGTCAATCTTTTTTTTATTTTTTAGTGACCGATCTTATGATTTTTTATTTTGACTGGATATTCAAGTATTGATTTTATGCCCTCCATAGGGCCTATTTACCTATACCTGAAATTTTATGACTCGGGATAACTAGGTTCGATACTAAACATATTTATGCATGTTTAAAAGCTCTTAACCTGTCAAAACCTTCATTAAGAGAAAACCTCAATTTACAGAAGGTAAAAGAGTACAAAAGTTAATAACAAATTGTTAGAGAAAGTCACATGTTTTTCTAAAGTGAAAAAGATTTTTGGTAATTTTACTTAAGTGTGAGCCCTCTTACTCTAAAATAAAAAAAGAGAATGACTGTAATTACTAATAAATGAAATTGACAAATCTAATATGGTGATATCCATATTTTATGAATTATTTGAGGTTGTGGATAAAAAATTGATTGACATCTGAACCATTAATGGGTGATTAAATATTGTTGGGATATCACATAAAATATGGATGTAATGATTACTCCAGCGAAAAAGAGAAGGTATAATGATTACTCTTGGTTTGGTATCTTTTTCCTAAAACCATTTCACCAACTATTGGTGCTACTGACTGGAAAACATCAAGAAAACATTTTGGTGACCATGAAAATAGAGACTGTCACGATTTCTCCGCGTACTACCCGACCTACGAGCGCGAACCCCAGATTTACTCTACCATGATACCTTTTTCGGAGCAAGGTCCAATGATGGATAAAATAATTTTGAAGAAAATAATTTATGACGTTTATGACTCGATGATGGATAAAATTCTAGAGGAGTAGTATATTATTCTAAAGAATATGGAATTTTATCTATTACGAGCGCAATGATAAGTGTTAAATTTTGTAAAGATTAGGCTCTCGAGAGGGTGTACGACTCATGAAGACTTCTTTGAGTATGAGTATTTTTTTCACAATCATTCTTCATTTGGGGGTTTATTTACACTTGCATATTGCAGTGCTCGATTTTTTCCAAATATTAGTAATGTGTCATATCCAATTGATGTTGAATGGCTATAGATTATTGATCGCTTCAATAATGGCTATGAATCACACGACCTCTATGTTTTCCATGAAAGATCTCATGGACATAGTCTAAATAAGATGGCATAAGTAATTTCTATATTGATAATTATCCATGAATAAACCATATAGATAATTATCCATGGATTATTTGCATATTTGTGACCAAATATTGGAAGACTAATATTTCTCTATTATATGATTCTCTCAAGATAAATTAGTGTTAGAAAACTAAAGTGTTTACCTCATATGACGTTGTAAAATCTTGTCTTAACATTTTTATTTTTCTACCAGTGCATGAACACATGTTTGTTGACTAGGCAACAAAAAATAAAATAATGTTCCAGCATTTTAGTAACAACACTGAAGTGAGGTCCATTAAAATCTCGCCTAATTATCTATCGAGAATCCATAGAGCTCGATAAATAACTATTTAATAGGATAACAATCACCTGTTAAGTGACATAGTGACATAAAATAACATAGAGCAGTCAGCTCTATAGGTATCAAAACCCCATAAAAGTATTATATCGTTTAGATTAAAGTATCAAACACGCGGAGTCTGCTTCAATCCATAAAAACTTTTGTGTGCATGACATACATGAAAGGGTTACATAGGATCAATAAATCCTTCTGGTTAAACCATAAAGATATGTTCAATAACCACATCATTTGAAAAATCACCGTTAATATCTTATTGTCTTACATTCGAACTTTTTGAGATAGCTAGAATTAGAACAAGCCTGATTGTAGAGGCATTAATTACTGGAATAAAAGTCTTGGAAAAATAAATACCATGTGTATAGTGAAACTCCTTAGCCAAAAACATTCCCTTATAGCGTTGAGTGGAACCATGAAGATTATATTTTAGCTTATACACCCATTTATATCATATTAAATTCATATTACCAGTCCAATTAACCAAAAACCAAGTGTGATTACGTATAAGAGTATCATGTTACACCTTCATAGCTTAAGCCCAATTAGGATCAATAAAATCCTCAGAAACTAAATAGGTTCCTTATCCAAAACAATAAGAAAAAATTGTGTTACCTGAGTATATAACTTTAGGTTTAGAGATACCTATCTGGCTCTAGTTGTCATAAGATGGTTGTTTAGAGTGACTTGTGTTCGGGTGATATGATTCGAGTTGCAAAAGGTAGATCTATGATTATGGATGGTGAAATTTCTTGTGTTTGTTGTGTGTGTATTCATGGATTTTTCTTGTGTGAGCATGTTGTCATTATTTTGTGAATGGTTGTGTGATATTTGTCTTTGTGTATAAAAAATGTCTATTTGTGGTAGAATTGTTTTTTATTATTGTTGTTGTAAAGAATTGTGTTGTATTGAGTCACAAGGTTGCCTTAATATGGATCTTGGAACTGACGTTTCTAGATTAGGAGAACCACATGTAAGATATTCACTAGGAAAACTCGATAGCCAACAAAACTTAGACATTTTTAGAAACCTTAGCCTTCAAAAAAACCTGGAAAAATAAATAAATTCTTCCTCATTAAAAATTATTGATACATAAAACCTACCATTAGGATTAATACATTTATATATTTTGTGCACATATAGCCTAAGACAAAACATTTGACATTATGAAATTGAAATTTATTAGGTGATAATGTCTTAAACAGGGAAAACAAACACAATCAAAAGTTCTAAATTTTGTAGAAATATAGTAGGCAATCTATTAGTTAGGTAGATAGCAGTGCCTTTAGCCATAACTAGTATGATAAATTAAACTGAGCTACAAGAGTCAGGCATGTCTCAACAATATGCATGTGCTTCTTTTCTATCCTACCATTTTGAGTAGAAGTGTGAGGACAGAATGTTCTGAGCTATCTATATGAATCTTTAGTTGTTGACACAAAAAACATAAACTCACTTCCCCAATCAGAGTGAAACATTTCTATGTTTCTGGCAAAAAAGGTTTTTAACTAATATTTTAATAATTGAAAAAAATAACTAATAAATCACTTATTTTAAGATACAACCAAGAGTATCTCTTATGATAATCTAGGTATAAAATATAGTATTTATAGCCTGACTGGGAGTCGATAGGTGTTGGTCCACATAAATTTGAGTGAATTATTTAAAGAGAATTAGTTGAATGTGACACAAAATTAGAATAAGGTAAAGAATGTGATTTCTCTAATTGGCAATCATTACAGGACCACTTTTCATTTACTGATAAGCCGGAAGGATGACCCATTTTCCCGTGCTACCCCTTTTTTAGGATATTAGAATTACTAAAAAAGATCTGAACACTAGAAACATTAGACTGGCAACCAAAAATCTTAGGTTTAGATAGACTGTAAATATGTGGTTCATCCAATCTCTAAAGGCTATTTTAAATTCTTCATGTAAGTAAGATCTTCTATGTGACCTTATCATTCATAAATCATCTAAAAGTATGAAAATCAAGATAGAGAGGGTTATGTAAGGTTAGCTTATAGATAAATAGAATATTCTTATTGATTTTTGGAACATGTAAAATATTTTCTAGGTTGATTTGTTTATCTTTTTTGGTTGAAATAATTGAACTACCTAAATGTTTTATAATTAACTTTTCACCACTACGTACTTTTATAGATTTATTATTTGTATAGTTAGACTTTTTAGCCATCAGTCATGACGTGTCAGTGACATGGTGACTAGCACAACTGTCAACACATTAGTTATTTTCACCTCCATCTTGATCTTGTGAGAGTAGAATGGTATTCTAACCAGACTCAAATATGTGTTATTCTGCAAGAGTTTGTCCCATTACATTAGAATCATCCCTAAAATAGCAATAAGTACCACTATGCCCATACTTGACACACATTTAACAAGTAGGTTTATTGATGTTAAACATGTCTCCTCTGCCTTTATAGTTACCTTTACCTCTATAATTGTTTCAGTAGTTTTTGAGTTCCCTTCTCTATAGCCTCTACCTTGTTCCCTAAGGTAATCATCATTATGATTCATTGAGTTGTTTTTTTTATGTTTGAGAATCTATTCTCTATTTTGTTAGTTGAGTAATTTGCTGAAGCGTGGCTAATATTTGCCATCGAATGTTTCAGTTTGTTGAGTTGATCAAGTATATTCTCAAAAGTTATGGAGTAGATTGAAAATCGATACAATTCTTGACCTCGTTGTCAATTAAGCAAACAACTATAGGTGCATAATTTGAATTTAATCTAGCCAAAACCTATAAGATAAGGTCATATATAGAAATAGGAGATCCAACAAGAGTTAGATTATCAAAAAAGTGTTTCATCTTTTCTAGGTATTCCTCCATTGTAGAGTTGTCTTTCCTTTTTTGAAATATTAATTTAAATAAGGTAATCTTAGACCTTGTTCGAGAACCTTAAAACCTCATTGGGGCATCCCACAGACTTTTAGAGGTTTTTTTCTTCATAAGTTGAGTTGCTAATTTAGGGGTCATTGTGTTGTAAATCCACCCAAAAATCAATTGATCTTTTGTAACTCAATCATCCTATTTTTTATCGTCAATCATGGTACCATTAGGTCCATTTATCATCTTGGGATGACATCATTATTTATTATTGATAAAACCTCCCAACTTTTTCCTTTTAATGACTAGTAAGACCATAGTCTTCAATAATAATAATAAATTGTTACGATATAACCTCATGTTGTTAAACGTGTTGTTTAAATTTGTTCATCTTAATGAACCTCAACAAAAAAATAGTTTGAGCATATATTTGTCAAAGCATTAAATACCCTCACGGTAAAACAAAAATAATTGAGCTAAAATAATGATTCATAACATATAGTTTAATTTCCTTCAAAACCTCTGTACGTTTTTCAAAACTGATGTTATTCTCCAAAAATACTTGCGGAATCGTAAAAGATATAACACTTAAAATGGTACGTGTACACAATAAATAACGGCATTTCAACATATTTCAAAGGCTTCATTTTAGTTAGATGACATTGTATTCGAAAGTAGCTTAAACTACGATCTTCTAAGTTATAAACTAAGCGTATGTAGTATATTACTTGTTATATTAGGTAGTCGGTTAAGAATATATAATGTACAATTAATAGCTTACCCATGAAGTGAATGTTGTAGGGTTGTATAACCAGAAATAATATTATAAACTTTTTTTGTAATAGATGGTTTTGTATTACACATAAATTATTCATTGTAGACAACTCTGTCATGATGTATTAACGGTCTGTAACACATTCCTCTCAATATAGAAAATTAAAACATGATATTGTTATAATTATCATACTTTTCAAAACAATTGCTAAGGAAATTTCAAATTTTAAATGCTCGATATTTGCCAAGAAATATAAATATATATATATATATATATATATATATATATATATATATATATATTAAAGTTTAAGGTTAGGGTTTAACATTTACAGTTTTGAACTTAAGATTTGGATTGAAGGTTACAGTTAATGTTTAATTTTAGGGTTAGTACTAACAACTTATAGTTTAAACTAGTTTTTCTTGTTTATTAGAGAGTTTAGGGGTTATGATTAGAGTGTTTAGGTTTATTTTTTGGGATCTAGTTGTAGGGGTTAAGTTTATGGTTTTATTATAAGTCTAAAATTTAACTTTATATTTACCGTTTGAAATTTAATTTGAAGTGTACGAGTATGATTTACAAATAAGGTTTATTTTATGGTTAGGGTTATATTTAGATTTGTGTTTAGATCTTAGGGTTTAGGTTATGATTTAGAACTTACGATTATGGTATATTTTTAGAGTTTTTTATTTATTTATGTTTATGTTGGAGATATGATTAAGTTTTAAAGTCAAAGCTTACAGATTACTTTTGACGTTTTAAATATAATTTAGTATTTATAGTTTATTTTTTAAGCTTTCAATATAAGTTAGAATTTATAGTTAGATATTACAAAATATATTATCCTCGTAGGAGACGTGAAAGCAACTAAATAAAAAAATCAAAGCAATAAAAAGTAAAAAGTTCAACAACAATTCGTATAGACTTTTTGTTCTACTGTACATCTACAATGAGATTTGTATCTAATTTTTTTTTGAAGAAGTTTTGGTCATTTTTTTACAATTTTTTTTCCAAGATGGTGTATCGTATGCACTATTATTCAATTATTAATCATATTTCGTCTATTTTTTAAGATGAAAAGATACTCGTAATTTTGTTATATTCATTTAGTCTAGCAAAATAATTTTAGATTCAAATTTTAAAACTGCAATCCTTTATTAAATGTTATAATTTTATATATCTCATGCATGTAACATATATTAATTATGAAGAAGTGCATAAGTTTTTTAGTTCGGATTTCCATAACTCGGTTTGCCTCCATCGTTTGGAAAAGTAGTCTACTACAACTAGAAGGTATCGTCGCGTTATCATACTTTTCAAAGGCGCACCAGTATGTCCAAGCCTCATCTTCCGAAGGGAATAACTTTTGAAACTGACTTTACAGGTACCACTAAAACTTCAATTAAGTTTGGGAAGCAACGATATATGTCGAAAAGTTTCAAAAAATGTCTTACCATCTGCACATATTGTTGTCTAGTAGTACCCGACCAATAAGATGTGCTTATTGTGAGGATTTTCTTCTCTTTTATAGAGTTCTTCGAGTACAAATGTCGATTTGTTAAGCTTAAGAATTGAAGACAAGATTTGGGTAGCCATTGGCGACAAAGAGTTTCTGCGAGCAACATATAACAAATTGATGTTTATAGCCTCAACTTTATTTTCTAAAACATATGTTATGTAATCTATGTATTGATTGGAGTTCACCAGTATAGTAACTCATCAATAACTATAACCCCGAATGCTATTTTATAAGGCTCGACCAGAGTATCATGGAATATGGATTGTTTTTATTTTATGACCACACATAGTGTGGTTTAAAGCTTTGGAGGAGACAGGAGGCAAGGGTGTCAGCTATTGTTTTTTGAACCTAACGTACATATTCATAAAATACGTATTCAAATTTCGAGTCTTCATCCTGTTGTTTTATTAGGTAAATGGAAACTAAATTTAATGGATCGATGTAGCAAGTACCTCAGAGGGGATATTAGTTTTTTTTTACTTTATATACTTTATTGTTTGAGCCTCTATTAATTCATATTATCCACATAGATTCAGGTTTATCTTTTAAGAGGGTCTAGCTTTCAGCATGGACTTTGGTGAGTAAGGTTGACAAGGCTTGGGCCTTGATAACAATCATTGGTTTAAATCTAATGTCAAAATATCCAAACTTTATGAAACCACCGTTTTAATCTGAGAAACATGTCGGCATTTTATAAAATATTCCTAAAAAAGGAAAGATTAACACATGTTATCGAGTTTGGTCATTTTCTACATTTTTTCTAGTCCAAGCAATATATCACATATTCTTTTATAATAATGTTAATACATATGTTTTAAGAAACCCTTGCAGGTTTCGAATAATGATGATTTTATGTCTCATTCCAAGTTTCTTCCACTACTTCTGATGGCTCTAATATTGAGGGGACGGGGAGCTCCCTTAGATCATCCATATCATTAATAATTATAATATGGGCAAGTGAATTGTTATATGATAGCAAAGGAAGTAGCATGACATATTGTGCTTACATGTTGGTTGTTAAAAATTACACAAATCATTTTATTAATAAGAAATCTTAAGAACTGATGTGTAATAGGCAGGATGGCATGCATTTGATGAACCAACAACATCCAAACACAATGTTCCTTGGGGAAGGATTGTATACTATAATGAAGAGATATTGCATTTTATTTTTTGCACTTTATGTATCCTAAAAAAATATAATTTGAGTTCTACAAGCACCGGGGTCTGGACTCAAAACTTACCATGAATCTCTTAGAGAATTATAAAGGTGTTAATCCTCATATATGGTCATAGATCTTCTTTAAAAAGATATAAACAAGTTTTATGTTTATAGTGAAGTATATAATCCTAGTCTTTGTGTATTAACTTACTTCTAATAAATTGGTCTCGGAATGCGATACAAATAGTTTTGAATTCATAAGTTGACCTCGGAGGCAAAGGGTTGAACCATATTAGGGTGTTATCACGGAAGGTCACGGAGAACGCTCGACACATGAGCATGTCTTCTCTATCCAACCATATGATCTAGTTTTGGAACTTCTTAATATGATGCTTGAGATCATTTATCCCATCGTGTGTCTATTTTTTACTGATTAAAAATATTTGATAGATTATATACCAATATCTATTAAGCTAGCGGGGACGTTTCTATAATGTATTTTGGGTTTGGCTCCTCCAGTTCAGTTTATTTGTATATTGGCATAATAGCGACTTGAGTATTCGTTAGTAGAACTTGATGTTTATTATACTTAGGCCATTTCAGCCGAAATGAGTTGTTCAAAAATAAAATTGAGGGTTTGAAAGTGTTCTTGGATAATCTAGTATGGCCTTTTCCTCTCTATTATTGGTCTTGGACGAAGAAAAAACAAAATCAATTTCAACCGGTCCTGAAATCGTCTTTTTTAAAATAATCCCCTCTTACCGTTGATATGTGTTCTTGTCATTGTGAGCGCTCTATTATTAAAAGATAGCATCTTGCATTTCTAGTGGCATGTGTCCAAGATATCGTCATAGTTTTCAATTTATTATGTTTTGTTGTTCTATATGATTGGTGTGCCTGTTGAGGATTGATGTTATGTTTCTTGGATGATTTGGGGTGTAATGTTTCATGGATGATCCTTCAAAGGTTACCGTTGCTTTAGCATGTTAAAAACAAGTTAAAAGCTAAGTGTTATTTTTTGGATAATTATTTTGTTTTAGAGATTGTCAAATTAATCACAATAATTTGTATATTACCATTTTACATATGAAAAACAATTAAGACGCCTCAAATCACTCGACTGTCATATTTTATTTGAAATCACATTAAATTAATATAATAAATCGTTGAAAATAAATATAATTTTTATTTGATATTAACTTAATAATAAACAAAATAAGATAACTTACGGGTTTGTGTGCAACAATCCATCTAGTATTTTGTTCATTTTCAATAAACCTGCATAACCAAGTTAGAAAATAAAAGGTTTAGTTTTTTTGTAAATTTAGTGTTTAGGATTTAGGATGATGAAATGTCTAAACCTAACCCCTTAGTTATAGTCTTTACAGTGTGAAGCCCAACATTATAAATCTCATCCTATAATATTTCCTTGTGTCCATGACCATAACCCGATAAATTGATAATTCAATTTATTCCCTAATTTATTAGTTCATGCTTCAGTGTTGAGATTTGGTACATCTTCATCACAGTGTCCAAATTCAGACGGTTACCACACTTGAACTCATAACGTCTTTTCACCCATATGTCTAATTTAATTAAATAAATAATTAGCTCGATTACTTTCTTATATTTTGGACTTCATAAGAGAATGACCGAATACATTTATTTAGCATGTCGGCCTAAAGTATTGTTGGCCCATAAATATATTAAATAAATATATCACAACATTAATACTAAGTAACTAACATGTTCACTAAACCTTTTTTATCTTCAGTGTTTTCCGAATACAACTCCCTCTAGTGTTTTGTTAGCTGATTCATATACCGAGTTAGTCAAATAACATAGAAAACAAATAATCCAGACAATTCAATTTAATAAATACGAAAGAAAGCAATCAACGATGGAATCCAACTCGGCAGAGAGAAATCCCTACTCTTCTAGTCTTTTGTTAAATCAAAATCGAAATTGATGCGCTCAAAGATTCTTTCGTGAGGCTTAAAAGCGAAGATGTTCGTGTGAAGGGGTCGGACTAGAGAATGTTCGTATGACGTGACAGTGAATAGTGAATTGCTAGAAATGGAAAGACAAAAGGAATATGTGAAGTAATTATTACTCAATCATTAGCCCTTCTCCCAAAAGGAATGTCTTTTATATAGGAAAAAGGGTAGGGGGTGAAATTACATGTTTACCATTATGTAAATGGATTTCTTACCCCACTATCTTACTATTTACAAAAAAGCTCTATGTGACTATCACTCAAGTCCCTCACTTCTTATGTGTGCTTTACTTTGGTCCTTAGCCACTTAATACATTCTTCTTAACCTTATTAGTAGGCTAAATTACATGCCAAACACCTATATTTTCCTTCCTTTATCAGTAGCCCCCCAGTCCATGTGCAGTTCTCTGGACGTGGACTAAAATTGCAACTTGCCTTTGTTCGGATCGGACCGAAAACTACTCGTCTCGGGCGCTTTGTTCTTTTAGCGAATTTTACTGAGGTCAGATTTTCTCATGGTCGGATCTCGTATTCCTTGATAGTGTTCTGTCCCGGATCGGACTCAGTCTTGCTGACCTCACCTTTTGATCGGGTTGATGTCACCTAAATAATCATTTAATGTCAGACGCGCGTGCTAGGTTCGCTGCTATCGAGTTAAAAACGTTTTTAGGCTGCGCAGCTGTCATGACATGTGTCATGATACCGTTACGCTCCAACTGTTCAACTTCTGTTCCCTTTGCCTATATATAGCCCACTTAGTTTCTAAACGAAGGTTTTTTATTTCCTTAATAGAAATTTCCTTCTAGAGAGAGAAGCTGTGTCAAACAAAAACTTTGAATTCGCATTTTCATGCCTGAAGAGTCTCATTATATTGGAAAGTATAAACTTTGGAGGTGGTATCGTAACTCTAATCAGATTGCTGCTGATGGGCCTTCTACTATTAGAGAATATCCCTCTCCTGCCGATATTTGGGAAGCCAACTTTCGAGATAACGTGGCTCCGATCCGCGAACGCTCTGCTCGACTTGCTCGCGAATATTCTGCCCGGCTTGCTGCATCCTCCTCTGGTCAAACACACCCTTCAAGTGGTGAGGTTCATCTCTATGTTTCTCTAACTCCTTCGAATCTTCTTTCCCGATATTTCCCCTTCATCATAATGGGTGAGGACAGAAAAAAGAACACCGACTAAAGAACATCAAGACCGGTCTAAGAGGAAAAGATCGTCGGATCCGGCTGTTAAATCAGTTCGAATGAGGATTTCCTCCTCAGAGCAAACTCCCTCTACCACTTCACATGGCTCTCCTCAAACAACGCCAGACATTAGTCCTCGAAGAACTTCGTCCAGGGGGACCCGGGTAGAACCATCCTTATCTTTTATTCTAGAAGTTCAGGAAAAATCTTTATCTGATGGCCCTGGAAACGTTGCAGTGATTGAGGCAGAGCCTCTTCGGGTCGCCCTTACCGACACTGACCCCTCTGGACCTATAGCTGACCCTTCCACTCATTCAGGTGAAACTTCCCTTACAAAAAAGAAGAAAAAGAAGAAGAAAGCACGTTCGATGGGCCTACCCTCGAATGTGGAAGATTTCCTGAGCGATCACCTTTGTAACCTCGAATCCAAACATCTCTTAGCTTTATACAAAGTAAAGTACAAATATTTCCATCCGACTGAGGAGACTAAGCTAAGGGACCGATGGGGTATTCCCACCAATATTACAATTCGATTCCCCACAGTCGGAGAGAATCCTTTGTCGGTCCGCCCTAATGAGTTGGTGTTTTACACTAAATTGAGGAACTGGGGTCTCCGACTACCCCTTGACCCTCTTCTTGCCGATTACTTTCACTTGGTCAACCTTTGTCATTCTCAAGCTGGGGCCAACATGTGGTACATGCTAATGGCTTGCATCATGGCATCACGTCTCTCCGGACATGCTTTTACCATGGAGCAACTTATTTTTGTTTCCGGAATAGCTAAGAACTCCCACTACCCCTTTTATTCACTCGGTTTTTTCAGAAACCTTAAGGTGATAAAAGATTTTTTGGAGGCTGACAAAAAATGGAAGCAACAGTTTATGTTCATCTCCGGGATGTGGGAGACTGGGTTCGAAAATTCTGAGGACCATCCTCATCGACTTACTCTGCAGTAACCTGGTCAAGGTAAGTGCTTTTACCTAAATAGTTTCCGACCCGACGCCTTCGGTAAATTCTGACTGTTTGGTTTTTCAGCTATGAAAGGGTTCGCCGAATCTTTTAAACGTCACACTAAATTTGGTAAGGTTATTTTTGAGAAACTGAGCCTCTGGGCTGGTGAGCACTGGGAGCACAAGTTCCATCAAAGATTTATGCCGATTAACTTTGCTAAAAGTAACCTGTGGTGATTCGACCTTAGCCAAAAGAGGACCCCCTCAGAGCTTATGGTGGCTTATCCAGGTGATGACGTCCTTGCACGGTTGGAGCGTTTGGATAAGGCCGTCTACCTCCCTACTCGGGCTTGAGCTCCAAGTCATCGAGATGCAGACGAAATTGAGAAGAGCGCAGAAGCAGACACTGAGGATGATGCTGAATTTGACGGTGATGCACCCGACCCTCAGGGTGATTTCCAAAAAAAAAGTACAAATCAGTCCTCCCTCAAGAACTCTGGGTGATCATGACGATGCCCAAGTGAATTTACCTCCGGTTGTGATACCATCGGATCCTCAACCAGCAGCCCCACTCGAACCTCGGGTATTTTCTCCATCCTTTTAACCTGACACTCAACTAGACGATACTGATAATCGGATTGAGGTTAGGCCTCAAGGTCGTGTTGGTGCCACCCGACCACGAAAGTTTACAACTGAGGAGAAAAAGAAAAACATTGCTGAGAGTGGGGGGGGGGGGAGAGTGACAACACCAATCGCCCGAGTCAGCCACCATCCCAAAAACTTGTGATTATTGATTCCGACTCGGGTGGAGAGTTTGTTTCCAACCGGGGGAAAGGTCAAGAATGTGGTTCCGACGTAGAAGGGTATTGTTCCCCAGACTCTCCTTACTTTGACGTTTATGGCAACTACTACGTGGCGAACGAGATACACAAGATACTGCATGCTGCTGCTCTACTCGAACGCAAGGTGAATCGGAAGGATCGCTATAAAGAAGAAGTTATTGCGAGGAGGACAGAAGTACAGCTTTATCATCGGAGGTTTCTGAGTTAAAGAGCAAAGTAAAAGACTTGACCGATCAAGTAACTGAACAAACCGAGATATCTTCTAAGGTAGAAGGCTTAGTTTCCGAGTCCGATGATCTGAAAAGATAAATCAAAGAGCTAAAGAATGAGTTAGCCAAAATATCGGAACTTACCGCCAAGGTGGAGTCCCCATCTTCCGAGTCCGAAGAGTTGAAGAAAAAAGTCGAAGAACTAACTGACGAATTGACTAAAGAGAAAAATACCTCTGATGAGCGTTTGGCTACTATTACTTCCCTTAAGGCTAAGCTTTCCGAGGAGAAAAACAAAGTTTGATGATGAAAGGGAGAATTTTATGACTAAAGATGCCAAGCACGATACTACTGTTGATGGTCTTCTTTAAGGTTATTGGAAAGCTAAGGTGTACTTCGAGAATTGTGTTCAAGACCTTGAAAATCTAATTGCAGCCCATGAGAGTTTGAAGACAAACTTCGAGGCTAAGAAGAAGGAAAGTCTTGATGAGTATGCTGCCAATGTTGTCGTTCGTCACGAGGAGCGAGATGCTAAGCCGAGATTCGCCATAGTAATAGAAATGCATGAGAGGTTCCCAGACTTACACCTTGGCAGCCTCTGGACTTGAGTCATCGAACAGCATCGTCCCCGTGGAGTATCCATGGAAGATCCTGAATCTAGTGAAGACTCGGAGAGTTCTTCGTCGGACTCGGATTCTCCTGCTGGTAGCAAAGGGAATTCAGCTTCCGAGTAGCTTATGTTGGGTAGTCTTTATCTTGTTAACTTTTTGTTGTATGATCGCTGTGACAAAAAACTTTTAGTGTAATACTTCCTTTTTTGTAATTGGAACTTTTTAACGATGTTTTTTTATCATGGTATTTTACTCATATGTTGAAATATTCTTGAGATGTGTTTTGAGTTCAAAAAGATGAACTTGCTTGTCCAAACTTCTTTGGAGTGTGTTTTGAGTCCAAAAAGACGAACTTGCTTGTCCAAACTTCTTTGTAGTGCTTTTTGAGTTCAAATAGATGAAGTTGCTTGTCCAAACTTCTTTGGAGTGCATTTTGAGTTAAAAAAGATGAACTTGCTCATGTTTTTAAAGAAGTCAATAAAACTTGATATTAAGCCGGCTATTTAGGCACCTCATTAAAACCTTCCTGCGCCACCAGGGTAGGAAAGAGTATGCCACCAGAACTTACATAAACTGTTAACAAAAATATTTACAAATCACTTAATCAAACTAAATAATCCTTTAGATGCTCAATGTTCCATGGATGGGGAAGATCTCTTCCTTCTTTATCTTTCAATATATATGTCCCTGATTTCAACTTCCTTGTGATCGTGTATGGCGCTTCCCAATTTGGGGCGATTTTCCCGATTTTTTTGTCTTTTGTGTGCACGAAGACTTTTCTTAGTACCCTGCCCCCCACCTCGAACTCTCTTCTTCTAACCTTTGACGAATAACGGCTTCTCATCAACGTTTGATAGTGCAAGGAATTTAGTTTAACCTCTCTTCTTCTTTCTTCTATCAGATCAAGTTATGTGCGTTTTCCTTTGTCATTCCCCTCCTCGGAATATTCACTCAATCGGAAAGATGGGAATATTGTTTCCGATGGCACTGCCGCGCCCATCCCATATACAAGCGCGAAGGGTGACTCATGTGTTTCTGTCCGAGGAGTGGTTCTATATGACCATAACACTTCTTGTAAGTAGTCTGGCCATTTCCCTGCTTTGCCCTCTAAGTTTTTTTTACGCCGTCCAAGATCGTTCGATTGGTTACTTCGACTTGACCGTTCGCTTGTGGGTAGAATGGGGTCGAAAAACATTTTTGTATCCCTTTAGAGGCACAGAAAGCTCTCATCTCATTGTTATCAACTTGGGGGCCATTATTCATCATTATATTCCTTGGTATGCCAAAACGACAACAAATGTTAGAAATAATAAACTTGATTACATCTTTTTCCCTTGTTCCTGCTAATGGTTATGCTTCCACCCCCTTAGAAAAATAGTCCACGACGACGATGATGGTTTGACGTCCCCCTGAAGCCATGGGAAGTGGTCCGACCAGATCTATCCCCCATCGGTCAAAAGGGAGAGATTCTGATATTGATTCTAGAGGTACCCCAGGTAGGTGGATCGAGTTCGCAAATCGTTGACACGTGTCACATTTCTGCACTAGCTCTTTGGCGTCCGCTGAGGCGGTCTGCCAATAGTACCCTGCCAGAAAAACCCTTCGTATCAATGTCTTGTATCCACAATGAGCAGAGGCTTCCCCATCGTGTAACTCGGAGAGTATCAACTGCGACTCATCCTTCCCTAAACAACGAAGTAAGGGTCGACTAAAATATCGTTTATACAGGACATCTTCGAGGAGGATGTATCCGTAGGCCTTGAAACGTATTCTCTTAGCTCTGACTTTGTCAACATGCAGCATGTCATGGACTAGAAAATCTTGTATTTCGCTTCTCCAATCTTTTATTAAAGTCGTGGATATCTGGATGCTTTGATGTTATCTTCTTTTGCTTCAGATCCTTTGACTATAGACGGTTTTTCTTAAGTCACTATCCACGGGTACTCTTCCGAGTAGGATGTCTTGGCCAATGAATCAGCCACTGAGTTTCCTGCCCTGTGGGCATGTTCAAATTGGATATATTCGAACTTCAAAGCCGGCTCTTTCAACACTCCCAGATACTTTACCAGATGACCTTTTCTTGCCTCCGAACGTCCGAGGGCGTTGTTTACTAGGAGTTGAGAATCATTGATCAATTTAACCCGTTTGGCCCTGCAAATATTTGCTAGTCGTAATCCGGCCAGGGCTGCTTCATACTCTGCCTCATTGTTTGATGCTTGGAAACCGAGTCGAATTGCCTGATACATTGCGATGCCATCCGGTGACGTTAATTGCACACTTGCTCCACATCCCAATCAGTTTGAACCCCCATTGGTTCGGACTAGCCACTCACACTCGGATTTTTCTTTTTCCATGTCCACAATCTCTCTATCCGAATGAAACTCCACTAAAACATCTGCCAGCGTCTGCGCTTTGATTGTTGTTCGTGGTTCGAACTCAATATCTAAATCCCCCAGTTCTACCAACCACTTGGTCATCCTTCCAGATACGTCGGGTCTTTGTAGCATACTTTTCAAAGGAAAAGATGTTCGTACCACTACCGTATGAGCTTGGAAGTATGGCCTCATTTTTTGAGCCGATGTTACTAGGCGAGGGCTAGCTTTTCCAACTTAAGGTATCTTTTTTCTGCATATAAGAGGCTTTTGCTTACATAATAAACCGGTTTAGGAAGGCCTGCTTCTTCTCGGACTAAAACCGAGCTGACTGCACAGTCTGACACTGCCAAGTATAGAAATAATTTTTCCCCCGGATTCGGTTTTGTCAGTATCTCCGGGGACGACAGATGTTGCTTGATTTGATTGAAGGAATTGGAATATTCTTGAGTCCAGTCGAAAAGGTTTGCTTTCCTCATCACCTGGAAGAAATGAGCACACTTGTCCGACGACCTGAATAGGAATCTGTTTAAAGCAGCCAATCTTCCAGTTAAAATTTGCACTTCCTTGATGATTCTAGGTGGATCCATAGTACATAAGGCGTTTAGTTGCAAATGATCTGTCTCTATGACCTGCTCACTGACTATGTAGCCTAAGAACTTTCCAGATGTTACTCCGAATGTGTATTTTTCCGGGTTCAACTTGAGATTTACTTTACCCAAATAAGCAAAAGTTTCTTCTAGGTCAGCCAAATGATCTTCATTTCTCAAAGCTTTTGAATAACATGTCATCGATATAAACTTCCACGTTTCTACCATCTGACTTTTGAATGCCTTGTTCAAGAGCCGTTGGTACGTCGCCCCCGCACTTTTTAGTCTGAATGGCATGAGTCGATAACCATGCAGACCTCTTCCGGATATAAAAGTCGTGCTCTCCCGATCCTTTGGATCCATCCGGATTTGATTGTATCCAGTATATGCGTCCATAAACGTAAGTAAATGATTTCCGAATGTGGAGTCCACAAGCTGGTCTATTTGAGGGGCCGGGAAAGGATCTTTAGGGCAAACCCTATTTAAATCAGTTAAGTCGACACACCTCCGACATTTGCCATTTTTCTTTTTTACCAAGACCAGGTTAGCAGTCCGTAACGGATGTTGTGACTCACGGATGTGGCCTACTTTCGTTAGACGGTCTACTTCTGCCATTATCGCTTCTGTTTTTTCTTGGGAAAAAGATCTTCTCTTTTGAATGATTAGGCGTACACTGTTTCGAATAGCTAATCTGTGACAAATGACTTCTTCTGGCACTCCTGTGACGTCCTCCATACACCACGGAAACAAATGTAATTTGGTCGAAAGAAATCTGACTAAGCTTTCTTTTACCTCAGGCGATAACCTTGTTCCTATCTTGAGACTCTTCCTAGGGACAAACACATGATCCTCAAAACTTTCATCGGGGACCATGAATCTTGGGGACTCCCTCGGATCATCAACAGGATCGGAATCCAAAGGAGGCCCCTCTGATTTCTATTCTTTTCTACATCTTGCCCCCATCAACTGCTTAGGGGCCAACGCTGCCTTGTAGCACTCTCTAGCCAATTTCTGACTTGATCTTACAGTTCCAATGTTGCTTCCCACTATGTATTTCAAGCATTGGTGGATCGTGGATGGTACAAAGTGCATTTTAGACAACCAAGATCTTCCAAAGATTGCATTGTACGATGTGGGTGCATCCACTACAATGAACAGTACTGTCACTATTTTCTTGAATGGTCCCCTACCTAGCTCCACCACACCTTCGAATTCTTCGACGACGTTCACGGTCGCACCGGTGAACCCTACTATCGTCCTGTCGGATTGTTGAATAGTTGGAGGATTGGTTATCTTACTGTAGGTGGTCATGAACATGATATTAGCAGAACTACCCGTGTCAATCAGAATCTTTCTTATCTCGTTTCCGGCTATCTCCGCTCCAATCACCACGGCGTCTTCATACGGGCCAACAATTTCCCTCATGTCGTCGTCCTCGAAACAAATGATTGGTGACGTGTTCCGATAAAGGTGTAATGACGCTCCTACCTCCATTTGTGTTGCTAGGCTAACAATATGTCTCTTCCTTAAGTAGTTTGATATGTATGCCGCTGTATCTCCCCCAGAAATGGTTAGCGATTCAAAGAATGAACATAAGTCACTGACCTTCCCTCTAGGGATCATTTCCTCTACCATGTTTACGCTATTCCTGCCTGGCTTCGGATCAAGATACTTTGTTGCCACATCAAAAGCATCCAAAAACTCTTCTTCGATTGCATCGGAAATCACCATGGTACCATCTTGTCTTGGGGCGACTTCTTGTATGGGAACCAATGTAGTGTTCTTCTTGACAAAATCCACCAACTTACCGTTTTCTATCAAGTATTGAACCTCTTTCTTCAAAGCCACACAATCCTTAGTGTGATGCCCAATGTCTTCATGAAACTGGCAGTACTTGTTCTTCCTGTGCTCCCTCGGAGTCTGTAGAGGGAAGGGTTTGCGGAAATGCACATTTTCCCGTGCTTTTTCAAAGATTGTAGAAACACACTCGGTTAACTCAGCATAGTGAGCTGGTCGGACCCATCTATTCGAGGCTGGTCGTACATGCTGTTGAGTTATTGGACCCGCCTAATGGTACTGTTGGTTATGAGTCACCCGTTGAGGGGTTTGAGTTGTTGCTTGAACTGTCTGAGTGCGCGGTCGGATAGTCGTAATTGGTTGAGCAGCTTGGGGTCGGGCATTCACCGTTGTCGTACTTGCTCTGGCTAGGTTCGGATCTTGATAGAATTGAGACATGGACTCTATCTCTGAGGCCCTGGTTTCTTCGCCTATAATTCTTTTTTCTATCTGATCTAACATAGCTCCAAACATTATTGCTTGCGGTTCTGCTGCATTGTCTTTTATCACCCCCGGAAGAAGGCCCATCCGGAAGGCAGCCAATGCTACCTTATCTTCACAGTACTCCATATCCGTCTTTACTTGGATGAATCGCTTGGTGTACTCCTTAAAAACTTCTCCAATATTTTGCCGACAGTAAATGATGGTATCTCCGTTAGCACGAAACTTCTTGCTTCCAACGAAGTGCTGTCGGAACATGCTCCAGAACATGTCAAAATTCTTTATACACCCTTGAGGCAGTCAGTTATACTAAGTAGAGGCATCGTTCTTGAATGTTTGAGAGAAAGCTCTGCACAACAACTTATCGTCATCATCATAGTTGATCATAAAGTTCTTCAACAGTTCGTTGTGGTTGTCTGGATCCTGGGTCCCATAGAACTTCTCTAGCTTAGAAATATTGAACCATTTAGGAAGGTGTCCGGAGAGAATTTCTGGGGAAAGAGGTGACGACCTCCAATTGTGTCCGACCTTGTAAGTGCTTCCCCCGGACCATCGTTTGTGGTTGGAGAAGTGAAATGGTTGTTGACTCTAAAATCTTGTTGATAGCTGTCGGACTGAGTATGCCTCCGAGTAGTAGCAGGGTCTTCGGAAAGCATTTTTCTTTTAACAGCATCGTCTTTCCTCCTCAAACCACTCATTTTCCTGCTTGGGCGACGAGTGTGCTTATGCTTCCTTGGATCTTTGTGCTTGTGATCCGTCTTATATCTTGAGTCAGTCTCCGAAGAAGACGGATTATTAGAGCTTAATGAAGTGTATTCGCTCGAATTAGACGGCTCGTAATTTTGCTCGGATCTAGTACGTCTTTTAGAATGTCGATGGCTTTTTCGACGTCGGTTTTCCTTGGGTAGCACCACATCCTGGATCTGGTCGGCCTCGACCTTTTCTTGTCGGACCTCAGATCTGACCATTTTCGTGCTTGCCACCATAGCGTCTCTTTCAGCATATAGTCTTTCGATGTCTTCCAACAACTCTTTCCGCCTGGTGACCAAGACTGATTCCTCTAAAAGTTCATCTGCCCGCTGATTCGGAGCATTACCATCGTTTGTGACCTGCTCCTCCATCAGATGATCTCCAGACTCGATACCGACTAAGTTTTGGGCCGGGTTAGCCACAATCTCTCCGCACATTTCTGTATCCATGTTTTTTTAGTTTTTAAGGTTTTAGAAAATTAATTCTGGGTACCAAACGTTCCCACAGACGGCGCCAATGATGCGCTTAGAGATTCTTTAGTGAGGCTTAGAAGCGAACATGTTCGTGTGAAGGGGTCGGAGTAGAGAATGCTCGTGTGACGTGACAGTGAATAGTAAATTGCTAGAAATGGAAAGACAAAATGAATATATGAAGTAATTATTACTCAATCATTAGCCTTTTTCCCAAAATGGAATGTCCTTTATATAGGAAAAATGGTAGGGGTGAAATTACATTTTTACCATTATGTAAATGGATTTCTTACCCCACTATCTTACTATTTACAAAAAAGTTCTAGGGGACTATCACTCAAGTCCCTCACTTCTTATGTGTGCTTTACTTTGGTCCTTAGCCACTTAATACATTGTTCTTAACCTCATTAGTATGCTAAAATTCATGCCAAACACCTATATTTTCCTTCCTTTATCAGAAATAAGACTTAGTGGAAAAATAAATTGCTTTGTTGAATGAAGTAAAAAAAGTAAAATCTCCACTCATTCACTAGTTTATTGTTTCCTTTCTTAGGTAGAAGTTGGAAAAGATAAGGCTATGGTTTAATTGAAATAGAATAAACATAAAATGTAAAAATAAAAGTACAAAAATAAAAGCATTTGGCTATCTAACAGATCTCGAATTCATTACCTCAAATATATTTTTGACTAACATAAACACTTAATATATAGTACTTGAATGTGTGTATAAGCCGGAATACATGCTTTATGAAAATATATTAAAATTTTAATTCTATAAAGGCTATTTTATCTCTTTAATAGTATGTATATTATACATTTTATAGTTTTTATCACAAGTGTTTACAATTGATGAATACGCAATACTGACAATGAAAAACTATAAATTGACCAAAAAAATGTACATCTACTAGAACAAAAATCAAATAGAAAAGATAGTCTCACAAAATATCAATGGTTCCAAACATAGATACGAAGCACGTAACAACCATACAAAATATGTATAATGATTTTTCCAACCAAAATTATGTGCAAAAACATTTGACAAATATATAACTTTTCTTTGTGATAAAGAAAAATAATATAAATAAACGTTGTGGCTAAAATTGATAAGAGAATTGGACTAGGGTTACTAATTGTTAAACCCATGTATAATTGAGACATGATACAGATACAACTTTTTTAATGATTATAAACAGATTTTATGTTAGATCACAATGATAATTGTATAGGTAGGTTTAAAGTGACTAAAAATCGAATTTGGGTTTGTATTGTGCTCCACGGGATCAGTTTTGGTTTGAGTTATCTTTCGGCTAGAAGGTATCGATTTGGTAAGTTATTGCCAACGAGAGTTTCAGTCTCGGGTTAAATAAAATATCGACGCGGGAGTTTAGTATCATATTAAGTGAATTCTTTGCATAAATGGGTCGATGCAATTGGTTAGCCCACGTAATTTTAACTTAGCGCACTTAATATATTCCAACTATACTGCTCTACTTAATTAACCTCACAATTTATTGTAACTATACTGTCCAACTTAATTAGCCTTCCAATTTATTCAAACTATACCGCCCAAATACATCTAACTCTAACACTACAGAAACAAAAATATTCAAATTAGAATCATTACCTACTATTCGACACCAAAATATCTCGTCCCAAATCAAAATTATTATCCACTCTTTGACAGCAAAACCTCATTCTTATTGTCGATTTTACATCAAAGTAACTTTGTATGTATTTTATTCATAGTATTATAACATTATTTAGACTTTGTGTTAGTGTTATTTTCATTAACACAATATTTGATACTCGCGAATATGTATCGGTCACTTTGTGTTGTTGGTTTTTATTATAGGTCACGTGTGATTATGTAAAGATCATTTTGTGTTAATGTTCTTTATTATTGTGACATAAAAATCATTTTGTGTTATTTTTATTCATTATTGTGACATAAAAATCATTTTGTGTTATTTTTCTTCATTACTGAGACATTTTGTGTTGTTGTTGTTGTTCATTATTAACCTCTCGTATGTAATATTTTCACTTGCGATTATGAATTGGTCATTTGTGAAATTATATCCCTTGGCTGTTTCCTAATATATTGGGTTTTTTCACTTGGAAATTGAGATTTTAGTTGCTCTAAGTTTCAACCTTAATTAAAGTCTGCTTAACTTTTGGTAGGGTTTCGATTAAAATGTAGGCAACAAAAGTATCGTTAGCTATACTTTTGATCGAGGTTTGTCTAAATTAACTCTTCAGGTAAATGAGGAATTTTGTTTAACATATTTATTTGTTGAACTGGTCAAAGATAATGTTATAATAACAGACTTGTCAAATCCATGAGCAAACAAATTTCTTTTTAAGTGTTCTTCACACGTGTATCCCAACATCCGTTATTTATCTGTGCTTTTCACTAACGTATATCATGAACTGTATTTTATTTTTGTATAAATTGATAGTATTGACGAGATATCTTGATACTTGGTAATGTATGAACTTTCTGTATTATTATTGTGTTAACATATTTGTTTGTGGTGTTTGCTATTCTGTTAATGTTTATTTATGATATGTGTTATTGTGTCATTATGCTAAAGATATGGTATATGTTTCTTTTTTTGGATGCTATTATGTTAGTGTTCTACCGAATATTATATTTCAGCTATTTTATAAAATTATAAAGCTTAATTTACTTGTCTAGTAGAGTTTCAAAAAAATTATCTGTCAAATTACTACTGCATGTAAAGTATTATGCATTTCTACTTTAGTTATTATGTTGGTACCATTGTAAATTTATTATTTCACTTTTTTACAGTTACTAATCTTTATCATATGCCATCCAAGTTGGGGTGTGCGTAAAGTAACTAATGTTGCTAATCTTTATCATATGCCATCCAATTTGGGGTGTGCGTAAAGTAACTAATGTTGCGGAGTTATCTAAAAATATTCTAATTGAGTATGTAATTAATTTTTCTGATATCAGAGAGATGTTTCTTATTTCTAACAAAAGGTACATAATCATATATTTCATATTTTTCATCTAGGTGGTTTCTTTTCCTATGAAGAGAGAGACTAGTGATAAGCGTGCACTAACTTCTACATATATTTTTTTCTACAATCTGCAAAGTCCTTTTCGCATATTTGATCAGGCGTGCAAACTCTAATCGGGTGTCTTTTAGTGACATAGATAGGTCACATAATGCTCAAGTTTTCTTGGTTCTATCTATTAAGGATTTAGTGAAGGTTTTGGTTGTAATATCATATAAAGCTATTGCACCACCTCCAAGTAAATCACCAAACAAAATACAGTTTGGAGGGTAATACTTCTTCACATTTTTACAATATTTATTTAATAAAATTTTGTAATCCTAAAGTGTTTACAAATTGTTTCTTTTCACTTTTACCGACTATATAAATGTCTGAATAATTAGGAGTTTGATGTCGTTTGTATTTTTTGCTTTAAAATTGAATATGTGTTAGGTAACTTTTTGGTTCTCGTGTACTGTATACAGAGTGATAGATGCATGTAGCTAAATACTAACTATTGTATGTGCATATTTAATATGTATTTGCTATACCTGAATAAAATTTGGCTATTTTGACTGCATCTCGTTTCATTAATTTTTGGATATAGGAGTGTTATGCAGTACATTATATCTAAATAATCAATAAGCTTATGAGTTATAATTAGACTTTCTTTTCTAATATCTTATTTTCTCTCCAAATTTAATAAAATTTTAGTCACTCATCAATGTATATCAAGACTTATTAGTCCTTGTAGTAAAAAGTAAATTCTATTGTTTATTTGCTTATCTCCGGTGGTGGTATGTATAATCAACAATTCTAGTATAGTCCTTTATCTACACAAGCGTTTATTAGTTATATGAATACTTTAACCTAGCAAAATTTAAGGTGAATCCAAGCTCACTTGAATCAATATTTTACAATATAACAATAAAGTTAATGTTTGCTTGCCTTTGGAGTTTCTTTATGGTATTGTTCTTTTGACATAATTAAACTTTGCAGGAAAATGTGTATCTCTATGGAAAAATATATGGATAAATAAATCTTATGAAATTAATCCAAATGTATTTTTGTATACACTTAGAATTTAAGTAAAAGTAACAGTTCACCTTCAAAAATTAAAGTTAATGTGATATGTAATCGTATATGTAAACAAGTTGTAGAAGGATAAATTTTCACTTGAAAGCTATTAAAAATGTTTTGAGTAATAAATTAATTTCATTAAGTCTACATGATTTCGTGAAAATGCATGGGATATTACTAAAATATTTTTTTACAAGATTTTCTAATCTTCAATTCATAATATAATAAGGCATGTATTATTTTCCTTTTTAATATTTAATGACTACAAGATTCTTCAAATTAAGTTTTAGTGAATAGTATTGTACTACTATTCTTCTAAAGCTAATAATTTATTTACTTGCTACGAATTGAAATTTTAACATTCCAATTTTATATGAGAGATGTCATATATTTAGCCTAATTTTATGGATCCTTTGTGTTGTTATTTTGCAATATCTACTTGGATCAATGTGTTTGATAAGTCTTAATTCATTAGAGCATGAAGTGGTAAATTAATTCTTAATTTTGACATCAATAACACCTGTAAATACACATACAATATTCTAAAAGGTTTCCATCAATTAGTTTTTACTTGATATTAAAGGCCAATTTTTTTAACATTTTGTTCTAAATTAGAATTTTTTATTCTTTTTTCTAGAATTTGAAATCGATTAAAGATCGTGTTTCACATTATATACTTTTAGAAAACAATATTCTGGTACAGTTTCTTGTTGTGAATTGACATATTTATTTTATTTTGACAATTTTTCTATTTCATAAGTGTAACATTAAATAAAAAATAAATTGGATTCTTACTTATTTGGTTGTAAAACAATAATATGGTGTAATCAGTTTTTTTATAGTATGTACATGTATGATTATTGTTTGCATATTTTATCCTATAACAATATTTGAATCTAGAACTTCATGTCGAAGTTAATAAAATATGTTGTTTTATTTTTTTATAACAATATTTTTAAGCCTCAACCTACTACTTAATGATTTAAGCTTAATTTGTTAAAATTTTAACAAAAATAACATCATAAGTAAAAATTAAAATTGGTTGAATCTGCATGTATAAATCCTTTAAATCTAAGTTCTGACACTGCATGCGATTCATGGTATATTTTTGTATAATGTTATAACTTTACCGAGTTAATAGGTTCTTTTAAGAGAAAATAATTCGTGTGGATAACGTTTTTACCCCTCTTTGATGGTTAGTTCCCACAATGTTATTTCCAACTTATATTTTTATGAATTTGTTGTATCTTTAAACATTTAATATTTTTCATTATTAATTGATTTCTCACCATTGACTTTTATACTTTGCTGGAAACCATCAATTTGTATATAATTTTTAACCTTAATTTTATTTATTTTATGTTGTTAGGTAGGTAAAGGTAAATTATTATGTTTGTGTGCACCAAATGTTCTCTGGTTCACTGATCTTTTGGTGTACTTATAACTAGTAATTGTAGGAAAACACGATTGTCTCTATGAGCCGATCTGGTTGTAATTATTGGAAATGTATTGTATTTGAGTTTAATTTTGGTTTTCACTTTACATTATGTTTGAAAGGTAATGAGTTTCGGCTTACACTCACTTTACTTGTTTTAAACAAGTTTGAGTTTGATTAGTTTAATCGTAGTTGAATTGACTTAGTATACATTGAATAATTGAGATGTGATGGTCTGATCTTGTATTTTTCTTATGGTGTTACATCAGTTATTAGACTATGTATATTTTACCTAATAGTTTAATATTATATACATTGACTCTCGTGGTAGCTTCCATTATGAATGATCATAGAAGATTTTGATGTTTGTTTTGTAGTATAGATTAAGACGAATGTGAATCCTTACTTTTTTATATTGATTCTTTGTTATTATTATTAATTTTTGCAAACTGGTCTTGCCAAACTCATTGGTATTACATGAGATACCAATGTTCACGAAAGTGTATAATAAATTCAATTCTAATTTTATTCTCGCATTTTCGGATGACAAAAGGTAAATGATTATTTTTACTAACTCAGGGTACAACTTTGTAGATTTTGAGATATATAATACAAATTATATAAATAAGAATAATGATCAAGATATTAAAGAATGACGAACGGATATAAGAAGATTTTCTTGTGAAGGACAACCAATAAAAAAGGTTTGTATTAGTGTTCTATTTATAAAGTGTGTATCAATCAACAATGTGAAGCCACCAATGAAGTAGAGGTGCAATTACAATATGTCGGAGACACAAATTTCACAATATAACGGTAGAGGAATACCATATTCCTTGCTTATAAGATTCATTGGATCCTCTCATAATTTTTGGGCTCTAATTATATATGTTGCAAGTGGTTTCACTAGCCAAGTTTATGAACTATCTCAAATCTTCGTATACATTGAATGGATATTGGAGCAGTGGGAGAATATATATATTATTTGAGTATAATTGATGGTGCTAAAAATCGAAGCTCTTTGGTAGTTATGATTCATGATGCTATATTTTGAGTATTAAAACAATGATGTTATTCATCTATTTTTCAAATAAAAAATTATATAATGTTATATTTAATATTTTCGAATAATGAAATACAGTTGCATAGCTATGCAGCCCCTTGCATAGTCATACAATTATTTTTAAAAAAAATTTATTAAGTTTATCAACAGATTTATAACGTATTTGCAATGAATTTGAAATATTGAATTTGAAATTTGGTGGTTTTCAGTCCATTACAATAGGTGATTTATGATGAATTCGACAGTTTTCAGTCCATTGCAAAAGGTGTGTTATTTGAGCATAGTCGTTGATCATAATGTTAGTACAAGTATGTTGTAACATCTTTGTTTATTTATTGGGGTAATAGTGTATGTTTGTGCTAATATACACCGCACTGAATATCATATATATTTATATATAGGAGGAGGTAACAATGAGAGTGCAAAAAAACTAAAAGTAATTTAGTGGTTTGGAAGTTTATGAATTCTCATGAGAGAATCACAAAATTAGTAAGAGAAATACTAAGAGTTTAGAGAACATTTTAAAAGTTTGTGCTTTTGTTTTGAAAAGTATTTATTTTGAGTGAGTAAGATTGTATTTAGTTTTCTTGTAACTATATGAAATTTTTCCTATAATAAAATCATATTTATTGCTCATGGATATATGATTGATCCATAACATTAACCACATAGATCTTATGTTCATTGTTATTTTATTTTTCAAGTTTTTCCTATTCCTATAAGAGCTTAAGTGAATGTATGAATTTGATTTCCTAAAGTTATGTGTCTGTCTATAATTTCCAACTGGTAAGGGAAGAAAAATATAGATAGTAACAAGGTTTATTATGTAAAATATTAAGACTAAATTTATGTATTTAGTGATTAATGACTAAAGTAAAACAAACATAAGAGATAGAGGGGTTAAATGGTATACCCCAAGTTCTTGTTTATAAGTAGTAGAAGATTTAGGTCAGAGATCCACTTTAACGGTGGTAATTATTTAATTTTACTATCCATCCCATGTACTATATAAAGGACATTCGATTTTGGGGAAAATGGCCAATGATTAGTCAATTATTGCTACATTTATTCCTTTTGTCTCTCTCTACAAAATACTGACTCCTCTACTAATTGTATCTGATACGAATATATTTTAGACAGACCCTCTCTTATGAATATTTCTGCATCTGAACTAACCTAAGAATTTTCTGAGTTCATCAGTTGCGCCGTCTGTGGGAACCTGAGTGGTACTCGGAATTAACGTTCCATAACTATAAAAGTAATCTAAAGTTAAAAAAATGGAAAATGAAGTTCATGGTGAGTTGGAGATAAATCCGACAGATAATATGATCGGAGCTGTGTTTGGAGACCATTTGATGGCAGAGCGGGTGGCAAACGAAGGAAACGATCATAATCGGTACGTTGAAGAGATTTTTGAAGAGTTTGTCTTGGTAGCCAGGAGAAAATAGTTGTTCGAAGATATTGAAAGGCTCAATGCAGAAAAAGAAGTGATAATAAGTTCAAGAAAAATCAAATCAGAAGTCCGACGAGAGTGTATCATGGCAGATCAGACTCAAATCTCGTTCAGCCGAAAGGCGTTGGAGGAAAAGTCACCAATCTAGTGAGTATACTTCTTTTAGCTTAGATGAATTCTCATCCTCGGATACCGATGGTAGGTATAAAACAGATCAGAAACAAAGAGATTTAAAGGTTCATAAAAGTTCTCATCGGACCAGTCGGAGAACAAGAGGTTCGAGGAAGAAGAAGCATGATCAAGGAAAGAGAAACCTATATTCCGAAGAGCCCGGCAAAGTGGCGAATGCATTCCGACCAGAGTATGTGACTCCTCGAAGACAACTTCAATCCGACAGCTACAATCAAGATTACCGAGTCAATAATCAATTTACTTTTCTGACAGAGAAAATGCTTCAATATGGCTGCAAATGAAGGTCCGAGGGGAAGTGCTTACAAGGTCGGACATAATTGGAGGTCATTTTCACTCTCTCCTGAGATCTTGTCCGGACACCTCCTCAAGTGGTTCGATATTTCCAACTTGGAAAAGTTTGATGGGACCCAAGATCCAGATAGTTACATTGAACAGTTCAAGAATTTCATGATCAATTATAATGATGATGACAATTTATTGTGCATGGAATTCTCTCAAAACTTTAAGAACGCAACATCCAAGTGGAATAATCGTCTACCTCTGGGGTTTATAAATAATTTTAATATATTTTGGGGTATGTTCCGACAACATTTGGTTAGTAGTCAGAAATTTCGACCGAATGGGGATACTATCATTTACTGTAGATAGAAAGTTAGGGAAAGCTTAAAAGAGTATATAAAGCGTTTCATTCAGGTTAAGACAGATATGGAATTTTGTGAGGACAAAGCGGCACTGGATGCTTTCCGAATGGGTTTGCTTCTGGGGGTAATGAAAGATAATGTTGCAGAGACACAAACCATGACATTCGGAGCATTGTTGGATCAAATAGAGAAGCAGATTCTATTTGAAGAAACTAGAGCCTCAATGATAGAATTGATGTCTCAATTCTACCGATATCTGACCTTGATAAGGGCTAGTGCACCATCAGTGAGTGTCTGACCACTAGTGTCTCAACCAACGACAATTGTCCGACCCCGAGCACCAGTTCAAGCTACAGCTCAAGCGCCTGAAAGGCAGTGAACAATCAACAATATGTATTTTCGGCCATCGCTCCACAGTATGTCCGACCCATGTCCAACAAGTGGGTCCGACCCGCTCATTATTCCAATTTTACCGCCTGTGTATCAGCTATTTTCGAGAAAGCGTATGCAAATGTACATTTTCATAAGCCTTTCCCAGTGCTGACCCCAAGGGAACATAGGAAGAATAAATATTATCAGTATCATAAAGATATCGAGAATAATACAAAAGATTGTGTCGCATTGAAAGGAAAGTGCAAAATCTGATAGAAAATGGAAAATTAATTAATTTTGTGAAAAAGAATTCCACGGTTGCTCCCAAGCAAGAAGTTGTTCCTAAGCAAGAGGACACCATGATGATATCTGAAGCAGTCGAGGAAGAGTCCATTGATGCATTTAATATCACTGCCGAATATTTAAACTCGAAGCCATGTAGATATAGTATAAACATGGTAGAAGAACCAATAGCAAGAGGAAAGGTTAGTGAGTTATCTGCTTTCTTTGAGTCACTGATGATGAATCCGGATAAATCCACCATTGTTAACTGACATTTCCGGAAAAGGGAAATTTCGAAATAAACTGCCCACTGAACTATCCGGACAGGACAAAAGTATAAAATAATTAAACACCTTTTGACTAAGCTAGATACTAATCAACTTATAAAGTAAATGGGTCCTTAAACTTGACCCGGTTTTATGATTTGACCCAAAAGCCCATGGGTCCATAACTAAGGGTATAAAAACTCCAACTACTTTCATTAATGAGGGTAATGAACATTTAATACAACCAGACAGCTTAAATCTCTCACTACAAAACACCCAAACATTTAATACTCCAAAAACTTTCCAAAGCCCTTGACAGAATTACCCTCGGCGTAGAATTACCCCTTGGTGGAGGTGGTGGGAGAAAAAAATGAGTACATGACCAAAGAGCAAGACAAGTTGAAAGCTGAAATAGAAGCATTGAGGGCCACTAAAAAGGAAGAGATGGGTTTAAAGGAAAAGTCAAAAGCTTCAGCCATTCACCATACTGACAATCCAAGGGAGAACGACCCATCAGCAAAGACTTATTTGAGCACGAAAGAGACCCATATCAGTTCCAAGAAATCTCATCGGTCCAAGCCGGTGGAGAGCTCAGAATCTGAGTCCTCCAGTAGCTCCTCGAATGAGGATGATCTTGAGGAGTCTTTGTCATTAAACAGTGATGAAGAAAGGTGCACGAAGAAACAAATTCTAGTTAAAAAAATATTCAAGAAATAGGGATAGGCATGAGAGACTAAATAGGCATCTGGGAAAAGGGTCGTCTCACAGCCACAGCCATAGTCACAAACATGTGGATCAACTGCTGATGGATCATTTTGCTTTCCATGATGAGCCAGGTATTTTTGCAACACCTAATGAAGACACAGTTTTTAGTCGTAGTCGGAATTGGAGGCAATCGTCATTGTCATCCAAGATACTGTCTGAAAACCTTCCTAAGAGGTTTGGTAGTACCAAAATAGAGAAGTATGATGGGAGCAAAGATCCGGACAACCATCTGGAACAGTTTAAAAAATTTATGATGAATTTTGATGATAATGACAAACTTCTTTGTAGAGTCTTCTCCCAATCTTTTACGGGAAGCGCTTTGAAATGGTACAACAGCTTGCCACAAGGTTGTATCAGAAACTTTGATACATTTTGGGTGGCCTTTAAAAAGCAGTTTGTGGGAAGTAAGGAGGTGAAGGGCAATGGAGATACTATTATCCATTGTGCCCAATAGCCAAATGAGTCACTGAAAGACTATATAAGTCGGTTTGTAAACACTAAGAATGGGTTAGCTGATTGCTTTGAGCAGGTAGCAATAGCTTCTTTGAGACAAGGGTTAAACCCTGGGAATCTGGCTGATTCGGTAACCAGGAAGAAGGCCATGACTTGGGGCGGTTTACTGAATCAGGTGGGAAAGAAAATAAACGTAGATGAAACTAAGAAGACTAGTACACAGGCAAGTGAAGTCTTCCACAGCTGCTCCAAACTAGAACCAGTCCGGATACAAGGCCAAAGAAACCGGACAAGGGCCCAATAGGGCCAAATAGACTCAATCCCACCCAAATCCAGCTCAGAGCCAACAGTCCAGAAATAAACGAGGACCTTGGGTCTAACCAGAGTGGTTTGCTGAGTTGAAAGAGAATGTGGAAACTATTTATGACAAAACAAAAGATGAAGTGCACTTTAGGAACCCGACAACGCTTCAATCTCCTAGGGAAAGTCGTAATATTTGTTTTTGCCAATATCATCATGATACTGGCCACAACACCAAAGACTACATCGCTTTGAAGCAAGAAGTGCATAATCTTATTGAAAGGGGGAAGTTAGGAGCTTATGTCAAGAGAAAAAGTGGAAACAGGCCTGACAATGTTCACCGGACTGGCCCAACGAACAATGCGGGGACATCTGCTCCGGAAGAGGCTATGGTAAGCCTTGAAAGATTTGATGTCGAATCGGAGTATTTGGATCCTGATCCAACCCATAATAAAGTAGGGGTTATAACAGAATAGACTAAGACAGTGTCCGGACTCATAAGATTTTTTGAGTCACTTCCTATATTTGTAGGGGACATTATGACTGCGCCAACTCCTTCTTCAAGGAAGAGGCATGTTCACACTCTAGCTACTCAGTTAGAATGAGGCATGTAATCGCAACTTCCTTTTCCGTTCATTGTTTTTGATGAAGATGATCTAAGAGATATAGTTGGGCCTCATGAGGATGTTGTGGTGATAGGAGCTTCAATTGGGGGCAACAATATCAGGGGAATTCTGATAGACATTGGCAGCTCAGCCAATATTCTATTTTTAAGTTCTTATAAACAGATGAAGAATCTTGCAGTGATTCAGCGTTCGAACAGATCCATTGTGGGCTTCACAGGAAGCTCTGCGGTTGTAATCGGAAATTTGAGGAAGAGGTATTGTTGGGAAAAGGCCCTTTCAAGAAGATGGTCAGGGTGCTATATGTTGTGGTATATTGCCCCACATGTTACAATGCGATCTTTGGTAGGTCATGGCTCTCTAGGATGCATGTTGTGGCTTCAACAGTCCATCAATATTTAAAGTATACAGTTCAAGGACAAGTGGGAGTTATCTGGAGCAGCCAAAAGATAGCAAGAGAATGTTATGCAACTGCACTTGCCCCTAAAACTCTTGGGGCAATCTGGATTAATGAAGATTAGCAGTTGGGGCCCTCTGGGAGTGAGGGTGAAATTGATGACCCTAGAGAGACCCCTCGTGTTTTGATACCAATTGAAGAAGTTGAAACCCACTCTCTGGCTGAAGGAAGGTTTGTTAAAATTTGCTCTAAGATGGCACCAGAATTGAAGAAAAATTTGTTATCCTTTTTGGCCGATCACCAACATGTTTTAGCTTGGTGCAATGCTGATGTGACTGGATTACCTGCAAGCATTATATCACACATGATGTCTATCCGGAGAGATGTTGCACCGGTTGTGAAAAAAAACAGTTTTTTCTAAGGAGGAAGCTGATGTAATAGTCCAGGAAGTTGACTGGCTTACCAAGATGGGGCACATAAAGGAGTCTCAATATCCTTTATGGACAGCCAACCCAGTGTAAGTAAAGAAAAATAATGGGAAATGACGTATGTGTATCGACTTTACTAACCTCAACAGAGCTTGCCCAAAATATCTTTATCCAGTCCCTCGGATAGATCAGTTGGTAGACTCCACAATCTGGAAACAAGTTATCATCGTCCATGGATGCATTCTCCGGTTATAACGAGATACAGGTGGATACGAAGGACCAAGAACACACTACCTTTGTTAAAGATAGGGGTCTCCATTGTTACAAGGTGATGCCTTTTGGGTTGAAAAATGCTGGGGCTACTTATCAGAGGTTGGTGAACAAAGCATTTGTTGATCAGATTGGAAGAAATATGGAAGTATATATCGATGATATGATGGTAAAAATCTTAGAATAAGAGTTGCACCTAACTGATCTTCTAGAAACTTTTGCCAACTTGACAAGGTTTAATTTAAAATTGAATCCAGAAAAATGTGTGTTTGGGGTGGAGTCCAAAACAAATTGGGTTATGTAATAAGTGACAAAGGGATACAGACTGATCCGGACCAGCTCGATGCCATATTAAAAATGGACCCCCCCCCTCGAAATATTAAAGAAGTAAAAAGGTTGACAGGAAGATTGGCTGCATTAAATCGTTTTATTTCAAGGTCTTCGGACAAATGTGCCCCGTTTTTTCAGACCTTGAAGGGTGCTAAAGACTTCAATTGGTCTCCACAGTGTGACCAGGCGTTTGGTGAAATAAAGAAGCATTTGTCTTCTCCCAAATGGTTGGTTGTGTCATAATATACTATAAGTGCAGTGGTGTTAAGAGATGTGGACAATTATCCTCATCTGGTGTACTACATCAGCAAGAGTCTGATGGATGCTAAAAAGAGGTACCTAAAGCTTGAGAAGCTGGCACTAGCTCTAGTAATTGTTGTCAGAAAAATGAGGCCATATTTTCAGTCTCATTCCATCATCGTCCGCACATCTTTTCTTTTGAAGAATGTGCTTCAGAAAGCAGATATATCAAGCAGGATGACCAAATGGTCAGTAGAGTTGGGTGATTATGACATTGATTTTTCCCCACGAACTGAAATTAAAGCTGAGTATGTTGCTGATTTCTTGGTAGAATTCCATTCAAACAGGAGTACTACACAAGCTACATAAGAGAAAACTAAAAAAGAGTGGGTTGTCCGGACAGATGGTGGATCAAGCACAATAGGTTGTGGGGCTAGGGTTTGTTTAACCTCTCCGTATGGTGATAAGTTATACCAGGCTATATGGTTTGCTTTTAGGGCTTCTAACAATGAGTCTGAATATGAGGCAGCTATAACTGGTCTAAAGTTAGCTTTTCTGTGTGATCTAAAAGAGTTAGATAAATGAGTGATTCTCAGCTTCCTATCCACCATGCTCAAGGTTAGTCTGAAGCCAAGAAGAAGCGGTTGATAAAATACTTGTTCATTCTTAAAGAAGTAACAGGCAACTTCAAAAAATTTAGCTATGAGCATGATCCTAGATCAAAAAACACACTGGTAGACTCTTTAGCAACCATAGCATACTCTGAGTCCTACCCATGGATTCATCTACAAGAATTCCTATCCATACAACCAAATCAGAGAAAGGAAGAGGAGGAGAGCTTAGGTATACAAGTGGTTCAACCCAAAGATTGGAGATTTCTCCTTCTTCACTACATCTCTGATGGAATTTTGCCTCCGGAGAAGGCTATGACAAGGATAATGAAACACAGGGCTCATGGTTTCTTGATCATAACAGAGGTTCTTTATAAGAAGTCGTTCAGCAGACCTCTTCTTCGTTGTTTGGGTATTGAAGAGTCCCAAATTGTTTTATCTGAACTACAAGATGGAGAGGGATCAGCACACTGTGGCTATAGAGCTCTAACCTGGAGGGTTTTGTTGGCCTGATACTATTGGCCATCTGGAATGGCAGATGCTAAGTAATTGGTGAAAAAATGTGACCCATGCCAAAGATATGGTAGCGAAATTCATATCCCATCCGTTCCTAGAGAGTCAATTTCTACGTCAGTGCATTTTGCTCGTTGGGGACTAGATTTAGTTGGGCCTCTACCAATGGCGTCCAGAGGGTACATGACTATTATTATAGCCATTAATTATTTCTCAAAATGGATAGAAGCAGCCCCCCTGGTCGGAACTACTTTGAAAGCTGTTATAAAATTTATCTTGTCTAACATTTGTTGCAGATTTGGGGTTCCGCAAAAGATAACCACAGATAATGGGCCACAATTTGATAACAAGGATATGGAGAGTTTTCGTGCCTCTAGGGGGATTCAACATTGCTTCTCTTCTCCTTTCTATTTACAAGCGAATGGTCAAGTTAAAGTGGCACACAGGACTATTCTGTCCGATCTGAAAAATAATTTAGAAGGGGCTGCAAGGAAGTGGCCAAGCTATTTGCATGAAGTATTGTGGGCGTACCGGACTACTCCCGGAGCTGCTACACAAGAGTATCCTTTTGCCTTGGTATATAGGATGGATGCAATTACTCCCATAGAAGAAATTCTGCCATCATACAGAGTCCACAACTATTCCAAACAAGCCAATGAATTGGCAATTAGAAGCTAGTTGGATTTAATAGAAGAAAGAAGAGTTAAGGCTCATCTTAGAAGCACCCATTACCAAGGCTTGATGAGGAGCGGATTCTCTTCCAGGATCAAGAGAATGGACTTTCAATCAGGAGATAAAGTATGAAGAAAGGTTTTCTTGCATACCAAGGAAAAGCAGTTCGGCAAATTGGCTCTGAACTGGGAAGGCCCTTATGAGGTCTCCGAAAAGCTTAAGCCTGGGATATATACTTCAAGCTCTTTCTTCAATTCATGTATGCTCTGATTAGCATTGAGGAGGTTCGTTGACAGAGACTCCTTCTCGGTATTGAGGGTATTGATAAGGGTGGACTGGTTTTTCACTTGCCTTTACAAGTTAAGTATTGGTTGAATATGACCCAGAAGAGAATGAGCCACCATATCGTTCTCCCTGAAGACAGTATAGGACTTGCCATTGTAAGTCACCATATTAGAAGATCTTGAAGGACGATAGGGGCTAGTGAAGTCATCTTTCTCATAATCATTGAAATAAAGATCAATGTATTAGAAGGCACTGATGTCTACTCCATCAATATCTCCTCCGGTACCTTCTCTGGATTGCAGTCCGGTGGGAATCTTCTCTGCTAAGGTGGGATCAGTTGGGTCTGTTGGGGGTAGAGGCTCTGAAGGGTGAAGGATTACTTCTTCCCCTAAGGTGACCTTGTTCTTCTTAGCAGCCATCTCATCGCTGCTTGCTCCCCTCTTTCGGTCCTTTTTAGGGGGGCCTTGGAGGATTTTGCGATTCACCTGCCTCCTTAAAAGTCTCATGTTCAACTACCTTGAGCAAGGTAGCATCGATCCCTCATGGGTTCCCCGGACCGGTCTCTTCTGCAACAACCCAAACTTCCTCTACTGTAGCCTTCTTTTTCTTTCCCTTTCCCTTCATATTGCTAGGAGCTTTTGCTCTGAAGGGCAAGGCCAGTTTGCCATCTTTTTACTCTGTTTGCTTAAGGATGACAGCTGGGGGAGGTGGTGTGGTCAATTCTTCCCATGTGAGATCTCTCCGGCCTGTGGTATTCCACAGATGAGATCTCACCAAATTTCCACAAGTAAAACAGTTGTTGAAAGCGTTCCCCCAACGTTTTGCGGCCCACGCATTCAGCTTGGCACATGTAGTTTGTCCCTCCTCCAGATAACCGGTGTACTCCTTCGGTAATACTGACAAGGAAGAAATGGATGATTCATAAGTGGAATATTTGTAAAAATGAGAAGGATAAAATGAAAAACAAAATTAAAGACTTATTTGTACTCTCTCACCTTCCAGTAAGCATATTAGGGTTAGTATTGGCCTTGATCTTTCTCCCATTTTCCCATGACCCACTGATGAATAAGAACTGAGTTTTACAATTCTTCTCTGACTACAACAAATCATCTACCACTTTGAAATTTTCTCCCATGTTGTGGTGATAAAATGGGATGTGATGATTTTTGCACATGCTTGCTACAGCGGCGAATTGCTCCATAGGGAGAGGGATGATGGACAGCCTCGATGCCATTATGCAGAGAAGGAAGGAGTACCAAGCGTTTGGACTTAACTGGCTTGGGCAAAGCTTAATCAGGTAAAACATACCTGGCGATCTCGGCGTCTAAGGGGAATCTGAGCTCCCAATTGAACAGCTCGGTGTAGATAATAATTTCATTAAGTTTGCAGTTCATTGGAGTCTCCGGAGTGACAGGAATCCTCACCTTCACTGACTCTGGGATCCCCCACTTAGTCCAGATCCGACTTAGCTCGGCAGTATGAGTATAAACATAGTTGATGTTTTGCATGGCCAACAAATACTTCACGTTGACCTTCTGGAAGCAAGGTCCTACCATGCCCTCCAAGCACTCCGGAAGATCCGGATGAGCCACTCCAACCTTCATTTTGCCTTTCCCTTTCCTGTCAGAGGCAGCATCCCCAGTTTTCCCTGAGGCTTCAGTTTTGAAGGGGGCCTCTTCGATACTATCTTCCATCACTTCTTCCATCACTGTGGAAGGTTTATCGGTTGTTGTGGATGGAAGAGCGTCAGCTTCTGGCTTGATGGTCTGTCCAGATGGTTGAGCACCAATTTTTTCTAGAGGCATGGTGTCTGGTTGGGGCTCAGTTCTAGAGGATTTCGCTTGAGAAGCTACTTTGGATACCTCTGATCCGGAGGGCTTATTTTGAGGGGCTCTTATAGAAATCTCTGATCCAGAGGGTTTCTCTTTGGATGCAGACTTAGAGGCCTCCGGTTTGGAGGGCTTTGATTGTGAGGTAGTCGCTTGGGCTTTCACCAAGCAAGTTGTCCGGCGCGGATTGGATTTATCTAGAGATTTTTTAATATCAGATCCCATGGCTATGAAATGGGAGGGTTTTCTAACGCTTGATACGGATTTTTCTTGGGTAGTAGAAGGTTGGGACTCCTGATCAAAGGAGCCTGATGGGATTGGAGAAAGACTTGGTTTAAACAACCATTTGGGTGTTCGATTTCTAGTAGAAGATGATCCTTGATCAACTTCTTGGGATCGTTTCTCACATTTGTCGCCTGGGGAGACTGGGAGCCCAGTAGCAATACGCCTTTCTCGTTTAACTTTCTTTTCCTTCTCTAATTTGGACAGATTCAACCAACCGCCTTTTACTAGAGCGTTTCCAGCCGTGAACATAAAACTAACCAAGAACAATTTTGAAAGAAATGGTGAAAGCTCTGTAAAATATATGTAGAGTGATGAAGATAATGAAACTGTGAAAGAAAATGGTTTATATATTAGTGGAAAATAGCAACTGATACCTAGGAGAAGACGAAGATATTCGAGCAATGATTGAAGACGACGCTGACGTGGAAAATATTAAATGCAAAGGTTACTTTTTAGGTTTAGTGGGAGCGTCGATCTAAGTAAAAAACGGTTGGTAGGTCGAATGAGAATACGACACGTGTCCCATGATCCAAAGAAAAACTCTTAGAATTCTGAGAATAAATTAGTCCGAACACACCTCGAACCAGACACACGAACGGGTCGGAAAATATCGTTATTGACTAAGTGAATTTTTTAGTCCTGCCAAAGATTTTTGACAAATCCTAAAAAAGGGGCTATTGATGAGTCCGGATAAATCCACCACTGCTTACGGAGATTTCCGGACAAAGGAAATTTGGACATAAACTGCCCACTGAACTACCCAGACAGGACAAAAGTATAAAATAATTAAACACCTTTTGACTAAGCTAGATGCTAATCAGCGTATTTAGTAAATGAGTCCTTAAACTTGACTTGGTTTCAGGATTTGACCCGAAAGTCCATGGGTCTATAATTAAAGGTATAAAAGTCCCAACTGCTTTCATTAATGAGTGTAATGAACATTTAATACAACCAGACAACTTAAATCTCTCACTACAAAACACCCAAACATTTAATACTCCAAAAACTTTCCAATACACTTGACAGAATTACCCTCAGCGTAAAATAAACCACACCAACTAACCATTTTTGGTGGGGATACAATGGCAGGAATATCAAACTATTCTCGGAAGAGACACATTGTTATTCTGGCAACAGAGTTAGAAGCAGGTTCTTCAACAAACTTGTACATAAATCCATCCCCAATACTTTACTTCGAAGATGATGACATGAGAGACGTAGCTGGTCCGCATTAATTGGAGCAGAGATAGTGGGAAATGAGATAAGAAATTTTTTGATTGATACTGCTAGTTCAGCTAACATAATATTTATGTCTACTTATATTCAGATCAAAAACCCACCAACAATCTTAGGATCGGACCGGAGGATAGTTGGATTCACTGGAGCTACTGTTGAAGTAGTTAGACAGTTCGAAGGGATGGTAGATTTAGGATGAGGATCATTCAAGAAGATAGTCACAGTTCTATTCATAGTGGTGGATGCTCCCACTACGTACAATGCTATTTTTGGAAGTTTTTGGTTGTCTAAGATGCACGTCGTGTTATCTACTGTCCATCAATGTTTGAAGTACGTGGTACGAAACTACGTGGGAACAGTAAAACGTAGTCAGAAGATAGCAAGAGAATGTTATCGAGCAGTGTTGTCCCCCGTGCAGTTAAAGGGGTTTGAATCCAAAAAAGAATAACAATCAGTGGGGCCCCACGGACTCCGATCATGTGGATGATCCAAGGGAAGCCCTTGGGTTCATGGTCCCCGATGACAGTTTTGGGGATCATGTTTTTTGTCCAGGTAAAAACCTTAAGATCGGTACAAGGTTGTCCCGAGAGGTAAAATAAAGTTTAATCAAATTTCTTTCAACAAAATTACATTTGTTTACGTGGTGTACAGAGGATGTCATAGGGGTTCCAGTAAATGTCATCTGTCATAGACTTGTAATACCTAACAGTGTTCGTCCGATCATACAAAAGATGAGATCTTTTTCTCAAGAAACAACTGAAGCGATAATTGCAGAGGTGGACCGTTTAATAAAAGTAGGCCACATACGCGAGTCACAGTATCCTTTGTGGACTTTTAACCGGGTCCTAGTAAAGAAGAAAAATGGCAAGTGGTGAATGTGTGTGGACTTCACCGATTTAAACAGAGCGTGCCCCAAAGATCATTTACATGTGCCTAGAATATATCAGTTCTTTGACTCGACGTCTGGAATCCGGTTGCTATCTTGTATTGATGCATATGCTGGATACAATCAAATACAAATGGACCCAAGCGATCAAGAGGTTAAAATATATCAGTCATTCAGGTTAAAAAAATGTTGGGGCAACGTACCAATGGTTAGTGACCAAATATTTTGAGTGTCAAATTGGAAGAAATGTTGAGGTTTACATCGACGACATGCTAGTCAAGAGCCTAAAAGATGAAAACCATTTAGCTGAGTTAGAAGAAACTTTTGCCAATTTGACGAAGATACATTTGAAACAAAATCCGAGAAGTGTACGTTCGGGGTAAGATCCAGAAATATTTTAGGGTATTGAATCCGATCTGATACATTTAAATTCTATGTGCACTATGGCCCCACCTAGAGCGATTAAAGAAGTACGAATCCTAACTGGAAGTTTGGCAGTGTTGAATAGGTTCATATCGAGATCCTCGGATAGATGCGCCCCTTTCTTCAAGGTGTTAAGAAAAGCAAACTTCTTTGATTGGACTCAAGAATGTTTGGATACCTTTCATCGGATTAAAGAATAACTTTCTTCTCCGGAAATCCTGACAAAGCCAAATCCGGGGGAAATATTATATATGTATTTGGAAGTTTCAGATTTTATTGTGAGTGCGGTTTTAATCAGAGAATAGTTGAATGTTGTGAAGCCCGTTTATTATGTAAGTAAGAGTCTTCTGGATGCTAAGAAGTGATATCTTAAGTTAGAAAAGTTAGCTCTTTCACTAATTACATCTGCGTAAAAATGAGACCTTACTTTCAGGCTCATTCAATTGTTGTACGAACATCTTTTCCGTTGAAGAACGTGCTACAAAGGCCTGATGTGTCAGGAAGGATGATGGAGTGGTCAGTAAAGCTTAGGGACTTTGATATTTAATTCGAACCGAGAACTGTTATTAAAGCAAAAGCATTAGCTAACTTTTTAGTTAAGTTTAACTCCAATTAGAACGAACTAGAAGCTGATACAGAAGAACTTGGAACAGAATGGATAGTCCAAACCGACAAGGGTTTAAGCTCATCTGGATGTGGAGCAGGGGTTCAGTTAGTATCTCCAGAATGAATTTTTATGTATCAATCCATCCTATTTGGGTTTAAAGCATCAAATAATGAAGCTGAGTACGAAGCTGCTTTGGCCGGCTTAAGGCTTGCAAAGATTTAAAGAGTAAGGCTGATAAGTGACTCACAACTTCTGGTAAATCATGCGTCTGACCGGTCGGAGGCAAGAAAATATCACTTTGTAAAATATATGAGGGTCTTGAAGGCTTTAACTTTGAGTTTTGAGAGCGTCAGATAATAATAATAAATCCATAGGGCTTGGAATTCAGTAGCTGATTTTTTGGCTAAAGCATCTTATTCAAAGGAATACCCATGGATAGTCATCTAAGAAAATATTTCGATCGTTAAGGGACCCGAATCAGTTAAAGGGTGTGTTTAGGCTTTCCAAATTTCCACAGACATAGTGCAAGATTAGAGGAGTGAATTACAAGAGTTCATAGTCAAATATATATTACCAGTTGATAAGGTGATGGCTAAGAAAATACGATTCACGGAATATAAGTATGTCGTACTCGGATGCTTAGGGAAGGATGAGGCGCAAATGATACTTTCAGAGTTGCATGATGGGGAAGGGTCAGCATATTGTGGATACAAAACATTGATACGAAGAGTTCTTATGGTCGGGTATTACTGGTCAACCCTTTACTCGGATTCAAAGGAATTAGTGCAGAAGTGCGATAATTGCCAAATATTTTCCAACTCAATTCATGCACCGGGCATACCCCTCAAATCGATATCAGAGTCGTTACCATTCGACCGGTGGGGCATCGATCTGGTCGGACCCCTTTCGATGGCATCAAGAGGTTGTCAAACAATCATCGTTGCAGCCATTAGCATGAACAAAAGCAAAGGATGTGATCAGGTTCATTGTTTCTAACATATGGTGCCGCTTTGGTGTACCAAGAAAAGTTACAATGGATAATAGACCGCAATTTGATAATAATGAGATGAAAGTTTTTTACCCATCTAAGGGAGTACAGCAATGCTTCTCAGCACCTTTCCACCCCCAAGCGAATGGCCAGGTCGAGGTAACCAATCGAACAATAGGCTGAGGAAGAATTTGGAGGGTAAGGTAGGAAAATTTCCATATTATCCAGAAGAATTTCTATGGGCTTATAGAACAACCTCTCGGACTGCAACACAAGAGTTGTCATTTGTACTGGTTTATGGGATGGACGCAGTAGTACCATCAGAAACAATTTTCCCATCGTTCCGGTTAAGTGAATACTCTGAGAAAACAAATGATATGGGAAAGCCCACAGAGTTGGATCTGATAGAGTAAAAGACAAGAAAGTCACAACTAAATTCTTTACATTATGAAATCTTAATGAGAAGTCGGTATGCGTCAAAAGTTATAAGAGAGTTCAAAGCTGGAGACAAAATTTTGAGGAAAGTTTTCCTCCATAAAAAAGAAAAAAGGCTGGAAAAGTTGGCTCTTAATTGGGAAGGACCATACACAGTTGGTGTGGATAATTATCGTCTGAGGGTAGACGTGTAATTTGTTTTGTATTTTATAGTATGGGGGTATTTAATATTTAGAGTAGAGAGTAGAGAGATAATTAAGCTGGCTGGTTGCAGTTAATTCTCATTACCCACACTTAATGCAGGTGGTTGGGTATTTATACTCTTATGTTTGGGCCCTTATGGGCTTTCGGGTCATGTTTAATGGACCCGGGTCATGTTCAAAGACCCATGAGCTCTAAGTAGGAGAGCAAGTAGCTTAGTCAAGAAGTGTTTAGGTTTTTTAGTACTTTTGTCATAGTTCGAATAGTCCTTTGGGCTAAGTGTTCGAAGTGATCTGTCCGGTCCGGAGGCCTTGGACCGATCTGTCCTTGTCCGGAGAGCATGCAGAATTCGGACTCATCAGGAGCCCTTTTTTTAGGTGTTTGTGCAAATACTCTTGTCAAAAACCTGAAAAACAGTCCGACATCAGGGGTAGTTTTAATCCGGACAGGTCTGTCAATTTGGGCTATGGGTTTATCCGGACTAATAAAGCTTCACGAATTCAAAACGGTTTTTGCCAGAGTTCGTGGGACACGTGTCGCTCCCTGATTGGTTGCTTTAGCCGTTTTTTCATCTTGAATTTCGAACCCACCTTCTTCGAAAAGCAACCTCCTAATTAAAGGTGGTGACATCAGCGTCGTCTTTAATCATTACCAATCTTTTCGAATTCTCCTAGGAATCAACTTCCTTTTTTTCAGATTTACTATAAATTCAAACTCATTTTCTACTGTTTACCATCTCTTTCACATTTACTCTGCAAAATCTCTCAAAGCTTTCTCTCTCTAAAGAAAAAAATTGCTCAATAGTTTATGTTTACAGCAAGGAACACTCTGATCAAAGGCGTGTGGCTCAACCTTTCTGAGTTAGAGAAGGCTCAAAAAGTCGAAAGAGAAAGACGAATTCCGGCAGGGTTACCCACTTCGCCTGTTGATAGACCAATCACCTCTGCCACGGAATCAGATCAAGGCTCCTCTTCTTCTAAAGGCACCAAGCCTAGAAACATATTTCAAACTAACCTCTCCTCCATTGTCTCTGGTTCCTCAGTTCAGGAATCAGAACCTACTGTCGAGCCAGGAGTAACAGTTACTAGCCTAGAAAAGCCCTCACCCTTTATAGCAATGGGGTCGGATACAGAGCACTCCCCTCAGAAGCTAGTCGATAGGAGGAAAGGCCCGTTAGTTAAGGGCCAAGGGTCTAAAATTACTCCCTCAAAGTCGGGGGCAAAAGACAGCAGCACCGGGTCAAAGGTTCCTATTAAAGCCCCCAATGATAGACTGTCCGGTCCGGAGGGCACCAGTCCAAGTCTTCAAAGAGAAGTACCTGCTCCGGAAACTCTACCGGAGGCCAGAAGCCAAAAGTAAACCGAGGCCCAGCAGTCCGGAGACAAGGCTGAGTCAAATTTGAACCCTCCCCCCACTACTGCTGCTGAAAACCCTTCAACCATTATGGAAGAAGTAATGGAGGACTCTGTTGAAGATGCTCCATTTGAGTCTGAGCCCTCCGGTCAGACCAGTAGTGCAATAGTTGCCAAGAAGGACAAAGGCAAAGAGAAATTGTATCTGAGACATCCGGATCTGCCGGAGAGCCTCGAAGGAAGAGTGGGGCCTTGTTTTCACAAGGTCAGCGTTAATTACCTCCTCTCCTTGCAAAAAATCAACTATGCATTCATACACACAGCTGAGTTGGGCAGGATGCGTACGAAGTGGGGAATACCGGAGAATGTGAAGATCAGGATTCCCATACACCCAGAGACCCCCATGGACTGCAAGTTAAGCGAAATCGTCATGTTCACGGAGCTATTCAACTGGGGGCTCAGATTCCCATTAGACCCAGAGATTGTCAGATACTTCCATCTGATAAAACTCTGTCCGAGCCAGTTGAGCCCCAATGCCTGGTACACCCTCATGTCTTGTATCATGGCTTCAAGGGTGTCCGGGATCCCTCTCCCAATGGAGGAGTTTGCTGCTGTGGCCAGTCTTTGTAGAAACCACCACATCCCCTTTTACCATTTCAATATGGGGGATGACTTCAAGGCTGTGGATGACTTGTTGGAGGCGAAGAGGAATTGGAGGACCCAGTTCCTATTTGTTAGTGGTGCTTGGGAGAACAGACAGAAGATCAAATCCGGAGTGAACCCAAGCCTCCTCAGAAGCAGATGGAGGAGTGACCGTAAGTCTCTTGCCTTATATTTTTGTCTCTTTCTTTTCTTTTTTTTTTTTTTAGAGTTAGTTTATACTAATTGGTTTTACTTTTGCCTCAGCAGAACTGCCCAAGGAATTTAGTGACTACCTGAAAGCCGGGCAGGTTACTTGTGGCAAGATTAATGCTTGGGCTGCTGAGAAGTGGGGGAACCGATTCCATGCTACTTTTACCAGTGGCAACTTGGCAAGGTCTCACTTGTGGAACACCACAGGTCGGAGAGACTTGACTTGGGAGGAGCTCACCACTCAGCCTCCTCCGGATGTTGTGCTTAATAGGACCCATGAACTAGATGGACACTCTTCCTGCCATGCCGGGCCAAAGCCCCGAGCAAGATGAAAGGCAAGAAGAAGAAGGGAAAGAAGGTGGTGGGTGGTGCTAACCCTGCTGATGCAGAGAAGGATGCTCCAATAGACCCGGAGGGGCCAGTCCAGAGCCAAATCCATGCTGCTCTCTTGGAAGTGGTGGAGCAAGAGACTGAAAAGCAAGAAGCGAACCTCCCAAAACCTCCAAGGGCTTCCAAGAGAAATCGTAAATAGGGAAGCGAAAGCACAGACCGGGAGGCCAAGAAGAAAAAGACTTCTAAGGGAGACGAGCTTTCTCTCCGGGCTCCGGAGCCTTCTCTCCAAGCTGATCCTACTGACCCAACGCATGCCGAGGAGATTCCAGGTGACTTTCATACCGATGAGGTTGAGGGGGGAGATATCAACATTGATGGAGTAGACATCACCGGTCTTGGTGAGCTTGGTGAATACTTCCTCAATCTTCCCAGAGATGACTTTGCCGGGCCTTAGCTTCCTCCGAGCACCTCCAACACGGTCACTTTTAATGGTAAGACCTTTATCGTTTCTAGTGAAAGGGATGCCATAGCCCACTCTTTGTTAAGCAACGTTCAGCCTGTACTTGTATTGGAGAAACAAGTCCGAAACCAGGCCGATATCATCAAAGATCTCAAGTCTGACAAAGAGAGGTTGTCCGATGACCTTCGCATTGCTACTTCCAATGCTGCCATTTTAAAGGAAGAAACCGAGGAGTTGAAGAGAAAGCAAGAGGCAAGCACCACAAAAGTCTCCACTTTGGAGGACACCATTAGAGAGCTCCGAGAGAAATTGTCCGGTCTGGAGAAAGACCTTACCACCTCAAAGGGAGAATCCAAAGCCAAGGATCAAATCATCACCAACTTGACCAATGATAAAATCGCTTTTGAGAATACAGTGTCCAAGGTTGCCGAGGAGAAAGCTACTTTGCTAAAGGAGCAGGAAGCCAAGATTCAAGCCAAGATTGACGCTTATGCCAGTAGAATGATCGACATCCAGGAGGAAATGTACGCCAAGGTGAGGTCTAACATGGTTCTACTCTTCCACGAAAAGTTTCCGAAGAGGAACCTAGGGGACTTATGGCTTCATGTTGAGTCTGACGATCTCCTGTATCATACAATGGCTGACGGAGACTTGCATGGTTATTCTAGCGCTTCCTCATCCGATGACGAAGAACGTGCCGGAGAGAGCCCAGACGAAGAGGAAAATGATCCTAAGGGAAAGAAGAATGTAAACGAAGCTGAGCCATCTTCAAAGGCTCAGTCTTAATTTATAAACCACTTTTTTACTCTTTATTCAGACTAAAGTCCTTGGAAGGCCAAAGCATTCTTTTTGTAATCGTGTCCGGCAACTGACCGGATAGGTTTTATGTTCTGTTTTTGACAATTCAAAAAGTCCTTGGAAGGCCAAGGCACTTTATTTTAATGAATATATTTGTTTCATGCAATTCTCATGTTCTTTCATATTCTGTCCCAATTTTAATGGCTAGAGTTTAAATAGCCTTTAGTTATTTCATAGTGAGAGTGTTTAAGTTCTTCGGCTAGAGTTTAAATAGCCCTTAGTTATTTCATAGTGAGAGTGTTTAAGTTCTCCGGCTAGAGTTTAAATAGCCCTTAGTTATTTCATAGTGAGAGTGTTTAAGTTCTCCGGCTAGAGTTTAAATGGCCCTTAGTTATTTTAGTCCGGATAGTATGACAAAGGACAAAACTTAAAATACTTTAGAAAATTTTTAAGAAAGCATCAAGTTTTATTAAATGCCCGGACACCTCGTTAAAACCTCCCCATGCCACCAAGGAGGAAAGAGTATGCCCCCAAATATTTACATGGATGTTTAAACAAGTAAATATTTACACAAATGCTATTCCAAGTACATCCGGAGATGCTCGATATTCCAAGGATGAGTCAAAACTCTTGTAAATAACTAGGCCACTTCCCAGCAGCCCCTTCCAAATTCTTCTTTAAACCGGACAGTATAGTTTTATTAGCCACTTCAACTTGCCCATTTTCTTGTGGGTGGAAAGGTGAAGAGAAGCAATGTTGTATACCCCTTGAGGCACAGAAGCTCTCCATTTCCCTATTGTTGAACTGTGGCCCATTGTCTGTTGTTATCTTCTGTGGGACACCAAATCTGCAACAGATGTTGGATAGAATGAATTTTATAACAGCTTTTGATGTTGTTCCTGCTAGAGGGGCTGCTTCAATCCATTTCGAAAAGTAGTCTATGGAAACAATTATAGTTTTGCATCCTCCGGACGCCATAGGGAGAGGTCCTACTAAATCTAACCCCCATCGAGCAAAAGGAATAGGCTCAGAAATTGACTCTAAAAGAATGGCTAGGACATGAATTTCATTGTTGTACCTCTGGCATGGGTCACACCTTCTTACCAATTCCTTAGCATCTTTCATGATAGATGGCCAATAGTATCCGGCCAGTAAAACTCTTCTTGTTAAAGCCCTGAATCCATAATGGACTGATCCCTCACCATCATGCAATTCAGAGAGGACTACTTGAGACTCTTCATCCCCCAAACAGCGCAAGAGAGGTTTACTGTAAGATTTTTTATACAACACTTCTCTCAATATGATGAAACCACGAGCCTTGTGTTTCAATGTTCTGGCTAGTGACTTATCCGGAGGCACGATACCATCGGAGAGATATTGCAGGAGAGGAAACCTCCAGTCTTGAGGTTGTTTCACTTGTACTTCAAAAATTTCCTCTTCTTTACCCTTACTAAGTTGAATGGAGGGGCTTTCCAGCACATGGATCCATGGATATGACTCCGTATATGCTATGGTTGCTAATGAGTCTGCTAGCTCATTTTTTGCCCGGGGTATGTGCTCATAAACAACACCTTTAAACTTGAGTGCTTCATTTTTAAGGAGGAGTAAATATTTCACAAGCTGCTCCTTTTTAGCCTCAGACTGGCCTTGAGCATGGTGGATAAGAAGCTGGGAGTCATTTAGCAGCCTGACCCTTATAGCCCCACAAATGTAGGCGAACTTTAAACCAAATATAGCTGCTTCGTATTCGGACTCATTGTTAGATGCTCTGAAAGCAAAACAAATAGCCTGGTACATCTTGTCTCCATATGGAGAAGTTAAACACACCCCTGCACCACATCCCATAGTGCTAGATCCACCATCTGTTCGGACGACCCATACCTTTTTATCTTTTATGTCAGTAGTTTGCTCTGAATCCCTGTCGGAGTGAAATTCAACCAAAAAGTCTGCCACAGCTTGGGCCTTGACTGCTGTTCGAGGAGCAAAGTCTATGTCGAAGTCCCCCAACTCTACTGACCACTTAGTCATCCTGCTCGAAATGTCTGCCTTTTGGAGGACATTCTTCAGGGGAAAAGAAGTCCGGACGATGATGGGATGAGCCTGGAAATAAGGCCTCATCTTCCTGGCAGCTATCACCACGGCTAATGCTAATTTTTCGAGTTTCAAGTAACGCATTTCTGCATCTATCAAACTTTTGCTGATGTAGTACACTGGATGGGGATGACTATTGACCTCCCTTACCAACACAGCACTGATGGCAAAACTTGAAACTGTCAAATATACGAAGAGTGTCTCCCCATCAACTGGCTTAAACAAAGTTTTGGGGGATGACAGGTGGCTCTTGATCTCATTGAAAGCCTCATCACACTATGGGGTCCAATCGAACCCCTTTGCACCCTTCAAGGTTTGAAAGAAAGGAGCACACCTGTCCGAAGACCTTGAGATAAATCTGTTTATGGCAGTTAATCTCCCCGTTAACCGCTGTACTTCTTTAATATTTATGGGTGGCTCCATTTGGAATAGAGCATTGAGCTTGTCCGGATCGGGCTGTATTCCATGATCACTTATAATATAGCCTAGAAACTTCCCGGACTGCACTCCGAACACACATTTTTCTGGCTTTAATTTCAAATTCACTTTTACCAAGTTGGCAAAAGTTTCTTGGAGATCGGACAAGTGCAATTGCTCATCCACACTCTTCACCATCATGTCATCAATGTACACTTCCATATTTCTTCCAATCTGATCAGCAAAAGCTTTGTTTACTAATATCTGATAAGTAGCCCCAGCATTTTTCAACCCAAACGGCATTACCTTATAGCAATGAAGACCTCTGTTAGTGACAAATGTGGTATGCTCTTGATCCTTCAGATCCACTTGAATCTGATTGTATCCGGAGAAGGCATCCATAAAGGAAAGTAACTTGTTCCCAGAGGTGGAGTCTACTAACTGATCAATCCGGGGGACCAGATACAAATCTTTTGGGCAAGCTCTCTTGAGATCTGTGAAGTCAATGCACATGCGCCACTTGCCATTTTTCTTCTTTACCAGAACTGGGTTGGCAGTCCACAGAGGATATTGAGACTCCTTGATGTGCCCCATCTTTGTGAGCCTGTCAACCTCTTGCACAATGACATCAGCCTTCTCCTTAGAAAAAGCTCTTCTTTTTTGAACCACTGGTGTTATGTCTCTCCGGACTGATAGGTGATGTGATATCACTTCTGCTGGAACCCCAGTAACATCAGCATTGCACCAAGTAAAAACGTGCTGATGATTCTTTAAAAACTTTAACATTTCATTTTTCAAAACGGGTGGCATCTTGGACCCTATCTTGACACTTCTTCCTTCTTCCAAATAGTGTGTCTCTACCTCTTCGACCGGTATCAATACTCCGGGGGTCTCTCTAGGGTCATCAATTTCACCCTCACCCTTAGAAAGCCCCCCAAACTGCTATTGATCGTTGATGTGAACTGCCCACAGTGTTCGGGGAGCCAGAGCAGTAGCATAACATTCTCTTGCAACCTTTTGGCTGCTCCGGACGACTCCAACCTGTCCCTGAATAGCATATTTCAAGCACTGGTGAACCGTTGAAGCCACTGCATGCATCCTAGAGAGCCAAGACCTCCCTAGAATAGCATTATAGCAAGTGGGACAGTCCACCACAATAAAGAGTACTCTAACCATTTTCTTGAAAGGGCCCTTGCCCAATAGAACTTCCTCTTCGAACTCCCCGATCACATCTGCTGAGTTGCCTGTAAAGCCCACAATTGATCTGTCCGAACTCTGAATTACAGCTGGATTTTTCATTCTCTTGTATGTGGTTAAGAAAATGATATTGGCTGAGCTTCCAGTATCCACCAGTATTCGTCTTATGTCATTGCCCCCAATAGATGCTCCTATGACAACAGCATCCTCATGAGGGCCAGCAATATCTCTTAAATCATCCTCATCAAAAACAATGAAGGGGAATGAGTTTTGTGACTGATAGGAAGTCATGCCTCCTTCTAGCTGAGTGGCTAAAGTATGCACGTGCCTCTTCCTCGAAGAAGCAGTAGGAGCTGTCATAGTGTCCCCTCCGAAAATTATAAGTGACTCGAAAAACTTAATGAGTCCGGAGACCGTCCTAGAACATTCCTCAATTGTACCTGATGAGTCCGAATTCAGCATACTCCCCAGAAGGGCAAATCAGTCTAAGTCTCTCCGAATACCGGACAGACTACAAGGACATAAACCGGACAGATCATTTGGACCGGACAGATCACTTTGAACACTGTAACCTTAAGGCTGTTCGAACTATGACTAAAGTACTAAAAAACCTAAACACTTCCTGACTAAGCTACCTGCCCTCCTGCTTAGAACTCATGGGTCTTTAAACATGACCCGGATCCATTAAACATGACCCGAAAGCCCATAAGGGCCCAAACATCATACTATAAATACCCAACCACCAGCATTAACTATGGGTAATGAGAATTAACTGCTACCAAGCTGCTTAATTATCTCTCCACTGTTAAACACACTTACACCACCGTTAAACACCCTTACACCACTGTTAAACACCCTTACACCACCGTTAAACACCGTTACACCACCGTTAAACACCCATACACCACCTTGAAACTCCACTTAAAATTACTAGCCTACCCTCAGGAAATTATTATCCACACCAAATTGGCAACCACGGTGGGAGGAGAGAGGTGCCTGAATCAAGCATTCAAAACCTGCCAAGAAATTCTGTCCGTATGAATCCGGACAATCCAGAAGTGCCACCAGCTTTGCTCGAAGTGGTGGGAGAGAATGACGAATACACTATCGAAGAGCGTGACAGGCTGAGGGCTGAAATAGAAGCTCTGAAGGCTGAGAAGGCCAAGATGGGCGTGAAAGAAAAATCCAAAGCATCAGCTGCTCATCATACCGACAACCCTAGAGAGCCTGACGCTTTGAAAACTCATGTGAGTACCAAAAAGACACATGCCAGTTCTAAAAAGTCTTACCGGTCCAAGCTTGTGGAGAGTTCTGACTCGAGTTCAGAATCTTCGGGAAGCTCTTCGGACAGTGAGGGAAATGAAAAATCCTTGTCCTCTAGCAGTGATGAGGGTCGAACCAAGAAAAAGCAAAAGCAGGTTAAGAAATATTCGAGAAAAAGAGATCACCATCGAAGAATGAAAAGGCATATTGGAAAGGGGTCATCTCACCACCGGAGGTATACGGACAAGATGCTGATGGATCCCTTTGCTTTCCACGATGAGCCAGGTATCTTTGCAACTCCCAATGAGGATACTGTGTTCAATCGTGGAAGGAATTGGAGGCAGTCTCCACTGTCTTCTAAAATCCTGTCCGGAAAACTCCCCAAGAGGTTTGACAGTACTAAGATGGAGAAGTACGATGGCAGCACTGATCCGGACAATCATCTGGAGCAATTCAAGAACTTCATGATGAACTTTGATGACGATGATAAACTACTGTGTAGGGCATTCTCCCAATCTTTTACAGGGAGTGCTCTGAAATGGTACAACAGCCTGCCTCAAGGTTGTATTAAAGATTTTGATACGTTTTGGGTGGCCTTTCGAAGGCAGTTTGTAGGGAGTAAGGAGCTGAAGGGCAATGGAGACACAATAATCAATTGTGCCCATGAGCCAAATGAGTCCTTGAAGGAGTACATAAGTCGTTTTGTAAACACAAAGAATGGGTTGGCTGATTGCTTCGAACAGGTGGCAATAGCATCCCTAAGGCAAGGTTTGAACCCAGGCAATCTGGCTGATTCGGTGACCAGAAAGAAGGCCATGACCTGGGGGGGATTGCTAAATCAGGCTGGCAAGCAAATAAACGTTGATGAAACAAAGAAAACCAGGGTGCACAGACAGGTGAGATCCACCACGGTGGCACCAACTCCAAATCAAAACCAGTCCGGGAACAAAGCAAGAGAAACCGGACAGGGGCATGGTAGGGCAAAAGCTCAGTCTTAGCCAGCTGCTCCTGCTCAAAGTCAACAATCCAGAAACAAAAGAGGGCCATGGGTCCAACCGGAGTGGTTCGCGGAGCTCAAAGAAAGCGTGGCCACCATTTTCGATAAAACAAAAGATGAGGTGCACTACCGGAGACCAGCAACCTTGCAGTCTCCTAGAGAGCATCGCAACAACTCCTTTTGCCAATACCACAATGATATTGGCCATACCACTGATGATTGCATAGCGTTGAAACAAGAGGTTCAAAACTTGATTGAAAGGGGAAAGTTAGGAGCATACGTTAAAAGAAGAGGAGGCAACATGCCTGACAACACTCACCGGGTTGGTCCAAGTAATGCTGCCTCGGAGAGGGCCATGGTAATAGTTGAAAGGTTTGATGTGGAATCTGAATACTTGGATCATGATCCAACTCGAAACAGGGTGGGAGCTATAGAGGAGTGTTCTAGGTCTGTCCCCGGGCTCATTAAATTCTTCGAGTCACTTACAATCTTCGGAGGGGACACTATGACAGCTCCTACTCCTTCTTCGAGAAAGAGGCATGTTCATAATTTAGCCTCCCAGATAGAAGGAGGCATGACATCTTATCAGTCACCAAACTCATTCCCTTTCATTGTCTTTGATGAGGATGATTTAAGAGACATTGCTGGCCCTCATGAGGATGTCGTTGTCATAGGAGCATCTATAGGGGGCAATGAGATAAGGCGAATTCTGGTGGATACTGGAAGCTCTGCCAATATCCTTTTCCTAACCACTTACAAGAAAATGAAAAATCCAGCTGTGATTCAAAAGTCGGACAGATCAATCGTGGGTTTCACGGGCAGCTCAGCCGATGTGATCGGGGAGTTTGAAGAAGAAGTGTTATTGGGTAGGGGCCCTTTCAAGAAAATGGTTAGAATACTCTTCATCGTGGTGGATTGTCCCACTTGCTATAATGCTATTCTAGGGAGATCTTGGCTCTCTAGGATGCATGCAGTGGCTTCAACAGTCCATCAGTGTTTAAAGTATGTTGTTCATGGACAGGTTGGGGTTGTCCGGAGCAGCCAAAAGATTGCAAGAGAATGTTATGCCACTGCTTTGGCTCCTCGAGCGCTGGGGGCAGTCCGTGTAAATGATCAATAGCAATTTGAGGGTCTTTCTGGGGGTGAGGGTGAAATTGATGAACCCAGAGAGACCCCTGGAGTGTTGATTCCAATTGAAGAAGTTGAAACGCATTGTTTGGAAGAAGGCAAAAGTGTCAAGATAGGGTCCAAGATGCCACCAATGTTGAAAGAAGAGATGTTGAAATTCTTGAAAGACCATCAGCACGTTTTTCTTGGTGCAATGCTGATGTTACTGGAGTTCCATCAGAAGTGATATCCCATCACTTATCTGTCCGGAGAGATGTGGCACCAGTGGTTCAAAAGAGGAGAGCTTTCTCAAAAGAAAAGGTTGATGTCATAGTACAAGAGGTTGACAGACTCACAAAGATGGGGCACATCAAAGAATCTCAATACCCTTTGTGGACTACCAATCCTGTCCTGGTAAAAAAGAAAAATGGCAAATGGGGCATGTGCATTGACTTCACCGATCTTAACAGAGCTTGCCCAAAATATTTGTATCCGGTTCCCCGGATAGATCAGTTAGTAGACTCTACTTCTGGGAACAAGCTGCTCTCCTTCATGGATGCCTTCTCTGGGTACAATCAGATCCAAGTAGATCCAAAAGATCAAGAGCATACCACGTTTGTCACTGATATGGGTCTACATTGCTACAAGGTGATGCCTTTTGGCTTGAAAAATGCTGGGGCTACTTATCAAAGGTTAGTCAACAAGGCATTTGCTGATCAAATTGGAAGAAATATGGAGGTTTACATTGACGATATGATGGTGAAAAGCGTGGATGAGCAGTTGCACTTGTCCGATCTCCAAGAAAATTTTGCCAACTTGGCAAAAGTGAATTTAAAATTAAACCCTAAAAAGTGTGTTTTCGGAGTGCAGTCTGGGAAGTTTTTAGGGTATATCGTAAGTGAGCATGGAATACAGCCCGACCCGGATCAATTAAATGCTCTTTTCCAGATGGAACCTCCTCGAAACGTCAAAGAAGTACAGCGGTTAACAGGGAGATTAGCTGCCTTAAACAGATTTATCTCGAGGTCTTCGGACAAGTGTGATCCTTTCTTTCAAACTTTGAAGGGTGCGAAGGGGTTCGAGTGGACCCCGCAGTGTGATGAGGCATTCAATGAAATCAAGAAACATCTCTCCTCTCCCAAAACTTTGTTCAAACCAGTTGATGGGGAGACTCTTATTGTGTATCTGGCCGTTTCAAGTTGTGCCATCAGTGCTGTGTTGGTAAGAGAGGTTGATGGGTGTCCCTACCCAGTGTACTACATCAGCAAAAGCTTGATTGATGCTGAGAGGCGTTACTTGAAACTCGAAAAACTGGCGTTAGCTCTGGTGATAGCTGCAAGAAAGATGAGGCCTTACTTTCAGGCTCATCCTATTATCGTCCGGACATCTTTCCCTTTAAAAAATGTCCTTCAAAAAGCAGACATTTCAAGCAGAATGACAAAATGGTCAGTAGAGTTGGGAGACTTTGACATAGACTTTGCTCCCCGGACAGCAGTAAAAGCCCAAGCTGTGGCTGATTTTCTGGTTGAATTCCACTCCGATAGGGATTCAGAGCAACCTACTGATTCAAAAGACAAGAAAGTGTGGATTGTCCGAACAGACGGAGGGTCTAGCACCATGGGATGTGGGGCAGGAATATGTCTCACTTCCACATACGGGGACAGCATGTACCAAGCTATTTGTTTTGCTTTCAGGGCGTCTAATAACGAGTCCGAATACGAAGCAGCTATAGCTGGGTTAAAGTTGGCCTACATCTGTGGAGCTAAAAGGGTCAAGCTACTAAGTGACTCCCAGTTTCTTGTCCACCATGCCTTAGGCCAATCTGAGGCTAGAAAGGAGCAGTTGGTCAAGTATTTACTCCTCCTAAAAAATGAAGCGTTAAAGTTTAAAGCTGTTGTCTATGAGCATATTCCCCGGGCAGAAAATGAGCTAGCAGACTCATTGGCAATAATAGCATATACGGAGTCCTACCCATGGATCCATGTGCTTGAAAGCCCTTCTATTCAACTTAGTGAGGGTGGAAAAGAGGAAGTTTTTGAAATACAAGATAATCGGCCTCAAGACTGGAGATCTCCTCTCATACAATATCTGTCCGATGGTATTGTGCCTTCAGATAAATCATAAGCCAGAACGTTGAAACACAAGGCTCGTGGTTTTATTATGTTGAGAGAAGTGTTATACGAAAAATCCTATAGTAAACCTCTCCTACGTTGTTTAGGGGGTGATGAGTCACAAGTGGTCCTCTCTGAATTGCATGATGGTGAGGGATCAGCCCATTGTGGGTTTAGAGCCTTAACAAGAAGAGTATTAATCTCCGGATATTATTGGCCATCGATTATGAAAGATGCTAAGGAATTGGTGAGGAGGTGTGATCCATGCCAGAGGTACAGTAATGAAATTCATGTACCAGCCATTCCTTTGGAGTCCATTTCTGAGCCCATCCCTTTTGCTCGATGGGGATTGGACTTGGTTGGGCCTCTCCCTGTGGCGTCCGGAGGGCGTAAAACTATAATTGTGGCCATTGACTACTTCTCAAAGTGGATAAAAGCAGCTCCCCTGGCAGGGACGACGTCGAAAGCTGTCATAAAATTCATTCTGTCCAACATATGTTGCAGATTCGGTGTCCCACAGAAAATAACAACAGACAATGGGCCACAGTTCGACAACAGAGAAATGGAAAGCTTCTGTGCCTCAAGGGGTATACATCATTGTTTTTCTTCACCTTTCCATCCACAAGCGAATGAGCAAGTTGAAGTGGCTAATAGGACTATACTGTCCGGTTTAAGGAAGAATCTGGAAGGGGCTGCTGGAAAGTGGCCTAGTTATTTACAAGAAGTCTTGTGGGCCTACCGGACAACACCTGGGGCTGCAACACAAGAATCACCCTTTGCCTTGGTCTATGGAATGGATGCAGTAGCCCCCATAGAGAAGACACTCCCTTCCTTACGTGTTCACAACTTCTCCGGACACGCTAATGAGATGGCCATCAGAAATCAACTTGATTTAATAGAAGAAAGACGAGTTAAAGCTCGCCTTAGAGTGGCACACTATCAGGGCTTGATGAGAAGCAGGTTTGCTTCTAAAGTTAAAAGAAGATATTTCCAACCAGGGGACAAAGTATTAAGGAAGGTCTTCTTGCATACTAAGGAAAAGCTCTTCGGAAAGCTGGCCCCAACCTGGGAGGGTCCGTACACTGTAGTTGAAAGAATCAAGCCTGGGACTTATTGGTTGGAAGACAAAGATGGCAGGGTTTTAACTCACCCTTGGAATATTGAACACCTTCGAATATACTTGGAATAACACTTGTGTAAATATTTACTTGTTTAAACATCCATGTAAATATTTGGGGGCATACCTTCCCCTCTTCGGTGGCACGGAGAGCTTTCAATAAAATTTGATGCCTTCTTCAAAATTTTCTTAGTATTTTTAAGATTCTATCTCTTGTCATACTACCCGGACTAAAAGGTCTAAGGGCTATTTAAACTCTAGCCGGAGAATCTTAACACTCTCACAATGCAATAACTCAAAGCTACTTAAATTCCAGCTATCTAAACTAAAACAAATAATGAAAGAAGATGATGGTTGAGCAAGATAGAAACATTCATTCAACAACTTAAAATTGCCTTGGCCTTCCAAGGACTTTTTGAACAAGTTAGGGCACAGTACAAAAAATCTGTCCGAATAATACCGGACACCACAATAAAAATAGTGCCTTGGCCTTCCAAGGACTTTAGTTTGAGTAAAGGATAAATAAAGTACACCATAAATTAAGGTTGAGCCTTTGAAGATGGCTCACCATCGTCTACTTTCTTGCCTTTGATGTCGCTCCCCCCTTCGACCACTTTTTTGCCCTTGGGATCATTCTCCTCTTCACCTGGGCTCTCTCCGGTTTTCTCTTCATTATCAGAAGAGGACTCACCGGAAAATCCCTCATCAACCATAGTATAATATGGAAGGTCATCATCATCCACATAGAGCCATAAGTCCCCCAGTCTCCTCTTCGGGAATTTTTCGTGAAAAAGGAGAACCATATCAGACTTCACCCTTTGAATCATTAGCTCTTCGCTTTGTATCATCTCACTGGCATAGGCGTTGATCTTGGCCTTGATTGTGGCCTCTTGGTCCCTTACCAAAGCAGCCTTCTCTTCAGCAGCCTGAGTCATTGCATTTTCCAAAGCAATCTTGTCAGTGGTCATGTTGGTGATGAGCTTCTCCTTTGCAGTGGTCTCTCCCCGTGAGACCGTGAGATCTTTCTCCATACCAGACAACTTCTCATGGAGATCTTTTATGGTCTGCTCTAGGGTGGCAACTTTTGTGTTGCTCTCATCATGACTCCTCTTCAGCTCCTCATGTGCTTCCTTAAGTAAATCAGCATTGGTAGTAGCAATGCGGAGGTCTTCGGACAGCTTATCCTTCTCAGACTTGAGGTCTTTAATGGTGTCTGCTTGGCTCCGGACTTGTCTTTCCAGTGTAAGAACTGGCTGCACATTACTAAGCAAGGAATGGGCAATAGTATCCTTCTCACTAGAAACCATGAAAGTCTTACCGTTAAAGTTGACCGTATTGGAGCTGCTCGGAGGGATGTAAGGCCCTGTGAACTCGTCTCTAGGAAGGCCAAGGAAATATTCACCAAGCCCGCCCAGACCAGTGATGTCCACTTCATCCAAGTTGAGCTCTCCCCCCTCGACTTCATCAGTGTGAAACTCTCTGGGGATCTCTTCGGCCAGCGTTGGGTCTGAAGGGCCAGTGGGAAAAGAAGGCTCCGGATCCCAGAGAGCGAGCTCATCTCCTTGTGAAGTCTTCTTCTTCTTCTTAACTACCCGGTCAGCACTTTCACTTGCTTGCTTGCGAGTCCTCTTGGGAGCCCTCGGAGGTTTTGGAAGGTCTACTTCCTGCCTCTCGGTCTCCTGCTCCACCACTTGCAAGAGGGTTGCATCAATTTGAACTTGGGCTGGCCCCTCTGGATCTGTTGGGGTATCCTTCTCAACATCACCTGCCACCTTCTTGCCTTTTCTTCTGCCCTTCATTTTGCTTGGGGTTTTGGCCCGGACAGGCAGGTAGAGTGTCCCATCCAGTTCGTGGGACCTTCTCAGCACAGTGTCTTCATCAGGCTGGGTGGTGAGCTCCTCCCAAGTTAGGTCTCTCCGCCTATGGTGTTCCACAGGTGAGACCTTGCTAGATTCCCCGGGGTGAAGGCCTTGTGGAATCGATTCTCCCAATTCTCTGCGGCCCAAGCATTGATTTTGCCACAGGTAGTCTGTCCGACCTTCAGGTAGTCCCCGAACTCCTTTGGCAGCTCTGATAGAACAGAAGAGAAATTGGTTAATATAAACTTAACTTAAAGAAAAAGAGAAAAACGGACAGAGACTCAAGTTAAGGAACTTACAGTCACTCCTCCACCTACTCCTGAGGAGGCTTGGGTTCTCTCCGGCCTTGATTTTCTTGCCGTTTTCCCATGAGCCACTGACAAACAAGAATTGGCTCCTCCATTTGCTCTCCGACTCCAGGAGATCATCAACAGCCTTGAGATCGTTTCCCATATTAAAATGGTAGAAAGGGAACTGATGATGCTTGCACAGGTTGGCCACTGCTGCGAACTCTTCCATAGGAAGAGGAATCCCAGATAACCTAGACGCCATGATACATGACATCAAAGTGAACCAGCCATTGGGACTTAGCTGTGTTGGGCAGAGCTTGACCAGGTGGAAGTAGCGCACGATCTCTGGGTCTAGTGGGAACCTGAGTCCCCAGTTAAATAGCTCCGTAAAGAAGACTATTTCGTTCCGTTTGCAATCCATTGGGGTCTCCGGATCAATGGGGATCCTTATCTTCACGTTTTCAGGAATCCCCCATTTTGTGCGCATTCTACCCAGATCAGAGGTATGGATGAATGCATACTTGGTCTTCTGCAAGGCCAAGAGGTACTTAAGCTCGACTTTGTGGAAGCACGGCCTCACTCTCCCCTCAAGGCACTCCGGCAGGTCCGGATGCCTCAGATACAAATTTTCTTTGCCCTTTTTGGCAACAACAGCAGTGGTATCAGCCTGTCCGGAGGACTCGGACTCAAAGGGGACCTCTTCAGTAGAGTCCTCCATTCTCTCCTCCATAATTGTTGGGGGGACTTCTGTGGAAGTGGTTCGGGGAGGATTCAAGCTTGGCATAGCCTGCCCTCCGGATTGTTGACTGCCCGTATTCATCTGACTTCTCACCTCAAGTTGGGTTTCTGAGGCAGAAGATTCTCTAGGGGGTGCTGGGCTGCTGGCCTCCGGACCAGACGGCCTCTCCCGGGGAGCTCTGATGGGCACTCCAGACCCGGAATCACTGTTCTTGCCCCCGATTTTGAGGGAGTATTTTTAGAGGTTAGCCCCTTGACTAACCGGATTGGCCTCTTGATGACTAACTTCTCCGGAGAATGGTCAGAATCAGACCCCATAGCTATAAACGGAGAGGGTTTCCTGACACTTGTAGCAGTAACTCCTGGTTCAACAGCAGGTATTGACTCCTGAACTGAGGAGCCAGATACTATGGGTGTGAGGGTGGATTGAAAGAGTTTTTTGGGCTTGGTACCTTTGGAGGAGGATGAGCCCCTATCAGATTCTGCAACAGAGGTGGATGGTTTCTCAACAGGTGACGATGGTAGCCCTGCTGCTATTCGCCTTTCCTTATCGACCTTTTGCGCTTTCTCCAACTCCGAAAGGTTGAGCCAACCACCTTTGATCAATGCTGTTCTTGCTGTAAACATAAACAGCCAAGAGAATTTTTGTTCTAGAAAGAGAAAGCTCTGGGTAAAACTTGCAGAGTAAAAGTTGAGAGAGATAGTAAAACAGTGGAAAATGAATATGAATTTATTGTAGATTTGGAAAAAAAGAGTTGATTCCTAGGAGAATCCGAAAGGTTGGGCAATGATTAAAAGACGGCGCTGATGTCATTATTGGTACTTAAAGAGGTTACTTGTTAAAGAAGGTGGTGCGAAATTCAAGGTGAAAAAACGGCTGAAGTGGCCAATCAGAGAGCGACACGTGTCCCACTAACTCTGGCAAAAACCGTTTGGAATTCGTAAAGCTTAACCTGTCCGGGTATACCCACTGTTTTGTCCGAATTAAGAACCACTTCATTCATCGGACTGTTTTTCGGTTCTTTGACAAGGACACTTGCTCAAACACCTAAAAAAGGGGCTCCTGATGAGTCCGAATTCAGCATACTCCCCGGAAGGGCAAATCAGTCTAAGTCTCTCCGAATACCGGACAGACTACAAGGACATAAACCGGACAGATCATTTGGACCGGACAGATCACTTTGAACACTGTAACCTTAAGGTTGTTCGAACTATGACTAAAGTACTAAAAAACCTAAATACTTCCTGACTAAGCTACCTGCCCTCCTGCTTAGAACTCATGGGTCTTTAAACATGACCCGGGTCCATTAAACATGACCCGAAAGCCCATAAGGGCCCAAACATCATACTATAAATACCCAACCACCAGCATTAACTATGGGTAATGAGAATTAACTGCTACCAAGCTGCTTAATTATCTCTCCACTGTTAAACACCCTTACACCACTGTTAAACACCCTTACACCACCGTTAAACACCCTTACACCACTATTAAACACCCTTACACCACCGTTAAACACCCTTACACCACCGTTAAACACCCATACACCACCTTGCAACTCCATTTAAAATTACTAGCCTACCCTCAGGCAATTATTATCCACACCAGTACCCACTCTGTTTCGAGTTGGATCAGGATCCAAGTACTCAAATTCCACATCAAACCTCTCAATTATAACCATGGCTCCCTCCGGAGCAGCATTACTTGGACCAACCCGGTGAGTGTTGTTAGGTCTCTTACCTCCTCTTCTTTTGACGTAAGCCCCCAGCTTTCTCCTCTCAATCAAGTTCTGAACTTCTTGTTTCAATGCTATGCAGTCATCAGAGGTATGACCAATATCGTTGTGATATTGGCAAAAAGAGTTATTGCGATGCTCTCTGGGAGACTGCAATGTGGCTGGTCTCCGATAATGCACCTCTTCCTTGGTTTTATCAAAAATGGTGGCCACACTTTCTTTCAATTCTGCGAACCACTCCGGTTGGACCCATGGCCCTCTCTTGTTTCTGGATTGCTGACTCTGAGCAGGAGCAGCTGGCTGAGACTGAGCTTTTTCCCTACCATGCCCTTGTCCGGTCTCTCTTGCTTTGTTCCCGGACTGATTCTGATTGGGATTTGGTGCCACCGGGGTAGACCTTACCTGCCTGTGCACCCTGGTTTTCTTCGTTTCATCAACATTTATTTGTTTTCCAACCTGATTCAGTAACCCTCCCCATGTCATGGCCTTCTTTCTGGTCACTGAGTCAGCCAAATTGCCAGGGTTCACGCCCCGTCTTAGGGATGCTATTGCTACCTGTTCGAAGCAATCAGCCAACCCATTCTTGGTGTTCAAAAAACGGCTTATATATTCTTTCAAGGACTCATTTGGTTCCTGGGCACAATGGATTATTGTGTCTCTATTGCCCTTTAGCTCTTTACTCCCTACAAACTGCCTTCGAAAGGCTACCCAAAAAGTATCGAAGTCTTTAATACAACCCTGAGGCAGGCTGTTGTACCATATTAGAGCACTCCCCGTAAATGATTGGGAGAATGCCCTACAAAGTAGCTTATTATCGTCGTCAAAGTTCATGATAGTGTACTCATCGTTCTCTCCCACCACTTCGAGCAGAGCTGGTGGTACTTCTGGATTGTCCGGATTCATTCGGACAGACTTTCTTAGTTGGTTTTGAATGCTTGATTCAGGCACATTCTTCTCCAACTGTGGTCGCCAATTTGGTGTGGATAATTATCGCCTGAGGGTAGGCTTGTAATTTGTTTTGTATTTTATAGTAGTATGGGGGTATTTAATATTTAGAGTAGAGAGTAGAGAGATAATTAAGCTGGCTGGTTGCAGTTAATTCTCATTACCCACACTTAATGCAGGTGGTTGGGTATTTATACTCTTATGTTTGGGCCCTTATGGGCTTTCGGGTAATGTTTAATGGACCCGAGTCATGTTCAAAGACCCATGAGCTCTAAGTAGGAGAGCAAGTAGCTTAGTCAAGAAGTGTTTAGGTTTTTTAGTACTTTTGTCATAGTTCGAACAGTCCTATGGGCTAAGTGTTCGAAGTGATCTGTCCGGTCCGGAGGCCTTGGACCGATCTGTCCTTGTCCGGGGAGCATGCAGAATTCAGACTCATCAACAGTAACAAAGAAGATCAATCCAGGAACGTATATACTCAAAAATAAAGAAGGAAGAGGTCTTTCCCATCCTTGGAACATTGAGCACCTAAGAATTTATTTAGAGTGAACGAGTGTCTATGTAAATATTTTCTTTAAGAGATTATGTAAGTTTCGGTAGCATACTATTTCCTACACTAGTAGCGCGGTAAGATTTTAATGAGGTTTCCAAATAGCCGACTTATATATATATATATATAATTCTGTTGCCATCTTAGAATAATTTATAGAATGTTCATCCTTTTTAACTCAAAAGATACTCCAAAAAAGTTTGGACTAGAATGTTCATCTTTTTTAAATCAAAAGATACTCATAAAAAGTTTGGACTGAATTGTTCATCTTTTTTAACGCAAAGGATGATCCGAAGAAGAAGTTTATTTTTTAAAACCAAAAATGGTCAATAAGGGTTCCATCATTTTAAACCAATGGCAAACACTGTAATATTAAAGATCTTTTACCTAGAAAATAGAAGTATCTAAACATTTCTTACTGTGAAGAATTTTATACCAACAGTAGAATCCACACTAAGAAACTATTTATATAAATTATTTATCTGGGGGAATATAGGTAAAAGATTTTCAAATCAAACATTGTTAAATTGGAAACTTTGCAGAATAAAATAAATCCGAAAAGCAGAAATACATCATCAAAACAAAATAAAGTCTCATGAATTTATGTTTACATATGATCAACAAAACAAGGATAAAAAAACTACTCGGATGTAGAAGTTTCCTTACTAGCTTTTGGAGAGTCAGATTCCAAGGAAACTTTCTGAGTCATTTCTAGTTTCCAAGTCTTCCATTGAAACACCTACAAGGAAAAGTCTTTCAATAACGCGTTGCCAAAGGCTACCTAGCTTCAAAACCTGAAATTTCTCATGCATCTCTAGCACCAGATCGGATCTCATGTTAGCATCTCTTTCTTCAAGAAGAGATACAATACCGGCTGCATAAACATACAAACTTTTCTTCTTCTCAGTCTCAAAGTTCTTTTTCAGATATTCATACTCTTTTGACAGCTTTTCAATGTCTGTAACAGCATTTTCAAAGTATGTTTTAGTGTTGGCACAAGATTCAATAAGACCATCGATGAGAGTGTCACGTTCAGTATCCTTGGTAATGAAGCGCTCCCTTTCGTCGTCGAACTTTTCTTTTTCCTCGGAGAGTTTAGTCTCTAAAGAAGTAATAAGAGATAAGAGATCAGTGGATGTCTTTTTCTCTTGAGAGAGTTCATCATCAACCTTCTTTAACTGAGTAGATATCTCATTCTTCTTGGCAAGCTCATCTTTCAAGTTTTTCACTTTATTCTTCAAGTTGGTCACCTCAATGGTTAGTCTCTTTACTTCACCCTTTTTTGGAGGACCTTGTTCTTGTAACGATCTTTGCCATTATCCTTCCTTTCGAGGAGAGCAGCAGCACTGAGAAATTTGGTTAACTCGTTGGAAACAAATTCATTTTCATAAACATCAAAGTAACTTGAGGCAGGGGAGAGATATTGACCTTCCTCAAAAGTTTCTTCTTGACCATAAGGTTGTTTCTTTTGAAGAAAACATTTTCCCTCAGAGTTTGAGTCGACTATCACAACTTTCTTTATGAGGGATAAGCCCGGACAAGTCGTGTTGTCATTTTCCCCGTCACCGTCAACTACTTTCTTTTGTTTCTCCTCAGTAGTAAGCCTTCTCGGCCTTACAGCCTCTGCTCTCCCAGTTGGTCTTAACTCAACGGAAGTTTCTTTACCAGCATTTTTTTGGTTGTCTTCTCGGACGCTAGCACAGGGGCTTACCCAGAAATCAACGTGGTCTTCTTATTGAGCTTTTATGGGCCTTCCTTCTTGAAATTCATCTTGTTGGTCTCCTTGGACTTCAACCTTTTGCTCATCGGGGGCATCATTCTCCGAGTATGTTTCCTCCTTTGTCCGATCATCCTCCTCCTCGGGGTTTTCTGCATCTTGACGACTGGGAACCCGAGCCCGAGTTGGAAGATAAACCGCATTGTCCAAGCTCTCCATGCGTTTGAGAATAACATCATTCTGGGGGAGGGGGCACCATGAGATCTGACATGGACTTTTCCTAATCAAGATCATATCTACAAAGATTGTTTTTACTAAGTTCATTGGCAGGAAACTTTGGTGAAATTTATGGTTCCAATGTTCACCAGCCCATATGCTTAGCTTCTCAAAGATTTTCTTCGCACATTTTGCATAACTTTTAAAGGGTTTGGCAATTCCCTTCATAGATGTTTAAAAAAAATACCTTAAATCAACCAATTTTAATAAGAAAATTATAATAACATATGAGGAAATGTACCTTGCCCAGACCACTTTAAATTCAACAGATGGGGAAGTTCGACGGAATCTTCAAAGCCAGTCTCATATAGCCTAGTGATGAAAATAAATTGTTACTTCCATTTCTTGTCGGCCTCTAACAAATATTTAATCACCTTGTATAACCTTGCAAAACCAATGGAATAAAATGGATAGTGAGAGTTCTTAGCCACACCTGAGATAGAGATGAGTTGCTCCATTGAGAGAGTTTTCTCAGAAAGCCGAGAGGCCATGATGCAGGCCATGAGTGTATACCACATGTTAGCACCAGCTTAAGAGGGGAAAAGTCCTATAAGACTAAAGTACTTTGCCAGATCAGGATCAAGAGGCAGACGAATGCCCCAATTCATGAGTTCGGTGTAAAGAATCAGTTTATGATTGTGAACGGACAACAAAGTCTATCCAACGATGGGAAACCGAATGGTAATGCTTCTGGGGATCCCTCATCAATCTCTAAGTTTCACATTCTATGTTCGAGGGAAGGTATGTGGCACGTTTCTTCTTTTTCTTGTCCTTCTTTACCGAGGAAGTCCCTCTTCTCCGAGTCGGAGGATCAGTCACAATTTCCAGGGGAGGAGAAAATACACCTTGATTTGGCATAGATGGTCTGAGGGGAGGAATCACTGCGGGTACAACTTGTAAGGGTTATGCCTCAACCAAAACTACATCATTCTGTTCCTGATTAATGTTTGACTCATCAATCAAAAAAATTCTCTTGGAGTTTAGGAACGGATTTCAAAACTTGTTCCAAGCGAACACTCATTGTAGAAGATTTCAGGGGACTAACCTCGGGATTCATTTGAGGAGATCTCTGCGATTGGGTCACTAGGTGCTCGATCTCTTTTGGGTAAAAACACCTCGGAATTTGGCGCATCTAGTCTCCTCACGAAGTCGGCAACATCAGGAGGGATCCGCAACTGATCGGTACTTAGAATATCGTTGGAGCAGCACCAAAGATTGTTGTTGATAAGGTTGGTGTTTTTGAAACATCGGTGAAATTGCTGACCATAGTTCTTTCTGGCAAAGGCTCGGAGTTTAGCAAAGATATCTGAGGCTTTCTTAAGGTGAGCTTTTCTCAATTCCTGAATAGTTACCTTGCAAGCTTAAAAAAGAAGTTCGGTCAGTAAAAACAAGTATGAGATAAATCTTCAGGAGTCCATTTGTAAGTTAGGCGCCTCGGGTTCTTTTTGCTGTATGGTTGGTCGTTTTCCCAGGCACCGCTGATGAAGACAAATTGGTACTTCCATGATTTGTCAGCTTCTAATAAATTATTCACCATATTTTTTGGATTGGCAAGGGAAGAGTAGAAGAAGGGCAGCTTGGGAGACTTTGACAAACCAGATATGCCTATATATTCCTCCATGGATATTGTGACTTCGGTCGAGAAGCCATAATGGTAGACATCAAAGTGTACCAAGCTTAGGAGTCAACTGGGTCGGGAAAATTTGAAGAATCTCGAAACATCTGATAATTTCGGGATCAATAGAAGTCGCAGACCTCAGTTGAAAATCTCAGTGAAGAACACTATCTCTCGAGTGTGCACGGACAAGGGAGTCTCACGGGGCTTCAGAAACCGAACAGTTACACAGTCAGGAATCCACTAGATTTTCTTTAAACCGCCCTTTTCGTCGAGAGAATAGTACAGATACTTTCCAATAAAAAGAGACATAATGTGGTCTCTGGGCAGGATAATATGGTAGCCATTCACAACATCGATAACTTCAGGACGTAAGGTTTTTTTTAAGCATCGCCCACTGCGGGAGTAGTTTGAGCCTATGGAATTGGTGATGCAGTTGGTTCGGCAACTTTGTCTTCAACTCTCATCGAGCATATGCCTTTGATAAATATTTGTGAATAGGTTTCTCGAAAATTTTATCTTCGGCCCTCATCGACACAGAAGCCTTGGCTGAAGGTCTATGAATGGGTATTTCAACAGTCTTGTCTTCGACCATTGTCGACACAGATAACTTTTAAGATTTAAGAGTTGGTTTTTCAGCCTCGGCACTTTGGACCTTCTTGGGAAAGGATTTATCAGCAGACACCAACCCTTTAGAAAAGGGAGTCGCGAGAACAATGCTCGAGCTGTTAACTCGAGTATGACCAGGCGCTAGGACCTCGGCCTTTTTAGAAGCAGTTTTTTCACGTTTTCTTCTTTCCTCATCTTGTTGAACCATCCATTTATGAGTGGTTGCAGGTTTATGATTGGTTCGACATCCTATAATGGTTGGGGTTAGCTGGACATATTCAGGAGTGGTAGACGAAGAGCTAGAGTCACCCATAGTTAAGAATGGAGTTTTATTTGGTCGATCAATAGTATCTCAAGGTTTTGAAGGTATAGGATGAGTTGAGGTATCGGGTTTTCTGGTTCTTTTGGTCGATCAACGGTATCTCAAGGTTTTCAGGTTTCTAAGGAGTGTCAGATTTCTTCTTAGGTTTCTTATAAGAGGAGGGTTTTCTCATAAACAAAATCAGAGTTTCTCTCTCTAAAAATTGGAAAGTAGCAAGGTGTTTATCTCTCTAATACTCGGGTAAAATGTGAAAATGAAAAAGTGAGACTATTTATAAGCGAGTAAGCATGGTAACAGTTTGTTCCATGGAGAAGCGCGATCGAAAAGAGCGTCGGGAAGATCAAGAGTCGCTTAACCAAAACTTTAGTAAAATTGTAGTCAAGTTATCGCGAGACATGTGTCCATCCTGACAACTACAGGAGACCTAGGGGCTAGCCTCATGATGCACGCATTGGGTATTTCAACAGTTGGGAATTGCAAGTACATACGACAAGTCGATGAGTGACACGTGGACGAGTAAGAAAACCGGTTTTGTGGGTAAAGAAAATGGGCCCTTAGAAAAGATAACTTGACCTAAGGCCTATAGAGTTGGGCCAAAGAGCTTGATTACAATTCTGATTAAATTCGACGCGCCGGGATATAATAGACCAGTAGTTCGATCACTAACAAACAATTGTTGAAAGTCAATAGTTTAGTTTGCTAACCCTGTAATGAAGGGTCGAAAAATAACGCATAGGTCACATCATAAATATTTTGCGGTGGGTGACAACAAGGTAAACAACACCTGAAAAGTTACTAATGCAGATTCCTGACCAGAAGGCTCAACAGTCAAGTAGTTTTTGCTCGATTCTCCATTAAACTAGGGGGCTACTAATAAGGGCATAAAATGTCAATATTATTAAGGGGCTTAATTGATAATATGAAGGCATATGATGGCCTATTTGTAAAATTAGGAGATATAAGAAACAAGTGTAAATGTGAGGGCCAATATATAATTAGTATAAACATCGCATGTGACAGTAGAGCCCACCACTGGCACTATATGAGGAAAGATCCCTTATTGGGAAAAATACACTTTTCTAATCATTGGTACTTTAATTTGACCACTTTATCTCTCTAAAACTTTGTACTCACCCACCTGACCCAATTCTACTATACACGATATTCGATAATCAGCACCGGATAAATCTAAAACTATCAATAGTGACAACCTTTTGTTAGATAACTATTTTAGAATCTGTTGAAATCGATCGACCATCCATTCTGATGGACATTGATCCAAAATTATTCAAACTCATTTAAAACCTCAAACAAAAGCGTTTAAGATTGAACAATTTGAAAATTAATATATCTAGCACAAATCCATAATATTCAACGGTTTGGATGGATTGTATGAAGGTACTAGTTGTACTTGTTTAAATGCTGAAACTATACGGTTTGGACGGTTGGAAACAGATAAGAGTGGCAAACATGTCAGATTTAATCTTGTATCCTATGGTCCATCGTAGTTCAGCCCTTGACTACAATACATACTTCAGGTGCATCGCTAGACAATCTTATTTTTTTAGTTGTATAATACAAAATGGCCATATTAAACGCATATCCACTTGTCACGGTAGACATGTGTATAGAAAGAACCTCTTTACCTAACCTAAAAATAATAAGAACTTGTGGTTCTTTCAACTCACCATATTAAGATATCAAAAGGGTTATAATCATTATACATACTTAAATCATACTCGGTCGGTAAATATTGGGCTACTCCATTAACATTTTAATATTGTTGTCGTTCTACTTTTTATTTCAGGTAGCACATAGTTACTACGAGGCCTAATTTTGTCTCTACCCCCAGTACTATTACTACCAGCCAAACTTGAGGATGAACTACAATTATTGTTCATGTATTTCTCAACATACTTATTATACGTTTCAGACAAATAGGTTTCAGTAGCTCAAAAATATCCATTGTAACTAATAATATGATCCATTATTAACAAACGTGATATGTTCATAAAATATCTCAACACATGTGAAAACACTTAAGTTTTTAAAAAGAATAAAAAAATGCACCCAATAGCATAAGTGTGTAGGATGGGATGAAAATACTTGTTAAATATTTCTTCTATCTCGGGCACCATAATATATATATATATATATATATATATATAGATAGATAGATGTATGGCAAGATTAATAACACAATCAAAGACCAAATAAATGTTTGTATTTTATAGAAAATTATAAGTAAAACTTTTAAACGACTGTAGAAAACGTGTCAATGCCAGAAAATATGACCAATTTAAATCAACACGAGAATGAGACTCGTCATAGTTATTATAAATCAATGTAATCTCTTGCCTAAACTTATAAAAACGTACAAGAAAATCATAAATAGAGTTTCATCTAGTTTCGACATCAAAAAATTATTCTTTTGTATTTTTTTCTATTACCTACAACAAAGTCTTTAAATTCATATCGTTTATGAATCGAGGTCGAGACTAGTAGGATCGTCTTTTAAATAGGCTTGCTATAATCTTTGGATATTGTACTTATTTCATCATTTGTAACCAATTAATACATATGACAAAAATTTAGTATGAAACATTTTTTGAAAATCTGAATTGCAATCAACTTAAAGTTTTTCAATAGTTTAAAATTGACATAATTTTGTTTGTAGCATTATAATCAAGCACACGCTTTAAAATATCTTCCTTAATTTGAAGATAGTCGTGACTTCCAATAGTAAGAAAATATATAGTTATTCTTTGAAATACTCAGGTTCAATTTAATGTAAAGTCACACACATAATATCAAAATCAGCAACTGTTGATATATCACTAGTCAAAGAAACTTTTCATAGCAAACTAAAAATTGAATTACAAATCAGGTTTTTTCAAAATATTTCATAGTTCTTGATCTCATAGAGCTACGTGGGATGTGTTTTGCTTTTGGTTGACCCCTCTATCCATCAAATTTGAGTAACTCTATATGCTAGTAAAAGAAAAATGATATACACAACCAAGGTAAATATCATAGTTTCATCATTATAATCATTATTATTGAAAACAAATATATTATCGGTATTTAGATCTATGGTTGTATTCATAGCTTCGAAAACTTTCAAAAGAATTATAATTTGGTGTAAGTGCGCTAAGTGTCCACTCATACCGTCGGTGCCGCTATTTTGTTTTCTGCCTATATAGGATAATTGTTTTTCTATATTTTTATACATATTTGTATTATTTGTAGGTCTCTTAATAAATTATTCATATATCCAAGATGTTTTGTTCCTCAACTTTGAACTAGTGCTAGTGTTACTGCTAACACACGAAGAATTTGTTTTGACAGCTGAATTTTGTAGATCTTTATCTAAAGAATCATACATATATACGTTTCCATCATTATTTAAAAAATAATATAGGTTTATAGGTGTGAAAAATAGTATTTAGTCGCTTTTTTCTGCCACTAAAATAATGAAAATAAAAATATGAATCAACTATGAAGATGAAATATGTCAAATAATAAAATAAATAAAAGAATTGATAAATTATACCAAGCCCTTATAATAACAAATGACCCACCACTAAGCAAACTTGAGTAGATCGAATTTGAAATTTAATCGAGAATTATAGACGACTATAGAATAATTTAGTTTGAGAGATTACAGGAAAAGAATTTTACTTAATAAATTTTAGATAAAAAGTTTGTTTGGGAGATTTTGAATCAGAAATGATGGATTTTATTATCTATTTATAAAGAAATACTAATATAAATAGCATTTTTACCTCAACTAGTACTCGTCTGGACAAACGGGTACCTATTAAGGTCCAACTGTTATTTTTTTAATAGTTGAACCTAAACGAGTACCCAAACGTCCAACTGGGTACCCGTTTGGGTACAATGGCTTTTTTTTGTCGTTAGACTCAAAGGATTACTTGACATTCCATTCGGGTACTTGTTTAGGTCCAATCACTATTTTTTTATTGGACATAAACACGTAGCAGGACAAAATATCGGGTACCTGTTACTCTCAAACGGACACATGTTATCTAACAGCTAGTCGTTGCGTAGAAAACGGCTACACATTAGTGTAGCCATTTTCTGCCCTATAAATACCTTTAAATAGTGAGTTTTAGTATCTTACCCCTCAAATTTCTCTCAACCTAACTATTATAATCATCCCTCATCTCTTCATCATATTTTGTAATCCTCATAATATATTTGCATCCTAATTTGGTAATCAAGGTCAAAATATAGCTCTAAAATCAAACCGTAGAGATATATTAGTGCAACCCGAAGTATCAGCGTCAGAAGAAAGATATAAAGAAAAATAATTGATTCGATAACAAGAGGATAACACAATTGTTGCTCGAAATATAAATAAAATATACTCTGGTGTGTATATAGAGCCTTTGAGATGATGGATAATCGAGGTACCGAATTACTTATTGATAATCATATCTACTTAGGATGGTTGGGATTTGCATCATATTATTGCAACTCATATAGTGTGTTAATCGATGAATTATATACTAGTATTAGTTTAAATGATTTTGATACTAGTAATCGTAGTCTAACTTTTTTTGTAAATGCTTTAAAGGTACAATTTATGCCTCTGACATATCATACAAATTTAATATTCTTAGGTGTGACTATGAGGATTCACTTCCAACATTATAGTATCCTAAAAATAATAAGCTTAAGAATTGTCCTTTGTCCTTAGTATAATCAATTGATCTATTAAATATTGGTAGATGTTGTCCATTTAACAAAGCCAAAGGGATAGAAAGAAATGTTACTAGTAAATTAAACCTAATAGGACCTCAAAGATTGGCACGCAAGTTGCTCAATGATTGTTTATTTCTGGTTAATATCTAGGATTTGTGTATGACCAATCTTCAAATATTTGGAACCGTTGTCATAATGTTGCCATGAAAAGTGAATTTACTAAGCTTGATCATAAGACATATGGAAAATTTACGTAACAAATAAGCTCTACCTTATCGGATGCTCGTATCTTATATGCTTAAGAAACAAACTGAAGATATTAGTTTATATCATAAGGATTCAATTCCGAAGGGTTGTAGAATATGAAATTTATCTCTTATAAACTAAAAGATATATACATGTGCTGAAGACATATAATCAAAGTGAGAGGTGTTTGAAATTTTTTAGGCATCTAGGAATGATATATTGAGGAATAATGAATGTGTTGCACATCTCTGTCTAAAGATTGGGCACCATCATGAGGTTGCATTTGAGAGTAGTGGTAATAATAATTCGCATTAACACATGGAGCTAGTACGAGAATGATATTAGCCCAAATGAAAAACAAGATCTATTGTTAGAGAGGCAACAGACGTTATAAAATAGTTTTGATATGTGGCATTCACATCAAATGTCTTTTAACTATGAAGTCAATAATTGAATTTTAACAGGAACTTATGATCAATATTTGTCTACATATATGGATGGTTATCCTATACCTCCAACTCATACACAACCACAATTTACGCTTGAATAATGATTAATAAACATTTTTTATGTTTGATGAATATTAAAACTTTGTAAGAATTAATTTTTATTAATGCATTTTAAGTATTTTGTTTATTATAAATATTTTAGTTTTCTGTAATTCAACTATATTTATTTATAAAATAGTTTTAAAACACACACATCGAAATATCTAATAAACCATTAAAAATAGATAAACAAAATGTTTTAAAAAATCAAATATTTCATTTATAATAAATATTTTAGTTTTTTCTTATTTGATTAATTTTAATCATAAAAATATTGTTCAACAAAAATATTGGAGGATCTAATAAACTATTAAAATTATATAAACAAAATTTAAAAGAAATATCAATTAAATATCTTAAATATCTCATTTATGATAAATATTTTAGTTTTCTTTCATTTGACTAAATTTACTCGTATAAATTACTTTTAAAAATATATTAAAAATCTAATAAACTATTAAAAATATATAAAATATATAAAATAAATAAATAAATTTCGAATAAAATCACTAGCGACAAAAAAATATCGAATAAATTAAATCGGTTACATCAAAATTGAGTCATGCCCAGTTTTAAACGGGATGGATCGCGACTAGTTTTAAACAGAACGGGATGTAAGATGATTATGTCAGACACTACCACACCTAGATACGGATTTAAAAGAATCATTTTATAAAAAAAATTGTTAGTTTTTTTGTTTTAAAAAAATATAAATATAATAAATAAAGTCATATTGTTATATAGCATACCTAGAAGCATCTAGGTACATTAAAACAAATATCCAGGTATCTAAATACAATCATAAAACAATACAACAACAACATAAAATAAGAAACTTCTGGAATAGAAAAGATTACGACGGAATACATGAGACCAGAGAATATAAAAGTCTACATCGGAAATACAAATAGCTACTACCAAAAACGAGATCTAGATTAGGAACCCGAAAAGAATAGCTACTTCAAACCAAGAAATTGGTCGACTCCATGGAACTACAAACGTTGGTTATAGCATCTCTCGCATAGAAATCCTAAAGTTCGAAAAATCGAACACATTCGAACAAAAGATCGAATATCAATCTTGTCGAAAGATAAAACCAAAATATTATTAGTGAATTTCCTTGCTAGGAATATCAAGCTTGATGTTTGCATCCCAAACTAATCTAACTAATGTCTCAAACAAAATGGATAAAATAAAATTATTAAAAAAACTATTTTAAAAACATGATATATAAATTAAAATTCATATCAATTTCTAAACTTACACTAATTTGTGTTAGTTATACCGCTAAAGATTTTAAAATAGACTATCGTTAAATTGTTGACCTAAAGACTAAATAGTTCTAAATTTATGTTCACCCAAAAATTATTATAAGTTGTTTCATTTTATTCCAAAAACAACATTGATATGGAAACTAATTTATACCATTAAACATACTAAGTTTATCCAAAATTCAAAAAATATAAACTTATCTTCTTCCTTCCTTAGGAACACAAAACTCAAAAACTTAATATTCATCATTTCATTTTATAAACAAAATATTAATCTTCTTCCTTCAAAAAATTAGAAAATTACTCATCCTTTTTTTATTCTTGATTTAATTCATGTTTACTTTTAAATTGATTGTTGGGTGGAATCAAAATAAGTAGGATGATAGTTAGTTTATATTAATTAAATGTAGGATTACAATCGTTTTAGTAATGATTTCAGGGTTAGAATAAATTTAGTTACTACGTGGTGATCGATTTTGGTAAATTTTTGTAGGATTTTTGTCGTATTGTGTCCTCGGATTTGGGATTGTTCTTCAGCACTATTGGTGATCAGTTTGGCTATCCCTGAAAGCATATCACTGGTGATTCTGATATTATCCGAAGGGAAATTTGGGCGAATTAAATAAAAATCGATGGATGAACAGTAGCTTAATGGGACAATGACTCAGTTATATGACCGACTATGGGATTTGACCCGCACGGGCCATGGGTCAAAGAATAACACTATAAATACCTCAACTAACATCATTAAGAGGGTTGGACTTTTTCTAAAGACATTAAATACTAGCACATACCTCCTTTCTCTCACGAACCCTTACAAAAATAATTAATATCCACTCGTTAAAGGTTTTTCTAGTTCTACCCTTGGTATAGATTTTACCATTACTAGTTGGTATTGATGCAAAAGCACTGGCGGTGACCTTTCATAACACCATCGGTGTATACTGGGATTAAATACGTAATTAATTCATTAAATAACTAAATTTTAAAATACTTTATTGCTAATTAAATGCATTCTTTAGTTCTTTAATTCACTAAATAAGTAAATTTTAAAATATTTTATGGTTAAATTCAAAATATTATCGAAGATCAACTATCATTTATTATGTTACAAGTGATTCAAATCAATAAATTATATATAAATTATATGTGTTGAATTATTACAATTCATTTATTATTTATTTATAGTTAGCTCTACTAATATTTTTATTATTATTATTATTTTATTTGAGTTAACAAAAAAATTATTGATAAAGAAAAAAGTTTTACACATTGAGAAGAATAAAGCTACAAATTACAGTAAATGAGCATTATAAAATTAACATTACATTGGTAGCTTCCATCTTGAGAGAGGTTAAGTCATTCCACCTTAATGCATCTTCTTGGTGTCTCCTGGAGAAATCCTTCAAGCCATTTATTGAACCTCAATAGGCTTAACCTTTCTTCTTGATGATGAATGATTATTGTACATACACACATTGGCAAAAATATAAAGATATAATTGAATAAGTTAGTCATTTGGCCTAAGGTAACTAGTGCCCAAACTTTCAAGTAATGTGATGGCTCGAAGAGGACTAGGCAGCTGACTAGGGGTAAGATCCTGTTTCATTTTATATTTCAGAGTCCAGCAGCAAGCCAATCAGTACTCTAATACTGGACTCTGGAAATGTACTTGATAGTCATAGAAGAACATATTAATTTACGGTAGCAACTAATTAAAGAATTCAGAGCCCATTGCCCGTTATCATTGGCAAGCATGTCAATTAGGATGGCGGAATCCATTTCAATATCCACATCTTTGAAGTTATTTTGATTGCAGATGGTTAAACCATCTAAGACAGCCTTGCATTTTGTTATAAGGGGATTCTGTTTGTTATAATGTCGGTCATAAGTCATAAGAACATCACCATCTTTATCTCTAATGAGTCCAGCGCCGCTAGACTCACCATTTGGAAAGAAAGAACCATCATAGTTTAATTTTAGTCTAGAACCTTTAGGATGAATCCAATTTAAACTCTTAACTTTATTCAGATTGTTTTAATGTGAAAGAACCAACCCGTCTCTTTAGAAATATTTATATCACCATACAAATTTTATTATCAAGTATGTTTTCTTGGTTTAATCTGGTGATAATAAAATATATTATATCCAATATTATTATATAAGAGACATGTTGATTGTTAAATTTGTTTCTAAAAGACCAGATATCTCACCAAGTAATAGTTTCTATCATAGTTCTAATGTGAGAGACTTTGGAGGTACACCAAAAGCAACACCTTATTAGGTGGTGTATTGGCATGTGTCTACTAATGGATAATTTAAAGAGGCCTGCTAAATGAGACCAAACAGACCAAGCAATTAACAAATATATTGATTGTTGTTTCAATGTTATAACAAAATTGGCATTTTGAGGCTAAATTAAAGTGTATTGTTTTTAAGGTTTGAACTAACTGGGATCCAACGTTTCAAAATCTTCCAGAGTAAGAAAGAATATTTAGTTTGAGTACTGTTATTCTAGGTTTTACCAAAGAGATTAGATTGATTGCCTTTATTTCTTAGGTTATTCCAAGTAAGTTTATTGTTGAATTTACCAAGATTGTCTAACGACCAGATGATGTCATCACCTTGATCATTATGAATAGTAAGATTAAGGATCAAGTTGATGTCTAAAGAGGTGATGGTTTGGTTTAGCTTAGTGATATTCCATGAATTATTACACCAGTAAGCACTAATTTTTTCTCTAGTGTACCAGTCGGTATCTCTTACTAAGTCCAAAAAAATTAGAGGTTTACTCTTAAACCATCTATCAATCTAGAAATCAATGGAACTATTGTATAATTTCCAAACAATATATTGCTCAGCAGTGATTTTTATATTTAAAAGTCTCTTCAATTTTTTAAAGCATTTAAGGTTTAGATTAATCAAAGGGTGAGATGACTTGTAATACACTAAGTGCATGTATATGGCCCAAAGGGTTCTATTTTCTCTGAATTTGTACCATAGCCTACATGAGTATGCATCCTGAATTTTAGTTAATTTCCTGATGTTCAAACCACATTCATTATAGGTTTTAGTTAAAGTGTTCCATTTGGTCCAAATAATATAGTGAGAGGTTTCCTTAGATCCCCAAATAAATCTATTAATAAGTCTCTCAATTCTATTAATAACAGGGTTAGGAAGGTTAAAGCATTGAATGTGAAAAGTAAAAATAGTCATGAGAACAACTTGAAGCAAGACTAACCTACCACCAAATGATAGGGATTTGTTATCCCAATCATAAATTATGTTTCTAATTCTGTTTAGGAATCTTTGTATAAACCAACTTTATTATTAATCTAGACTGAAACACCTAAGTATTTCATTAGAAGAGGCTTAGCTTTGAAACCAATGATTATTTAAAGGTTGTTAGTTCTGGTTTGATTGATCTTATTAGAACCAATAAGCTTAAACTTATCAGTGTTAATTTTTTTTCCATAGATACTTTGATATAGATTTTAAAATGTTATCAACTTGTTTATATTATTGATTGAGCCATTGGTGAATATAACAGGTTGTCAACAAATACAAGACAATTTAAGCTCAAGTCACTCCTAGGGTTTAATTTAAATAGCTTATTAATACCTCTAGTGAGGTATTTCTCAACTATAATGAAGAGGTTGGGAGGTATTGGATCCATCTACCTGATGTCATTCAAGCTTTTAAAATAACCCTTAATATTTCCATTGATTATAATGGAACAGTAACAAATTTTATTCCCTTTTTTATTAGATTTCTGAAATTGTTATGAAAGCCAACGGCTTTCATAACATTAAATATAAATCTAAAAGCAATTTTTAAAAAATCTTTACTCATATCAATCTTTAAAGGGAATTGCTAAAAAACGGCCAAAATTACTCCATGAAGTTGTATAAAAAATAAATTATTAAAATTTAAAGGTTTTTAAGTATTTTTTAACGAATATAAATTTTGTATAAAATGTAAATAATTGAAATAAGTAGAATTTAAGGATTTTAAGATTTTTTTTTATGAATAAAATTTTTATAAATATTTAAAAAATTGAAAATGCAACTTCACGGAGTAGTTTTGGCTGTTTTTTTAGCAATTCTCATCTTTAAAATATTATGTTCACCACTAGTTTTTGTGTTTAAGTCATGGACAATTTTGTGGGAGATGAGGATGTGTTCATGAATATTTCTACAATGAACAAATGTAACCTTCTCCTTATATATAATTTTGGGGAGGATATGGTTTAATTCGTTATTCAATATACGGGATATAATTCTATTAAATACAGAGCATAGGTTTATGAGCCTATAGTACTTCCAATTTTAGGATTTTCCAGGTTATGAATCAAACAAAATTGCAGTTGAGTATATACCAATAGGAGCATGTTTGTCTCTAAATTAATCAGATATAGCAAGGTGTAAGTCATTCCGGATGAGTGGTCAATAGGTCGATAAAATGTGACATTAAACACATCAGGGCCAGCCACACTATTAGGAGGAAGGCTTTTAATTGATATGTGGATTTCATCTTTGGAAGGGATATTTATAAGATTTGGTTGTCTTTCTTAGAGATTAAATTATAAATAATGTTCATAGGGTCCCTGTAATGATTAACGTGAGTGGTATTAGCTAAGATTCTCTTAAACTGATTCCATGATCACGTAGTCTTTCTTGATCATCAATCTAAGTTTCATTTTGATTAACACCATTAATTATGTTCTTTTTTACCTTTTCTTCACATAGTTATGGAATAGTGCAGTGTTTTTGTCTCCATTCTTAATCTAATTTATACCATTTTTTTGGTCCCATTATGTTTTTTCTCTTTCCAAAAGAAGAAGATAATTGGCATTAGCCTTAGAAAGGTTGTTTCTATTTTCAGTGCTTTGATTTGATTGAATTAAGGTCTCATAATAAATAACTTCCTCATTAGCTTTGGCAATATCATTAAAGATATTGCCAAAGCTTTCCTTATTCCAGCTTTTGAGTTTATTTTTAAGTTTTTTCAATTTATGCCAAAACACATATAATGGTTGACCAATTAAATCGATGTTCCATGAATCCATAACAATTTGGTTGAAGTCATACTGGAGTTTCCACATGTCTAAGAATTTAAATGAAAGTTTAGATTGAATGAATTATTAATTAATGAGGAGCAGATTGGGTGGTCTAAGCATGTTTTAGCAAGGAGTTTGATTTGAATATTATCAAAGTAATTTCTCATTTTGTAATTAATAAAGACTCTGTCAAGTCTTTTTCTGATTTTTTTGTTGGTCCAAGTGAAAGGGGTACCAATGTACCAAACATCTTCCAATGCACAGTCGATTATAGAGTTATTGAAGTCATGAAGACTTTTTAAGCATAAGTTTGAGCAAAATAATTGTTCAGCTGAAGTTCTCCATAACAATCCACTCAAGTGGATTATTAGAGAGTTCTTTCATTTTTATCCCATAATGGAATTCTGTTAATCCTAGTGCATTTAGCATAAATTATAGAAACCGTGAATTCTTTATTAGATGATGTGTGGTTAACCTTCATGTGGATAAGTTGCTCATGGTTACAAGCAACATCCACATTTAAAGAGTCATTCCAAGAAACCCGTATTTTGTTTGCTATATTATAAGTATCATGGTTGAACCCTAAGGTTTAGTTATAGAGTCTAATTTATTTTCAGCAAGCACTGGTTCTTGAATTGCAAGAAAATAAAAAAATTCAACTTTAAGGAGAGTTTTAAGCCTTCTTATTGAGCTTTTGTTACCAATTCCTCTTATATTTCAGTTAAGAATTTTAACTGTGATTTTAGAGATAGAGATGTTGAAGGTTTACCAGACCTTTTTGAGGTTATAGGTTTGGTGTTAATATTGACTTTACTTGTGGTTTTAAGGCTTCGGTATTTTTTCACTTCAATGAAGTCTTTGTCTTTTTTAGGATTAACATGATATGGGGAGGTAGGTACACTACCAGTTAATTTTAAGTGTGTCTATAAGGTCCAATTCAATTAATGTATACCTAGTGTCATAAACAGAAATATTATAAATTTCTTTCAATTTTAGTTTATCTATAAAGGTTTTGACAATATTTAAGTTAGGACTTCCTAAAGTAAATTTCTCAATCAAGGTAAATCGAGAATTACAAAGAATATAGAACTTATCTTGTTTAGTAAAAGGCACTGATTTGCATCCCTCATATGAAGATATTTGAACCACTCCATGAAGAACCTCCTTCTTGTGGTTTGTTGGTTTTACAATATCCAAGTATGACTTCTGCTTCTTGGCTTGCTGAGAGGCTTCTTCGTAAATAGGGTTTGTAATTAGGGATGGGAATTTCTCTTCGTAGGTTCGAATTGTTTGATTTGAGTCATTCCCATTAGCCCTAAATTTTAGACTTTCAATCTTGTTCATATTCTGATACAGTGATGACGGGCTTCTCATGGTGCGCTGGTGATTTTTTTTTTTAATATTCATGGGGAATTTTATTGGTTTTTCCTCCATGATTTAATGTGAAGATTCATTAGCAATTTTTTGTTGAGGTTCTAGTGGATGATTGCTGGATGCATACATGTCTGCAAAGAGAGCTTCGTGAAACTCTAATTTCTTGGCTTGAGAAATTGAATTCTTCTAAGGATTGAGATGGCGGCGATTAGGAAAGAAGAGATGTGGACTACTGAAGACGACGGTATACTCTCAAACTAAGAACTCAATCAATGGAAGCGAACGAGTACAGATATTCTTGGAGTTGAAAAGACTTTCATGGAAAGAGCGCTCTATATCTGATATTTTCATTATTAATTCAAATTCACACTATTTTATTTATAAAAATAAATTAAAGAGAGAAGTATCTCTAAATACCCACGTAACTACCTAATTACCCACTAGTACCCGAAATAAGGATAGCGTCACTTGGTACCTTCACCTAAAATTTGGACAAAAATACCCTCCGACTATATCTACCCGTTGGTACCTTCACCGGTACTAACCTGAGAGTTGTTTGAAAAACATACCTGAGAGTTGTTTGAAAAACATACCTGAGAGTTGTTTGTGTCTTTATAATCTGGCAATTTCTTACAACTCTCTTTATTTCCTGAGACTTGTGTGCAACTCTGTTATCTCAGAATTTTTTGAACTCTCTCGATTTCCTGAGAGTTGTCCGCAACTCTATAATCTTGAAGTTGTCTACAACTCTCTCTATTTCATCAGAGTTGTTTTCAAAGAACTCGCATGTTACTGGTGAAACTTTATTTTTTAAAAAAAAATTAAAAAATATCATCAACGGATCTAGTTTTGTTCATCTTAAAAAAAACGAAAGCGGTGGTACTTTCATATATTTTTTCTGAGCTCCAGTTTGAAAGATATGGATCCTTTAATAAATAAAATCGAAAGAGAAAGTAAGAAAGAGATAAATTTGTTACGTGGTTGTTGATGAAAGGTGAAGGTAGCGTGGGTATTAAAATAATGTTAGGTATTAAGTGTGAGTTTAACAGTTGAGATGGGTATTAAAAAGTAAAAAATGAAACTTGCGTACTAAATGGCCATGTAATAATTGAGTGGATACTTTAGGTGCAATTTTTTTAAAATAAAATTAATTTTGAATTTTATTAGAAATTGTCTCATCATTAAATAAAAATAATTGGATAATATTATTTAATCCATTAAATAAATAGATTAATCAATTATATATCATATATAATTAAATAATTATATAAAATAAAAGATGATAATAAAATTAATTTAATAATTATCATTGATCTTACTAAATATATAAATTAATTAATTAATTAGTTTTTTTTTCGGAGGGAACCCGCAGCCGCTACTCAGAGTGCAATGAGTGCGCACAGGGTAAACCCTCAGCCTGATGCGATAGCCTGCAAACCAACGCCAGAAGGTAAACCACACAAGGTGACAGGCTCAACCGAGAAAGCGTATGTAGAGGGACTCGAACTCATGACCTTTTGGTCATAAGAATGCCATACTCAACCAACTCGGCTACCCCCTTGGGGGCAATTAATTAAATAGTTATATAAGATGGGTTGTGATAAATTATATTTTAATATTCTATACGGTATCCCTAATCAACGATATTCGTGTCAATAATTGTTGTGTCAAAGCTACATCGTTCATGTGTAAAGTCTAGTCTGGCTATCATAACTTTGAAGAGTTTTGGAATCGGGTACATTGATCCGGATCAGATGAATGAAACTCCATCTATACTCTTGGACGAAGCCTGGCCAATAAAGCGTGCCCTAATTTTACTTAAACTAGCTTCATCTTCAAAGCTTTGGGCTCTCTTCTAGTGTTTAATTCCTGATTTGGGAATTGCTTTTTCTTTATGTATTAAGGATTAGGTCCTCGATCTTTTTAGAAGTTCTCAATTTGAGACTTTTTTAAAAAACTTTCAATTAAGTAATATACTTCTTATTTGCTTAAAAAAATTAGTAATCAAATAAAAAAAGCTTTACATCGTCCATGTGTCTCGTCTACCCTGTCGGTGCTTGGATCTACATCGCGAATGTGGCTAGTATACACCAATTTTGTCAGTGTCAGGTTCTGTATTACCGTATTGATCCGAAAAAGAAATTAAAACGTGAAAAAATTATATTAAAAAATGTTATTAATATACTATCATTGTTGGAGTATTAATTTCGGTTGGGATTTTTAATTTTAAATTATTCACTGAAGTTATTTTTTAAAAAAATTAAATATATATATATATATATGATTTCAAAAAAAAGAAGTTCTAACTTATTGTTAATAAAATATAATCCTATAAAATTTAGTGAATGAACGTAACATTTTAAAGATCCAATTGTATACCATTGATATTAAGATCGTTACATAAGAAATATGCTTTGTTCTGTGTACTATATACCGCTAGCATTTTTCATTTAATAGCTGTGCATGAAATACCCAACTTGAATTTGAATTTGAATTTCAAAACTTGTGTTGCTTGGGCTGTATCAGAAGTTTGGGTGTGCGGCCTTGTAAATGGAGTCGAGGCTGCCCTGTTGAGTAAAACACTCCATTTTGGGTTCAATGAGTTCTCTCGCAGGAAAAGTTAAAAGATATTAATTTTTGGTTAAAAGATTAAAACATTTTTTTTTTTAACAAATTAATTCAAAAACTTTTTAATATTAAAAGATAGGTTTTAGCTAGATTCGGTTTATAGGTTAATCAAGCCGATTTTTTAAAAAATAAATTAATTAATAGTCTTTTACCCTTTTTCTTCGACCAATAATATTTTATTTTGATATGCAGTGGGTTTTGGGTATACTTAACCAAAACAAAAAAAACAAAAAATTACTCCTTTCAGTATCCTTTTTATACTCAAAACTTAGCAAAATTTCAAAAAACTCAAAAAACTCAAAAATCTAATAAGACTCTAAAAACTCTAAAACATCCAAAATATCAAAAAAAACAATTGATTGAAGGATAGATTTAGGCGAGAAGAAGCTTGGTGAGGACCATGAAACTCCAAACAAGGTAGTCTATCTAACCAATTTTGTAAAAAAAGTTTCTTTTTTTTGTAGTTCTTTCAATTTTGTAAAGATGAACCCGTGTTCCCCCGTTGGTTGAGGCCCTGTTCACCAGTAGAAGAGAGTTGACATCCTTTTAACAATAGGAACCAAATTCATCGGGTTCGTCCTTAACCAACCGTCGGGGGAGACCATGTCTACTTGCCAGGGACGTAGCTTCCACCCGTCGGGGTTGTGGAGTTCACCCGTCAGTTCTTAATTTGCATACATGTTAGATATTGGAATTTTGTTTAGTATTAGGTCATCGATGGGTAAAATACTATCAACCACCATGGCGCATACTATCAATCATCGGGGTTAATATTATCAACCGACGGTTGATAATATTCACCCTGGCGGGTACGACTCCCTTTTGGTCTTTCACCAGTTTAATAAGTTTTAGGAATTTACCCCGGCGGGGTATCTATTCTCAACCGCCCGTTGTATAATTTTCAACCAGTGGGTGAAAAGTTCCCCGGCGGTTGAGAAATTCTCAACCGCCGGGTGGCGACGTGCAAATTTGTATTTTTGATTGGGTGACATCATTTATGGTTGATGAATGTAGGAGGAGGAGGAGGAGGAGTTAAATGATGACTTATATGATTCATACATGGTAAAGAAGAAATAATGTCGAAGCCTTTCTCTATCGATTATAGTCACTTGTTCGAGACAATATATCACTACAACCAACAAGAGTTGATTGATTGGGTTAAGCAAATGGCGATAGACAACGGGTTTGTGGTTATATTACGTCACCACGATAGACCTGTTTAGAAAACTCCGAGAATAATTTTTGTGTGAAAGATTCATAAATTACACAAAATTGGTATATCCAAAGGATCTTAAAAGGAAGTCTACGGGCACGAAAAAATGTGGATGCCCTTTCACCCTTAAAGAAAAGAAGGTGGATGATGATTTATGGGGATTAAAGGTCGCATGTGGCGTTCACAATCAAGATACTACATCCTACAAAGAAGGTCATTCGTACTTGGGACGATTAAACGAAGAAGAGATGGATTTTGTAGTTAGTTCTACGAAAATGGGATCCCGTCCTCGTGGCATTCTCGGTGGAGTGAAAAAATGAACCCTAAGAATTCGTCTTCAATGTGCACCATGTACAACGCTCAACTAAAACACCACAAGATCGAGAAAGGCGGTCAGTCTCAATTCCAATACTTGTTGGATGAACTAAAGAGGTTAAACTATTACGAATTCCATAGAAAGTCTGAAGACAGAAGCGATATCATAGGTGAGCTTTTCTTCGTGCACACGGTTAGTTTCTATTTGTTAAGAACCTTTCCATATGTGTTCGAAATGGATAACACGTACAAGGTAATTAAATATGGGATATCGTTGTATGAGGTCGTCAGAGCCACTTGTACCGGGAAAAATTTATACATCGGATTCATGTTTATGTCTGGAGAAAAATTCTAGACCTACAAATGAGTGTTATAATGCTTACATTCGTTGATGGTAACTCACTGCATCGAACAACCTCTATCGTTTTGACGCTAAGAGACTTAGAACTTGTGAAGGTGGTGGAGGAAGTGTTTTTCAATGCAACACACGTGTTATGTCAATGACACATTAACATTAACGTATTATGGAAAACAAAAAAATCATCAATGAGAAGAAAGTGTCCAACGTCTTTTTGAAAGTTTAGAATCAAATGATGTTGCCGGAAACGGAGGTAGCCTTCAATGACCATCAGTCGGAATTGCAACGTGACTTCAAAAAGTATCCAAAAGAAATTGAATATACTAAAAGTTGGTTAGAGTATCCGAAAATTTGGTAACCAAACCACAAACCGCATAAAGAGCGCTCATTCGAGCCTCAAGCGTTTTATCGGTACGAGCAAACGTAACTTAAAGTCTTTTTGGTTGAAGTTGTATACTTTGATCGAATTGTAACACGGGGACATCAAGGGGTCATTTGAAAAGAGTCTTTTGTTAGTCTTACATAAATGTGAAATCATTGTGTACGGTAAGCTAAAAACAATGTCTCCCACTATACTTTGGAAAGTTTTTCCGAAGAAGTAGATTGTGCCCGCAATATGACAATCGTGGTCGGCATGCCTTGCAGTTGTATGATACGAACGTGGTATGCCTCGCACGCACGAAAGCTAAGAATTTGTTTCCAAAGTTTTAGAGGTGCCTCTAGAGTTATTTCATGGACATTGGAAGAGATTAGGCATTCTTGTTTGTACCAATCTCACGACGATCGAGAAATTGAAAGCAAAAATCGAGAAACTAATAAGTGATGTCATGGAATCTAATGATGAAGCACGCATAGAGCACGTTTATAAGAAATGGGTTTTCGTCGTCAATTCTGAAATAACTTCCCTATTGGAGCCATTGGTGAATCAAAATGTGCGCGGACGTCCACTTTCCAAACGTAAGTGCCTATTACCACATCTGAGCCATCCACTAAATGTGATAAATGTATGGACGAGCATGTGCTAGATTTTAAAAAATCTAGTTCATCCTAGTTTGGAAAAACATTCAAACCTCCTACCATAAACTCACGTAAAGGGAAAGAAATGTTGGGAAAACGTGGTTGAGAACCACTCCGAAGAAAGGTAGCGTTATTCTAACGCAAGCAAGTGGGATGATGTTTTCATGTGGAATGGTTGGTTGTATGTTAAGCTCTACGGTGTCTGATGAGTCCGAATTCAGGATACTCCCCGGAAGGACAGGTCAGTGTAAATTCTCTCCGAATACCGGACAGACCCATTTGGACCGGACAGATCACTTCGAACCAATGTGAGCCTAAGGCTGTTCGAACTATGACAAAAGTACTAAAAAACCTAAAACAGTTCCTCACTAAGCTACCTGTCCTCCTGCTTAGAACTCATGGGTCTTTAAACATGACCCGGGTCCATTAAACTTGACCCGAAAGCCCATAAGGGCCCAAACATCACACTATAAATACTCAACCACCAGCATTAACTTCTGGTAATGAAAATTAACTGCTACCAAGCTGCTTAATTATCTCTCCACCTTGAAACACCCATACACCACCTTGAAACACCCATACACTACCTTGAAACACCCATACACCACCTTGAAACACCCATACACCACCTTGAAACACCCATACACCACCTTGAAACACCCATACACCACCTTTAAACTCCACTTAAAATTACTATCCTACCCTCAGGCTATTTTTATCCACACCAAATTGGCGACCACAGTGGGAGGCGACGGTGCCTGAATCAAGTATTCAAAACCAAGCAAAGAAACTATATCCGAATGAATCCGGATAATCCAGAGCTTCCACCAGCCTTACTCGAAGTGGTGGAAGAAAACGATGAGTATACTGTCCAAGAACGCGACAGGTTAAAGCTTGAGATAGAAGCTTTGAGGTCTGAAAATGCCAAAATGGGCGTGAAAGAAAAATCCAAGGCATCGGTTGTTCATCACACCGACAACCCTAGAGAGCCTGAGGCTTCGAAAACTCATGTGAGTACCAAAAAGACACATGCTAGTTCTAAAAAGTCTCACCGGTCCATGCCTGTGGAGAGCTCTGACTCAAGTTCAGAATCTTCGGGCAGCTCTTCGGACAGTGAGGGAAATGAAAAATCCTTGTCCTCTAGCAGTGATGAGGGTCGAACCAAGAAAAAGCAAAAGCAGGTTAAGAAGTATTCGAGAAAAAGAGATCACCATGGAAGAATGAAAAGGCATATTGGAAAGGGGTCATCTCACCACCGGAGGTATACGGACAAGATGTTGATGGATCCCTTTGCTTTCCACGATGAGCCAGGTATCTTTGCAACTCCTAATGAGGATACCGTGTTCAGTCGTGGAAGGAATTGGAGGCAGTCTCCACTGTCTTCTAAAATCCTGTCCGGAAACCTCCCTAAGAGGTTGACAGTACTAAGATGGAGAAGTATGATAGCAGTACTGATCCGGACAATCATCTGGAGCAATTTAAGAACTTCATGATGAACTTTGATGATGATGATAAACTACTCTGTAGGGCATTCTCCCAATCTTTCACGGGGAGTGCTCTGAAATGGTACAACAGCCTGCCTCAGGGTTGTATTAAAGACTTTGATACTTTTTGGGTGGCCTTTCGAAGGCAGTTTGTGGGGAGTAAGGAGCTGAAGGGCAATGGAGACACAATAATCCATTGTGCCCAAGAGCCAAATGAGTCATTAAAGGAGTACATAAGTCGTTTTGTAAACACAAAGAATGGGTTGGCTGATTGCTTCGAACAGGTGGCAATAGCATCCCTAAGACAAGGTTTGAACCCAGGAAACCTGGCTGATTCGGTGAACAGGAAGAAAGCCATGACCTGGGGAGGATTGCTAAATCAAGTTGGCAAGCAAATAAACGTTGATAAAACAAAAAAGACCAGGGTGCACAGACAGGTGAGATCCACCCCGGTGGCACAAACTCCAAATCAAAACCAATTCGGGAATAAAGCCAGAGAAACCGGACAGGGGCATGGTAGAGGAAAAGCTCAGTCTCAACCAGCTGCTCCTGCTCAAAGTCAACAATCCAGAAACAAAAGAGGGCCATGGGTCCAACCGGAGTGGTTCGCAGAACTTAAAGAAAGCGTGGCCACCATTTTTGATAAAACAAAAGATGAGGTACACTACCGGAGACCAGCAACCTTGCACTCTCCCCGAGAGCATCGTAACAACTCCTTTTGCCAATACCACAATGATATTGGCCATACCACTGATGATTGCATAGCACTGAAACAAGAGGTACAAAACTTGATTGAAAGGGGAAAGTTGGGTGCATACGTTTAAAAGAAGAGGAGGCAACAGGCCTGACAACATTCACCGGGTTGGTCCAAGTAATGCTGCCCCAGAGGGGGCCATGGTAATAGTTGAAAGGTTTGATGTGGAATCTGAATAATTGGATCCTGATCCAACACGAAATAAAGTGGGTGCCATAGAGGAGGATTCCAAGACAGTCTCCGGGCTCATTAAGTTCTTCGAGTCACTGACGATTTTCGGAGGGGACACAATGACTGCCCCTACTGCTTCTTCAAGAAAGAGGCATGTTCATAATTTAGCCTCCCAGCTAGAAGGAGGCATGACATCATATCAATCACCAAACTCATTCCCATTCATAGTCTTCGATGAGGATGATTTGAGAGATATTGCTGGCCCTCATGAGGATGCTGTTGTCATAGGAGCATCTATAGGGGGCAATGAGATAAGGCGAATTCTGGTGGATACTGGAAGCTCTGCCAACATCCTTTTTCTAAACACTTACAAGAAAATGAAAAATCCAGCTGTGATTCAGAAGTCGGACAGGTCAATTATGGGTTTCACGGGCAGCTCAGCCGATGTGATCGGGGAGTTTGAAGAAGAAGTGTTATTGGGCAGGGGCCCTTTCAAGAAAATGGTTAGAATACTCTTCATTGTGGTGGACTGTCCCACTTGCTATAATGCTATTCTGGGGAGATTTTGGCTCTCTAGGATGCATACAGTGGCTTAGACAGTCCATCAGTGTCTAAAGTATGTTGTTCAGGGACAGGTTGGGGTTGTCCGGAGCAGCCAGAAGATTGCAAGAGAATGCTATGCCACTGCCTTGGCTCCACGAACGCTGGGGGCAGTCCGTATAAATGATCAATAGCAGTTTGAGGGTCTTCCTGGGAGTGAGGGTGAAATTGATGACCTCAGAGAGACCCCTGGAGTGTTGATTCTGATTGAAGAGGTTGAAACGCACTGCTTGGAAGAAGGAAAAAGTGTCAGGATAGGGTCCAAAATGCCACCAATGTTGAAATTCTTGAAAGACCATCAGCACGTTTTTGCTTGGTGCAATGCTGATGTTACTGGAGTTCCATCAGAGGTGATTTCCCATCACCTATCTGTCCGGAGGGAGGTGGCACCAGTGGTACAAAAGAGGAGAGCTTTCTCAAAAGAAAAGGCTGATGCCATAGTGCAAGAGGTTGACAGACTCACAAAGATGGGGCATATTAAAGAATCTCAATACCCTTTATGGACTGCCAATCCTGTCTTGTTGAAAAAGAAGAATGGCAAGTGGCGTATGTGTATTGACTTCACAGACCTCAATAGAGCTTGCCCAAAAGATTTGTATCCGGTCCCCCGGATTGATCAGTTAGTAGACTCTACTTCTGGGAACAAGCTACTCTCCTTCATGGATACCTTCTCCGGGTACAATCAGATCCAAGTAGATCCAAAAGATCAAGAGCACACCACGTTTGTCACTGATAGGGGTCTACATTGCTACAAGGTGATTCCCTTTGGCTTGAAAAATGCTGGGGCTACTTATCAAAGGTTAGTCAACAAAGCATTTGCTGATCAAATTGGAAGAAATATGGAGGTTTACATTGACGATATGATGGTGAAAAGCGTGGATGAGCAGTTTCACTTGTCCGACCTCCAAGAAACTTTTGCCAACTTGGCCAAAGTGAATTTAAAACTAAACCCTGAAAAGTGTGTGTTCGGAGTGCAGTCCGGGAAATTCTTAGGGTATATCATAAGTGAGCATGGAATACAGCCCGACCCGGACGAACTCAATGCCTTGTTCCAGATGGACCCTCCTCGAAACATTAAAGAAGTACATCGATTAACGGGGAGATTAGCTGCCTTGAACAGATTCATCTCCAGGTCTTCGGACAGGTGTGCTCCTTTCTTTCAAACCTTGAAGGGTGCAAAGGGGTTTGAATGGACACCGCAGTGTGATGAAGCGTTCAATGAAATCAAGAAACATCTTTCCTCTCCCAAAACTTTGTTCAAACAAATTGATGGGGAGACCCTCTTTGTGTACCTGGCTGTTTCAAGTTGTGCCATCAGTGCTGTGCTAGTAAGAGAGGTTGATGGGCATCCTCACCCAGTGTACTACATCAGCAAGAGCTTGATTGATGCTGAGAGACGTTACTTGAAACTTGAAAAACTGGCATTGACTTTGGTGATAGCTGCAAGAAAAATGAGGCCCTATTTCCAGGCTCATCCTATCGTCGTCCGGACATCTTTCCCTTTAAAGAATGTCCTTCAAAAAGCAGACATTTCAAGCAGAATGACAAAGTGGTCAGTAGAGTTGGGGGACTTCGACATAGACTTTGCTCCCCGGACAGCGGTAAAAGCCCAAGCTGTGGCTGATTTTCTGGTTGAATTCCACTCTGATAGGGATTCAGAGCAGCCTACTCATTCAAAAGACAAGAAAGTGTGGATTGTCCGAACAGACGGAGGATCTAGTACCATGGGATCTGGTGCAGGAATATGTCTCACTTCCCCTTACGGGGACAACATGTACCAAGCTATTTGTTTTGCTTTCAGGGCGTCCAATAATGAGTCCGAGTACGAAGCAGCCATAGCTGGGTTAAAGTTGGCCTATATCCGTTGAGCTAAAAGGGTCAAGCTACTAAGTGACTCCCAGTTGCTTGTCCACCATGCCTTGGGCCTATCAGAGGCTAGAAAGGAGCAATTGGTCAAGTATTTACTCCTCCTCAAAAATGAAGCGTTAAAGTTTAAAGCTGTTGTCTATGAGCACATCCCCCGGGCAGAAAATGAGCTAGCAGATTCATTGGCAACAATAGCATATACGGAGTCCTACCCATGGATCCATGTGCTTGAAAGCCCTTCTATAGAACTTGGTGAGGGTGGAAAAGAGGAAGTCTTTGAAATACAAGTGAGCCGGCCTCAAGACTGGAGGTCTCCTCTTATGCAGTATCTGTCCGATGGTATTGTGCCCTTAGATAAATCACAAGCCAGAACGTTGAAACACAAGGCTCGTGGTTTCGTCATATTAAGAGAAGTGTTGTACAAAAAATCTTATAGCAAACCTCTCCTACGTTGTTTAGGGGATCATGAGTCACAAATGGTTCTCTCCGAATTGCATGATGGTGAGGGATCAGCCCATTGTGGATTTAGAGCTTTAACAAGAAGAGTACTTCTCTCCGGATACTATTGGCCATCGATCATGAAAGATGCTAAGGAGCTGGTGAGAAGGTGTGACCCATGCTAGAGGTACAGCAATGAAATTCATGTACCAGCAATTCCTTTGGAATCAATTTCTGAGCCCATCCCTTTTGCTCGATGGGGATTGGACTTAGTTGGGCCTCTCCCTGTGGCGTCCGGAGGGCGCAAAACTATAATTGTGGCCATCGACTACTTTTCAAAGTGGGTAGAAGCAGCTCCCCTGGCAGGGACAACCTCGAAAGCTGTCATAAAATTCATTATGTCCAACATATGTTGCAGATTCGGTGTCCCACAGAAGATAACAACAGACAATGGGCCACAGTTTGACAACAGAGAAATGGAAAGCTTCTGTGCCTCAAGGGGTATTCAGCACTGCTTTTCTTCACCTTTCCACCCTCAAGCCAATGGGCAAGTTGAAGTGGCTAATAGAACAATACTGTCCGGTTTAAAGAAGAATTTGGAAGGGGCTGCTGGGAAGTGGCCTAGTTATCTACAAGAAGTCTTATGGGCCTACCGGACAACACCTGGGGCTGCAACACAAGAATCCCCCTTTGCCTTGGTCTATGGAATGGATGCAGTAGCCCCCATAGAGAAGACACTCCCTTCTTTTCGTGTTCATAACTTCTCCGGACATGCTAATGAGATGGCAATTAGAAATCAGCTCGATTTGATCGAAGAAAGACGGGTTAAAGCTCATCTTAGAATTGCACACTATCAGGGCTTGATGAGAAGCAGGTTTGCTTCTAAAGTTAAAAGGAGAGATTTTCAACCAGGAGATAAAGTATTAAGGAAAGTTTTCTTGCATACTAAGGAAAAGCTCTTCGGAAAGCTGGCCCCAACCTGGGAGGGTCCGTATACTGTGGTTGAAAGAATCAAGCCTGGGACTTATTGGTTGGAAGATAAAGATGGCAGGGTTTTAACTCACCCATGGAATATTGAACACCTTCGAATGTACTTGGAATAACACTTGTGTAAATATTTACTTGTTTAAACATCCATGTAAATATTTGGGGGCATACCTTCCCCTCTTCGGTGGCACGGAGAGCTTTCAATAAAACTTGGTGCCTTCTTCAAAATTCTCTAAGTATTTTCAAAATTTTATCTCTTATCATACTACCCGGACTAAAAGATCGAAGGGCTATTTAAATTCTAGCCGGAGAGTCTTGATACTCTCACAATACAATAAAACTACTTAAACTCCAGCTATTTAAACAAATAATGAAAGAAGAGGATGATTGAGCAAAATAAAACATTCATTCAACAACTTAAAATTGCCTTGGCCTTCCAAGGACTTTTTGAACAAGTTTGGACACAGTACAAAAAATCTGTCCGAATAATACGGACACCATCACAAAAAGAGTGCCTTGGCCTTCCAAGGACTTTAGTTCGAATGAAAGATAAACAAAATAAATTTTTAAATTAAGGTTGAGCCTTTGAAGATGGCTCGCCCTCGTCTGTCTTCTTGCCCTTGATATTGCTCTTCTCTTCGACTATCTTTTTTCCCTTGGGATCAATCTCTTCTTCGCCTGGGCTCTCTCCGGTTTCCTCTTCATTATCAGATGAGGACTCGCCGGAATAACCCTCGTCAATCATAGTATAATATGGGAGGTCATTATCATCCACATAGCGCCATAAGTCCCACAGTCTCCTCTTCGGGAATTTCTCGTGAAACAGGAGGACCATATCAGACTTCACCCTTTGAATCATTAGCTCCTCGCTTTGTATCATCTCCATGGCATAGGTGTTGATCTTGGCCTTGATTGTGGCCTCTTGGTCCCTCACCAAAACAGCCTTCTCTTCAGCAGCCTGAGTCACTGAATTCTCTAAAGCGATTTTGTCAGTGGTCAGGTTGGTGATGAGCTTCTCCTTGGCTGCAATTTCTCCCCTTGAGATTGTCAGGTCCTTCTCCAGTCCGGACAGCTTAGCCCGGAGATCTTTTATGGTCTTTTCCAAAGAAGCAACTTTTGTGTTGCTTTCATCTTGATTCTTCTTTAGCTGATCATTTGCCTCCTTAAGAAAATCAACCTTAGTAGCAGCAGTCTGGAGGTCATCGGATAGCTTCTCCTTCTCAGACCTGAGGTCTTTGATGGTGTCTGCCTGACTTCGGACTTGCCTTTCCAAAGTAAGCACTGGCTGTACATTGCTAAGTAGAGAATGGGCTATAATATCCTTCTCGCTAGAAACCATGAAAGTCTTACCGTTAAAATTGACCGCGTTGGAGCTGCTCGGAGGGATGTAGGGCCCTGCGAACTCGTCTCTGGGCAGGCCAAGAAAATATTCACCGAGTCCACCCAGACCGGTGATGTCCATTTCATCCAAGTTAAGCTCTCCCCCCTCAACTTCATCTGTATGGAATTCCTTTGGAATCTCTTCTTGAAAGTCCCTTGGGATCTCTTCGGCCAATGTTGGGTCAGTAGAGAAAGAGGGCTCCGGGTCCCGGAGAGCAGTCTCATCTCCTTGGGAAGTCTTTTTCTTCTTGGCTTCCCTGTCAGCACCTTCACTTGCTTGCTTGCGAGTCCTCTTTGAAGCTCTTGAGGGTTTTGGGAGATTCACTTCCTGCTTTTCACTCTCCTGCTCCACCACTTGTAAAAGGGCTGCATCAATTTGAACCTGGGCCAGTCCCTCTGTGTCTGTTGGGGCCTCCTTCTCAGTATCACCTTCCGTCTTCTTGCCTTTCTTCTTCTTGCCTTTCATTTTGCTTGGGGCTTTGGCCCGAGCAGGTAGGTAGAGTGTCCCATCCAGCTCATGGGACCTTCTCAACACAATGTCTTCATCGGACTGGGCGGCAAGCTCTTCCCAGGTTAGGTCTCTCTGACCGGTTGTGTTCCACAGATGGGACCTTGCTAGGTTTCCAGTGGTAAAGGCCTTGTGGAAACGGTTCTCCCAGTTCTCTGCAGCCCATGCGTTGATTTTGCCACAGGTAGTCTGTCCGGCTTTCAGGTAGTCCCCGAACTCCTTTGGCAGCTCTATTAAAACAAAAGAAAAATTGGTTAGTACAAAGAGGAAAGGAGAGATTCGAACAGAAATTTATAATAAAAACTTACGGTCACTCCTCCATCTACTCCTGAGGAGGCTTGGATTCTCTCCGGTCTTGATTTTCTTGCCGTTTTCCCACGAGCCACTGACGAACAAGAATTGGCTCCTCCATTTGCTCTCCGACTCCAGGAGATCATCAACAGCTTTGAGATCGTTCCCCATGTTGAAATGGTAGAAGGGGAACTGATGATGCTTGCACAGGTTGGCCACTGCAGCGAACTCTTCCATAGGAAGAGGGATCCCGGATAGCCTGGATGCCATTATGCATGACATCAAGGTGAACCAACCATTGGGGCTTAACTGTGATGGGCAGAGTTTGACCAAGTGAAAGTAGCGCACTATCTCCGGGTCCAATGGGAACCTGAGTCCCTAGTTGAATAGCTCCGTAAAGAAGACTATTTCATTCTTTTTACAATCCATCGGGGTCTCCGGATCGATGGGAATCCTTATCTTTACGTTCTCAGGGATCCCCCACTTTGTGCGCAATCTACCCAGATCTGAAGTATGGATGAACGCATACTTGGTCTTCAGCAAGGCCAAAAGATACTTGAACTCAACTTTATGAAAGCATGGCCCCACTCTCCCTTCAAGGCTCTCCGGCAGGTCCGGACGCCTCAGATATAAGTTCTCTTTGACCTTCTTGGCAACAACAATAGCAGTATCAGCCTGTCCGGAGGACTCAGACTCAAAACGGACCTCTTCAGTGGAGTCCTCCATCCTCTCCTCCATAATTGTTGGGGGAGCTTCTGTAGAAGTAGTCCGGGGAGGATTGAAGCTTGGCATAGCTGACCCTCCGGACCGTTGATTGCCCGTATTTATTCGACTTCTCACCTCAATTTGAGTTTCTGAGGCAGAAGATTCTTTGGGGGGTAGTGGGCTGCTGGCCTCTAGTCCTGACGGCCTCTCCCGGGGAGCTTTAATAGTTGCCCCAGACTCAGATTCACTGTTTTTTGCCCCCGATTTCAAGGGAGTGTTTTTAGAGGATAGCCCTTTGACTAACCGGCTTGGCCTTTTGATGACTAGCTTATCCGGGGAGTGGTCAGATTCAGACCTCATGGCAATAAAAGACGATTTTTTCCTAACACTGGTAGCAGTAACTCCTGGTTCAACAGCTGGGATTGACTCCTGAACTGAGGAGCCAGAAACTATGGGAGAAAGGGTGGATTGAAAGAGCTTTTTAGGCTTAGTACCTTTGGAAGAAGATGAGCCTCTATCAGATTCTGTGACAGAAGAGGCTGGTTTCTCAACAGGCGACGATGGTAGCCCTGCTGCAAGTCTTTTTTCCTTCTCGACCCTTTGTGCTTTCTCCAACTCCGAGAGGTTAAGTCAGCCGCCTTTGATCAGTGCTGTTCTTGCTATAAACATAAACAGCCAAGGAAGTTTCGAGTTCTAGAGAGATAAAGCTTTGGGTGAAATTGCAGAGTGAAATTTGAAAGAGATAATGAGACAGTGAAAAGTGAATGAGAATTTATAGTAAATGTGAAAAGAAGGAGTTGATTCCTAGGAGAATCCGAAAAGTCGGGCAATGATTAAAAGACCGCGCTGATGTCATTATTTGCAATTAAAGAGGTAACTTGTTCGAGAAAGTGGTGCGAAATTCAAGGTGAAAAAACGGCTGGGGTGACCTATCAGAGAGTGACACGTGTCCCATTAACTCTGGCAAAAACCGTTTGGAATTCGTAACGTTCAATCTGTCCGGGTATACCCACAACTCTCTCCCAATTGAGAATCACTTCCTATAATCGGACTGTTTTTCAGTTCTTTGACAAGGACACTCGTTCAAACACCTAAAAAAGGGGCTCCTGATGAGTCCGAATTCAGGATACTCCCCGGAAGGACAGGTCAGTGTAAATTCTCTCCGAATACCGGACAGACCATTTGGACCGGACAGATCACTTCGAACCAATGTGAGCCTAAGGCTGTTCGAACTATGACAAAAGTACTAAAAAACCTAAAACACTTCCTGACTAAGTTACATGTCCTCCTGCTTAGAACTCATGGGTCTTTAAACATGACCCGGGTCCATTAAACTTGACCCGAAAGCCCATAAGGGCCCAAACATCACACTATAAATACTCAACCACCAGCATTAACTTCTGGTAATGAAAATTAACTGCTACCAAGCTGCTTAATTATCTCTCCACCTTGAAACACCCATACACCACCTTGAAACACCCATACACCACCTTTAAACTCCACTTAAAATAACTAGCCTACCCTCAGGCTATTTTTATCCACACCAGTGTCGACTAAGGAAAGTTTGGTTGATCCTAAAGAATACCTAAACCAATTCCCCATCTATGTTAGGCCTTTCGTAACGTCCATCAGCGATGTTAAATCCGATATCCACTGTGGGTACCGCTCTATTGTGTTTGTCTTTGGCGGGAAATAAGATGGATGGAGGTTGATTAAGGATTCCCTATACAACGAGCTTATGGATTACGCATCCGTGTACGTGAAGATATTTACAAGCATTGAGGATTTGATAGACATTACGGAGCATGTGAAGTGCTCTAGCGATGTGGATACTATCAATCATTGGATGTCCATTCCCGAGATGGGAGTCGCGATCGCGTCTCTGTTTAACTGCATACTCCACTTCGTAGGACAATATCGAAACATGGATGTCGGCTTCACTTTTCTTATGTTAAGAGGTGCACCCTCTCAGATGCCAAACCAGTTGGAGATTGAATTGGGTTGGGTCAACACCAACCACTTTGTGAGTGTAAGTATTTTTTTTACATTGTCATTTAGTTTATAATTTTATAAATCCTTTTTATCGTATTTCCATTTTGTAGCTTGGTATTAGGGTGGAGGCCCCATGTACGAAGATACATTTGTGTTTCTTAAAGTTGCGTTTTCCAGAAGCAGAAGGTTGGGCATTACCGAATCTCTCTCGTTTTCAAAAGATACCAAGAGCTTAAAAATGATAGCCCCGATGTAACTGATTTAGCCGTTTTGTTTTAGCACTAGGTAATCACTAGGTCATTGTAACATATGTACAATTTTTCAAGCTTACAAGTTAAATAATTTGTAGTTTATGATGACGTTTATCTTAAAACATTTACAACTTCACTTCTTATTTGGTGATTTGCATTAATTTAAGACATTATACATTAATTTATGACATTACATAATTAGAAATATGAATGGAAACAACATAAATAGAAAGATAGATAGGAGATGGAGTTTCCATAAGCTCTTAAATTTCACGGGGACGGATAGTTTCATCCATGCTCATGGTGTTTCTCGAAAGGATATCCTCTTCCTCACTACTTCCTTCAAGATTTGGGTAAGTTTTTACTTCAGTGGCTATAGCGTCCGCTTTCTCTTGCATCCCCTGAATCACATGTTCCAGTATCTCTTTCGTAATAGTATTATAAAACGCTAAACTAAATATATCGTGGGTTTCTCTTTGGATTTCATAAGGTAGTGACTCCATAGGTATAGTCGGCACGGTGTTCAGATAAGCTAACCTGTCGTCCACTTCTTCGCGTCCACGTGGTCGGGGAAACATACATCCTGGACACGATGCCTCCCTACCGTGCATGAAGTACATCATGTACAAAAAAAGCATCAACAAAGTCGGGAGTCTCTTTCATCATCGTGTCTTTGACGAACTCAAATGCTTTAAGGAGGCTTGGATCTTCATGCACATTCCAATTTGAATCACGCATTCTTAGTGTTTTGATGTTTAATGTTATTGCGTGGTTCTATTACTTATAGATGGGTAGTAGGCGGGAATTCTCCGAAAAAGTTAGCGGGAAGCAAATAAATTTTGGACGGGGAAACCATTTTTGGCGGGATTTTTGGAAAGACCAAAAATAAGCATCTATCACCCGGTTGAGATATTTTATGATTTTCAACCGGTGGGTGATAATCTCCCCGTTGATTGGAGATTTTACAGCCGCCTGAGATAGAGACTGTATCCTAATAGGAGATGGTCTCCAACTCTACAATATTCACCCGACGGTGATAATATTCTTAACCGGCGGGTGAAAAGTCATATGCGGCTAATAACTTTTAGACCCACAGGATTGTAGACCATTTCCTACTAGGAATTGGTCTATATGTAACATTTCTAATCGGCAGGGAAACAATTTTCAACCAACGGCTGAAAAAATACTGTCGATTGAACAATTTTCAACTGCGGGAAGTATGCCCGCCGGATTGTGTACTTACATTCGGCATTTGAGTAAGATGCTGACCCCGGCAGGTCAAAAAAATTCAATCGGAGGGAATTTATCAACTGCCGGTCAAAAAATTTCTACCCATGTGGACTGAGAGTAAAAAATGTTAATTGTTTAAATAGTCTTTTTCTCGCTGTTACTCGACGGTTGAACAATTTTCAACCGACGTGTGAGGAATTCTCCCACGGTTGAAAATTGTTCAACCGCATGAGAGGGGGGGACTTTTAAAGACCTTATAAACCAACTAATTTTAAACACTATTTGTGGAGTTCACGAAACATACAATTCAATCATATAACGTAGATCAACATACAATATCTAAAACAAACATTTAACGTAGATCAACACACAATATCTAAAAATATCGTGATTAAAAAAGGCAACATTAATAATTCAAACATAGAAGGATAAAAATAGAATTAATCAACATTTAAAACATAAAGCGTAGCGTGAGCCAAATAGCCAAAGACATTGTTCAAAAATTAGAACAACATACAAACAATCAACAAGCCTAACATGATAAGAAGCCACGGACTTGTGATTTGAAGCACCTTCCTTGCGAAGGACATGAGCTCTTCAGGAGTATCATCTAACGGAAGAACATGATTTATTGTGTTAACCACATCAACCACGGATTGTTCGTTAAGGATACGTTGTGTGATGTTAAACCAACCATATTTCTTCACATAAGCATTGTATTGAGGGTACGATGTCCGACTACTTGTTTCGAAATGCTGTGAATACCTATCAATCACGAAAAAATGGTTCATCCATGCAATGCCTACCCTCAAGTGCATAACGGAGATTGTCCCCTCTTGTTAGACCAGTTCTAGAAGCAATGGGAGCCATCGGCTTCTCTTGGACCCAACTGAACTGCTGCATCACTTGATCCTAGTGGTATTCCTCGCTAACAAATAGTAGGTAAATAGGGTTGTGATACAACCATATTTCCTACTCCGGGAACGCTGCACAAACATCCTCGTACGGTCGGAAAAGCATATGCAAATAAAAAAAACACATGTATAAACATGTAATAAATAAACACACATATTAATCAATGACGTAAAGTAACAAACTTACATTCGTTTCTTCTTACGTCGCGAGGAGGTCACAATAGTACGGCTTCCCACGAATAAGTGCTCCGGTAAGCTTTATGGGAAACCATGCCAGCATCTTCGGATGAGTCCGGATGTAACCGCTATTCACCGCCACCCGGAAGGTAGGGAAGTGGTCATACACCCAGCACTTCAACAATGCCAAAAACCCAACTAACCTCTTCACATAGTGCTTTGAAATGCCTCTCAAGATTTTTTACATCCATACTAATGCGCATGTACCCCATGCGTACTTATCAAGCTTCTCCTAGTGCTCTAGATGATGGATAAAATTGTATTAGATTTTTTTGGCTATTGTTCGTGAATATGGTACATTAAAGAAAAAACATGATGTATGCTCGAGCGGCTTATTTCTTCATATCTGTAGTAAGAGCGGTTTTAGAATCTAGATATGCAGCCCCCAAAAACGTCTCCCTTAGCCATCGAATGTTGAACCCACTCCCATTGTGCGCCTCCATCTGCTTTTGCATGTTTTCGCCGATATTCCCGACAACGAGGCATATCATGCATATATTTGATCTATCGACTCGGTTCGAAAGACATCGATAATTCTCTCCTCGATCGGGAGATTGGTAATCACATTCACGTCGTCCAACATGATGGTCATCTCACCGAACGAGAACTGGAAGGTATTGGTATGCTGGTGCCACCTTTCAATAAACACCTCGTCCAACTGTAGGTGCGAGTTGAGTTTTGGTAGGTGGCACATAAGTGGCCAGAACAGAGTACCTTGTAATATTGCTTTTACCCCTAGTTGTTTGATAAGGTCGCATCGACCGAGTAGCCCGTATTTTAACTGGACTGTGATGCTGAAATGTGACTAAAATAAAGAAACAAACATCAATATAGCGTAAAAAATATAGTTCAAGTAAAAAAAAATTAAGTCATAAATTAAAGAACTTACGTCGTCCACGAATATGAAGTTGGAATCGTGCTGCATATAGTCATACAACAAAATAATATTGTTCTTTGCCAAGAAAAGGTCCCTTCATCCCTCCAGATAGGTTGGATGGCCTTGGCTACGGACCTCTCGTGGCGGTGATGGCTCGGGGACATCCGCATCTTCCTCCTCATTGGAGTCCGTAAGCCCACAGACCTCTCGTGGAGGTGATGGTTGTAAACCGCGCTCCTTCGTGACATTATATATTTTATGCCTTACGGAGCGTTCTGTATGCAGCGTGCGCTCATCACGTTCGCCCTGATCGCCCGTCGGCATACTACTACTACCACCATTTTTTTTACGGACAAACTTCTTCATGTTCATGCGTTATTAATTTCTTTCCCTTCTCTTTCTCAGGTCTAGATGCCTCGTGCCTGCGGAAAAAAATGTCACATTATGCCACGTAATCAATTAGGTTTCTGCCGCGTGAGCCCAAGTAGCCCCAACGGAGAACAAATGCTTCTTGCAAAGAAGACAACATGTTCCCCGTCGGGGCTACCTAGACTCACCCAGCGGGGATAAAAAATAATCTGGGTACCAGACTGTTCCCCCGTCGGTTGAAAGGTTTACAGCCATCTAACAGCAACATATGACTACCAACACCTAAATAAACGTACATTTACCTATTCTAACACCCTAAATAGCATAAATATAAGTAAACCATAGAAAATTAATATTAAAAAAATTAGGGAAAATTGATTCTTACTCTTTCTCCTTGCCTATTTGTTGTTGCTAAGTCGATTAGAGTAGTTTGGAGTTGTTGAAGAACGTTTTTGGTTAGTCAAAATTTAGGTTTTGTGATTTTTTAGTTTGGAGGTTTTGGAGTCAATTAGAGTAGTTTAGAGTTGTTGAAGAACGTTTTTGGTTAGTCGAAATATAGGTTTTGTGTTTTTTAAGTTTGGAGGTTTTGGTGAGGGAGAGGGTAGAAAAATTATGGTTGTTTTGGTTTGGGGATAATTAGAGAATAGGGTTAGAGTTTAGTAAAAATGTGGGGAAATGTGGGGCTTTAGAATTGGGGTTGGTTATTACCATAGTACCGGATTCAGCTGAAGCTTAAAAGATATATGTGGCTAAAACATTTATCTTTTTGTGTCCAAACCATTCGGTGCCATGTAAAACTCAAAGTTATAAATTTTTTTTACAAAAATACAACCACTAACTATTTCACATCCAAAATATTTCTATAGTTGATTTATTTCTTTAAGTGTAAAATGTCAAATTACCATGTTTGCGTTCGTATTTCTATCATAAAAATGACTATTTTAAATGTACCATCTTAACAATTTTTAAACATAGATTATCAGTTTTAGATACAAATAAATCACAGGTGTTTGACACAGGTGGCCATTCAAAAAAATTAAAGTCTTTAGCCTATATCTGTATTCAAAACCTATAAAATTGATCACCTGAATAAGTTATACAACCTCAATTGATATTTCATATATATATATATATATTTATACATATGAAAAAATTAGAAAAGATGAGTCATTGTCACTAGCATAAACTTTATATAGGTCGTTTTAAAAATTTGTTAATATTCCATTTTAATTGTCGTTCACACCATTCAAGATAGTATTTAATTTGTTGACCAATCAATTGTAGTTGTTTTCTGCCATTTTGAGTTTTTTTTATTATTGTCTTCCGTTATATAGGTCGTTTTAAAAATTTGTTAATATTCCACTTTAATTGTCATTCACACAATTCAAGATAGTATTTAATTTGTTGACCAATCAATTGTTGTTGTTTTCTGCTATTAAAAGAAAAGAAAAAACCATTAATTGTGTTAGCCGTGCATAAGTGCATAATCCTTAACTTATATTAAGGAAGGGAGGGAGTATTAAATAAGATATAGACTGAAATAAAAAACTTGAGGTTAGGACACTAGGAGTTGACAGAAACCTGTTTATAATGATAAAACTACCTAGTTGTCCCAACTAAAGAAGAACAACAACAACAAAATAGAGTTGGGATCAGTTTTTTTCCCACACATCAGGTGATGACCTCCAGTTACATGTTTGATTGATGATACCTATTTTAACAAAAACACCTAGGAAACCTGCAGTTACATATTTGATTCATGATACCTACTTTAACAAAAACACCTAGGAAACCTGCAGTTACATGTTTGATTAATGATACATACTTTAACAAACCTCCAGTGAAGCATTGTTTATAGCATGCTAGGGTTATCACAATTTTGGCGTCTCCTCCTCAATCTTCCACCAATGCTGTCTGGGTTTGGCTCAATCACTGATTTACGTTTTTTTCTAGACTTTTGGCAGCTCGTATCATTCTTATTGTGTTCGTCGTCAATTAAGATTGGGTCGTTGCCCTTCTTGCCGCTATCGCTGTTATCTTCCGGCGCCTCACGCTGAACCTCTGTTAATGCACTGCAGTCTTTAACTTCCAGCTTGATCTGAGGAGTCAGGTCTAGGTTGCACTCAATTACTTCATCTTTTTTGGAATTGAAGTCATTACAGTCTTCTGGATGAATCTTCACTGCTTCTGCGATGTTGACGTTGACCATGGACAGCTCAATTGCTGTTTTTTCCTCAACTGGAAATGATAAAGATCTCTTCGCAGAATCTTGATTAGTAATATCTTGTTCTTCTTCTGAAGTAGCTTCCACACGCTTAGTTTGAATGAGATAATGGGCTACTGACTTGTAACCCAATGCTGAAACCGTCCTGTATATGGCACCAGTAGGATACCACCCTTTTGCATTGCGGCATAAACTACAGTTGCAAATTCCCCGGCATGGTGGGCAAATCCAATTTTCATTTTCAATGGCCTCAAGTACATGCTCCCCGTATCTCTGGTACAAGCAGTCTCCACAGAATTGTCCTTGGACCATGTTGCATTCAGCACACTGAGTTCGATAACCAAGAGTTTTTTGCCTGTAGACATAGATCCACTTGTCAACAACACTACCCGAATCTTCTAAAAAACAAATTTATCCCAGCATCAAATGAAAAAGTAACATACATTTCAACTAATATAAGCGGATTGATTACAAGAAAAACAAGATGCACATCTACTAAACATTAAACACTGATTACTTTTACTAATTAACAACTGACCTGCATTGATGGCAAGTCTTTCCGTTGATTGGATCATAAATCCGTTTTCCATCCTTTCCAACACCATCGACGAAAAAAGTCCAGCTCTTCTCTGTGCTACCTAGCAGCTTTTCATGCTCTTCAGTGTAAACTTCTGGCCTCGAACCCTTCTCTATGTGAAAAGCCCTAACTCCCCTAACTCCCCTAACTCGCCTAGGCTTATCAACCTTCACAGTTTCACAATATTTAACAGGAGTAGCACCTTCCAACCTGAACACACCAAAGAACAAATATACAGTTGAACATAACCCCCGTGATTGAGAAGTCACCAATCTATGATACCAAACTTCATTACTTCAATCCTAAAATGAAACACAAAATGCAAAACCCTAAAACAAAACCGAATGAATCAACCAAAGCCACTACGCTAGTGATACCTTCTCATCAACAATCACACTCAAAATCAACACTGTAATAGTGTAATACTAAAAACACATTAAACCCGCAGATACAGTATATTGAAATCTAAAAAGAGAGAGAATGATAAAGTTACCGAGAAGAACGCCGACTCGGTCCATGCATTGAAAGCAGAGGAGCAGTTCTGCTCGATTTATGACCTGAACGTGGCGGTCTACCCGGGGCCCGTCTATCAGGAGTGTTCGTTTTGAGCTTGAGAGAAAGATCCATGATGCCAAGGCTTTTCATTCTCTGAAGATTCTCTTTGATTCTCTCTTCCCTGGATTTCTCGTAGAGAGACATCTTCGATTCGGTGATGGTGAAATGGGAATTAGGGTTTGCAGTTGGATCTACGGATTGCATTTTCTTGCTCATAGCAGGCATGGTGAGAGAGTGACTGTACGCGGATCTCAGATTTGTGATCGGCTTTACTTTAATATAGAGTTTTGTAACGGTCATTTTTTTAATGACCAGGCGTGCGCTCCAAAATTACTTTAGTGTCCCTGGAGTATTTACTTTAAATTTCGAACTTTCTAGATTGATTAAGAATGCCCCTTCTTTTTTGTTAATTTATCTTGAAATGTTTGTTTTATAGTCTTATTGACCGAATTATGGTATACACTTTACTAGTTTTACTTTCTGGTTGTTTTGGGATGGTCATATTTTGTACATTTTAACAAACTATTCGCGTGATACCCATTTTAGGAATACAATATTTATGGCTAGGTTATATTTAGGTTTGTCTTTATTAGATTGCCGTTAGCTTTTAAACCATTTTGTTTAAATTTTTTTATCAAAGTTTAAATTATTTTATCATTTAAAAAAAAAATTATAAATAGTTTTGGTTTGATTTTTTTAAATTTTTTTACGCTCATTTTCAAAGTTTTTATTTTTTTTAATCGCGTTAAGGTATGTTTCAATTTGGTAGTTATTTAGGTTTAAAATTTTGACGGTTAAAAATTAAATTTTTTTAGAGTTTTAGTTGTTGTGCTGTTGGATTGCTAGTTAATTAATATTTGTGAGTTATAGATGTAGATTTAGGATATATTTTTGTCTCAAATGGATTAGAATTTAGGTAGTTAGGAATTTTTTTTTGTTCGGTTTCTAGATCGAGCTCTTCGTAGCACGATTTGCACGACCACTAAGCAAGTTATCGCGTGAGTCGTACGACAACGACAATGTTCTCTCTCAAAAATGTGTGCGGCAAATAAACCCAGAGACACACAATCTATACGAAAAAAAATAATACAAGCGTACACTTTATTCGAATTACGTGTTGTTTTACGTATGCTTCTGTACATATTTTGTTGATTTGATTTGTACGTCTTGGGACACTTATACGATGCATATATAGTTTAAACAATATAATTTGTGTGCGGATTCGAAAATATATGTATAATCTTTATTATTCGTTTGTAAACCGAGTTTATCTTTTATTTGTAGACATAGTTAAAACGAAGACGACGACGGGGAAGGAATAGGGTCGGGATACGTCCCTGTAGCACTAAAAGCACGACATATTGTTTCTTCTGATATGGGTTCACGTACAAGATAATGTACTCGTCGTGGAGCAAATGATGATACTAGTTATCATTCACAATAGGAGGTTGCTAGCAGTAGTGTTGTAGTGTCGTTGTCACAACATAAGCCTAAGGACCCGTTCGAGCACGCCAATCCTCATATCGCGAGATTGTAACCCAATTACGTCATGCATTAAGCTTATAGTGTGTTTCACGATGATGTAAGTTTGTTTACAACTTTAGTACTTAAAATCATATTGTTTTGTCTAATTTACTTCAATATATTTTGTAGGCTCGAATAAGCCTATCGCACTACTCTATGTACAATAGTCTCCATAGTGGGACTTAAACCGTAATCAGATCATAGTACGTGAATCGACCCGCTTATGGGCGCTCTCTCCCGTTGGCATACCAACATCCACCTAATCGAGGTAATTTTCGAACGTTGCCATGATGGGACATCTTATTTTCATTTCTCGTCGATGAGATGACTGTGACGCTCAAAAATATCTAAGTTTTTACTAGTTCTTTCTTTTTTCTGATGAGACGAAGAAATTAATAGTGTATGGTATGTGATGAGTCTGAATTCCGTCACCACTTTGGACAGGGTCAGTTCGGACAATGTCTACCTAACCGGATAGGGGCAGTTCGAACACCTCATCCATTGGACTATTCGAACAGAACTAAAGTATTTAAAACATAATCACTTCTTGACTAAGTTGCCTGCTCTCCTACTTAAAACTCATGGGTCCTTAAACTCGACCCGGATCCATTAAACACGACCCGAAAGCCCATAAGGCCCAAATATAAGGGTATAAATACCCAACCACCAGCATTAAATGAGAATAATGAAAATTAAATACAACCAGGCTGCTTAATTCTCCCTCTACACTCTACCAAAACATTAAACACTTACAAAATTCCACAAAACTCTAAACAAAAATTACAAACTTACCCTCAGATAAAAATAAACCACACCAAATTGGCGACCACAGTGGGAGGCGACGGTGCTTGAATCAAGCATTCGAAACCATCAGAAAAAATCAGTCCGAATGAATCCGGACGCCCCGGAAGTACCACCAGCTTTGCTTGAAGTGGTGGGTGAAAATGATGAATATACCATCGAGGAGCATGATAGATTAAAGGGCGAGATAGAAGCTCTGAGGGCAGAAAAGGCAAAGATGGGCATAAAAGAGAAGTCGAAGGCATCAGTTGCTCATCATACCGATAACCCTAGAGAGCATGAGCCTTCGAAGACCCATGTGAGTACCAAGAAGACTCATGCTAGCTCCAAAAAGTATCACCGGTCTAAGCCAGTGGAGAGTTCTGACTCAACCTCAGAATCTTCTAGTAGTTCCTCGGATGAGGATGGAGTTGAAGAGTCCTTATCCTCCAGCAGCGATGAGGGCCGATCTAAAAAGAAGCAAAAATTGATTAAAAAGTATTCAAGAAAAAAGGATAGACATGGGAAATTAAAGAGGAATATAGGCAAAGGATCATCTCACAGCCGGAGGCATGTAGACCGGATGCTGGTGGATCCTTTTGCCTTCCACGATGAACCAGGTATCTTTGCAACTCCCAATGAGGATACTGTTTTCAGTCGTGGCCGGAATTGGAGACAATCTCCATTGTCTTCCAAGATTATGTCTGAAAACCTCCCTAAGAGGTTCGATAGCACAAAAATGGAGAAATACGATGGCAGTAAAGATCCGGACAACCACTTGGAACAATTTAAAAACTTCATGATGAATTTCGATGATGACGAAAAGTTGCTCTGTAGAGCATTACGGGGAGTGCTCTGAAGTGGTATAACAGCCTACCACAAGGCTGCATCAGAAATTTTGATACCTTTTGGGTGGCCTTTCGAAGGCAATTTGTTGGGAGTAAGGAATTGAAGGGCAATGGAGACACAATAATCCATTGTGCCCAAGAACTAAACGAATCACTGAAAGAATACATAAGTCGTTTTGTAAACACCAAAAACGGGTTAGCTGATTGTTTCGAGCAAGTAGCAATTGCGTCTTTGAGGCAGGGTTTAAACCATGGAAATTTAGCTGATTCAGTGACCAAAAAGAAAGCCATGACTTGGGGAGGTCTACTGAATTAGGTCGGGAAGCAAATCAACGTTAATGAAATAAAGAAAACTAGGGTGCACATGCAGGTGAGGTCTGTCCCGGTTGCACCAAACCCCAATCAAAATCAGTCCGGGAACAAGGCAAGGGAGGCTGGGCAGGGTCATAACAGAGCTAAAGCTCAGTCTCAGCCAGCTGCGCCTGCCCAGAGTCAACAATCTAGAAATAAGAGAGGGCCTTGGGTTCAACCGGAGTGGTTTGCAGAGTTGAAAGAAAGTGTGGCCACCATTTATGACAAAACAAAGGAAGAAGTACACTATAGAAGGCCGGCTGCACTGCAATCTCCTAGGGAACATCGTAACAATTCCTTTTGTGAGTATCATAATGATACTGGCCATACCACTGAAGATTGTATCGCTTTAAAACAAGAAGTTCAGAACTTAATTGAAAGAGGAAAACTGGGGGCGTATGTCAAAAGAAGAGGAGGAAATAGGCCTGATAATGCTCATCGGGCTGGTCCGAACAATGCTGCTCCGGAGGGAGCTATGGTTATAATCGAAAGATTCGATGTGGAGTCGGAGTACTTGGATCCTGATCCAACTCGAAATAGAGTGGGTGCCATTGAGGGACGTTGTAGAATAGTCTTCGGGCTTATTAAGTTTTTTGAGTCACTCACAATTTTCGGAGGGGATACTATGACAGCTCCTACTACTTCTTTAAGGAAGAGGCATGTTCATACTTTAGCTACCCAGTTGGAAGGAGGCATGACCTCCTATCAATCACAAATTCCATTTCCCTTCATTGTTTTCGATGAGGATGACTTAAGGGATATAGCTAGCCCTCATGAAGATGTTGTTGTCATAGGAGCATCCATTGGGGGAAATGACATAAGACGAATCTTGGTGGATACTGGGAGTTCAGCCAATATCCTCTTTTTAACCTCTTACAAAAAGATGAAAGTCCAGCCGTAATTCAGCGTTCGGACAGATCAATTGTGTGTTTCACTCGAAGCTCAGCAGATGTGATCGGGGAGTTCGAAGAGGAAGTTTTGTTGGGCAAAGGTCCTTTTAAGAAGATGGTTAGAATACTTTTTATTGTGGTGGATTGTTCCACTTGTTATAATGCTATTCTAGGGAGGTCTTGGCTCTCTAGGATGCATGCAGTGGCCTCTACAGTCCACCAATGTTTGAAATATGTTGTTCAAGGACAAGTGGGAGTTGTTCGGAGCAGCCAAAAGATTACAAGAGAGTGTTATGCTACAACACTAGCTCCACGGACGCTGGGGGGGGGCAGTTCGTATCAATGAAGAATAGCAGTTTGAGGGGATTTCTGGGGGTGAGGGTAAAATTGATGACCCCAAAGAGATCCCTGGAGTGTTGATACTGATTGAAGAAGTTGAAACACATTCTTTGGAAGAAGGAAAAAGTATTAAGATAGGATCCAAAATGACATCCGAACTGAAGAATAAAATGTTGAAGTTCCTAAAAGACCATCAGCATGTTTTTGTTTGGTGCAATGCTGATGTTACCGGAGTTCCAGCAGATATTATATCACATCACCTATCCGTCCGGAGAGACATAGCACCTGTGGTACAAAAGAGAAGGGCTTTTTCCAAGGAAAAGGCTGATGTTATTGTTCAAGAAGTTGACAGGTTACTAAAATGGGGCAGATAAATGAGTCTCAGTATCCTTTGTGGACAGCCAATCCGGTCTTAGTAAAAAAGAAAAATGGCAAGTGGCGTATGTGCATTGACTTCACAGATCTCAATAGGGCTTGCCCAAAAGATTTATACCCGGTCCCCGGAATTGATCAGCTTGTAGACTCCACTTCTGGGAATAAGCTACTGTCTTTCATGGATGCCTTCTCCGGATACAATCAGATTCAAGTAGACCCAAATGATCAGGAGCATACCACGTTTGTCACTGATAGGGGTCTTCATTGTTACAAAGTGATTCCCTTTGGGTTAAAAAATGTTGGGGATACCTATCAGAGGTTAGTAAACAAAGCCTTTGTTGATCAAAATGGAAGAAATATGGAAGTATACATTGATGACATGATGTTAAAAAGTGTGGACGAACGGCTACACTTGGCAGACCTCCAAGAAACTTTTGCTAACTTAGTAAAAGTAAATTTGAAACTAAATCCAGAAAAGTGTGTGTTCGGAGTGCAGTCCGGGAAATTTCTGGGTTATATAATAAGTGAGCAAGGGATACAGCCTGATCCGGACCAGCTTAATGCTTTATTCCAAATGGAACCTCCTCGGAATATTAAAGAAGTACAACGGTTGACTGGGAGTTTGGCTGCTTTAAATCGATTCATCTCGAGGTCTTCGGACAGATGTGCCCCGTTTTTTCAAACTTTAAAGGGTGCAAAGGGATTCGACTGGACTTCACAGTGCGATGAGGCCTTCAATGAGATTAAGAAACATCTGTCCTCCCCCAAGACTTTATTTAAACCTATTGATGGAGAGACATTCTTCGTATACTTGGCAGTTTCCAGTTGTGCCATCAGTGCTGTATTGGTAAGAGAGGTGGATAATTACCCCCATCCGGTGTACTACATCAGCAAGATCTTGATAGATGCAGAAAAACGCTATTTATAGCTCAAAAAATTAGCATTAGCCTTGGTAATTGCTGCAAGGAAGATGAGGCCTTATTTTCAGGCTCATTCTATTATCGTCCGGACTTCCTATCCCTTGAAAAATGTTCTTCAAAAAGCAGATATTTCAAGTAGAATGACTAAGTGGTCAGTGGAGTTGGGGGATTTTGATATTTATTTTGCCCCTCGAACGGCAATCAAAGCCCAGCCTGTGGCTGATTTCTTAGTTGAACTCCACTCTGATAGGGATACAGAGGAAACTACTGAGATGAAAGATAATGAGGCTTTGAACAGTACATCGTCCCTCGACTATCGCGTTTGGTGGGAGATAGTCCCTTGACTTTCAAATGTCCGTTGATAGTCCCTGGACTATCGTGTTTGGATAAAGTTAGTCCACCAGGTCCTCTGATTCATGAGAGGCTGCCACCTGTCACCATAGTCCCCAAATTTTTGTATCACCACTAGTCCTTTGAGTTTAGTTTTTCGTAATATTCTACATTTTGGGTTTGACCTAAACTCAAGGGACTAGTGGTGATACAAAAATTTGGGGACTATGCTGACAGGTGGCAGCCTCTCATGGATCAGAGGATCTGGTGGAGTAACTTTATCCAAATGCGATAGTCTAGGGACTGTCAACGGACATTTGAAAGTCAAGGGACTATCTGCCACCAAACGCGATAGTCGAGGGACGATTTACTGTTCAATGCCAAGATAATGAACTAGCAGATTCCTTGGCAACCATAGCCTATACTGAGTCATACCCTTGGATCCATGTGCTAGAGTGCCCTTCCATTCAACTCAATATCGGTAAGGAGGAAGAAATTTTCGATGTACAAGTGAAACAACCTCAAGATTGGAGATTTCCTCTCCTGCAGTATCTCTCTGATGGCATCTTGCCTCCGGATAAATCACTAGCAAGAAAAATGAAGCACAAGGCTCGTGGCTTTATCATACTAAGAGATGTTCTGTATAAAAAGTCTTACAGTAAACCTCTTTTGCGATGTTTGGGAGATGATGAGTCTCAAATAGTCCTCTCTGAATTACATGATGGTGAGGGATCAGCTCACTGTGGATTCAGGGCTCTAACAAGAAGAGTTTTATTGGATGGCTATTACTGGCCATCTATAATGCAAGATGCTAAGGATCTGGTGAGAAGGTGTGACCCATGCCAAAGATATAGCAATGAAATTCATGTCTCAGCCACCCCTTTAGAGTCAATTTTCTGAGCCTATACCTTTTGCTCGATGGGGTTTGGATTTGGTGGGACCTCTTCCTATGGCGTCCGGAGGACGCAGGACGATAATTGTTGCTATTGATTATTTCTCGAAATGGATCGAAGCAGCCCCACTGGCAGGAACAACATCAAAAGCCATCATAAAAATCATTTTATCCAACATTTGCTGCAGATTTGGTGTTCCACAAAAGATAACAACAGACAATGGGCCACAGTTCGACAACAAGGAAATGGAGAGTTTCTGTGCCTCTAAGGGTATACAACATTGTTTCTCTTCACCTTTCCACCCATAAGCAAACGGTCAAGTTGAAGTGGCTAACAGAACTATACTGTCCAGTTTGAAGAAAAATTTAGAAGGGGCTGCTGGAAAATGGCCTAGTTATTTACAAGAGGTTTTGTGGGCCTACCGGACTACTCCTGGGGCTGCAACACAAGAATCACCTTTTGCCTTGGTCTATGGGATGGATGTCATAGGTCCCATAGAGGCAACTCTCCCTTCCTTTCTAGTTCACAATTTCTACAAACACGCTAACGAAATAGCAATCAGGGGTCAGCTTGACCTAATAGAGGAAAGACGAGTTAAGGCTCACCTTAGAGCTGCACACTATCAGGGTTTGATGAGAAGCAGGTTTTCTTCCAGATTTAAAAGAAGAGATTTTCAGCCGGGGGACAAGGTGTTAAGAAAAGTCTTCTTACACACTAAAGAGAAGTTGCTCGGCAAACTAGCCCCAACTTGGGAAGGACCTTATATGGTCATTGAAAGGATCAAACCTGGAACATATTGGCTAGAAGACAAGGATGGAAGGGTTTTGAATCACCCTTGGAATATTGAGCATCTCCGGATGTACTTGGAGTAGAAGTCATGTAAATATTTACTTGTTTAAAAATCTATGTAAATATTTGGGGGCATACTCTTTCCTACCCTGGTGGCGCGGGGAGGTTTTAATGAGGTGTCCGGGCTTTTTTATAAAATTTGATGCCTTCTTAAAAATTTGAAGTGTTTTTTTACTTTGTTTCTTGTCGCACCATCCGGATCGAGTTAAAGGAATGATGACTACTTAAACATTTGTCATCGGAGAATTTAAACACTCTCGCTTTAGAATATTTATGAAATAACTAAGGGTTGTTTAAACCCTAGCCACCAAAATTGGAACAAACTATGAAAGAATGCAAGAGTTGTGCAAAACAAAGAAAATTCATTGAAATAATCCAAGTGCCTTGGCCTTCCAAGGACTTTAAAACTGTCAGACAAAACAAAAGATCCATCCTGTCAGATGCCGGACACAATTACAGAAATGCCTTGGCCTTCCAAGGACTTTAGTTTAATCAAAACAAAGAAAACACACACACAAAAGATAATTCATAATCTAAGACTGAGCTTTTGGAGATGGCTCAGCCTCACTTGTCTTCTTCTTCTTAGGATCGTCTTTCTCCTCATTTGGGTTCTCCCCGGTGTTCTCTTCTTCGTCAGATGAGGAAGCACCACTAGAATAATCATGCAAGTCTCCATCAGCCATAGTGTGGAAGGGAAGGTCTTCGTACTCTACATGAAGCCACAAATCTCCCAGGTTCCTCTTCGGGAACTTCTCATGAAAGAGCAAGACCATATCCGACCTCACCTTAGCATACATTTGCTCCCGAGTATCTATTACATTGTTGGCATAAGGATCAATCTTGGCCTGAATTTTGGCCTCTTGCTCCCCTAGTAGATCTGCTTTCTCCTCTGCAGCCTTGGACACTAAGTTCTCGAGCGCAATCTTGTCACTTGTCAAGTTATGGATGCTTGGTCCTTGGCCTTCGCCTCCTCTTTTGAATAGGTGAGATCTTTCTCTAAACCGGACAGCTTTTCCCGGAGGTCTTTGATGGTATCTTCTAAAGTGGCAACCTTTGTGTTCCACCCCTCTTGGCTCTTCTTTAGCTCCTCATTTTCTCCCTTCAAAACCTCAACATTTTGGGTGGCAGTGAGGAGGTCGTTGGACAGTTTTTCCTTGTCAGAATTAAGGGAGGTGATTATCGTTGCCTGACCTTGTATTTGCTTCTCCAAGACTAACACTGGTTGAACGGTACTCAGAATATAGTGGGTTATAGCATCTCTTTCACTTGAAACGGTGAAATTTTTACTATTAAAGATGACGGTGTTTGAAGTGCTCGGAGGGAGGTAAGGCCCAGCAAAGTCATCTCTCGGAAGGTTTGCGAAATAGTCGCCAAGTCCATCAAGCCCTGTGATGTCGACACCATCAATGCTGAGGTCTCCTCCTCCAACCTCGTCAGTTCGAAAGTCACCAGGGATCTCCTCTGCTCTAGTTGGATCAGTAGGGTCAACAGGAGGGAGAGGCTCCGGAGGCCGGAGAGAAAGTTCATCACCCCTGGAGGTCTTTTTCTTTTTGGCCTCCCTCTCATTGTTCTCTGTTCCACGTTTTCGGTCTCTCTTGGGAACCCTTGGAGGTTTGAGAGACCCTACCTCTTCCCTAGCACTCTCCTGCTCCACCACTTCTAGGAGAGCGGCATCGATCTGGCTTGGGGCTGGCCCCTCTGGGTTTGTTGGAGCAGCCTCCTCCACTTTGGCAGGGTTAGCCTCACTTCCAGCCTTCTTGCCCTTCCCTTTCTTGCCTTTCATTTTACTTGGGGCCTTGGCTCGACCTGGCAAGTATAGAGATCCGTCTGTTTCGTGCATTCTCTTGAGGACTACATCTGGAGGGGGTGGAGTGGTGAGCTCTTCCCAGGTCAAGTCCCTCTGGCCAGTAGTGTTCCAGAGGTGAGACCTTGCAAGATTGCCTCTGGTAAAGGCGTCATGGAAGCGGTTTCCCCACTTCTCAGCAGCCCAAGCATTGATCTTGGTACAAGTGGTCTGCCCGACCTTTAAATAGTCATTAAAGTCTTTGGGCAGCTCTATCAAGAAAAAAGACAAAAACAGTCAGTTTAAACAAATTCGGTAAAAGTAAAAATGAGACCGACCACAGTAGTGAATTCTTCCATCGGGAGAGGAATTCCGGAGAGCCTGGAGGCCATGATACAAGCCATGAGAGTATACCAGGTGTTAGGGCTCAGTTGGCTTGGACAAAGCTTGATGAGATGGAGGTACCTAACTATCTCCGGATCCAAGGGAAACCTTAACCCTCAGTTAAAGAGCTCAGTAAAGATGACTACTTCACTAAGTTTACATTCCATTGAGGTTTCAGGGTCTATGGGGATTCTTATTTTCACGTTCTCTGGAATCCCCCACTTGGTACGCATCCGGCCCAATTCGGCTGTATGGATGAAAGCATAGTTGATTTTTTGTAAGGCAAGAAGATATTTAACGCTTACCTTGTGGAAACAAGGTCCGACTTTTCCCTTGAGGACCTCTGGCAGATCTGGATGCCTGAGGCATAGTTTTTCTTTGTCTTTATCCTTCTTGGTAGCAGTAGCATCACTAGTCGGTCTGGAGGGTTCGGACTCGAATGGAGCCTCTTCGATAGAATCCTCCATTATTTCCTCCATTACTGAGGAAGGGTTTTCAGTTTTCCTTGTGAGTGGGGAGTTTGGAGTTGGTTCAGTCTGACCTCCGGACTGTTGAGCTTCAAAACTTTCCTGGACTCTGGCCTCCGGCTGGGGCTCTGATGTGGTGGTTTCTCTTCGGAGGCTTGAGCTAGTGGCCTCCGGTCCGGACAGCCTGTCCTTGGGTACTTTTATGGGTGCCTCTGACCCTGTATTGTTGTCCTTGGCCCCAGATTTCGAAGGGGTACCTTTGGAAGCCTGCCCTTTAACCAGCCGGCCTCTTCTTCGATCGACCAGTTTGTTGGGAGAGGTATCTGCATCTGACCCCATGGCTAGAAATGGGGAAGGCTTTTTGAAGCTAGTAACTGCTAACCCTGGTTCAATAGTGGGTTATGATTTTTGAACTGATGAACCCGAGACAATGGGAGAAAGGTTGGTTTGAAATAATCTCCTCGGTTTGGCACTTTTTGTTGAGGAAGAACCCTGTTCAGGCTCTGTGTTTGAGGTTACTGGTTTGTCGATGGGGGAGGTAGGTAGGCCTGCTGCAATGCGCCTTTCCCTTTGAACTTTGTGTTCTTTCTCTAGCTCTGATATATTAAGCCACCCGCCTCTGATTAAAGCGTTCCTAGCCGTGAACATAAACTCACAACGAAAAAAGAAAAACTTGTGTTTGAGAGAAAAAGCTCTGAAAATTAGCAAAGTGAATATGAAGATGATGGTAAAACAGTGGAAAAGTGTTTAATTTATAGTAAACCCCAAAAAGGTGCTTTGATTCCTAGGAGAATTCGAAAGGATTTGCAATGATTAAGAAACGGCACTGATGTCACCTTCATTTAATGAAGAGGTTGCTTTTCAGAGAAGGTGGGAGCGAAATTCAAGGTGAAAAAAACGGCTGAAATAACGAACCAGAGAGAGACACGTGTCCCACGAACTCTGGCAAAAAACCATTTAGATTCAAAGAACTTTTTTCAACCCGGATACAACTGTAACACAATTCGAAAGACCTGTCCGGATGTAACTGTCACTAGCAACAGACTGTTTTTTAGGTCTTGCCAAAGGTTTTTGAACACCACCAAAAAAAAGGGCTACTGATGAGTCCGGATTCCGTCACCACTTCGGACAGGGTCAGTTCGGATAATGTCTACCTAACCGGACAAGGGCAGTTCGGACACCTCATCCATTAGACTGTTCGAATAAAACTAAAGTATTTAAAATATAATCACTTCTTGACTAAGCTGCCTGCTCTCCTACTTAGAACCTATGGGTCCTTAAACTCGACCCAGGTCCATTAAACACGACCCGAAAGCCCATAAGACCCAAATATAAGGGTATAAATACCCAACCACCAGCATTAAATGAGAATAATGAAAATTAAATACAACCAGGCTGCTTAATTCTCCCTCTACACTCTACCAAAACATTAAACACTTACAAACTTCTACAAAACTCTAAACAAAAATTACAAACTTACCCTCAGACAAAAATAAACAACACCAGTATGATGTTTGGTATACTCCGTACTGAACTGGGTAGTCACCTTGTGGGTGGGAATAGTCTTACTTTGTAATGGTTGCACGATACCTTTTATGGTAGACCAGTATGATGATTGTAGGGCCACTGATCAGCTATGCAATCATGTTATATGTGTTTATATATTATATGTGTCATGAGCTATTATGTGTGCCAACAAAACTGGAGTTAGTTTTTTATTCGCATAGTTGTACCAAGTTCTTGGCCAGAGTTCTATACACGATACTAATGGTATATGCGGGTTTACTCGACTGCTCGATGTTTGGATTCTTTATCATTTTAGGTCGTTTAGTACTCTATTATTTAACATTTTTGTTATATCTTCACTGCACATCTGCCGATATGCTACACAAAAAATTAACGCATCTCAGAGTGTTCGTTCCAATATGAGACACACCCTAACTATGTCCAACGTACGAGATGTAAGTTTTATTATGTTTTATTAATTTATACTAACTTTTGTTCGACAAAGTAGAGCCATACTATATTGAGTGTGTGACCTCTCAGATGAGCCACATTTTGATGATACCTTATATGATACGTACTACTACGTCCAAAAAAATAGATAAACAAATCAAACGAGAAGTTTTCATGGGATCCTTTAATTTTAGACAATTAGTAACATATTTTCTTCACGACATCAGGTTGTCCATTCGAGGATGGGTTGGATGGTACGAACTCGATGTACCATATTTGGATTAACAGTAACGTATGTCATATAGTGGCCAACCCAGTCTCGGTAGGTATCGATACATATATTTGGGATACCCCTCTGATAGATACTCACAGCACTGCGGAGGATTAATTAGATCAGATATGTGTGTTTCGGCCACGTATTGATACGATGAATGCAAAGGAAAAGTTTGATGTGTTAGAGCAGTGTGTCGGTATAGCCGAGCGATATTGAAGTCTTTCTTAGATCTGACTTTACGTTTTCTATTACTTGATTGACCTTTTTGTTTATGACCATCATATGATTAGTGTTTATGACTTTACAACATTTTTTTGTTAGTCTTACGATTTTTTTTTATGGGTATTATGATGTTTAATTATAACTACTATTTTACAATTATTGTTTTTGCTTACGATTGAAAAGTAGTATATGTTAGTGTGAAATTGAAAAAATCAACATCTAATTTATGCACTTTGAATTGTACGGAGCAAAACGACACAATATTTTGTACCAAACACACGACCTTTTTAAAAATTTAGTGGACAACATTTTGACGTGGTTCCCAAAAAATGGACGGAATTATTCACTTATGTCACAGATGTTGTGCGAAATTGATACAACCTGTTAGATTTTTAGTGTCATATATTTTTCCTTTGGTCGCATAAAACATGAGATATCATTAACTTTAATCGTGAAGCATGTGCAAAATTCACGATTCTGTTAATTTTTCGGTGCTAAAAAATTGTTTTTGATCGCATAAAATTCGTAATATTTTTAACATTTGTCTTAGAATTTTTGCGAAATTTATGGTTTTTTATTTTATTTTTAGTGCCAAAAAAATTTCTTTTAACCGCACAACATGCACAATTTTTTTTCTTATTTTTGTGGGATTTTTAATAATAACTGTATTATATATTCGTCACGTTCAAGCAATCATATATTAATCCCAATATTAAACATACAAAGAAAATACAAGAAAAATCTCAACACAAGATGAGATTAACGTGCGGAATATAATTTAACAATAAAATTACATGATACAATATGACTTATTAGTCAAAGTCATACCCGAATTTAAATTCAACATGTTAATTTAGTGCGTCAACCGAATATCCTCTTAATTCGAACGGACGGTTGTATTTTTTGTTTGTACACTTTTATTTTTTTCAAAGTTTCCAGTTTAGCTTTTGATTTATATTGCATTAGTACTTTACCCGATGAGTTATTCCGTATTTCCGGTTGGTATATAAAGTAATAATGTTGACTAATTTTATCATATCTCTTCTCCAAAAATCCATGCATCTATATCCGGCTTATTAAAAAGCTTATCTAGTATGGTCTTCTAATCTTCATAATGAAAACCTTTTAAACTTAAAGTTTATTAAGTAAAAAATCAAAAACTATTTGGCTCCAACCATATTACATTTGTAAAAATATCAATAATTATCTAATAAATTTTACAATGTTTATAAATATTTTGTAGTTTTTAAAAAACTCAAATATCTTAATATATATTTGGTATGGTCATATAATATTTACGAACGAAGTAAGAAATACAACATAAATTTATGGTTCACATTTTATGAAACCGAAATTACGTTTTTATGATCATATTATTTGAACTTTGCTACTTTCCTAGGTATATTTTACCCTCGTCGAATCCAAAAACAATAGTGTGAAGTTAAGTCATATAGTCGCACCCTCAAATTTTGGATTGTTTGATGCAAAAACTAAACTTCCATAGTACGCTGTAAATTAACAACATATCTTCGAAATTTTGAAATTTCTAATATAAGTGATCGATTTGTGTGAGCTTTGATTTGAGCGTATTTTTAAGCTTTATTATTTATCCCATTTTTCAGATCCATATTTTTAATCGAAATGTTATAACTTCAGAGAGATAGATTTGATAGTGCCCACTTTTGTCTCGTTAAAAACTCTTCGTGGTCTAAATCCTCACTTGAAAAAAAACATAGAATAATGCAAGAGTAAATCGGTTTGTTGTTGGGGTAATTAGTATGTGATTCCAAAGTGAAAACGTTATGATATTTTTATCAAATTGGATAGTCCATGTAGTACTTCAAAGTGAAAACATAAGGAGTGTTATTAGTAATAAATAAGAAATTATAAAAAATAGGGATATACTAGTATGTTGGTTTTTATATCAAACTCATGTGTGATTTATGCTAGTATGGAAAACCTTGTAAAGAAAGTAAAAACAACTGAGAAAGTATAATGAGGCATACATATAATGACTGCATGTACATAAATAAAATGTTTTTAAGTTTAAAAGTTAGTTAAAAGACGCATGTGAAGACACGTGTCACACGCGCGGATCCTTTTTGGGGTTTTTTATTGTTAGACAAATTTACTAACCATTTGACCATATTTACCTAGACGGTTGAGATTAGATATGTTTCTTTTATGCTGAGGTAAAAAATCACCTAACGTATCAAACGTTATAATAAAACAAGAACAAGATTGACAACGAAAATATGAACTTTCAATTTTATTTGAAACTTTGGATTACAATAACTTTGATTCTTTGTTTAGATTTGTTTGCTAACTTTTCACCAAACCTATAAAATTATTATATTACTCATTATAAAATGGTATTGATTATGAGGTATCCTACGTCAGTGTTTCTTATTGTTTCAGACTTTATTGGAGTACTTCTTGATTTAGTAGAGTCTGGTACATAATTGGTTGCATCTTTGTACTATTTCAAGTGATTCATGTGTACGATATCATGTACTTTATATGTACTGTGTGAGGTACAATATTTGCATTGTTTTTGGTCTAAAGAAGAGCTAATGTTGAAGGATCAAAATGATTGGATGAACAATTAGGCCACATGTTGGATTGATCAATGTGATGACGAGAATTGAAAGGACATTCAGGCTTTATGATGTAAAGATTTTAAGAGGGGTCGTGTATGTGTGTGACTCCTCTTGGAATGAGAATTAACATATTGGACAAATGGAAATGGACTTGGCCCGCTGACCAAGTGAAGGGATCGTGTATGTACGTGACCTTTTTTGTAGGTATTTGATATATAGTTTTACCGAATTGAGTGGTCATGTAACTATATGACCTTCATTTAAGGGAGTGTTCTCATGTTATTTTATCTTTAATAAAATAAACAAGGTCTGATTCTTGGAGTCTTATTTGGGATTTTATTTGTTCTCTATCTAGATGATATTCTTTGTCATATTAATAACTTCATTCAGTACTTTTCTTGCTTGTAAGTAGCTCATGTCTTGATGCATCGGAGGTTCCATCTTTTGGTAGCACTAGACCTTCAAGCTAAGGTCATACTCAGTCTATAATGTGCATGCCATGATGCCACGAGGTTTTATTTTTTTGTGGCCATTAGCCTCCAAACTGAGGTTGTAGCGAATCTGGGTTGAGGCTGAATAAATTTTTTATGAGTGAGCTCCCTTTGATTTTAAAAACACTTTTCACCTTTGTTGAGTGAGAAGTTCTTGAGTGAGTTTCATTTAGTTTGAACAACTTTTGTTGAGTGAGCTCAATATTAATTTGGAAAACATTTTTCACATATGTTGAGTAAAATATTTTTGAGTGAGCTCCATTTGATTTGAACAACCTTTGTTAAATGATCTTTCTAATTTGAAAAACATTTTTTCGTTTTAGGTGAGTGAGAGATTCTTAAGTGAGCTCAATTTGGTTTGAAAAATATTTGTTTAGTGACCTTTCTTTAATTTGAAAAAGAAATCATTTTTTCTAAATGAGCGTTTATTGAGTGAGGTCGAGCTAATGGCAAGATGAAAACGTGTAAGGTTGAGCTAATACTGAGATGAGGTTGAGCGAGGCCAAGTGAGGTTGAGCTGAGTTCGAGCTAAGGATGAGTGAGGCTTAATGAGGCCGAGTGCGGTTGAGATGAGGCCAGGATAAGGCTGAACGAGATCGAGATGAGGTTGAGTCAAAGCTGAGTGAGGCTAAGTGAGATTGAGCTGACACTAAGCGCGGCTGAGTTGATGCCAAGCAGAGGCCGAGTGAGGTTGAGCTGAGGCTGACGGAGGCCGAGCTAAGGCTGATCAAGGCTGAGTTGATAGTAAATGAGGTCAAGTTGGGATATTAAACGAAAACTTGAATCCTCTCAATACTTAACTAAGATATATTGAGTTACCTCCATTTGAATGAAAACTTAGATCCCTTAACAGTAAACTGGGAGATCTTTAGTGACCTTCCTTTAAACTAAAACTTGTATTTCGTCACCTTAATGTGATTGGTCTTGACTGACCTCTCTTCTAATGAAATGGTGTACTTTTTTTGCCTTAAATTCGGAGATCTTGAGTGGCCTTTTTTGTGACCTCACTTGTTGATTGAAAGGTTCCTGAGTGACCTTTATTTGCTCAGTGGGAGAATCTTGATCAGATCTCTTTTTAGTGCGTCAAACCAATTGAGTCTCCTAACGATTGTTGGGACGATGAAACCTTATTCTTCAAGTCTCATTTCGAGATCGACGTCCGTATTTCCTTGTTACTATTATTTAAAAGAAGTTACGTATATTTTTTTTGTTATATCCTTCATGACACCCGATAATTTTTTTCCCATGATATGTGCACGTTGCCTCTAACTTATCGTAAATCATTGTAACCGAAGTCTTTGTAATGCCTTTAAAGTGGCACAATCCCTCTCTTTTGGACAAGTCGGGTTATCTTCCTATTTATAAAAGAAGAAAATTATAATGGTAAATAAGCTAAATATAGTAAATAAAGGGATTTATTTGATGTAATAAAATGTAGAGGATAAAACTCAAGCAAGTATAAGAATTGAGGGGGTCAAATGTAATAACTATTGTGTATGTTAATAGTTAGTAAATGAGTGAGGTGAAAATATCCACTTATGAGAGGGTAAATACATAACTTAAGAACTCCCATGTACTATATAAAGGACAATCCATTTTGGAGAAATTGACCAATGATTAGTCAATTATTACCTCATTATTAATTTTACTCTTTCTCTCTCTACTCATTTTGTTTCTCTCTTTAAGAATATTAGCATACGAATATAACTGTGACAAGTATTCCCATACGAACATTTCTGGGATAGAAAACATCACTAAAAAATTTCTGGAATCATCACGTATAATATAAAACTTGATTTTTTATCCTCACCAACTAAGAATGCTTCAGTAACCTCCATTTATACTTCACGAGTATTGATTAGAGTGACTAGGAAATCTTAACTCTGATAGACTTCGAAGATGATGACATGAGAGACGTAGCCGGTCTGCATGAGGATATAGTAGTCATCGGAGTGGAGATAGTGGGAAATGAGATGCGGAAATTGTTTATTGATATTGGTAGTTCAGCTAACATAATGTTTATATTTACTTATAGCCAGATCAAAAACCCAACAACAATCTTGCGATTGGACTGAATGATAGTCAGATTCACCGGGCTTACGACTGAAGTAGTCGGAGAGTTCGATGGGATGGTAGAGTTGGGTCGAGGACCATTCAAGAAGGTAGTTACAATCTTATTTTATTGGTGGATGCTCCCACATGTTACAACACTATCTTTGGAAGGTTTTGGTTGTCTAAAATGCATGTCGTGCCATCTACTTTCCATCAATGTTTTAAGTACATAGTAGGAAGCAATATAGGAATAGTAAGAAGTAGCCATAAGATGGCAAGAGAGTGTTACCCAGCAGCCTTGGCCCCCAAACAACTTAAGGTGGTTGAGTAAAAAAACGAATAGCAATCACTGTGGGCTCCCCCGAAGTCTGATCCCGTGGATAATCCGAGGAAATCTCCCAGGTTCATGGTCCCAGATGATAGCTTTAAGAATCATGTCTTCTTTCCGGGTAAAAGCCTCAAAATTGGCACGAAATAATCTCTGGAGTTAAAAGAAAGTTCAATTAAGTTTCTTTCAACAAAATTACATTTGTTTGTATGGTGTACAGAGGATGTCACAGAGGTTCCAGCGAACGTCATTTTTCATAGGTTTGCGGTACGAAGCAGTATTCGTCCGATTATGCAGAAGAGGAGATCTTTTTCTCAAGAAAAAGGTGAAGCTATAATGGCAGAGGTGGATCGTTTAACTAAAGTGGGTCATATACACGAGTCACAATATCCTTTATGGACTGCTAATCTGGTCCTAGTAGATAAGAAAAATGGCAAGTGGCAAATTTATGTGGACTTCACCGATCTAAACAGGGCGTGCCCCAAATATTATTTTCCTGTACCCAGAATAGATCAGTTGGTTGATTCAACATCTGCAAACCGGTTGTTATCTTTTATGGATGCTTATGCCGGGTATAATTATATCCAAATGGATCTAAGAGATCAAGAGAGCACAACTTTTATCCGCGGAAAAGGTTTATATTGCTACAAGGTAATGTCATTCGGGTTGAAGAATGTTGGAGCAACATACCAACGATTAGTAAACAAAGCTTTTGAGTCTCAAATTGGAAGAAATGCTGAGGTTTACGTTGTTGACATGTTAGTCAAAATTAGGCATGGGCATATGGGTATAGAACCGAACCGAAACATTGGATTCGGTTCGGTTCTGGTTCCTTCTAAATACCCATACGGTTCCTTATCTTAAATAACCACGGTTCTTGGTTCGGTTCGGAACCGAGAACCGAACAGTACCCATTAAGAACCGAATAAGGAGTAATAATTTAGTTTAAATTTATTTATTTTAAATTATTTAAACCTAATAATAAAAAATGTAAATAATGAGTAATAATTTAATTTAATTTAATTAGTTCACTCTAAAACCTCAATCGAATATCGATAGACTTTCAGAGATTTTGCGTCCTAACATCTCATAGCCTCCATCTTTAGAAACTCATATACCGAAGTTTTTTATTTTCTGATATTCTCTCCACCGGTAGTGCCAAAGCGAATCTGTAATTTCTAATCTTAAACCTAAACCAAATCATGGAAAAATCGGGTTCTCGTTCATGCCCTAATTCAAAAACTGCAATGGAGGAGTCTAGATTATTTTCATCTCAGGTATTTTATTTTTATATTTTTGTTTTTCTCTAACTGCATATTTTATTCTTGTAGTTTCGATTCGCTGTTATGTCGACTGCAGTTATATAATTGAACCACTTTAAATTTTTCTTGATTTTACTTATTCAGTATAAAATTTGGGTATATTTTGTCGACTGTATTTATATAATTACTTTCTGCAGAATAAATGTGTCACTTTGCTGCTGTATTAGTACTAAGTCTATATAATTGCTAAAGTAAATTACTTTACTGCAATTGCTGCATATTTTGTCGACTGTATTTATATAATTTTTAAAGTAAATTACTTTACTGCAATTGCTGCCGTACTAAGTTTTCAATTTTATAAGTAAAGTAATTTTGTAAGTAAATTATTTTACACTTTACTGCAATTTGCTGCTGCAGTACTACTTAGTTTACAATTTTATAAGTAAAGTTATTTTATAAGTAAAGTAATTTTATAAGTAAATTATTTTATTACAATTTAGTACCTTACACTTTACTGCAATTTGTTGCCGTACTAACTTAGTACTGCAACTTTATAAGTAAATTACTTTACTACAATTTGCTGCAGTACTAATTTAGTACTGTTATTTTTAATATTGCAGTATTAGTACTTATAAAATATAGTACTAATACTGCAGTAAACTATAAATTATTAATCATTTTTAGTACTTGTATTGTTTTACACTGCTGAATTTTATTCTATTTTTAATTTTTGCAGATGGATTCTTCCGCGTATCCTACATGTGATAATATTGAACCGGTTAATGAAGATGTTAATTTTGAACATGAAGCTGATACTAATAACCAATATAAAAGGAAAATATATCCTGAAGAAAATGAAGGAGGATCTAAATCGAAGAAACAAGTCCAAGAAAGATCATGGGTTTGGAAGCATTTTAAGAAGAAGAAAGATAACATAAACAAATGAAAGTGTAACTATTGTGGGAGATAAATGACGTGTCCTTCAAGTTCAGGTACCTCTAACCTAGTGAAACATTTGAAATCATGCAAGAAGTATCAGGCATTCGAACAATCTCAAAATTAGACTACGTTAATTACAGAAGGCAATGGTTCTGTTAAGTATGGAAATATATCTGAAGCTTTATTCAAGGATGCATGTAATGAGTTACTTGTCTTAGGTGAGCTTCCACTGTGTTTTATTGAGAGTTTAGCGTGGAGAAATATTTTCAATAGAATGAAGTTTCACAAGCCACATTCTCGAAGAACTGCAACTAGAGATATTGTACAGATATATGTGCAGAAGAAACAAGAGATAAAAAAACTGATTGGTAATAAAAGGATTTCACTAACAACAGATATATGGGTCGCTCCAACAACTGGTGCAAGTTACATGGTTATCACAACACATTAGATTGATGATAGTTGGAGTCTTAGGAAGCTCATCATTGGGTTCAAAAATGTCATAGATGCTGGAAAGTATCCAATCATGTCTAAAATTGCTAAAGATGTATTTGATATGCAAGTATCTTCTGTTGCTTCGGAATCAGCCTTCAGCACAAGTGGTCGTGTGCTTGACCCTTACAAAAGTCGTCTTATTATATGATAGAAGTTCTCATGTGCACTGAACAATGGCTTAAAATTTCATTAAGTTTAAGAGACAAAGATGGAGATACAACTAGTGAAGATATTCTTTCGGAAATTGCATTACAAGATCAACTTGAAAAAGGTAATTTAGTTTCCAATTTCTAATTATATCTTACATTTATCGATTAAATATATTAAATTTAATTGTGAAGTCTTTAATTTTATATGTTTTTACTTTTTAGAGTTTAGCCATGATTTTCACAATAGTTAAGCAAATTTTCGGTAATTGCTGGCTTCGTGCATCAGGTCAGGTATCTCTTTAAACATTTTTTTAATTTACATCATTCTAATTTATTGTTTGTAATGAAAGGAACATCAGCCCTAAACCCACTCATGCCAAGTTGCTGTTTGTTTGTATAACTAGTTTCCATAATGCCAAGTTGTTGTTTTTTGTATAACTTGTTTGGATACCCACTCATGCCAAGTTGTTGTTTGATTGTATAACTTGTTTCCATAATGCCAAGTTGTTGTTTGTTTGTATAACTTGTTTCCATAATGCCAAGTTGTTGTTTGTTTGTATAACTTGTTTGGATACCCACTCATGCCAAGTTGTTGTCATAACTTGTTTCCATAATGCCAAGTTGTTGTTTGTTTGTATAACTTATTTACATACCCACTTTTTTGTGTTTTCTCTTTTGGAATATATCTAAAAGGGTTATAAAACTATTGATAAACCAACTAGATTCATTATTTTATACAATGATGATCCATAAAGGCAGTTAATATCTTTCAGCTAGAATTTTTGCCTTTATTAATGAAGTCTTATTGAATTTGTTACAGGCTTGGAGCTTACAAAGTTTGGTACGTTGGATGCTATAGAAGTTACGGAGTTAAATTTTGTAACTTATATACAATATTATTAATGTTTTTATGTTGATGGATTTGTGTAATTTATATTATTTTATCAATACTATTTGTAATTTCAAATTTGGATAAATTTCTGGATCAGTTATAGTAATTTAGAAGTTGTAATGTGTAACTTGTTATGGGTTATTTTTTTGTTCATTTTTTGGTTCCATTCAGATCTAGTTCATTTTAAAATTTTGGTTCCTTTCGGATTAAGTTCCAAACGGCTCCTTTGGTTACAAAATAACCATTTGGTTCCTTTGGGATTCGGTTCCAAACAGTTCTTTTGGTTACAAAGTAACCATTTTGTTAAGTACCCATACCGAACCGACCAAAGAGAGACCAAACCGAACCGAACCGAAATTTAATCGGTTCCTAAATGGGTACCAGTTATACAGAACTAAAAAAACTGAACCGGACCGAACCGAAAAAACCGAACCGAAGAACCGAATGCCCATGCCTAGTCAAAATCTTGAAAGATGAAAATCATTTGGCTGATTTGGAAGAAACTTTTTCCAATTTGATAAAGATAAACCTGAAATTGAATCCGGAAAAATGTACGTTTGGGGTAAGATCCATGAAATTTTAAAGGTACATAGTCAGTGAGCATGGTATTGAAGCTGATCCGGTATTGTTAAAGGCTCTGAGTACTATGGCACCACCAAGAACAATCAAAGAGGTACAAATCTTGACAGGAAGATTGGCAGCGTTGAACAAGTTTATATCGTGATCATCGAATAAGTGTGCTCTTTTCTTCCAAGTGCTAAGAAAAGAAAATTGTTTTGACTGGACTCAAGAATGTTCTGATGTTTTTCATCATATCAAAGAATACCTTTCTTCACCTGAAATACTGACAAATCGAAATTGGGGGAAAATTATAGGTCATGCTAGAGATATGACACATTTTGATAGATCTTACACAGCTGGATCTTACACCCGATTTATATATATTTCACCATTTTTTTGACAAATTTACCCATGCTAGAAAACCTAGGTATAACACCAATTTATAAATCTCTCACCATTTTTTCTCTTCTTTTTCTCTCAATCTCTTACAAAACCTCTTAAGCACAAAGATTTGATCGGAAATCAAAAAGTAGTTTTTGAAAAATCTAAAGCCACAACAACATTAAAGTAAGCCATACAAGCCTCCCACTATTTTTTCAAGATTTCGTTATGTTTAAATGGTACAAATTTATGTTTTTCAAATCTGTTTTTAAAAACATGATTTTTGCATGATTTCGGGTTTTGTTTTCATAGATTAGTGTTGTAGAGTTGTTAGTTACATGCGGATCTGTCAATTTGGCATCGATTTTGTTAAAATGGTGTTGTTTAGATAGATCTAAGATTGATGGTGTTGCAGGTGGCCATCGCACGTCGTGTGCTACCAAATTTGTGCTCATCGCATGCGACGTGCGACCAGGAAGGGTTATTGTCGCATGCAACGCTAGTACCTAACTAGTCGCATGCAACGTAGTTAATATAAGGTCACATGCGACTCTGTAATATAAGGTCACATGCGACTACACTGTTAACCTCATTTAATGATTTGATACGAATAGTATGTACTTGTACAATCAAATATAGTAAAATTTTGATAGAAGAGAAATGATATTTAAATTTTAACATTATTGATATATTTATATTTATTAGTAGTAATGATATTGAAAATATATTGTTTGAATATTTTTTTTCTTCAAAGTTTATGATTGTTTTCTTCCTTCTCCGGTGTTGTAAATGGAGTCTCTTAATTGTACACTAATTTCATTTGAGTATTCATCCTTTTACAGCAAGGGTGATCATTAATAGAGACACAGGATTATCAAGAGGTTTTGGGTTTTTGAATTTTGACGAGGAGGATTCTGCTAACTCAGCCATTGATGGCAAGGTTAGAAACAACAAATAAATTTGAATTATATAATGGAGCTCCATATGTTAATTTTTACTAATATTTTGTATTAAAATGTCAGGAACTGAATGGACGTAACATTCGTTTGAGCTTGGAAAATGAGAGATCAATGCGCCACGATCTTCTTACGTGGTGGTGGTGGTTACTGTTGGATAAACATTGAACAAACACGTGTTATTATGTCAGTTAGTAAGATAAGATCAAACCGTTAGTAATTTGTCTATATAAGAGACAAACCGTGTACATTTGATCTTTGAAATGACCGTTATCATTTCCACACGTTGATCATGAAATAACCGTTATCATTTCCATATTATTTCCATATTGATCTTAGAAATGACAGTTATCATTTCCAGAAAGATTTATAAAAATGTCAGTTATCATTTTCATACTTGCTGTCTGTTTTGTTTGTTTAATAAGAGGGACCTATTCCCTTCCGTTACCGCAACGACGAAGTCTATGGTGGTGGAGGTGATAGCTGATAAAGGGATTTATTATGGTGGATGCTTAATGTTGTTACTGTAACCCGTAGTTGTTTTATTTTGTGTATGGAATTTAATTTGTCTTTTATGTAATCTCCATCTTGGAGAATAATTTGTAATAGAGTATAGATCTACGTGTGTTTGTTATCTTAAAGTAAAGTTTCATCTTCATTCAATTTTCTGGATATTAATTCTTAATGCAATATGTTGTTGTTTTGTTATGTTCTCCTCTTTTTATTTCTAAATGAAAGTTTTTATAGTATACTTCTAAGATCACTTGAGATCAAGCAATATAATGAAGGGTAAACTATTTTCATCCAATATCAATATTTTTTCCACCCAAAATTCATGTTTTACTAAGGGTGTTTTTTACTATCCAAAATATCTCTATTTATCGATATACTTGCAATATAAATACTACTAATAAAATAAATATATCAATAATATTTAAATTTAAATATCATTTCTTTTCTATCAAAACTTCATTATATTTGATTGTGCAAATACATGCTCTCAGTACCAAATCACTAAATGAGGTTAATAGTGTAGTCGCATGCGACCTTATATTACACAGTGGCATGCGGCGTTTATTTTAACTCTCTCGCATGCGACCAGTTAGGTGTCAGGGTCGCATGCGACAATAATCCTTCATGGTAGCACGTCGCATGCGACGAGCACAAATCTGGTAGCACGCGACGTGCGCGAAGCACCCATAAAACCAGCCATCTTAAATTTATACAAACAACATTATTTCCAACAAAATCGAAGCCAAATTGACGAATATGCGTGTAACAAACAACTCTACAATACTAATCTATAAAAACAAAGCCTAAAATCATGCCGAACTCGTGCTTTTAAAAACATAATCGATTGTGTGGATTTGGGTTGTGGGATGTTAGTTTTATGGTTTTAGGGTAGTAAATAGTTTGGTTTATGGTAATTTTGGTGTGGGGGGGGGGGGGAGGGTTTAGATTCTACAAAATTTTAGAGGATAAATAGCATGGTTGTAATTAATTATGGTGAAAATGATAAATTGGAAAATTCAAGTTTGAGTTTCAAAAAAAGAGGGGTATGGTGAGAGATCTATCAAAATATAGGTTTATTCTAGCATGGCCTAAAAATTATATGTTTATTTGGCAGTGTCAGATTTCACGGTAAGTGCGGTTTTAATCCGAGAAAAGATTAATGTTCTGAGGCCAGTATATTATGTGATTAAAATTCTTCTGGATGCCGAGAAGCGACACCTCATGTTAGAAAAATTAGCCCTTGCATTAGTCACATCCGCGCGAATAATGAGACCTTACTTTCAGGTTCATTTAATTGTTGTACGAATATCTTTTCCATTAAAGAATATGTTACAAAGGCTTGATGTGTCGGGGAGAATAACCAAGTGCTCAGTTGAGCTTGTGGATTGTGATATTGAATTCGAACCAAGAACAACTATTAAAGCACAAGTATTAGCTGATTTCTCAGTCGAAATTCACTCTAACCGGAATGATATGGAAGTTAATGAAGAAGAACTTGGAGCAGAGAGGACAATCCAAACTGATGGGGGTTCAAGCTCGTCTGATTGTAGAGCAGGTGTGTAATTGGTGTCTCGTGAGGGAATCGTAATGTATCAAGCCATCCGATTTGGGTTTAAATCATCGAATAAGGAAGCCGAGTACGAAGCTGCTTTGGCGGGCTTAAGACTTGCTAAAATTTGTGAAGCTAAAAGGGTGAGGATGATAAGTGATTCACAATTTCTCATAAACCATGCATCTAGCCTATCGGAGGCAAGAAAATATCACTTAGTGAAATATCTTGGGGCTTTGAAGGTTTTATAACTTTGACTTTTGAAGGCGTCAACTACGAACATGTTCACAGGACTGGAAATTCAGTGGCTGATTCTTTGGCTAAATCATCTTACTTAGAAGAGTACCCTTAGATAATCATACAAGAAAATCCTCATTTTGTCAAGCGGTCTGAATCAGTTGAAGGATGTGTTGAAGCTTTCCAAATTTCTACATGTATAGCAAAGGACTGGAGGAGCGAGATACAAGATTTTTTGGTGAACGACATATTTCCACTTGAAAAGGTGATGGCTAAAGAATATGATTCAAGGCATACGGTTATGTTGTACTCAGACATATACTATATAAGAAATCTTTTAACCGGCCTTTACTCCGATGTTTAAGAAGGGATGAGTTGCAGATGATACTTCCAGAGTTGCATGACGGGGAAGGATCAACGCATTATGGCTACAAAACATTGATACAAAGAGTCCTTCTTGTTGGGTATTATTGGCCGACCCTCTCTTCGGATGTTAAGGAATTAGTGTAGAAATGTGATACTTGCCAAAGATTTTCTAATGCAATCCATGCGCCGGGTGTACCCCTCGAAATGATACATGAGTCTTTACTATTTGATCGATGGGGCATTGATCTGGTCGGACCTTTACCGATGGCATCTAGAGTTTGACAGACAATCATTGTTGCAGTTGATTATTTTTCTAAGCAGGTGGAAGTTGAGCTTTTGGCAGGGACAAGAGCTAAAGATGTGATCAAATTTATTGTCTCTAACATCTGTTGTCGCTTTAGGGTTCCGAGGAAAATTACAATAGATAACGGACCACAATTCAATAACAAAGAGGTGAAAGCCTTATGTGCATCTAAGGGGATATAACAATGTTTCTCAACAGCTTTTCACCCATAAAAAATGGCCAAGTTGAGGTAACTAATTGGACAATTCTAGATAAGCTAAAGAAGAATTTGGAGGGTGAGGCTGGAAAATGGCCAGATTATCTACAAAAAGTTATGTGGTCTTATAGAACAACTCCTCGGGCTGCGACGCAAGAGTCACCATTCGTGCTCGTTTATGGGATGCATGATGTAGTGCCACCGGAAACAATTTTCCCTTCATTCAGGCTCAGTGAATATTCTGAGGAAACAATGACAAGGGAAAGCGCACAGAGTCGAATCCGGGGACAAAGTTTTGAGGAAAGTTTTCCTCTATACAAAAGAAAAAAGGCTAGAAAAATTGGCTCATAGTTGGGAGGGTCTGTACATGGTAACAAAGAAGTTCAAGCCGAGGAGGTACAAATTCAAAGATAAAGAAAGAAGAGATCTTCCCCACCCCTGGAACATTGAGCACCTCAAAGTTTATTTAGAGTGAATGTGTTAACATGTAAATATTTTCTTTATCAATTTATGTAAGTATTTGTGGCATACTATTTCCTACCCTGGTGGCGCAGGAAGGTTTTAATGAGGTGCCATAATAGTCGACTTATATATAAAATTCCTTTTCCATCTTAAAATGACTCTCATAGATGTCCTTTTTTTTACTCAAAAAGTATTCCAAAAACATTTAGACGATAACGTTCACCTTTTTGTACTCAAAAGGTACTCAAAATTTTTTTGGACAATAACGTTCATCTTTTTTAATTCAAAAGACATTCCAAAAATATTTGGATGGTAATGTTCATCTTTTTGGACTCAAAAGACACTCCCATGAAAGTATTCATTATTTTGAACAAAGAAAAGTTTTCCAACGAATATGGATGACGATATTCATTATTTTGAACTAAGGTAACCCAATAAGTATTAAGCTATAGTTTTCATCACTTTGAACTTGGGTAAAACATTTTCACATAAAATATTTTTTACCTAAGAAACAAGTTGAAATAAAACTTTTTAACATAAAAGATTGTTTACTGAATCTGAATTAGAGAAAAAATCATATAGAGAAACTATTTATTCGGGGGAAGTATGGGTAAAAGATTTTCAAGTAAGAATATTTTCATATGGAAAACTTTGTATTAGGAATATAAGTATGGGAAAAGATTTGAAAGCAAAGATATGTCATTAAAATCCTTACAATATGAGGATCATCATACAAAACAAAGTCACATGTTTATACTCACAGGTGATTAACAACAAAAGGATTAGCACGGTTAACAACACTATTCGGATGCGGTATTTTTTATATTGTCTTCTGAAGAGCCAGATGCAGAGGAAGAACTTTCTGAGTCAATGTTAATTGCTAAATCTTCCATAGAAATACCTATCGGAATGTATCTCTCAATAACACGTTGCCAAAGACAACCTAACTTAAAGTCATGAAACTTTTTCATGCATCTCTAACACCATGGCGGATTTCATGTTAGCATCTCTTTCTTCAAGACGAGACGTGATATTGGAAGCATACGTATCCAAATATTTATTCTTTTCAGTTTCAAAGTTCTTCTTCAAAGATTTGTGGGCTTTAGAAAGTTTTTCAATGTCTGTGACATCCATTTCAAAATATGAAAGACCATAAAAAATAGTGTTCCTTTTGATGTCTTTAGTAATAAAGTGCTCCCTCTCATCATCGAACTTTTATTTTTTCTCAGAGAGTTTAGCCTCTAAGGAAGTGATTCTAGATAAGCAATCAGCGGGCATCTTTTTCTCTTGTGTAAGCTCGTCATCAACCTTCTTCAAATTGGAAGATGTATTTTTCTCCTTAGTAAGCTCATCTTGCAAGCTTTTCACTTCACTTTTTAAGTTGGTTACCTCAGTTTTCAATTTCTTTACTTCACCTCTTCTCCGGAAGACTTCATTCTTATTACGATCTTTGCGATTAGCTTTCCTTTCGAAGAGAGCAGCATCACGGAGCAACTTATTCAACTCGTTGGCAACAAATTCGTTTTCATAAACATCAAAGTAAGCTGAGGCAGGGAAGAGACGTTCACCTTTCTCAAGAATTTCTTCTTGAACAACTGTTTTTTTTTCTGTAGGACAAATTCTCCTCCAGAATCTGAATCTACTATAACAAATTTCTTTATGGGGGGTAAGCTCGTACAAGTTGTATTATCACTCTCCTTTTCGTTATCAACTATCTTCTTTTGTTTCTCTTCAGCAGTGAGCCTCTTCGGCCTCACAACCCCTGCTCTCATATCCAGTCTTACTTCAACCGAATTTTTGTTGTCAGCATTCATATGGTTTTCTTCCCGGACACTAGCCTGAGGGTCTCCCGGGATATCAACTTGTTGCTCTTGTTGGACTTTTGTTAGTCGTTCCTTTTGGATTTTGTTTTGTTGTTCTCATTGGACTTCAGTTCTGTACTCTTCTTGGACATCATTCTCCGAGCCAATGTCCTCCTCGGTCTGTCCATCGTCCCTTTTGGATTTCTCACTATCTTGATGACTGGGAGCTAAGCTCGAGTAGGAAGAAAAACCATATTGTACAAGTCTTCCAATCGCTTGAGAATAGCATCCTTCGGGGGGGGGGGGTATCATGAGCACTGATAAGGATTTTTTCTGACCTGGATCGTATCTCCAAATATGGATTCTAGCTAAATTCATTAGTGTGAAGCTCCGGTAAAATTTGTAGCTCTAGTTAGCACCTGCCCAAATACTTAGATTCTCGAAGATTTTCTTCGCGGATGCAACGTAATCTTTAAAAGGTCTGGCAATTCCCATCGTGGCTATTCAAAATATTTTAAGCTAACTAGTTTTGATAAGTAAAATAGAATAAAATATATAAATACATACCTCACCCAGACCATTTCAAAGTCAACCGGCGGGGAAGATCCTGAGAGTCCTCAAAGCTAGTCTCCCACAGCCCGGAGATAAAAACAAATTGTTGCTTCCATTTTTTGTCGACTTCTAAGAAATCCTTGATCATATTATATTATCTTGCAAGAACAAGAGAATAAAACGGGTAATGAGAGTTCTTAGCTACACTTGAGATTGAGACGAGTTGCTCCATGGAAAATGATATCTCATAAATCCTAAAGGCCATGCTGCAGGCCATAAGTGTATACCACATGTTAGGACCAGCTTGAGATCGGCAAAGTTCAATGATATTGAAGTATTCCATTAAATCATGATAAGTGGCAAGTAGAAGACTTAACTCGGTTAGACTTCGTAGGTGATTCTGGAGATCTTTTCCTCTTAGCATGATCTTTTTTATTTACTTCAGAAGACTTTTCTTTTTCAATGTCCATCGTTAGGAAATGAGAAGATTTGTAAGTAGTTTCAGACGAAGAAGGTTCACCCTTGTTATTTCTTGAACAAGCTTGACCAGGGGGATGAGTAGCAAGAGAAATGCGCTCCCTGAGAGGGGACCATTTATCGCGAAAGTTTGCCTAATTTTTTTTACAGGCGTCGGATACCCTCTGTCACCGCAAGATTTACGTTCAGTAGCTTTATTTGAGATATTGAGCCACCTTCAAAGTTTATATCTTTTGAGATTGATAAACTCTTCAGGCATAAAAGACTGAGAAATAATTCATTTTGAAAGTTTTTTCTCTCTCTCTCTAGAACAGGCTCTCTTTATACTAGGGTGAGCATAGATAAAATATATAAACTTAAAACTAGAGAAAGAGATGAGTATTTAAAGTGGAGAAACATGTGTAAATGGGCAGAAGGTGAAAAAGTCAGTTTCAAAAATCTCTTACCACGTTAGCGTTTTTATAAACTGTTTCAAAAAACGCGCCGGCATGCATTGGTAGGTACTCGATACGTGGCCAGAAGTGACACCATTAGTTAAGCTATCTCTAAAATTATAAAGTCTAGGCAAAGGCACGCAAGATTAAAAGGAATGATGGTTTAGGTGAGGTCACTATGACCAAATGTGAGGTTATAAATTCTAACGAGTCCAATACCACGTAATCTGAGGAGTTTTTCATAAATATATTTATTTATAGAACATAAGTAACGAATTCGTCCGATCAAAGTATGAGACAAGAGCGATTCAGAGAGAATTACAAGAGGTCAAACATAGAAGCTTAGAAATCATAAAGTCTGAGGAGGCTCGAAAGAAATGATAGTCGTTTTCATCAGTCAGTCCTCATTCAGATATCTTCATAAAGACTGGGGGCTACTGATAAAGGAAGGAAAATATAAATAATAACAAGGTTTATTATATTAAATATAAAATCTAAATTCATGTATTTAGTGATTAAGGACTAAACTAAAGCAAACATAAGGGATAAGGGGGCTAAATGATATACACTTGGAACTAGTTTGTAAAAAGTAAAGGAGTAAGGTGAGAAATCCATTTTAATAGTGGTAATTATGTAATTTCATTATTCACCTTATGTACTATATAAAGGACATTCCCTTTTGGGAAAAAGGTCAATGATTAGTCAATTATTGATACATTTATTCCTTTTGTCTTTTTCTCTCTACTAAATACTGATTCTCTAACTAAAAGTATCTGATACGAACAATTCTTAGACAGATGCTCTCTTACGAACATTTCTGCATCTGAACTTATCTAAGAATTATCTGAACTTATCAAAACCAAGCTTGTTATAAGTTGGCTTTCGCATGTGCTCTGTATTTTGTGTAAGCTTGTCCTGCTTTATCAATTTGTTGATTTATGAAATGAGCAAGTTATTGATCTAGTGTATACCCCGATGTTGGCCAGACAAAGGGTTGGGGCGTAAGCTTGCATAAAAAATGTTATATTTAACAATTATGATAACAATAAAATCAATCGATTTTGATTTCTGCATTAAAAACAAATGAGTTATAAAGAAATTTGAAATTTAAAAAAATACAGTTAAAGGACCTAATTGGTGAACGACAAACACATCCCTTCATGGATCAAATCTTTAGGCTCCCGCCAAACTCTCGTGTGATGCTTTTTGGCTTTCTCTTACTATCCTCGCTCCATATCCAATTATGTACTGCAAGCATCAGTGATAGGTAGATGACATCACTTTGAAGTCGTGTAGTCACGCTTGCAAGATGAGATTATATGGTGTGGGTGTGTCTAGTACAATAAGTTTTGTTACCTTGATTTTGGCATGTCAAGTTAGGGCGCAAAAGGCGGGAAGTAGCCCCTTGAACAACATCGATTATCTTCAAAAATTGGACCAAATCGCTCATCTGATGGGCTAAATGATCAACTTTTTCATTTGTCAAAATGATCGGGTCATCGTCCTCCTATTCGCCATCGGAAGGTATGAACGTTACATCCTTAGAAACATTAGCACATAATGTGGCCATCATTCCAAAGTGTGTTATTTCACGTTGAAGTTTATCAACCAAGGATGGAAGAGTATTGTCGTCACCTAGAGTTATCTCTTTTGGTGACGTTAGCTTGAATTTTGGTACTCTTGAATGAGTTACTGAGGTCCTTTCTAATGTATTCATTCGGTACTCTTGAATCAGTGACTGGCATCTTTCTTGATCTTATATTCAGTCATTTAGCATTGGGATGATGGGCTATGATACAAGGCTGAACTTTTTTTTACAACGAAACCAACATGGTGAGGTAAAAAATCACCTAACATATTTAACATGATAATAAAATGAGAACAAGATCGAAACGACAAAAATATAATAAGAAGGCACCCTGTGAATAAGAAGATTCAATTTTATTTGATAATTTGGATTACAATAACTTTGATTTTTATTTACATTTTTGTGCTAACTTTTCACCCAAATTAAAAAATCAATTTTGCTGTTATTTATTTATTTATTTTGATTTGAGGGGGTTATAGGTGGGTGCTTTCTTATTAGTTCAGCATTTTTTTATCAAACTTGTTACTTTAGTCGGATCTAATACTTTTTTTTACATCGCCTTACGACGTCGAATGCTTTATATGTACGACGCCAAATACTTCATTTGTACGGTATTAGGTAATATATATATATATATCCAAAAAAACTAGTATTGAAGAGTCAAACCAACCGAGCGAACAACCAGGACATAGATTTATCAATGCGTTGCCGATGATTGAAAATGCTTCCAAACTTCGCGATGTGGCAATAACATATTGACCAATTAAAAATGATCGTGCATGTGTGCGATCATCTTGACATAGATATTTAACCATATCGTAGATGATAAAGTAGCGCATAGAAAGATATTTGGCCTCAACATAAAGTTAGGTTCCAATATGAAACTTCGAAAATTCAGACTCTAATCTTTCATAATCTAATTTTGTTAGTAGCTTTTTAAGTCGTTTAAAATATATAACAGGTTTATTTTATTGAAAGATAAAATTTGAGATTTAAAGAATATGTTTATCAGATAAAAAAATTTAAGAAAAACAACTCATAAAATATAAAATATGCTAGCGATAAGATTGGTCGGTTTATAAATTATTAAACCGAATTATTAAAAACAATTTTTTTTAAATTTTTTCAGTTTGAGTTTGTTCTTTTTATAGAATACAAAATATTTATATATATTTAGTATATCTTATTGGCTAATTAGTAGTTGCCTAAATTATAGAATGAGGTGATGATAAAGATGGTGAGGAAACTCTGATGTGATGTGCTATAAGATAATCAGGCACATGAGATGTTAGAATCGACTCGACCGCAGGAGAATGAATAATAGGTTGTGGTTTTTGGTATTGATGGATAAAATAAGGAGACACGTCATTACCCAAAAAATTATAATCGATGATATGATACAGACGAATTTTTACAAAAGAAAAAAATGATTTTATCAAATTAAACATGACGACAAAGAATGTTTTTATTAGTGGATAAATCAAAACACTTATAAGCTTTATGATTCTCGGGATAACCCAAGAAAACGCAATGAGTAATTCAAGTTTACAATTTTCGAATGATAGTTGACGGAAACAGAGGAAAACACAAGCACCTAAAATCCTGAATGTGAGAGTAAGATGGAACACCCACCATGTGAAGAACCAGAAGATTGTTCAATAGCGATGCCCCCATATTTTTTATTTGGTCGGAGAGTGTCTTTGTTTATTGCCAATACCTCAAAATTCTCTCCAACCAACTCAAGAATGTGGGGGCTCTAGTATCAAACAATCGTCTGGTTCTTTGTATGGTGGGTGGTCTTACCCCCGCTTACAAAAATGTAGCTTCTGTAATTCAACACGAGAAGATCATATCACTGTTTTATGAATTTCGATCCATATTAGCTTTGGAAGAAACTAGCATGAATGAGGCATCAGTTGGGATGTGATGATGTTGGTTACTTGTGAATGAGATGATATGCCTAATCATCGCCCTCCAAGTCAGGGTCAATGACATGGCTAACGGTTCAAGAACTGCATCAATAACAAACATCAGAATCACAAGCAATATGGTGGTGGTTCAGAACAGACTCCGGCTGGGGGTCATAGAAGTACTAGACGTGGAGGCTACCGTAGAGGTTGTCTAAATTCAGCAGTTGATCCGTCTTGGGAGATGCCTCTTTGGTGGGCTTGGATACAGCCACCCTAGACCATACCCCCTGCCCATACCCGATGCAATCTTAGTGCATACCCCAGCAACAACAACAACAACAGGCATGTGCAGCTTATTAGTGAACTCCGACGGATATAAAATTGTTTATGCATACTATGTATGTGTCACAATAGGATCTTAACTGGTATATGAACACTAGGGTAACTTCTCATAAGACGTCCTCACAAGATAATCTCACGTCTTATATTAATATGAGCAATTATAATGGTGCTACTGTTGGTAGTGGTTAGTCAATTCCGATTCGTGGTTATGGTCATACTTCATTACCTTCTCTGAACCCACATTTCTCACTCAATCATGTTTTGGACACACCTAAACTTATTAAAAATTTGGTGTCAGTTAGAAAGTTCACAACTGATAATCATGTGCCAGTGATGTTTGATCATTTTATTTTATATGCATGATTTAAAAACATGGACACGTCTAATGAGATGTGATAGTACAAGCCCCCTATACCTTATCACTCCTTCTAGTCCAACTCTTACCTCTTCATCCATTCCATGTGTTGCATCCACTCTTTGGCATAACCGTATGGGTCACCCGGGAGACTCAAATATTATTTGGAAAAATAAATTGATTGATTGTAATAGTCCATCTAAATCTACTACTTGTCAATTGTATGTTCTTGGAAAACATATAAAGTTGTATTTTGTTCCCTCGACTTCTACTACTTGTGTGCCTTTTGATATTCTTTATATTGATATTTGGACTTCTCCACATTTGAGTTTTTCGAGACATCGGTATTATGTGCTTTTCTTGGATGATTATTTGAATCTCCTATTGCTAACAAATCACAAGATTTCTCAATTTTTACGAAATTCCAAGCTCCTATTTGTTCCCAGTTTGAACGAGATATCAAAACCATACATTACGACAATAGGAGAGAGTTTGTTTATCATTCTTTTCGAAAAAATTGTGAGTCTCATGAAAAAAAACCGATTTCCATGTCCGCGTACCTCCTCACAAAACAAGAAGACCGAAAGAAAAGTAAGATCCATTAATAATATTATTCGCACACTTCTCATTCATGAATCTTGCTACTTCATTTATGGCATATTTGTTACTTTCTTTGCAACACCTATTTAATATTATTCCCAATAAATTGTTTGCCGATGAGGTCCCTTTCCAAATTCTCTACAATCGTATTCTATCATTTTTCTGGGATTAAAAATACAGTAGAATTGAGTGTTGTTCGGAAAAAAAATTATAAATTCGACAAAAACTAAAAAATCAATGTATATATATATATATAATAAATTTATTACAATAATTTTTTACTATAGATTATAAAAATAAAAATAATATATATATATATATATATAATCTGTTATTATATTTTCATAAAAAAAATATACATAATTTAAAATATGTTGATATAGAAAAGTAAAATCCGTGAAAATTTCAAACAAATATGAATAGTCATTAGTTTTAATTTAATATATAATATCGAATATAAATAAAATAAAGTATCAAAAATAAAAAATAAAATATTAAAACTACGTTGTCTATTCATAATTGTAGAAATTGTTTTGCACACTGGGGTTCGAACCCACGCTATAAGTTATCTATTTGTAGTGGCAAAAATTAGCTTGCACACGGGGTCCCAACTCACACGTATGAAATATCTTGAGTAAGCCCATTGGGCAACAGGTACCGCCTGTTTTAGATGTGGTAACAATCTATATAATTCTAATGGTTTCGAAACGGAATCTTGTTTTTAAAAACCGACCGAAATTACCCATTTGGGAGGTTCGGTTTTTGGTCAACGCTAATTAGAACAACCTGCAAATGATGTTTGCAATAGCCGAATCTGCAACCTTAGTTACTAGAAAAACAACAGTTTTAAAAGGTAGAGGGATATATCATAAGGACCTTCAGAAGTAAAGAAAGAGAATGGGAATTTGAATTTGAATTTTGGATACAAGGAAAAACTCTTGATACCGCTTATAAGATTGTCAGATTTGTTACAATGTAGCCAAAATCCATCCGTGGACATAAGATACAGAGGTACAAATGGAAACAGATATCTGGTTGGCCATAAATACATATTGTTCAATTTCCTCGACTCTGGAGTATCCGACTGCCGAAGGAATTAGGGATTATCACTTGAATCTATAACTATTAAGGAAATATCAAATATACCTGCATTAACGAATTGCGCTTTCCAAAAGTGTAAAAACATGACATGCTTCCCTGATCTCCTTGTCAAATGGTATCCTGGATGTTCCGTTTTACTTTCAGCTTCAGCTATATTTTGATGCAAGGTCCAACGCAAATACTGCAATACTTTGAACTGCCAAGGACATATATTAATATATATATATATATATATATCGACAATCAAAGTTAGATTATTAAAGGTTTCGATAAAGATTGTCATCGTCTGGATCTTTTAGAGTCTTAGCAATCTCTTTACCAACAGAAAGGTATATGCCTAGCAATATGAGGCTTAGATGATTCACGTTAAGGGTGGTATGGTGGTATGGCAAAATTGAAGGGTGTTATCTTTGCATTGAGAAACAAACCAAAAATCCACGTCTAAACTTTGAAGAAGCCTCAGACGCAGATCAAACTTTCAAGAAGCCTCAAACGAAGATATATCAGCTTCAGTAAATGAGACTTAAACTAACATTTTCAGTATCACTCAAAATGGTGAAGTCTGAAAGAATTCAGTATGTGAATTTTGAGAACATGAATAAGTTTTTATCTGCCTGTTTCTCTAATATAGTGGACACCTATAAAATATAACCCAACCTTTCACCATACAAATAAGCTCCAGATGCCGCATTGTAAATCAGGAGCAGGCATGTCACTTGTAGGGAAAAAAATTATCCCATCCGTCAAACAACTGCCCTAGTACAACAAGCCAAGTGACAATCTTGGGTTTAAGATGAGGTTCTATATTTGCTAGCCGAGGTACTTTCATAAATATCTGCTGCCAGCATGTCTAACACAGATGGCCACCCAGAACTACTTGTTATGGAGCATTATAACCCCTGGTAGCAGAAAAAACTTGATTATCAAGGCGGATATAAACAGATGGCCACTAAGACCTGCATCTCCCTTTCTCACAAACTGAATCAAACACAGGATTTGAATACAAGCGGAAATAAGAGGCACTCCAACCGACTAGAAACCCTGATCTTGATGCACGAATCAAGCAGGTATTCATAGCCTCGATTCCCTATATATAGATCAAAACCCCAAACTATCAATCATAGCCAGAAACTGACTTATCGAATGGTTGTGCTATTGCAAGCCACAAACAATATTTTATAGAAAAGGAACTTTAAACTCAAATAACATCACTACGAACTACGTTATCAATCAATAGAGCAAAAATTTCGAAAACTGAATCAACACTCACAACCAAAACCAACATAGCAAACATTCTAAACACTAGAGCTTTAGAGCTTAGCAACGTTTAACGACTTTTGATTCAGACGAACTACCACCTTTGAGAGAGACAATAGCACTAGCTAGTTATCCAAAAAACATAATTGAAAAATTTAAAACAACATAATTATCAGAGCCAGGTTTCGATCCTGGGACCTGTGGGTTATGGGCCCACCACGCTTCCGCTGCGCCACTCTGATTTCTTGTTTGATTTATACCCAGTTTCAATATAATATTAAATGATACAATTTTAAGTCTCAAAACTTTGATATCACTTCCTATTTCTCCCAGAGCACTTACATACGTACGATAGTTGTGACCATAAACTCAAACAAATATAACGACTAGGATTTTAAACAGGCAGATACCAAGGAAGGAAATCAGATGTTATTCTCTTTTACACTCCACCATAAGAGGAATTTAAAAGAGAGCCAAAGTTGTTATCCTAAAATGTCTATCTAACTAAACTAGCAGTAGCAGTACCTTAGCATAGTTTCGGCTACCTACAGTGGAAGTGTCAATCCCTTAAATGAGTAACAAGAATGAAATTTATTCATGGCAAGTCAGTAGCTTACCTCAGCAACAAAATGAATAAGAAGAATGAAGCCTTTTGATCTTAATAATGCACAACCTTAGATTGTGGATAAAGCGACCTGGCCACCTTGGAGAATCAATTTACATTACAGTGAGCGAGGGGCACTCCGAAAGTAGACTAACCTAAGCAAGAATAATCACCTTTAACTTTTCTCACCCCTTTACTTCTTGTTCTTATACCTTTTTAACTTGCTGATCTTATCTACACAAAAATAAACTATCTTAGGGTTAACACTGATCAATTCCACAATGAATATTAAATTATCCGTATTCATCACGAGATGAATTAGGGTTAATCTAAAAAGCTTAAATTTGTTGACAAAATCAGAAAGTTAAAGAATTAGAAGAATAAGATTCACGCTGTGGGTCTAGGTTTTAGTTCTTTGGCGCCGGTGATCTCGGGTAATAGAAAGGATGGTGGAGGCCGTCAGTTACCTAGACTTTGGTTCTTTGGAGTGCGGTGGGTCTCAGGGTTCTAAAAACGAGAAGACCGGAGGCTCTCATGGTTTTCTCGCCGGTAGTGTTCCAGGTTGAGATCAGTGGACGACAGGGTTGATCGGGATGCTAGTTTGTCGGCGACCGGAAAAAAGATATGTGGCGTATAGACAGGTGAATTTTGGAGATTTACAGAGTGGGTGGGGGCTGGATACCCGGATTAACTCCTCCCTCCATTTCATAATAACTGTCCCTAACTTTTATTCCCTCCTTTCCTAATAACTGCAAGTTATTTTCTCCAATATTAAACAGTGTAATAAGAAAAAGTTTATAAATTTTATTGATCGAAAATTGTAATTAATTAATGGTGTATTGAAGAATGAGAACCATCTTTATGGAAAAAGAATCTAGAAAGACATTCGAGAAAAATGGAAGTATTTAATATCTAACTTTTTATAATGTTTGTTATTGTTGTTAGAAAAAGAACTTTCTCTCGAGGAAAAAATGATTTTTGATCTTCAAGCTTTTTATTGAGCCTTTATATCTTCCGTTCTTTTGAGCTAGGGTATGGCTATATATCCAATTCAGGTTTAAGTATATTCAAAATCAATTTTTGATTTTCGTTTGATTTTTTTTTTACTTTTTTATTCTCAACAAGAAAATTAATATTCAACCTGCCATTAAGTTAAAAAAAACTACTAAGTGTATCCTGAGTATATCCAATTCACCAAATAACTTATTTCGCTATCTATACCCACACAAACATTCTTCTTTACTGAATTTAGTATCCAAATAGTATAGTTTTCTTAAAAAATTTGAAACCAACTTCAAACTTCATAATAAAAGAAAGAACATTCAACCTAAAACACAAAATCGATCATGACTGAAGCAGAGCTAGGGATCAGTGTGGAGGAGTTGATGTCGCCGGAAAAAAAGGATGATGAAATTTTGCCGGAATTGAGTTGGAGTCGCCGGAGAAGCAGCCACCGTCGCCGGAGAAGCACCCATCACCGGAGGAGAAGGTAAAAAAATCGTCGGTGGTGCGTAGGTGACGCACGGCCGGTTCTTGGCCTTTGAACCGGTCGTGCGTCACCTACACACCACCGATTCCATGGCCTGGAACCGATGGTGCAACGGCCATCTGTCGGTCGGTACCGAAGCCTAAGCACCACTGGTGCTAAGGCCATGAACCGATGGTGCAGGGGCCTCAGTCCACTCGGTTCTGAGGCCCCAGCACCACCGGTTCATGGCCTCAGCACCGGTGATGCACCTGGTCGTGTCCGACCGGTTCTGAGGCCTAGAACCACAGGTTTTAGGCCTCTTAACCTTGGGTTTGCGCAGATTTTTCGAAAAAAAATCAAGGTTTTTTTCCGTTTTTTAACTATACCTGAATGCTTATTGTGGTTTGTCATTGTGTAACAGGTGACGGAGGTCGCCAGTGGGACTGAGGCACCTTCCGCTACTGACTACAGTCATTTGTTCTTCACTACCGAGTTATACACTGGCGACGCGTTGGTGAAATGGGTTACGAAGACAGGAAAACTCTATGGTATGGTTATCAACATAAGTCGGCGCGACAAAGTAAACAGTATAAAAAGTCCGCGGATGTATTTCCAGTGTGAGAGGGGGGGGGGAATATACTCCAAGAGTTGCAGTAAAAGACCGTAAACGGAAGTCTACAGGAACGAAAAAGATTGACTGCTCATTTCAGCTTCTCGGGTTAATGGTTGAACCAGATCAATGGAAGTTAGAAGTGAAATGTGGTATTCATAACCATGAGACTTCATTACATCTAGATGGTCATTCGATTGTTGGCCGTTTGAATGATGAAGAAATAGAATATGTTGAACGAGCGACCTACATTGGTACTAACCCCAGAGATATACTGAATGGTGTTAAGAAGTTGAACGAGGATAATGTTTCTACCATGCGGACGATCTACAATGCACGACAGAAAAGTAGGGTTTTAAAAAAGGCGGGTAGGTCACAACTCCAGTTCTTGTTGGGGGAGCTTAAGTCACACAATTATTATGAATGGCATAAATCTAGTGAAGACGATGGACAAATCATTACAGATTTGTTTTTTGCCCATCTAGTCAGTGTTAACCTTTTGCGGATATTTCCAACAGTTTTGATTATGGATAGTACATATAAAGTCATACGATATGGTATGCCATTGTTCGAGATAGTGGGTGTGACGTGTACCGGATTGACTTTTTGTGCGACATTTGCCTTATTGTCCGGTGAGAAGTTAAACAACTTCAAATAGGTGTTAGAGTGTTTGAAGTCGTTGATTTCCGTTCACGGAATTGAAGAACCTCAGGTCATCCTAACCGACAGAGATTTAACGTTGATGAACTCAATAGAAGTTGTATTCCCAGAGACAACGCATATGTTATGTCGATGGTGGTGTGGTTAATTTTCGTCTGAGGGTAAATTTTTAATTTGTTTAAAGTTTGTGGAGGTATGTAGGTGTTTAATGTTTGAGTAGAGAGTAGAGGGAGAATTAAGCAGCCTGGTTGTATTTAATTTTTATTACCCATATTTAATGTGGGTGGTTGGGTATTTATACCCTTGTATTTGGGCTTTATGGGCTTTTGGGTCATGTTTAATGGACCCGGGTTATGTTCAAGGACCCATGAGCTCTTAGTAGGAGAGCAAGCAGCTTAGTCAAGAAGTGTTAAGGTTTTTAAGTACTTTAGTCCTTGTTCGAACACTTCAATGGGTAAGGTGTTCGAATTTCCATGTCCGGTCTAGTGACCTTAGTCCGAACTGTCCCCGTCCGGAGAGGTAGCAACATTCGGACTCATCAGGAGCCCATTTTTTAGGTGTTTGTTCAAATACCTCTGCCAAAAACCTGAAAAACAGTCCGATGTCAGTGGCAGTTTTACCCGGACAGGTCTTTCGAATTGTGCTATGGCTTTATCCGGACTGAAAAAGCTCTGTGAATCCAAACGTTTTTTTTCCAGAGTTCATGGGACACGTGTCACTCTTTGTTTGGTTGCTTCAGCCGTTTTTTCACCTTGAATTTCACACCCACCTTCTCCGAAAAGCAAACTCTTCATTAATGAGGGTGACATCAGCGCCGTATTTTAATCATTACTAATCTTTTCGAATTCTCCTAAGAATCAAGACTCCTTTTTGAGATTTACTATAAATTGAAATACTTTTCTATTGTTTTACTATCACTTTCGTTTTCACTCTGCAAATCTTCAAAGCTTTCTCTCTCAAAAACAAATTTCTACTTAGGTTGTTTATGTTCACGGCTAGGAACGCTCTGATCAAAGGCGGGTGGTTCAACCTATCTGAATTAGAAAAAGCGCAAAAGGTTGAAAGGGAAAGGCGCATTGCAGCAGGCTTACCCACTTCCCCCATCGACAAACCAGCAACCTCACCCACAGAGTGAGACCAGGGTTCTTCCTCCACAAAGGGTGTCAAACCGAAGAGGTTGTTTCAAACCAATCTTTCCCCTATCATCTCAGGTTCTTCGGTTCAAGAGTCGGAACCCGTTGTTGAACCAGGTTTAACCGTTACCAGCTTTAAAAAACCCTCCCCATTCTTAGCCATGGGGTCTGATGCTGAAACCTCTCCTCACAAGCTAGTTGATCGGAGAAAAGGTCGGCTGGTCAAATGGCAAGCTTCTAAGGGCACCCCTTCGAAATTAGGTGCCAAGGACAGTAGTACTGGGTCAGAAGTGCCCATTAGAGCACCCAGGGACAGGCTGTCCGGTCCGGAGGGTACTAGCTCAAGTCCCCGAAGAGAAACGTCTATATCAGAGCCCCAACCGGAGGCCGGGAACCAAGAGAATACTGAAGCTCATCAGTCCGGAAGTCAGGCTGAGCCAAATCCAAACCTCCCTCTCACCACTGCGACTGAAAATCCTTCCTCAATCATGGAGGAAATAATGGAGGACTCTATCGAAGAGGCTCCATTTGAGTCCGAACCTTCCGGACAGACTAGTGGTGCTGCTGCTGCCCAAAAGGATAAAGGCAAGGAAAAATTGTGCTTGAGGCATCCGGATCTGCCGGAGTGTCTTGAAGGAAGGGTGGGGCCTTGTTTCCACAAGGTTAATGTTAAGTATCTCTTTGCCCTGCAAAAGATTAACTACGCTTTCATCCACACAACTGAGCTGGGCCGGATGCGTACGAAGTGGGGAATTCCGGAGAACGTGAAGATAAGAATCCCTATAAACCAAAAAACCCCCATGGACTGCAAGCTGAGCGAGATAGTTATCTTCACGGAGCTGTTTAACTGGGGGCTCAGATTTCCCTTAGACCCAGAGATTGTCAGATACTTTCATCTGATAAAGCTCTGTCCAAGCCAGCTGAGTCCCAATGCTTGGTACACCCTCATGCCCTGCATTATGACCTCTAGGCTCTCCGGGATCCCTCTACCAACGGAGGAGTTTGCTGTTGTGGCCAGTCTCTGCAGAAACCACCACATTCCCTTCTATCACTTCAACATGGGGGATAACTTCAAAGCAGTGGATGACCTTCTAGAGTCGGAGAGGAATTGGAGGACTTAATTCCTGTTCGTAAGTGGTGCTTGGGAGAACGGGAAGAAAATCAAGGCCGGAGTCAACCCAAGTCTCATCACCAGCAGATGGAGGAGTGATCGTAAGGCTCCTACTTTATATTCTTATCTCTTCTTTTATCAAATTTGTTTAAACTGATTGGCCTTGTCTTTTTCTTAGCAGAACTGCCCAAGGACTTCAATGACCACTTAAAATCCGGGCAGACCACTTGCACCAAGATCAACACTTGGACTGCTGAAAAGTGGGGAAACCGGTTTCACGATGCTTTCATGGGGGGCAACTTAGCAAGGTCTCACCTCTGGAACACTACTGGCCGGAGGGACTTAACCTGGGAAGAACTCACCACTCAACCCCCTCCGGATGTGGTGCTCAAGAGGACACACGAACCGGATGGGACACTCTACTTGTCAGGCCGGGCCAAGGCCCCGAGTAAGATGAAAGGCAAAAAGAAGAAGGGCAAGAAAGTGGTAGGTGGAGCGGACCCTGCTGAGGTGGAGGAAGCTGTTTCAACAAATCCGGAGGGGCCAGCCCCAAGCCAGATTAATGCTGCTCTCTTAGAAGTGGTAGAGCAGGAGAGTGTTAGGCAAGAGGTTCACTCCCCAAAACCTCTAAGGGCTCCCAAAAGAGACCGAAAACGGGGAGCTGAAAGTAAGGACAGGGAGGCCAAGAAGAAGAAGACCTCTAAGGGTGATGAACTTTCTCTCCGGCCTCCGGAGCCTCTCCCCCATGTTGATCCCACTGATCCAACACAAGCAGAGGAGATCCCTGGTGACTTTCAAACCGACGAGGTCGAAGGGGGAGGCCTTAGCATTGATGGGGTTGACATTATTGGTCTTGGTGGGCTTGGTGACTACTTTGCCAACCTCCCCATAGACGATTTTGCTGGGCCTTACCTCCCTCCGAGTACTTCAAACACCGTCACTTTTAATGGTAAGACTTTTACTGTTTCAAGTGAAAGGGACATTATAGCTCACTCTATATTAAGTAGTGTTCAGCCGGTGCTTATGTTGGAGAATCAAGTTCGAAGTCAGGCAGATATTATCAAAGACCTCAAGTCTGATAAGGAGAGGTTGTCCGATGACCTTCTTACTGCTACTCAACATGCTGACATTCTAAAGGGGGGAAACAAAGAGTTGAAAAAGAGCCAAGAGGGGTGGACCACAAAAGTTGCCACTCTAGAAGACACCATCAAGGAGCTCCGAGAGAAGTTGTCTGGACTAGAGAAAGATCTCACCTCTTCGAAACTTGAGGCCAAGGCTAAGGATCGGGTCATCCATAACTTGACCAATGACAAGATTGCGCTTGAGAACACTGTGTCCAAGGCTGCCGAGGAGAAAGCTGATCTACTAAGGGAGCAGGAGGCCAAAATTCAGGCCAAGATCGATGCTTATGCCAACAACGTGATCGATACTCAAGAGAAAATGTATGCCAAGGTGAGATCGGACATGGTCCTGCTCTTCCACGAGAAGTTCCCGAAGAGGAACCTGGGAGATTTGTGGCTTCATGTAGAGTACCCAGATCTACCCTTCGACACCATGGTTGATGGGGACTTGCATGATTATTCCAGTGCTTCCTCCTCCGAAGAAGAAGAAGAAAAAACCGGGGAGGGCCCTCTCGAATAGAAAGACGATCCCAAGGGGAAGAAGAAGATGGATGAGGCTGAGCCATCTTTAAAGGCTCAGTCTTGAATTATAAATTATTTTTTCACTTTTCATGTTATCTAAACTAAAGTCCTTGGAAGGCCAAGGCACTCTTTTTGTTAGTGTGTCCGGTATCTGACCGGATAGATCCTTTACTTTGTTTGACAATTTAAAATTCCTTTGAAGGCCAAGGCACTTAAGTTATTTCAATGAATATCCTTGTTTTGCACATTTCTCGCATCCTTTCATAGTTTGTTTCAATTTTGGTGGTTAGTGTTTAAATAGCCCTTAGTTATTTCATAAATAGTCTAAAGTGAGAGTGTTTAAGTTCTCCGATGACAAATGTTTAAGTGGTCTTCATTCTCTTACTTCAATCTGGATGGTGTGACAAAAAACAAAGTAAGAACACTTCGGAAAATGTTTAAAGAAGGCATCAAATTTCATTAAAAAGCCCGGACACCTCATTAAAACCTCCCCGCGCCACCAGGGTAGGAAAGAGTATGCCCCCAAATATTTACATGGATGTTTAAACAAGTAAATATTTACATAGATGTTACTCCAAGTACATTTGGAGATGTTCAATATTCCAAGGGTGGGTCAAAATTCTTCCATCCTTGTCTTCTAGCCAATATGTTCCAGGTTTAAGCCTTTCAACAACCATATAAGGTCCTTCCCAAGTTGGGGCCAGTTTGCCGAGCAGCTTCTCTTTAGTGTGTAAGAAGACTTTCCTCAATACCTTGTCCCCTGGCTGGAAATCTCTTCTTTTAACTATAGAAGCAAATCTGCTTCTCATCAAACCCTGATAGTGTGCAGCTCTAAGGTGAGCTTTAACTCGTCTTTCCTCTACTAGGTCAAGCTGACCTCTGATTGCCACTTCGTTAGCGCATTCGGAGAAGTTGTGAACCCGAAATGATGGGAGAGTTGCTTCTACGGGAGCTATTGCATCCATCCCATAGACCAAATCAAAGGGTGACTCCTGCGTTGCAGCCCCAGGTGTTGTCTGGTAGGCCCAAAAGACCTCTTGTAAATAACTAGGCCACTTCCCAGCAGCTCCTTCTAGATTCTTCTTTAAACCGGACAGTATAGTTTTGTTACCCACTTCAACCTGACCATTTGCTTGTGGGTGGAAAGGTGAAGAGAAACAATGTTGTATACCCCTTGAGGGACAGAAACTCTCCATTTCCCTATTGTCGAACTGTGGCCCATTGTCGAACTGTGGCCCATTGTCTGTCGTTATCTTTTGTGGAACACCAAATCTGCAACAGATGTTGGATAAAATGGATTTTATGACAGCTTTTGATGTTGTTCCTGTCAGAGGGGCTGCTTCAATCCACTTCGAAAAGTAATCTATAGCAACAATTATAGTTATGCGCCCTCCGGACGCCACAGGGAGAGGGCCCACTAAATCCAACCCCTATCGAGCAAAAGGTATAGGCTCAGAAATTGACTCTAAAGGGATGGCTGGGACATGAATTTCATTGTTATACCTCTGGCATAGATCACACTTTCTTACCAGCTCTTTAGCATCCTGCATGATAGATGGCCAATAGTAGCCGGCCAGTAAAACTCTCCTTGTTAGAGCCATGAATCCACAATGAGCTGATCCCTCACCATCATGCAATTCGGAGAGGACTACTTGAGACTCATCATCTCCCAAATACCGCAGAAGAGGTTTACATTAAGACTTTTTATACAGAATGTCTCTTAGTATGATAAAACTGTGTTTCATTTTTCTCGCTAGCAATTTATCCGGAGGCAAGATGCCATCGGAGAGGTACTGCAGGAGAGGAAATCTCCAATCTTGAGGTTGCTTCACTTGTGCTTCAAAAATTTCTTCCTCTTTACCCTCATTAAGTTGAATGGAGGGGATCTCCAGTACATGGATCCATGGATATGACTCTGTGTAAGCTATGGTTGCCAATAAATCTGCTCATTCATTCTCTGTCCAGGGTATATGCTCATAAACAATGCTTTTAAACTTGAGTGCTTCATTTTTAAGAAGAAGTAAATACTTCACTAGTTGCTTCTTTTTTGCCTCAGATTGACCTTGTGCATGATGAATAAGAAGTTGGGAATCACTCATCAGCTTGACCCTCTTGGCTCCACAAATATAAGCTAACTTTAAACCAGCTATAGCTGCTTCGTATTCGGACTCATTGTTGGAAGCCCTAAAAGCAAAACATATAGTTTGGTACATTTTGTCACCATACGGAGAAGTCAAGCACACCCATGCACCACATCCCATAGTTATGGATCCACCATCCGTCCGGACGACCCAGACCTTTTTGTCTTTCATCTCAGTAGTCTGCTCCGAATCTCTGTCAGAGTGGAATTCAACTAGAAAATCAGCCACATCTTGGGCCTTGACTGTTGTTCGAGGAGCAAAATCTATATCAAAATCCCCATATTCTACCGACCACTTAGTCATTCTACTTGAAATGTCTGCCTTTTGGAGAACATTCTTCAAGGGAAAAGATGTTCGGACAATAATAGGATGAGCCTGGAAATAAGGCCTCGTCTTCCTTACAGCTATTACCAGGGCTAACGCTAATTTTTCGAGTTTCAAATAACGCTTTTCTGCATCTATCAAGCTCTTGCTGATGTAGTATACTGGATGGGGGTAGTTATCCACCTCTCTTACCAACACAGCACTGATGGCACAACTTGAAACTGCCAAATATACGAAGAATATCTCTCCATCAATTGGTTTAAATAAGGTTTTGGGAGAGGACTGATTTTTTGTTAATCTCATTGAAGGCCTCATCACACTGTGAGGTCCAGTCAAATCCCCTTGCACCCTTCAAAGTTTGAAAAAACGGGGCGCATCTGTCCGATGACCTTGAGATAAATCGGTTTAAAGCAGCTAACCTCCCCGTCAATCGTTGCACTTCTTTAACATTCCGAGGAGGCTCCATTTGGAATAGAGCATTAAGCTGGTCCGGATCGGGCTGTATCCCTTGCTCACTTATTATATAACCTAGGAACTTCCCGGATTGCACTCCGAACACACATTTTTCTGGATTTAGCTTCAAATTCACTTTTACCAAGTTGGCAAAAGTTTCTTGGAGGTCAGCTAAGTGCAATTGCTAATCCACACTTTTCACCATCATGTCATTGATGTATACTTCCATATTCCTTCCAATTTGATCAGCAAAGGCTTTGTTCACAAACCTTTGATAAGTAGCCCCAGCATTTTTCAACCCAAATGGCATTACCTTGTAGCAATGAAGACCCTTGTCAGTGACAAATGTGGTATGCTCCTGATCTTTTGGATCTACTTGGATCTGATTGTATCCGGAGAAAGCATCTATAAAGGATAGCAGCTTATTCCCAGAGGTGGAGTCTACTAGCTGGTCAATCCGGGGAACTGGATACAAATCTTTTGGGCAAGCCCTATTGAGATCTGTGAAGTCAATGCACATACGCCACTTGCCATTTTTCTTTTTCACCAAGACCGGATTGGCAATCCACAAAGGATATTGAGACTCCTTGATATGCCCCATCTTTGTGAGCCTGTCAACCTCTTGCACAATAACATCAACCTTTTCTTTGGAAAAAGCCCTTCTCTTTTGAACTACTGGCGCTATGTCTCTCCGGAAAGATAGGTGATGTGATATAACATCTGCTGGAACCCCAGTAACATCAGCATTGCACCAAGCAAAAACATGCTGATGGTTTTTCAAAAACTTTAACATCTTATTTTTCAGGTCGGGTGGCATTTTAGAACCTATCTTGACATTTTTCCCTTCTTCTAAAGAGTGTGTTTCAACCTCTTCAACTGGTATCAATACTCCAAGGGTCTCTCTGGGGTCATCAATTTCACCCTCACTCCCAGAAAGCCCCTCAAACTGCTATTGCTCGTTGATACGAACTGCCCCCAACGTCCGGGGAGCCAGGGCTGTAGCATAACATTCTCTTGCAACCTTTTGACTACTTCGGACAACTCCCACTTGTCCTTGAACAGCATATTTCAAACATTGGTGGACTATCGAAGCCACTGCATGCATCCTAGAGAGCCAAGACCTCCCTAAAATACCATTATAACAAGTGGGACAATCTACCACAATAAAAACTATCCTGACCATCTTCTTGAAATGGCCCTTGCCCAATAAAACTTCCTCTTCGAACTCCCCGATCACATCTGCTGAGCTGCCAGTAAAACCCACAATTGATCTGTCCGAACGCTGAATTACGGCTGGATTCTTCATTTTCTTGTAAGTAATGGATGCTCCTATGACAACAGCATCTTCATGAGGGCCAGCTATATCTCTTAAGTCATCTTCATCGAAAACAATGAAGGGGAATGGAAGTTGCGATTGATAGGAGGTCATGCCTCCTTCTAGCTGGGTAGCTAAAGTATGAACGTGCCTCTTCCTCGAAGACGCAGTAGGAACTGTCATAGTATCCCCTCCGAAAATTGTAAGTGACTCAAAAAACTTAATGAGCCCGGAGACTGTTCTAGAACATTCTTCAATGGCACCCACTCTATTTCGAATTGGATCCGGATCCAAGTATTCTGATTCCACATCAAACCTTTCGATTATAACCATAGCTCCCTCCAGAGCAGCATTGTTTGGACCAATCCGGTGAGTATTGTCAGGCCTATTACCTCCTCTTCTTTTGACATATGCCCCCAGCTTTCCCCTTTCAATCAAGTTCTGAACTTCTTGTTTCAAGGCTATAAAATCATCAGTGGTATGGCCAGTATCATTGTGATACTGGAAGAAAGAGTTATTACGATGTTCTCTAGGAGATTGCAGTGCGTCTGGTCTTCTATAGTGTACCTCTTCCTTTGTTTTATCATAAATGGTGGCCACACTTTCTTTTAATTCTGCAAAGCACTCCGGTTGAACCCAAGGCCCTCTCTCATTTCTGGATTGTTGACTCTGAGCAGGTCCAGCTGGCTGAGATTGAGCTTTAGCCCTACTATGCCCCTGTCCGGTCTCCTTTGCCTTGTTCCTGGACTGATTCTGATTGGGGTTTGGTACAACCGGGGCAGACCTCACCTGCATGTGCACCCTAGTTTTCTTTGTTTCATCACCGTTAATCTACTTTCCAACCTGATTCAGCAAACCTCCCCAAGTCATGGCTTTCTTTCTGGTCACCGAATCAGCCAAATTTCCAGGGTTTAAGCCCTGTCTCAAGGATGCTATTGCTACTTGCTCGAAGCAATCAGCCAACCCATTCTTGGTGTTTACAAAACGACTTATGTATTCTTTCAGTGATTCGTTTGGTTCATGGGCACAATGGATTATTGTGTCCCCATTGCCCTTCAACTCTTTACTCCCAACAAACTTCCTTCGAAAGGCCACCCAAAAGGTATCAAAATTCTTGATGCAGCCTTGTGGTAGGCTGTTATACCATTTTAGAGCACTCCCCGTAAAGGATTGGGAGAATGCTCTACAAAGTAGCTTGTCGTCATCATCAAAGTTCATCATGAAGTTTTTAAATTGCTCCAAATGGTTGTCTAGATCAGTATTGCCATCGTACGTTTCCATTTTAGTGTTATCAAACCTCTTAGGGAGGTTTCCGAACAGAATTTTGGAAGACAATAGAGATTGTCTCCAATTTTGGCCACGACTGAACACAGTATCCTCATTGGGAGTTGCAAAGATACCTGGTTCATCGTGGAAGGCAAAAGGATCCATCAACATCCGGTCTACATGCCTCCGGCTCCGAGATGACCCTTTGCCAATATTCTTCTTCAATTTCCCATGTCTATCCCTTTTCCTTGAATATTGTTTGATCAACTTTTGCTTCTTTTTAGTTCGGCCCTCATCTCTGCTAGAGGACAAGGATTCTTCAACTCCCTTCTCATCCGAGGAGCTATCAGAAGACTCTGAGTCTGAGTCAGAACTCTCCACTGGCTTAGACCGGTGAGACTTTTTGGAGCTGGCATGAGTCTTTTTTGTACTCACATGAGTCTTTGAAGGCTCATGCTCTCTAGGGTTATCGGTATGATGAGCAACTGATGCTTTTGATTTTTCTTTCATGCCCATCTTAGCCTTTTCTACCCTCAGAGCTTCTATCTCGCCATTTAATCTATCACGCTCTTCGATAGTGTATTCATCGTTTTCACCCACCACTTCAAGCAAAGCTGGTGGTACTTCCGGGGCGTCTGGATTCATTCGGACTGACTTTTCTTGTTCGCTTCGAATGCTTGATTCAGACACCTTCTTTTCCCACTGTGGTCGCCAATTTGGTGTGGTTAATTTTCGTCTGAGGGTAAATTTGTAATTTGTTTAGAGTTTGTGGAGGTATGTAGGTGTTTAATGTTTGAGTAGAGAGTAGAGGGAGAATTAAGCAGCCTGGTTGTATTTAATTTTCATTACCCATATTTAATGCGGGTGGTTGGGTATTTATACCCTTGTATTTGGGCTTTATGGGCTTTCGGGTCATGTTTAATGGACCCGGGTCATGTTCAAGGACCCATGAGCTCTTAGTAGGAGAGCAAGTAGCTTAGTCAAGAAGTTTTTAGGTTTTTAAGTACTTTAGTCCTTGTTCGAACAGTTCAATGGGTAAGGTGTTCGAATTGCCCTGTCCGGTCTGGTGACCTTAGTCCGAACTGTCCCCATCCGGAGAGGTAGCAACATTCGGACTCATCAGATGGCACATAGCACAGAATGTTCAGGGGCAAACAAGAAAATACTTCCTCGAGAAAAGTGATCATGCAAAATTTGTTTCTGATTGGAAGAAGATTGCGTATGCAGCATCAGAGATTGAATTCGATCACGCCCGACAGGACATGCTATTGGAGTACAAAGATTACCCTCTTGCAATTGAATACACTGAAAAATCGTGGCTCGATAAATACATGGAAAAATTCGTTGTTTGAAAAATTGTGGCTCGATAAATACATGGACAAATGCATGGACAAAGATTACCAATAGTTGGTCGCTGCAAGAAATACACGGAACTCAAAATGAGAAAGCCATTTTGTTCATTCCCAGAAGTAACTAATCTGGATGAAATTTAGTAGTCGAGTTATATATATTGGTCGGATTTATGTTCGTGTTTTGACCACATTTATGTCTTTTGGTTGCTTTATGTCTTTTGGACGGATTTATGTTGTTTAGAACTTCGTTTACTTTATCATAACGTTTATGTACTTTCGTTATTTTACCGTAATTCATGAAATTTACCAACTTATAATGATAAGCAACTAATCATTTCATAACTTAATATCAAACGTTACAAACAAGAAACAACAACATCGCACAAATATGAGTAGATAACTTGAGATTGAGAATACAGTTAGTCAAAATCGTAGCATCCATTGTCGCTGAGAATACGCATTGTTTCCTCCTTCATGGCAATTTGAGAATGAACGTATTCTGCCAGGGTCCGACCAACTACAGGGAGACCTGTAATGCCTCATCACGTAGAGCCGTGACTACATCCAGGGTCCGACCAACTACAGGGAGACCTGTAATGCAGTTGACATCGTCGAGGGTAATCGCCATCTCCCCAAATGAGAAATGGAACGTGTTGGTCTCCTGATGCCAACGCTCAACAAAAACCTCATCAAGCACAGAGTGAGTGAAGTACTGAGGCAGGTGGGCTATAAGAGGACCGAAAGGAGTCCGCGCCAAATGTCGCTGCACCTCTGGCTAAGCACTGAGGTCCCATATACGAAGCACATTATAATGTGCATGTATGCCTAATGTAGTGCGACCCTGTAAATAAAAAACTAAGTCAAAACATAATAATAGTAAAACCTTAGACTAGACGTTTAATATTTTGGTACTTACGTGTCCTATGAAGACGTGGTACGCATCGTGCTCCTTGTAGTCAGGAAACAGAGGTATCTTGTTGCATTTGAGAAATGCAAACGTCTTCCGCTGCTCATCTGTGTGGATCGCATCGATATGCTCCTCATCGATGGTATCCTGCTCAGGGTCCCTAGTGGCATCTACCCTATCACTAACAGGTGGTGGATGTGTACTAGTATGCGCAGGGGACAGACCTCTACGAGTGGGAGAGGGAGGTGGTGGATCACTAGTAGTGAGAGGTGGTGATCGATGTGATGAAGACGTCTCTCGTCGTGAGGAGCCTCCGCCTCTGGTATCATCTACCGCAATCTCTGTGGCTTTTTCCTTCCTCTTCCCATGGTTGATTCGGCGCAAAGACCGATCACTCCTTATCCTGTCCTCCTCCTCCCTAAGACGAATAATCTCAGGGTTCTCAAGTAAATCTCGTCCGCGCTTGGCATCGCGGACCCGCTCATCCTCGACGGCCCGTACAGTCTTTAGACTCTTCCCCGGGGGTGGCGCCCGTGACCCACGGGGATACGCCCTAGAACGAGGAAGACGTCGCTCCTCAACCGCGTCTGACCTACAAAAATACAAAACAAATCACAAAATTAATAACAGTAACATATGATGTAACCCACACAATTAAAAACATCAACACTCTAATTCAAAACCGAGCTAACTATAGAAAGTAATTTCTTATAAATTTTAATTTTTTTTTAAAAAAATGCAAAAGTAAAACCTTTGAAACACAAATTCAACAATTTTTTTAAAAAAAAAACAGCGCACCATAGGTACGCAGCAAGCCGTACCGAGCGGCACGGGCACCATGTACCGAGCGACACAGGTGCCTGTGCCGCTCGGCACACCTGCTCGCACCGATGGTGCTGCCCAAGGCGCACCACCGGTGCCCTATGCCGGCCATTCTCCAGCCGACAACTTGGCTGGAAAATGGCCACTAAACCTTAATAATTAAGCTAATTCGAGCCCTAAATCTAACCTAAATCCTAAATTCAACCTTAAATCTAACATAAATCTAAAATTCATACCTAAAACTAACAAAATTAACAAACAAATTTAGGTTAGGGAACTTACGTAGGTGGTGGTGGGGGGTTTTTGTTCTTCACCATGATGAAGGAGGAGGAGGAGGAGGAGTGGTGGTGGTGGTGGCTCGCCGGAAAAATTAAGAGAGAAGTGAGAGTGTTTGAGCTTGAGAGTTAGAGAGAAGTAAGAGAAGTGAGGGAAATGAGAGAAAGTATAGGGAAAAATGTTGTGGATGGAAGTTAGTAAAAAAAAATTGGCTTACATACCTAGAAAAGGGTATTTTTGGAAAAAAAAAATGGGTATACTTAGATCACCTTTGGGTATACTCAAAATTGGGTATACTTAAACCTGAATTTGGTATATATAGTTTGACCTTTTGAACTAATATTGAATCTTTGCCAATGATAATGTTGGCGTCGCGAAGAATTCATCAATCAGCCACCAAAAAAATAGGCTCGAGAAGTATTCTCTTCGATGTACTCCACCTTACAACCACGCTGTCAAGAAAACCAAAGAGGAATTATTCCTCCAACAACCTTTATACAACAGCCAAGATCTTTTGGAGATGTAGTCCACCAGCCCAAATCAATCTCGATCATCAAGTCAACCTACATTCAACAATTTGTTTTTGAATTCACTCTAAAATCATACCTTAGTAAAATTTGGTTTCGTGGTGTATGGACTCTTATGTATAATAAGAGTTAGTCATTCTTCAGAAATCTTTGCAAGCACTAAAATGGCTACGCATAAGGTTATAAATAATAGAGTGAAAGAAATTATAAAAAGTATTTTAATTTGAATGTTGTGTAGTTAAACAATAAATTTAATACATAATGTAAATGCCAGGGTGAGAGTGGATTTTATCATAATTTGTAACCGATTCTGTTATGTATACCCCTTTTCCAATAAATAGAGGAGAGAGGTTGGAAATAAAAGGTCTTGACAATTTTTACTTACAACTACTTTTAATTACTTTCTCTCTCTAAACTATAGACATTTTATCGTTGTACGAAGATTTTATACTTAATACACATCATTTGTGATATTGATTGCTTCTTTTGTTTTGAACAAGATTTTATCATCGGAGGTATAAACGGATGCGCATAAACCATACAACCATTCTGAAGTCTTTTCTTCAATATCATTGACCTCTGTCACAATTATGATGATAGTTTCTTCAACTAATTTATGTTATCAGCCTTCTTCTTAAGGTTGTATAAACAAGCAAATTGTCCTGGCTTGCCACACACACAAAAATATCTCTTTACACTCTTAGAGGTATTATTGTTCTTATTACGAAATTATTTTTGTTCAAATATTTATTTCTTTGAATTTTGTTTTATTGTATTACACTCCTAGAAGCTCTGACCTTTGATTTTTCTTTTGTATCTCTATCACATGAATCTTCTTCATTCCTCAAATCTTTTTGAATGTGTTGCAAATTATACTTTAGAATTTATGAAGTATCTTATTCCAATAAGTTTTCCAGTATTAAGGCAACTTTGTTATGATTTCTCCCACTTGAAAAAATCGAGAAGTACCATTTTAATAGACACGAGTTTATTTAATATTATTTATAGGTCATGAAATATGGGAGAGAAAAAATTTACCATGTATGAACTTAAAATCAAATTAATAAAAATTAAGAATTTCTTTGTATATTATTATTCGGATGTTTCATTTTTCTTCAAGTACATTCCAGATATCTAATGATGAAGACTCACTTGTGTAGATGTCAAAAAGACGATTTGATGGAGCATTCAAAGTATGTCCTCGACATATAAGAATGTCCTCCTTTTGCTTGTGCCTTTTAGTATTGACTTCATCAGTGTCTTTGTCACTTACTTCAAGAATTTCCTCCAAGTTTGGATCCCTAAAATAATGATCTTTAAGTGTTATCAACAATAATGTAATTATGTCATCCCATTGAGTAACAAAAGTTTATAAGTTCTTTTTTCGGGACCAATAAGTCTAAAAATTCAAATCAAATCCATGATTAACTTCCTTAGTTGGAATATTCGTGGTATTGCTAATAAAGCCTCTTTGAGAAGGCTTAAGTCTATAATTAATAAGGATAAGATTAGTATTATTTCCATTCAAGAGATTATGATGAATGTTGATCAATTATCTTCTATTGCATCTAAGTTGGGTTTCAGTAACTATATATCGAATTGTTCTAAAATAATATAGCTTTTATGGCAATAATGGTTCAATATCAGTATCAATTGATCATCCTTAGTTGCTTCACACTAAATTTATTTATATTTGTCTTAATAAATTTTTTTATCTTACTGATGTCTATGATAGATATCAAAGGCTTCATAGAAAAGACCTATGGATACTCTAAGCAACATATCAAATACAGTTAAGGAGTGGATGGTGATTGTTGATTTTAACACAATTACCTCTCCGGATGAGCAAAAGGGATGTCTTACTTACTGCAATAACAGTGCATATGATTTAATAAAGCAATTAGAAAATGCGAGTTGAAGGACGCTGGTTTTGCATTAAACAATGTTTACATGTTCTAACAAGTCCAAGTGGAAGCGATTGGACTGTGCCCTCTACAATGGTGAATGTACAGACTCTTTCAACATACTTCTCTCAAGCACTTAGCTAGAACATGTTCAGATCATACGACACTCTATGTCACTATATCAAATGACAAATTTAAAACAAAATACAGTTTTAAGTTTTTAAATATGTAATGTTTAAGTTATGATTTCTTAACTTTTGTTAAATCTAATTGGAATATTGAAATGCAAGGCTTTCCTCTTTATAGATACCGGAATAAGCTCAAAATATTGAAAGGATCCGTTAAAGGGTAGAATGTTGAAGTCTTTGGCAACGTGTTTGACAAAGTATATGAAGCATAGGAAAATGTTAGAAGAATGGAGCAAAATCTTATGGAAAGCCTTAATGGTCATAATAAAATAAACTTATCTAAAGCAAATATTGTCCATCTTCAGGCCCTTGCTCAAGAATAGTCATACTAGAAACAAAAAAAACATACACAAATTGGATCAAAGATAACGAAAGAAATACCAAGCTCTTTCATAATTTTGTAAAAAAATAAGCGAATAAGGAGTAGAATTCTCAGTATAAAAGAAGGCACATCCTGGATTACTAATGAGATTCAAATTAATAACTTTGCTGAAATTTATTTTAAGAATATCGTAACAAAGAATATTTATTCTAACCATGATAGTGAGCTTAATGTACTTAACAACTATATTTTTTAGTGTTATTCCTAACATGGTTATTGAGCAGGATTATATTAACCTTATGATGCACCCAAAGGAAGATAAAATTCTAACAGCTATCAAATGTATGAATATATCTAGTGCAACAGGCATGGACGGTTTTAATAGTACATTCCACCTTACCTGTTGGAGCACAATAAAGCAATATATGTGTGAAACCATAGTCTCTTTCTTCAGTGGTCAACAGCCTCCTCAAGGAACTTTGGAAACATGTTACTTCTTTATTCATAAGACACGTGACCCTTCAAAATAGAAGGATTATAGGTCCATTAGTTTGTGTTCGTTGCAAAATAGAATTATTTATAAAATAATAAACAATAGACCATAAAAAATCCTACCTAAAATTATATCTAAAAATGAGGGTGCCTATGTGACTAACGGATCTATACATGATAATATAATTCTTGCAAATGAATTGATTTTTTATCTCAATAAAAAAACCAAAGTTGGGAACATTCTTATCAAAGTGGATATGGCCAAAGTCTTTGACAGAATGTCCCACAGCTTCTTTAGAAAAATACTTTTGGATTTTGGTTTTCACTATAGTTTTGTTAACTTAATTGACAAAATAATCAGAAATGTAGTCTTTATTTTTATAAATGGCCAAGCAGTTGGATACTTTAAAACTAAGTGTGGTTTAAGACAAAGAGACCCATTGTCTCCTAGTCTTTTCATAATTGTTGAGGAAACTCTAATAAGGGGTTTAAACCTTCTTTTCTATAACAATAAAGCTATCCAATATAAAACTAAAAGTCACATAGTTAATCCTACATTATCTTTTGTTGATGATCTGCTAATATTTACTAATGGTTCTAGTTATGCTATTTCTATGATTAGTAAATTCCTACAGGACTACCATGAAGTTTTCTAGCCAAATGATCAACAAGGAAAAGACTAACATTATTACTTCTAATAATTTTCCATTTTCCAAAAATCTCTGCTATTTCAGACACTACTTGTTTCAACAATGGTTATCTCTATGTGACTTATTTAGGCATCAGCATAAATACTAACAATTGGGCTATTAATTTCGAGTATTTTCTTAACAAAATAAGAACCAAAATCACTAAGTAGAGGGAAAGAAGATCTCGTATGGGGGTAGGCTTACCTTGATCATAAATGTCTTGATGTCCATTCTAAGCTACTGGATTCAAAGCAACGTCATCCCTAATAGCATCATTGACAAAATTGAGAAAATGCTTAATAGTTTTCTATTGGGCTAAAAATGATGTTTTTTTAATTCATTGGTGTAATTGGAAGAAGGTGTATACACAAGGCGGCTTAAATATTAGGAAGCTGCAGGACATCTAATACTTCATATTCAATAAACTTTGGGTCAGATTCAGACATAAAGATACTCTTTCGGCTAGATATATTCACAATATTTACTGTTATTCATTCTCTTCAAGCTAATTACAAGGCTAAGACATGCTTAAGTTTTGGAGAAGGCTTGCTACTATTAAGGACATGGTGGAGCCTAATATAAAGTGGACTATATGGAAAGGTGATGTTGATTTCTGGATTGATACTTGGCTCAGGAATTCTCCTATTATTAGTTTAAATTATCTTCCTAGAATTTCGGATTATACTCAAGATAAAGTTTGCAATTACTGGGATAATACCTGCTAAGATCAGTTTCATCTTATCTCCTAGTGATAAGGATTCTATTGCCAAGATTATTGTGAAAGAAAACATCAATGATTTTGTTACCAAAATGCTCACCCTCATCTCTCTGCTATTGTTTTTTCTCGAAAGCCTTGGTGTGGGCTATATCACAGAATTTTTCTAACTTTTATCAATTATTGTCTTGTAAGGATCTATTGTAGGTTTTATTTAATCAGAGCCAGGACTTCTAACTCTTTGTGGTCAGTTTGCTTTAAAGCTCTAAGAGAAGTCTAACTGTATTATATTCAAGAATAAAGATTTTGGTTTTACTTGTGAAATTTCATCATGAACTTTGATTAGGTATGCTACCAGGATGTGGTACCATTTGACTTGGTGGACGATGAATATTGGGACGCATATGTTGATATAACAGCTAGGGTTGCGTAACCTTCGATTGCAACCCACATGTATCTGTGTTTTTCTTGGAAGACAGAGACTATACTAGGCTGATCATTGTCTTGGAAAGTATGTAAACCACATGAAAGAGACCGTCTCCAAGCATTACGACAACCTCGATAAATATCGTATGACCATTCAAGCCATGCAAACTGCCTAAAGAGAGGTATGCGCCATATCAACCGTATTTTTTAGTCTCGACCATGTAAGGCCACATTATGAGCCATGATATCATAGCTCCAATAAGCAAAGATATGTTGACCATGTAAGGACAAATCATCCCCACACTTACGTAGGTTGATGAGAAATCAAAGTAGAACCTTCTATCAAATTCTTGGAGACTCAAAGTAAAGAAATTAGCAAAGTCGTAACCATCAGCCGCAGTGAAAAACTGCTGGAAAAATACCCATACAAAACTGAAACGGAAGCTCTTAAACAGCACATTCACTTACTTCTTGGCTAGTTTCGCACCCTTGGGGGTATGAAAGAGGTTGATAAGAAGTGGCAGACTTACTAAGGGGAACAACGAAGAACAAACCAAGGAATCTAACAATAACTCGAGATCGCATGCCTAATATGTAGCTCGTAGTTCCCCCACTAAAGGCAATCCCAGAGAATGCAACCATGAAAGTTTGTATCACAGTGTTCATCTGTCGGGTAAAAGGTTGTTTCAACAATTTAAAAGGCCGAAGAAAAGATGTGTACACTTTCAATATCGTAAATCCCAACAGACCGGCGACCACATTGAGTGAAGGAATAACACCAGACGTCTAGTTGAGCTTGCATATAATAAAATTAAACACAAGGCTCGGCACCAAACTCGTCGCCATAGCCCTAACCGTGATCTGTTTCGTCCATATAGGAATCTCATAATCCTTAAACACTTCTTCTACGACTACTTTCTCGGCTGATTCAGTCATTTCCTTATCCTTTTGAGTCGTGAAACCGGTTTCAAATTTCAAAACAAAAACTACACAATAAAACTACTTATGGAAGCTTTTAGTCATACAGACAAATCGAATTGTTAGATCTTTAGCCCAATGCTTCTTAAAGTATCCTCCAGATTATGGTAATTTAAATATTTCTATTTGTCGAGCTGAATGATCTGCCTTGACTAGCGAGACTCTTTCACAACTTCATTGCTTGTTCTACTTCTTTCTAGTAAGGTTCTGAGATGAATTGCATATCATCGTATCCTTCACTAGCGAGACTCTTAGAGTGGTTGCTCTGATCCTTCTAACGAATTTCACTCGTTTTGATTTCTAAAGCACGGAATTGTTTTAGTTCACGGAAAATCTCAAATGTCGCCTCCTTAACAGCTTTTGGAATGTTATTTAGTCGATTATGGTTTATATGCAATTATCACAAAATGGATCAAACACAAAACATATGTGAAAGAAAAACTTAAATGAACACAGGATTTAATGTGGTTCGACAATTGTCTACGTCCACGGGCGCCGTCAGAGAAAAGAGTTTCACTATGATAGAAAATGTTACAGATTTCACTAGGAAAACTCCTGCGGCGTTGTCGTAGATTATATATATAATTGTAAATAATTTATACATTTAAAATAAATATCGCAAACAACCATTTTACAAAATATAAAAAATAAATAAAAATATTCTACAAAATATTAAAAAAATTAAAAAAAAAACATCAATTCAACATCCATTATAAGTCTCCCAATATTGATGTATACATCTTGATCTTCTAGACATTTGTTATATACATCTTCCAGATGTGTCTTGGTTTCTCGTGGTATCAAGCTACAGCTTCCAGACGTGTCTTGGTTTCCCGTGGTATTAAGCTATGATTCAATTTACATACTAATTCAATTTACAGACTTTACATTAAGCATACTTTAAAAAAAAGGAATTCATAACACTTGTATTTTCCATTTTTCACATGAATTTTCGTTAGTCTTAAAGACTTTAATTCTTTATCTTTAATAAATTTATTGAATTTTTGGATCATGTACAAATCTCAAACTTAAACATAACTCAGTTATTATTATCTCCTAAAAAACATACACCGTGTTTGTTTATTTTTCTTTTTTTCCTTTCTTCTCTTTAAAAATCAAAAGAAAAACCTTTTTTAGTATTCTTAAAGTTTGTTTAGAAAAACAAAATTGTTCAAATAATATATTAAATAAAAGAGGTAAAAAAAATATACATACCCTTAACGTAAATAAAGAGGAGAAGAAGTATACATATATGTTTTCGTGTACGATACTAATTGCAGACCGTTAATATATAATAAATATAAATTATTTATATCATCAGAAGACTTTTCTAACTATATATATTTAGAGAGATTGTTTTTATTACAAAGTATATATATAATTTTTATACTAAATTGAAAAGGTTAGGGTATTTATATTAGAAAAATGGAGATAAATTTTAAAAAAAATATGCTACCAAATAAAATAATTAAATACATATAAAAATTGTATATATCCAAAAATTATATATAAAAATTGTAAATAATCATGAAAGAAGAAAATTCTCAAATTAAAATACTTTTGTAAAAATACATTCCAAATAAATAATTAAACACATAAAAAGATAGCTTTTCCTTCATATGCTATTCAAGATTTGATTAAAAAGGGTGAAAAAAACTATAAATCTAAATCTAAATCAGAATACCATGAAAAAAGATGTATTTTTTTCGGAGGGAAACTGCAGCAGCTACTCAGAGTGCAATGAGTGCGCACCGGGTAAACCCTCAGTCTGACGCGATAGCCTGCAAACCAACCAACGCCAGAAGGTAAACCACACAAGGTGACAGGTTCAGCCGAGAAAGCGTATGTAGAGGGATTAGAACTCATGACCTCTGGTCACAAACATACCATACTCAATCAACTCGTCTACCCCCTTAGGGGCAAAAAAAGATGCATTTTTACCTTTTATAACCTTTGATAAATTCTATCGTAGAGATGTGCGATGAGAACCTGTTGAAATATTAGAAAACAATGATAGGTAAGTAAACAAAAAATCCATAAAAATTTATAAAAATCAAATTAGATTACTAAAAAAATATAAACCTAAAAATAATATAAACTAATTACGATAACTTTCCCGTTAATGAGACAAAGAAAACAAATCTTTCAAAGCTATATGGAAAGAGAATAAAGAAAACAAATGTAAAAATGTAACTGGGATGAATAAAAAAATTATGGTTTAAATAGGTAAGAACCAAGTGTAGATAAAACATGCCACATTAAAAACATAAAAAAAGATGTCATCTTGAACAATATACGGATTGCAACTTATTGAGATTCATATGGGCTTAAGGTTTTTAAAACTTTTTATTTATTTATACTGAATATGGAATACAATATAATAATTTATTTGGCTTCATTGACGAATCTATTGTAATTGAATCTATTGTATTTCTCCAACTGCCACATGCATTTCTATTTAAACAACAACGGGATTGTGATAGCTTATTTGAGGCAAAGAAAAAGATTTAAAACATAATTATTATTTTCTCAAACAATAAATATGTCTAATTACTTTTAATAATTTGAAAGAAAAACTAAAATTATTTATAGTTTGGAAATTAGAGCAACTATAACTCCTTAATAAATAAAATAATAATAAAAATAATCAATATTTAATATAAGATTATTAACCATCACTAACGTATGTACAAAATAATAAAAATATATCAAAACTGTAAATTAAATTTTCAAAAAATAAAAATAATTAATGATAAAAAAAGTCTAATTATATTTGTAAGATCAAAATTATTTTAAGAAAAAAAATAAAATAAATGATTTAATTTTGAAATATCTAATTATTTTTTTAAATATCCAAAAAGTTTGTCAATAAAAAATTGGTCAATATAAATATTAAAAACCAAACCAATCTCCAATAATAAATTTTTCGCATTAAAAACCAAATCATAATAAAATAATAAGAAATAAATATTTAAAAAGTTACCTTAGAAATGGTGGCTTCTTCTTCAAATTTCCAGAATTTACTAAGAACATTTGATAACCCCTAATAACAACAAAAAATCGTAACTCTAAAAATAAATAAATAAATATTAGTATATAAAAAACAATTTCTTCACACCAGTGTTTTCAAATTCAAATGAATAAGAAAAAAATACTCATAAATTTAAAAGAAGAGATTTAAAGAAAAAATATATGTATAGCACAGTCTAATTTTGTTTGTTAGACCCAAAATAATTTTTCATATTTATCCCTCCACCTCTATCAAATTTTCGTTCCAGATGAGCTAATTTTGGTTCTTCCTTCTCTTAAATCGCCAATCCTGTAAAAACAAAAAATCTCAACTAAAACTCAATCAAATCTCGAAAATGGGAGAAAAAAACTAAAATTCATAGTCCCTAACCATAGGTTAGAGAAATAAGGAGACTCGGAGAAATAATTCCCAAAATTTAATTAATCAAAGTCTGACGGCAAAGATGATACCACTTGATGGCATGGCGGAAGATTAGAAGAAATAAATGATAAAACCCTAACCCTAGGTTAGAGAAATAAGGAGACTCAGAGAAATAATTCCCAAAATTTAATTAATCAAAGTCTGACGGCAAAGAAGGGTAATAATTCCCAAAATTTAATTAATCAAAGTCTGACGGTAAAGAAGGGTATAAGATGCTTTATATAGCACTACCCAAAAGCGTAATTCCAAATAAAGAAAATTACATAAATGTTTTAAAATAAAAAATAAAAAAATAAAATTAACGCTAAAATATAAAAACTGGTTTTCGAAGGCTTTACGGGTCGAATTTGGATATCAGCGATTATAAACATTCTTATACCCCTTTGTAGCTCCAATTTACTCATGAGACATATATGTAAAACCAATGTAGAATTCTTGGTACGAGTGGCTCAAAGGTATCAGATACCTTATTACCTTTTAGGTGTTATCCATTATTAACATATTAAAAATCGTTCGTAACAAATCCAAGCTAACTGGGTCTGCGAAGAAAAATTCACTTATGGTACCACTTCCGTCTTTGTATGATCTATGTCATTTGTAATTATTTAACCTTTTTAGTTCGCCTAACAAGTATTGGAAGTGTGAGCGACCGCCTTTCTCGATCTTCCATTGTTTTAGTGGAGCATTGTATACAATGCACAAGGAGGATAAATTCTTAAGGTTCAACATTTTCACTCCACTAAGAATATCTTAGTGACAAGATCCCATTTTGCTGTAACTATTTACAAATTTCAACTTTTGATTATAAAATCGTCCACATTACGAATGATCTTTACTGAATTTTTTAGTGTCATAATTGTGAACCTTTTTCCGTAGTTGGTTCTCAACTTCGTGTACGTTTCCAATCTTTTGCATACAAACAATAGTCTATGACTTTTCTTGTTTTTACATCATCGCGACATCTTGATACAACTGTTAACTTGTTATCATTTGTGGTAAACTTAACCCAATCAACCAATTGTTGTCGTGTATAGTTGGATTTTGTGGTAAATAAATTATTATAACCGACAACCCAATCATTATGTACTCCATCGGTATCGGTAACATAAAAACCCTCTCTCACTAAATCAAATCCTTAACCTCATCCTACAATGACAAACTATTAAATATCAAAACCATAAAAATATAAGGAAAAAGTAGGTTGACACTTCAAACTGCAGGTACGAACATGTTAAACCGAATGTGTGTATAAGCAATATAGTGAGTGGAATGGATACATCGGTGGTACATAAATTCCACACCTCCATACCACTTAATTTCATTACATATTTCTCACATTTACACCGGCCATGTTAGGTCATAAAACCAGAGGTACAGTCCCAACACACTGGCAACGTCAACTACGATATATTGTCAGTGAATAAATTATGACATAGTATGAGGCTATGGTACCGACGGTGTTTGGGCTAAGTAGATTGATGGCGTGGGCCTAGTTAAACCACTAGTTCCAAAACTATAATGCAAAATAATAAACCAGTTTTACCCACAACCAGTGTAAAGTATGAATTACGACAGATTGGGTCTGATAACACCGACGACATAGGCGCGGTCACACTGTTGGTGGAAAAAATATAATGTAAAAAAATAAGCCTAAACTAACTACCACCAGGGTGGATGGACCAAACCGCAGTGTCAAGGCTTTGCACCAACGGTGTTTTACTAGTAAAACATTTATGAAACATAAATAAGTCTATCTACAAAAATATTAAGTTTAAATCTAATAGATTAGAATGATTACTTCATTTGGAGTTTCAACTTCATCAACAAGGTTTTTGCTTTACATTTTTAATTTTTTTTGTAAGTGTATGAGGTTTAGGTTTTCTACAGATACGTGAACTTCTTCTTTTTCAATAAAAATTCAGAGTTTTTAAAAACAAATTAAACTTTATATATAAATTAAAAGCTGTTACAAAAATTATATGGTGAAAATAATAAACTCAATAACACAAAACTCTCCAAAAATTTTCAAAAGTCAAAATATTTCATTTTTATCGAAGGAGCAAAATAGTAAAAAACAAATCTCATTACTTATAATTTTTAGGTGAATAGTTTAACCAAAACTTTTAGTTGCCTCTCTTCTTATATTTTTTTACCTAATTTATTGATGCGAAAATTATGAGTAGAAAAAGGCACTGGCTAAACTATTCTCTCGAAAAATAAGTGATTCAAACAAAAGATTTTTTTTTCAATCTTTTTTTCCATTAAACATTTTGATCAAAATTAAATTTTTAGATTTACTTTGAAAAAAATTAGTAATGAAGTAGGTATTGTGAAACAAACATATAATATTGCTCAAAATCATCAAAAACAACAACATATAACCATTTTGTTTTTCAAAATTATAAAAAACTTTCCTATTTCTAAACTCTAATTCAAACTTAAAAGACTGAAAATTGAAAATAACAACGTTATTTATGAAATTAATACTTCAAAAAAGATGGTCATAAAAATGAAACTCATCAATAATACTTTTGAAAAATCGTATTTTTTAGAATTAGTTTTAGTCCGCACCTATAAAATGAAACCCTAGCACCGATAGTATTGGTCGCAAGCGTTGTAGACTAGGGACACCTGCGGTATGCAGCACTAGCATCAAAAGTGTTATCGAAGAGCGTATACCGTGGATATTAGTGGTACATACTAATATTATAATTTATATAATTATCTAATTAACCATAAAATATCATTATTAACTTATATATTTATTTAGTGGGTAAAAGAATATCATTAAAATAATTTTAATACTATTAGCTATATATATAAAAGTAGTAATGATATTCATTAATTGATTAAACTAATTATCTATGGCTCAAAAAATACCATTCAAATAATTTTAATATGTAATTATGAAACGATTTCAAGATAATTTCGTATTGATTTTATTTTATTTTTATGAATAAAATATTAAAAATTTAAATTTATAATAAAAATATGAGTGGATTTGAGTTTGAGCTAATTATAAATAGATAATTTTGATATAATTTACATAATAATAAATAATATTTTTATATTTTTTAATAAATTTATTTAATTAATTAACTATAAACTATATTAAAATTCATTTAAAGTAAAACAATATATTTAATTAGCCATAAAATATTTTAAAATTTATTTATTTCATATTTTTTTAAATCATAATTAGAGATAGAAAATTAGTAGTCTCCCTAGATTGTTTTTCATGATCGAACTTGAGCCTGGTCCTTCAGTGTTCACGGGCCAACGAGATACTAACTTTATGTATTTAATGAATATAGTGCTATAAAGAGACAAAGAACAACATCCACCGGTGGCGTTCAAGAACATCCCTGCATACGAGAATACAATAAAACCATCCTTATAATTTAAGAAAATAATTAACTAGGGAATGAAAAAAATTATAAGTAGTTTATAGTTTTCGTTAGTTACAAAGTTAATATTGTTTTTGAAAAAAATAAAACGATGAATTTATAGTTTTTGAGTTTTGTATGTTTGAAGAATTAAAGAAAAGAAATTTGTGTTTTTCAAAACTGGATCAACTTAGGATATTTTGGAAAAGATATTATTAAGTATTAAGCATCCCCAACAGCTAGTCTATAATTTAGCTAAATATAGATTAAATTATGACACTTTATAATTTTAGATTACTAAATAATACAACAGCTAATCTATAATTAAGTTAGTTTTTTAGTTTTGTAAGTGATGAGAAAAATAAGGAAAAAATATACATATTGTGTAACCGCCTAGGTAAATATAGATTATCAAAATAAAATCTGTAAATTTAGACTACGTTTTAGATTAACTGTTGGAAAGCATTTTTTTAAAGATAATAGGTATTTTTTTAAATAACTGTCAAATAGAGTATCTGTTGGGGATGCTCTTAAGCGAAATTTTGAAAAGTCTTTGTTAAGGTTTATTTTATTTAAGTTATTCACATTTTTAACTTATATAAAATAAGTTTCATGGTTGGTCATTTATAATATTAGAAAAAAAGAACTGTACGAAACCATATACAAACTAGATCTTTGCGCCAATTCTGAATTCAAACTTGATTTATGGGCCGAAAACTATGCATTTGAAACCTTTTCTAGAGCTGGTTCAAAGGCTTAAAGCCCACAAACGCAATTCCTGGACCTATTAACATAGCTGCCATCATTACTAAATACATCGTTCAAAGAAGCCTTTTTATCGTGTCTCTCTGTTTCTAGGGTTTGGAGAGAAAGCTAGTGAAGAGGAGCAATGACGATTCATCTACTACCCGAAGATATTTGGATGGACATTCTGTCGAGATTACCGGTTGAATCCCTCTTGGAATTAAGGTTTGTATCTAAGTCATGGTTTTCTCTAATTTCTTGCGCTGATTTTGTTAAGTTCCAATTGAAAAGAGCGTCTTCCGTTAGTGAACTCGATTTATGTAAATTCATGGAATTGGGTCCGCGGAACACAATTGAATCATGGAGTTTTGAAGGTTTATCGAAATCTCAAAGGTTTGAATTGCCATTTTTTAATGGGTCTTCAAAGGGTGTAATTTTAGGTTCTGTTAACGGTCTACTGTGTGTCAGTACTTCTAAGTATGATAGCTTTCATGTCTACAATCCCTCAACTAAGCAGTACAAAAAGATACCTAATCCTAGATATCCGGAACATACGGAAGTTAAAAGATATGGATTTGGGTATGATTCCACCACAGACGATTATAAAATTTTACTTGCCATCCTTCCTGATTGTTACCCGGCTCGTCAAGCTATGATTAGCATTTTCTCTTTGAAAAGAGGTACTTGGAGAAACTTTATAGATAACAAATACCTTACCGACAATTGGTATTTGCAATGCTGTGGGACTTTTTTAAATAATGCTATCCATTGGGTTTTTAAAGAACTTTTACCAAATAGACCTACTTGGATAGTGTCTTTTGGGTTAGTTGAAGAGAGTTTTAGTATAATCAATGTTCCTGATTTTTGTCAAAAAGGTCAGCATCTAAGTGTTTTGGATGGTTGTCTTTGTTTAACTAGAAATACTGCAGCTTTTAATAATTCTACTCTCACTATATGGAAGATGAAGGAATACGGTTTAAGTTCATCTTGGATAGAATTAATCAATATCAGGAAGGATGTGAACCCTTCCGTCTATGCGCATTCGCCATATTTGCCATTGTGTTTCACACAACAGCATGGAATCGTACTAAATACGACCAGTGAAGGTTTGGCATCTTTGGATACTCGGACGAAGTCTTTCAAGTTTCATGATAGTTTCTTCTCTTACAGTCACCTTTTTTGTGTGATAGTTCATGTGCAAACTTTGGTCTCACCAAATGCCTCAAAATATAATAAAATAGTGTTAGAAGAAGATGTGCAATATGACTAAAACATAAGGAGGAACTGGTTCTAAGAAGTAGAATATGAGTAATGAGTTAATGCTTTTTATTTTAGTTTAGTTTAGTTTGTGGAGTTGCTGAAAATAGAAGATTGGAATTGTGGCTTTGAATTTGGGAGTCCTCCAGTTGTTTTGATGATGTTGGCTGACCTTGATGATCAAAATCGGAGAATCTGGAGACGAAGATTAAGTAGAAGAAACTAAATTAGAAGCTAGGGTTTTTGCGGTGAGAAACAAAGGTAAAGAATGAGAGAGTGATACCATTTGTTTGTTTGTGCGGTCTTCTTAATTTTCTATAGCAACTTGCCTGAAAAAGAAAAGCAATTTTGATTGGAAAATTATAGTAGTATTGATGGTATAGGAAGGTAGTGGCATAATGATGGTGATACACTTTTATTTTGTACGAAATCTTTTAGACATTTACTATTTTGATTGATAATATATAAGCCTGCTTTATATCCTTTTAATTGAAATGACACTTTTATAATTGTTAATAATGGTAGTAATTATTATAAAATTTTAATTAAAAAATAAAAGCATTTACTAGTTTCCCGGGTTCCATTGATGCATCTGTAATTACTTTAATGTTTACTCTGAGGAAATTGAGTTAATTTTTACTGTTTAATTTATACTTGTAAAAAATATTATTAAGTATTAAAAGAAATTTTGAAAAATGTTTAGTGTATTTTTTTTAAATTGTTGGTACTAATTTATTAATTTAAAAAGTTTCTATAAATGAGATTGAGTTAATTTTCACAATTTCATTTCCCACTTTTAAAAAAACATTCTTATATATTAAGGGATTTTTTTTTTAATAGTGTATTTAAAAACCAGATTGAGTTTGATTTTTCCAATTTATCCTTAAATGTATTTTTAATATTAATAGTATAATAATTAATGTTGAAATTACTATAAGAATATAGTAATTCATATAATTTTTTCAACTTCTTTTATATGGACTTTGATTTGATAATTAATTTACTTTAAAATCTGTATTAATTACTTATCTCTTCCATTAACTTTTATTATGGATTTGCATTTAATTACTATCAAATATTTAAAAAACAAATATTTTCTAGCAAAACATTCGTAATATTTTTATTAAATTAACAAAAATAACTCTTCATTCATCTTTCTCTCAAATTATATATATATAAAATAAAATAACTATTAAATAGCAATAGCAATTTCATTTATCTTTATCTGAAATTATATATATAATAATAATAAAAACTATTAAATAGCAATAGCAATTAAATACAGAGATGAAACGAATGTTTGAGAGAAAGATGATATTATGGATGGTAAAAGGTGAAATCTGAGAGAAAGATGATATTATGGATGGTAAAAGGTGAAATCTGAGAGAAAGATGATATTACGCATGGTAAAAGGTGAAATCTGAGAGAAAGATGATATTACGCATGGTAAAAGGTGAAATCTGAGGTGAAAGAGTTGCTCATGGTTGCAGATCATATGGTGGTCTCTCCACCATAAAATTGCCTTTCCATATTATCCAAATTTTATTTTCTAGGTTGTATATCCATTTGTTAAAGCCAAAAGTTTTAATGATGGTTTCAAGATGGTTTTCAGTTACCATTAAGAAGGAACTTCATCAAAAGATCTTTCTGTGCATGAAACCATCGATAAAACTTTTGGCTTTAACAAAGGGATATACAACCTAAAAAATATGGATAATATGGAGAGACAATTTTATGGTGGATGTGATCTGCAACCATGAGCAACTCTTTCACCTGATGGTAATGACAATCTTGTTCGAAATCAGCCTGATGCAATTTAAAAAAAAATCAAAAAAATCAATATTTGAAATTAAGATCTTTGATTAATATCGAAATCGGAAACATGAAAGAAAACAACACATCAATTTCTAAGTTTAAATTAAATTTAAAACCAGAAACCCTAAATCCCCAAATTCCATAACCTAAGAACTTGTAAACTTTGTAACAGCCTTCGTTCCTTAGATACATCGTATTTAGCCAATTCACCAGACAACACCAACCTCACCTCACCTCACCAGACAACACCAACCTCACCAACCTCACCGCAGTCTGGATTTCCCTTGAAGTGGTAGTCGGTTTCTTGTTGCACCTCGCAAGCTTCGCAGAGTCACCAGCCAATTTCTCGAAGATTTGTTGATGAAATTGTTCATATTCCCATAGCTTTGCTGGAAATACCGATATCGGGATAAACATGCTTCAAGATCTTGAAGATGTAGATCTTGTAGGTCTCGACACTTTTCTTGGATCGTTTGTTCTTTTTATTAGCTCTGACGCTAGCTTAGCTTCTTTTGGTAACTTCTTTCTGGCCTTTGGTTTCTTCTCAGCTGCTACGGCGGCCAAAGGATATTTCTCGGCGACCTTCTTCTTAGTCGGCTTCTTTTCTATTTGGGGTGTTGATTTTGATTAGGAGATGAGTTCTCTAAAGAGAGAGATTAATTGGAGAAGAGAAATAATTTTCTGATTTTGATTGGTGAGATGCGAGCTGCAACTTGAATTTGATAAAAAAGGAAAAAAAGAAAAAGAAAATAGAAAATAAGCTGAAAAATTGATAAAAAAGGAAAAAAAGAAAAGAGAAAAGAGAAAATAAGCTGAAAACGTATTATATATTAAGGTGGGGTCTCATTATAGCTGAAGAAGGTCTCATTATAAAAATTCATTATAAAAATTTGGGGTCTCATTATAGCTGAAGAAGGTCTCATTATAAAAATTTGGGGTCTCATTATAGCTGAAGAAGGTCTCATTATAACGGGGTCTCATTAAACCAAAACGGGGGTCTCATTATAACCAAAACGGGTCTCGGTTTAGCGTTTCCCTTTATGCTCAATGCACCAGAGTTACAGATTTGCTCAATGCACCAGAGTTACAGATTTCCGCTTATCCCCCTTATTGGATAAGCTTAGAGATCTCTCTAACAATACACTAGAGTGGATCTCTAACAATACACTGGAGTGGATTGTTATGAGAGATTTTAACTGTGTTACCACTGATTCTAAGCAGATTTCTGGTTTAACTTTGTGTTTAAGAAGTTTGGATGACTTTAACAACATAATTTTGGACTCTCAATTGGAAGATACTGGTATTCAAGTTAAACATTTAGCTAAAACATGTTCTCTTATTTGTATTTACTTAAAAAAATATACAAACTTAAATATTCTTTCAGATTCTTAAATTTGTGGATTCTTCATCCTGCTTCATCCTGGTCTTAATAATAGAATTAAAAATTCTTGGAATACTCCTTTAACTGGTCAACCTTTAATTATATTCTATAGGAAGCTCATTATACTAAAAGTTAGCCTTAAGATTTGGAATCATGATGTCTTTGATAAGAATTTCAATGATATTTCTAAAGCTGAGGAAGATGTAACTTTTCACGAAGAGAATTTTCAAATGAATCAAGATATTGAAAACATAAACAATCTAGTAAAAGCCAATGCCAATTATCTTATTCTCTTGGCATGTTAAAAAGCTTATTGGGAGCAAAAGAGTAGTATAAACTGGATAAAAATAGAGATAAAAGCACGGCTCTCTTTCACAAGTTTCAAAGAAAAAATAGAATCAATGGTATGGGCTGTCAATTTCGGGTTTCAGACCGGATGGGCGCTGACCCCGCTTACCATAAAATCAGGGGTGACCCCGTTTATTTTGGTATAGTATGTATTTTTTAAGGAAAATTTTAATTTAAAAATATAAAATAATAGCTATTTTAAAGGATAATTTTAAATTAAATCTCAGATAATGAATATTTTAAGGAAAATTGATTAATTTATATAGTTTATTTTGGTATAGTATATATTTTTTAAGGAAAATTTTAATTTAAAAATATAAAATAATAGCTATTTTAAAGGATAATTTTAAATTAAATTTTAGATAATGAATATTTCAAGGAAAATTGATTAATTTATATAGTTTATTTTGGTATAGTATGTATTTTTTAAGGAAAATGTAATTTAAAAATATAAAATAATAGCTATTTTAAAGGATAATTTTAAATTAAATCTTAGATACTTAATATTTTAAGGAAAATTTTAAATTAAAATCTTGGATAATAGCGTTTTTTAAAACAAATTTTAAGTTAAAATATTTATGAATTGAAAGACGTAGTCCCATATACATCTCAATTTCTTCTATATTTGAACCACATATACAACTCGGTTGATTTTGTAATTGTTCTTTCCTTTTGTTATTCAGTTGTTTTTGCAATAATTTTTTTTATTGTTCTAAATTACTAATTTGATTCAAAAGTTAATCCATCATTGTTTGTCAAAGATGTATTTTAATTAAATAAATTAAAAAAAAAATAGAGGGAGAAAAAGAAAAAACATGAAAGAAGATAAAGATTTTAATTATATAGATTAAAAAGAAGAAGATTTTAATTAAATAAATTAGAGAGAGAAAATGATGAATATTGAGATTTTAATAAAATAAATTAAAGAATGTGGAGATTTTAATTAAATAATTTAAATCAAATGGAGAAAATGAAGAATATATACCTTAAATAAATAATTGATTCGAAGTTATATAAATAACAAAACGTATGAGTACATTTACTTATTTTTTGTTACCAAATTTATATTTACTTGAATCATATCTTTTAAAGTATTTTTTAAATTATATTTTAGATAATGATTTTTATTTTATTATTTTATATTTATAATTTTTAATTAGCATTATATTATGATTTGCATTTATAATATAATTAATTTTATTTTGTAATATGCTTACACACAAATAATATATATTCAAATATTTTTTAAAATTTTTTCAATAAAATAATTTATTTATATTATAAATTTATGATTCGAGACAAATTTGATTTTATTTCCATATATTTTTTATATAAATTTTTTGATTTGTTTCCAATTATTTTTAAAATATTTTTTCATACCAAATTTGATTTTATTTCATCTATTTTCAAAAATATATCTTATATAATATATTTTATTTTATTTTATTTTTTTAAATATATTTTAAAATAATAAATTAAGAAATATTAAGATTTATTGTTAAATATTATTTTTATATGTAATAAATAATATATTAAGATATATTTAAAATACCTTGTATTCAATAATAAACAAAAAAAATTCAGAGCATAATAATTTAGAATTGATAATGAAACCATTTAAAGATGAATGTGTAGAATGAAGTTTATAAAATTTTGTTTAGCCTTCCTTATCCTAATTCATGGATCCGCCTTAGAGGCTATATAATAATAAACAAAAATGGTGATGTTTTAGGAGCATAGGGTAGTCTGTATAATAAGCAAATTGTTTTGGTATTTGAGTGTAGCCTTTGTTAGATGGGCCTAGTTATCTGTTTTAAAAAGGCTATAGAAAGTATAGAAAGTAGAATATCGAATGTGATTCTGCAATATTAGTTTGTACGTTAGCTAGCTATTGGTTTTGCTGCATGGTACTTAGAATCAATTATAAGATATTGTAGAAAACTAATCTTTTCCAATATGACCATCAAAGATATATTCAGAATCCAAAATCACGCAGTTAATTGGTTTGCCCGTTGGACTCTTAAATGTAAAATGAAGCAAGAATCAGACTCATATTATTTACCACCTGATATATAGTTAAGATTTTATACGTTCTTGCTTTATTATTCTTTCAAAATTCTTTGGATAAGATCCTGCAGATTTATGGAAAGTTATGGTCTCGCTTTAACCAAAAATATCTTTAGGATTGATGAGGCAGTTTGGAATCTTTAAGACATTTTTTTTATCATTTTAGTGTTATGGAGTTTCATAATCTAAGAAACATCTCAACACATGGTCCTTTAGTTGACCAAGTATTGTTTAATATGTTTGGATCATCTTCAAGCTACTATTTAAGTCGAGAAGAATATGCTAGATTTTCTAAAATTAAGTATTTCGGCATGAGGGTATTCTCAAAACTCATGATCTGAATTAACTTCTATGTCATATTTAAGTGTCATACAATGGTAACAATTACTTTTTCATCAATAATTATTGTTAAAAAATATATTATTTTGTATGGAATATTATTATTTTAAACATGATTATAGTTAAGACGGATTAAGTTTTATAAATTAGTACATGCTAGGGTTACATTTGTAACAAATTTAATTAAAAAATTTATTAGACGTTAGATAAACATATTAGATTATCTATTCTCTAATTTTAGTTAACAAGATTATATTTCACAAATATTTATGTTTGTAGACCGCATAATATAAACCGGAACATAGTAAATTTGTTATAGTAGCTTAAAAGAATACATTGAAAAAACTATACTCATATACACTTAAAAAAAACCGACATTAAGAAGTTATTGTCAAAAAAATCTAATTTTTTTCATTCTAATTTATTGATAAAAAAAATTCTGCAATTTTGGTTGGGTTTGAAGATTTTGCCACTGTTTCTGGAACCTTCCTTATGGATTCATACATCATTTTGGAGTATATCACAAAATCAAATCTAAACCTAACGCATCGAATTTTTTTTGGAATAAAAACATGTAAGAAATTTAAAACATAAACAAAATTAGTGGAAAAAATTATTAGGTGAAATTTGGGGGAAGAGAAATTTGATGGTTTCGTGAGAGAAGAGAATACAAAAAATAAAATTAAACATGAGAAGGGTTAGTAAATAAAAGACATGCACAATTATACACAGGTAACAACAATACACACGTGTTAAAAAAAATCGTTGCCACGCTAAATATAATTTATATAAAAACTCCGGTGTATAATTAATATTTTAGGTTGAAAAAAACGTTTATAATTAATATTTGGGCAAGGCTATAATGAGATCCTATTTGGCTATAATGAGACCCCAAATTCAGAATTTATTTTCTTGAATGTGAAATGTCCATTTTGCCCTTCATTTATAAGTCAAAGTTTCTAACCAAAAACCAATTTTTCTCCAACTTCTCCCTAGAGCTTTCTCTCTCTAAACTAACTAAAATCTCTAAAAAATCATGGATTTGAGTGATTAGAGTAAAGGTTTCAGCTGCAACCTTGATGATTTCGCATCGGAGGAAGAAGAGCCGTTGACGGACCACTTGGAAACCCAAAACGAGGTATTTTCCGAAAATTTTCAAGTCAGTGCGAATATAGCGGTACCACCGCTATATAATGGACGAACTGCGAGGTGGGAACTCGCAAATCGTGCAAAATTGTGAACGGTCTGTTCGCGGAATTTCCAGATGGACGAACAGACCGTTCGCAGAAAAACCGGATGGACGAACGGTCCGTTCACAAAAATTCCAGATGCACGAACGGACTGTTTGCAATTTTTCATGAATTTCGAGTTCCTAGTTCGCAATTTTGCCAAATAGACGAGTGCACTGCTCGCAATTTGGCTGAATTATCGAATTTGTTGTTCGCGAAAATGACCTGTTTTGGAAATTAAATGATCATCTAGATTAAAATATGTTCTCATATAATTGCATGAATGACATATGTAGGAACCCGATCTACCGTCATGTTCGATGGCCGATTACACGAAAGTGTTTAGTACGGACACTTTTTACACCAAAGCCGATTTCGTTCATTGGGTCAAGTCCGAAAGCATAAAACTAGGATTCATTTGGTCCGGAGTAAAAACAACGACGGTACCAAAAGCATGAAAACTCCTAGGATATATTTTAGGTGCGAGAGGTACGGAGTATACAAACCTAACCCCAAACCGGGGTAGGTTAAGAAGCGCCGAGAATGTTCATCGAAAAAATATGGGTGTCCGTTCTATTTAAGAGGGAGTCCGGTCTCAGAGCTACCGGGTTATTGGAAAGTGGTTGTGCTAAACGGGAAACACAACCACGAACCATTTTTGCACTTGGATGGTCACTCACGAGCCGCTAGACTAAAAGTCGAAGAACAATTGTTCGTTCGTAGTCAAACGGAAATCGGTTCTCGACCGAGTGAGATATATCGTGGTTTGAAGATTAAAGACCCGCAAAATGTATCAAGCATGCGCACGATATACAACATGCGGCAAAAACATGATTTGGTTGATAAAGCGGGCAAGACCCAAATGCAATACTTGTTTGCTAAGTTAAAAGAACACAAGTACTATGTTTGGGAGCGAAGTTGTGAAACAACGGACGAGATCCTCGAGTTGTTTTTTGCACACCCTAAAAGTATCGATTTCATGCGCACTTTTCCTCAAGTTCTTATAATGGATAGCACGTACAAGACTAAAAGGTATAAGATGCCTTTACTTGAAATAATGGGCCAAACTTCGACGAAGAAGACATTTTATGTTGCTTTTGTTTTTTTTGAGCTCCGAGAAACAAGAGAGCTACACTTGGTGGTTGAGTGTTCTAAAGATGGTGTTGACGAACAACAAGTGCCCATTACCTAACATTATCATCACCGATAGGGAGTTGGCTTTAATGAATGCTATCGACGATATATTTCCGGATGCAACTCATATGCTATGCACTTGGCATATTGGTAAGAACGTCACCCCTTACGCTAGAAAAGTTTTACCGAATGCGGACATGACCAAAGAGTTCGGGGAATATTACCAAAGGGTAGCCTATTCGGCCACGCTCGAAGACTATAACAAAAACCTTGCCGATATGCACCACACGTTCGCATTTTGTCCATTGGCTATCGACTACGTTATGAAGCAATGGATTGACGAATATGGACACAAATTCCTAAATTTTCACACGAACAAATTTAAACATTTTGGCAACCAAACTAGCAATCGGTGAGTTATATTTCCATCTCCACACAATATTTTTTAATATAAAGTGTTAGAAATCTAATGTATTTTATCTCATGTTATAGGGCGGAGAGTGCTCACTCTAGCCTCAAGCGGGCAATTGGTAGTAGTCTATGCACGTTCGAACAATTTTGGAAACATGTTCATGCATTGCTATCCGCTCAACACTCTAACATTTTCGAGTCATTCGAGCGTAGTAGGTATCGTCCAAGAAAATCAACTAGGGGGCCTAACAAAACCATCTACAAGGATGTCAAAGGTGAGCTTTCATCTCAAGCTATGAATTTATAGAGACAAATCTCGCAACGGCCTTGAAAATATGGTTCACACCCGGAATGTGTGGGTGTGTTATTTGGACAACTCATAATTTACCATGTGCATGCGAATTAGCTTTGATTTATAAAGAAGGAAGGCCGGTTAGAAAAGATGAGTGTGATGTCTATTGGAGTACGTTAAGGATCAAACCTAATGAGGAGTTTGATACCGAAGACGAGCTCACTAGAAAACTCTCCTTAATAGATAGCGCCATCTGCGGTTACGGGCAACACATCCAAGACCACATTATAAATAGGATGATGCAAATCCTAGATCCCGCTAGAAGTCATGTTTTGGAACCTAAGGAGCCGGTTGTTACTAAGGGTAGGAAAAAAGCCGGCCGGGACAAATCAACTCAACGGGACCCTAGCGAGTGGGAATACGATGGTAGTCTAGGCGCTAGCACTCCGACACGATTGGTAGCACGTCCGCCTCGATAGGTAATAGAACATTTCTACCGCCAAAAAACAAGACGAAAGAAAAAGCGAAAACCAAGGCTCAACCGAAGAAAGATAAAGTGCCTTGATCGAAAAAATCATCAAAGGGCCAAGATTTTAGCGGGTACGAGAGTTGGTTTCCTAGCTATTTGCATGACTACATTTCTAGCGTCGAAGACGTCTCTCCCGACGGTAATTGCGGATTCCGGGCCGTTGCTTTGACGGTATACGGTAAATCCGATTCATGGGACCAAGTTAGATGGGATTTGATCGGCGAATTGCAAAATGAACGTGAGCTATGGGAGAGAGTGTTTGATGGTTCACAAGGTGTAGATAACCTTGTGAGAAGGTTGAACGTTTTCGAATTGTATGGTGCCAGTACTAGGCATTGGATGACGTTACCCGATTTAGGGTTAGTGATAGCCACTAGATACCAATGTATCGTATACCACATTTCACTCCACCAATCGTACACTTATCTACCTCTACGTGGTGTGCCTCCTCGATGGTGTCCTAACCTCGAATTTGGTATAGGTTTCGTTCACGGTAACCATTTCGTCAAAGTAAGTATACAAATGTGTGTTTCAATTTTTATATATTATTTTTGTGACCAAATATTTATCAACTTTTTATTTGTGTAGGTTGTGTTGAATGGACCACTTCCGGAAATATATCCTACTTGGTTTCCGTTTCGTACGGATCATGACGTCACCGGTTGGGCAATACCGCTCGACAAGAGATTGAACAAACATAACCAAATCAAGCCCGCGCAACCATCGACCGCACACGAAGAGCCACCACGTGTCTTCGATTTGAATGAAGACTAATAATTTGATTATGCATCACTTGTTTTATCCCATTGTGTTTACGAATACTTTTTTTTTACTTTCACCTCGGTTTGTAATCGATACTCCCACGTTTTATTTATTTTGAAAATTCAATTTCATATAATTATTGTAAAAACAAGTTGCACAAAACAATTAAATTGCAAGTTCCCCAAAAAATTACAATTTTATCAAAAAAAAGTGTGAAAAAATTTAATAATTCGGCACAGTGGTGAATTTGCGAATTGTGAACGCTTGATTTTGCACAAATTGCGAACTCCCACCTCTATGATTTGGAAAAATCGCGAGGGTGTTGTTCGCGATTTTGTCAAATTACATGCGCCTGCATTCGCGAATCCGGCGTTTTACAACCGTCTGTGTTCGCGAAACCCTCTGTAAATTTAGTTTTTCAACTTTTTGTGACTTTCCCGACTCCAAAAATGATTTTTCTTTTTACCAACATCAAACATTAGTCAATTGGCCCTAATGATTCGAATTTTATGGAAAAAAAACTCAAAAAAAGTTAAAAAAAACTACTTCAAAGTAGCCTAAAATGGTCACATTTTGTGACCTTCCCGACTCCAAAACTGATTTTTATTTTTACCAACATCAAACATTAGTCAATTAGCCCTAATGATTTGAATTTTGTGGAAAAAAAAACTCAAAAAAGTTATAAAAAAAAACTAATTCAAAGTAGCCTAAAATGGTCACATTTTGTGACCTTCCCGACTCCAAAACTGATTTTTCTTTTTACCAACATCAAACATTAGTCAATTGGCCCTAATGATTCAAATTTTGTGGGAAAAAAAACTCAAAAAAGTTTAAAAAACTACTTCAAAGTAGCCTAAAATGGTCACATTTTGTGACCTTCCCGACTCCAAAACTGATTTTTTTTGAACCATTATTATTAGTTGTGATTTGAAGTATAAGATATATAAACCGACTAATGTGGTGACACATAATAACATCCTAAAAACTACTTAAAAGTCGGATAGTGTTGTCAGACATGTAAGGATAACGTAATCTGGATGGGCGACTAATATGGTGACACATAATATATACAAAAATACACACATATCGAAGATAATTATTACAACGCACATGGTTTAAATCAGGGTCTCATTATAGCCAAAGACAATATTGCCTTCGAAATAGTATGAATTGCGCTATAATGAGACCTTATCCAAATATTAAACGCCCACCAAAATTGACTCGCCCCCTATAAAATAGGACATAAAGTCTAAAAAAATACGACACTTTCGCAACCTGCAGCACTGACGAAAATATAAAACTCGTTAACGTTTACATATGGAGTTTACGGCGGACGAAGATTACCACATGCTTCGAGCTGTGAAGATTTCACGCGAGATACTGGGGGAAGATACAAGCGATCAATTTTCGAGCGTGTCCTATGTACGATGTATATGAACTACAGCCGTTTAGGTACAAGAGGTGTCGTTGTGCGTACTCGTGAGCAGATCAAAAGCAGATACAATTTTTGCAAGCCAATACAGCATTTGTGTTTCTTGCCATCGCTTATTAAGCGAGAAGCAGCCTCCGTTTGGAACCTAACCTTGATGGACTACATCACAAGGGATATGGTAGCATTTCTAGAGGACAAAATTATTTCAAGGGGTGGAGTGGATGATGTGGAATACAAATTTAGATACGACAAAGCCTTCCACTTATGCAGTGTTACGTATTACTGGTTGTTGTTTGAAGTTGTCATTTTTCTTATCAGTTGTTGTTTGAAGTTGTGATTTTCGTATTACTGGTTGTTGTTTGAAGTTCTCATTTTTCTTATCAGTCGTTGTTTGAAGTTGTGATTTTCATATTACTGGTTGATAATTTAAGTTGTGATTTTTTTATTAGTTGTTGTTTGAAGTTGTGCGTACCAAATAATATCTACAAAACAAGGTAATGAAAACTTTAACAAGTTATAGCATTAACTAAAACAAACAGACAATACAGACACTACCAGATGGAAACTATTAAAAACATATCACAATGCTCAATCGTCGAAGTCGTATCCCAAGTTGTCGTCAGACTCAATCCCCTCTTCCATCTTAGTAATCCTATTCTCAAGATACGCTACCATATCCTTCGTGATGTAGTCTACCACAGTCATGTTCCAGACGGTAGCTGCTTCTTGCTTAATTTTAAAGGGTAGAAACAACAAACGATCCATTGGTTTGTAAAAAATGTACCTCTCCTTGATTTGGTCACAGTTACGCACGACAAAACCTTCAGTTCCTAAATGGCCGTAGTTGTAGTACATATTACACAACACCAGCTCGAAAAACGCGTCGCTACTATCTTCTCCCAACTCTCAGTGGGCAAGCTTCACTGCCTCGAGCAAATGGTAATCTGCATTAGGGGTAAACTTCATTGGTTAAACTGTTATTGTTCGAATAGTGCTTCGCGTCTATTTATATGCTCGTGGTTGTTTGGGCGGGAACTGCATTAAAAGCAGATGTTTTTTGCGGCAACGTTTTTAGTTGTCTCGTTATAGCGGAAAACCTGGTGATGGAAGTTTTGTTATAATGAGACCCCTACTATTATTGTACTGCAAAGTTATTGTACTTTTGTAAATATTAGGTGTCGCATACTCATTCGTCAGTTTGGATTGCAGTATCCTATTCTTACAGGTGTTGTTTATCGATAGGTCAACTTGGATAACGTTATCTTAACCATAAAAGTGGTACAGAAAGACGTAATTTTAGGCACAACAAATAATAGCCAATATACCAATTGCAAAAAATGTGTCCATGGACTGAGTTGGAAGATCAATATATGATGATGGCATCAGCTGAAGTTGGTAATGAGACCATGATAGAGGGGGTAGAAAGTACTGGGAGGCGTTGCAATGCAAGATGTACTTCCTATATGGAAGGGATGGTGTACATCCGCCTAGAATTTCAAGGCGTGTTGATGAGGTGAAATGTAGGTGGTCAGTCCTAGTCGCATTCCGCCAACATCCAGTTTCTGGCCTCACCGAGTTGGAACGTCGTGCTGCATGTAAGCGGTTCAACTGTAAAGTCACAGATTACTTAACACAGGACCAGCTGGATTCCGTCCGCGATGACATTATCGACATCCGGCTAGAGGAAATGCGTGACTAGCGAGATGCGAAAGAATAAAGGAAGTTGCAGACTATGTTTTAGCATGTGTTCTATTTTATGTTTGAGTTTGTGTTTGAGTTTCTGATTCCGTTTATGTTTGAGTTTATGTTTCAGTTTCTGATTTCGTTCATGTTTGAGCATATGTTTGTGTCTGATTAAGTAGTTCTTAAATAACAGATCAGGAATGCTCTGAATATAGGAACAATGAAACATGTTCAAAAATAAGTTAGTTGTCTGATATCGACTCTAAGACGTATAAAAATAATAATAATGTTTTTCTGATTTGATTTTGTGGGTGTTTGTAGTGGTCAGAGTTAAATGGTACTCATAAGTAAAAGGGAGTAGATTCAAGTCTTTTCAACCACTAATTATATCGGTGTAGTAGAAGTAGTAGTGGTTGCCTTCTCGGTTTTGGAGGGACAGCATCTGGCACTTAAGTTTATTGGTGACAGGATCAAATGGATAAAAATTAAAATTAAATTTAAATTTAAATGCTTTGACTGAGTTTATTGGTTGCAGGATATAATATTAATTTAATTTTTAATGCTTTTACTTAAATGTACGGTATAAAAATTTAATTTCAATTTTGATGGTTGTTAATGGGTTTTAACCTAATTTATTTTTGTTTTAAAATAGTATATAAAAACAAATTAAATAAAAAGTTAATTTATGATGATGGATTTGTTATCCATATATTAGTTAATTTATTATGATGATGGACACAATGTGATTACATTTAAAGAGTAGTTCATGTTTGAGCATATGCTTGACTTTATAAAAATAATTGAGTTTCAGTGCAAGTATTCATAAAAACAGCACAAGGTACGAACATAAAAACATAATAACAAGACTACATAAAAAAATCTAAACATATAGTAGTTCATCTGAATATTATAATATTGTATGGAAACATATGGAGGGAATGAAGTGAAGGTTTCCCGCTTAAAAGAGATTTACGAGGGAACAAAAACAACCTTTCCCGCTAACAATTTTCGAGCTGAACCACCCAGTTCGAGTCTATAAATACTATAATCAGACTAAGAAACTAAACATTTAAGTTATAACAATGTGTGATTCGGGCTGGAACGTACACGAAGATGCAAGACTTCTAAACGCATTTGACTTCGTGAGAGGTACGATGCAAGAGGAGATTCCTGGCTTCATCGATGCGGTCTTGTGCAGAATGTTCTTCAACCACGGTAGGGAGGCTTCCTGCCCAGGATGTATGATGCCCTGACCACGCAGACGCGAAGAAGTGTTCGAAAGGTTAGCTTACCTTAAAACAGTGACTATACATATCGAGTCACTTCCTTGGGAAGTCCGAACCAACCTCCGAAAGGTATTCGACATGGGATCGCAAAGTACAATTACGCAGGAGATGGTGTCATATGCGACACAGTCGGAAGAGCAACAAATAGCCGACGCAATAGCGAGCGCCGTTGAAACGTATTCAACTCCCGAAGGAAGTAGTGATTCAGATGGGTATGGAATGAACTATCCGACTCCATAGAACTAAGTGTGCAATGCTAACTGAGGGTTAGTTTATCTACCGTTTGCTTTAATTTATTTGCTTATGTATTTCTAATTATGCAATGCTTTTGATTCATGTGTAATTAATTTCCTTATGTATTTCTAATTATGCGAGAAATTTAGGTGTTATTGTTTAAGTGTTGTTGTTTTTAAGATACACATCATATAAGCGAAAGCAACAACTTAAGCAAAACTAAAGATTTTATCTGAACAAAAGCGACAACTAAATAACCAAAAGCAATTCCATACAACCATATCAACGAAAGCAACAACTAAAGTAAAAAATAAGGTAGTATCAAACAATCGTCCTGGTAGTCATATAATACAAATGCACTCAATCGACCTGGCGGTACTGGATCCCCAAAAGCGAACACTCGTGTATCTCCCGACGCAAGTCCTCCATACTCATCGAGTCCGCTCTAGAATCAACATCAGTCACACGATCTACAAGGTGATACAGTCGTGCCTGATATATCATCGCACTAGGGGTCTCTGGAACATGTGAAGCAGATGGACCGAGAATACTAGGATCAAGCAGAACGTACCATAGGTGGTCACTGATCCATACATCGTACAAAGAGGTCGTGCCATGACCACCTATAGCGTATGTGTCACCGCGAATCCTCGGGTCAACAACGTGTGACCCCCAGCATATCCACGTGGCCTCATCCCATAAGAAGCGCGTGTTCATACGCCTCCGCCTATCTGCTGGTAAAACAGTCGGCAACGCTGGTGGTATGTCCTGAACGTGCCCTAGCTGTCGAGCCACCCGAAGAGGATAGTACGCCTCAACTACGTCGAACGCCTTCAGCGTGTGGTCAATCCAAGCCACAAGCTAAAAAAGGAAATGAGCACAATGCGTCTCGTAAGGCATGAACCAACCCTGTCATATGTTAGTTAATAATCTTTAAAAAATATAAGTAATAATAAACTAACGCTATGGAAACAAATATAACAAATCATTGTAACTCACATGGTTCTCCGTCAACGAAATCAGTCCCTGTCGGATGTTAATCCGAGTCTCATCATCCGCACGAAACAGTGTCGGTACATATTGGCACATGGTCGGCGTAGAACACTCGTAGAGAGTGTTGATCATAGGCTTTAGGGTATAGAAATGATCGTATATCCACGTCTCCAACACAGCAATACAACCCGCAATCCCCGAAGTCGTGTGCAGCGACGAATTTCCTAGGTGGTGGTACAGCTGAGCTAGTATATGCTGTCCCCAGTTATATCTAACGGATGAAGTATAATGCTCTACAAACTGGAGGTAATCTAAAGATATACTGTTCCCCGTCTTGTTCACCAGAACACAACAACCCAGCATGTGCACCAGATAACCCCTAGTGGCACACTTTATATCACTAACAGACATGGTATCATCCTTATAACAGGGCTGCATGTACTGCTCGCGTAAAAACTGTAAACGAACAGATCTACCATTACCCCCCCCCCCCTGTTACGCCCTAACTCATACTTAAGTTCATCCAGATCTATCCCTAATGCACTAGAATACCAAGCTAAACGCTGTCCATCACTAGGAAATGTCTGAACAATGAAATCATCACCTGTGACCGGGAGACCAGTGATGACGTGGACGTCGTCTAACGTGACCGTCATCTCACCGAAGCTGAAGTGAAAGGTGTTCGTCTCCGAATGCCACCTCTCCAGAAAAGCATCTACAAGATGAACGTTGGTACTCCAACGCTCCAACACATCTACCAGGGGACCGAAACAAGTCATCATAACCTGCTCTCTGACCCTGTTCTGCCCAGCAAGACCCCATGCACGGTGGGTACCATACATAGAGTAGCACCGCGAGTGCCGACGAGCCTACATAAAACATAAACAACTTAGAAATAATACAAAAGAACATATAAACGTACTTTAAAACACGTCATTACTTACCTCTCCTGCAAAGACGTGGTAGGCCTCGTGCTGTGTATACTCTGGATATAGACCATGCACATGAGGATTCACCCTCCTAAATAACTGGTCTAGTGTCCCAAACCCATGTGATAGAACAGGGGCCGGAGTAGAAGCGCTAGGCCTACGCCTAACGGACCGTGACCATGACACACGGTCCTCGTGCTCTCCATCATCGCTCGAGCCTGAATGTCGAACAGGTGTATGCTGCTATCTGCGAGCCATGCTGAAATACAACATATAAATTATTAATAAATTTGGGTAAACAAACTATTTTATAAAACAAAATACAAAATCAACATTTCAATCAACTGCAAAATTGCGAACAACGGGTTTGCAATTTCACCAAAATTGCGAACAATGAGTTCGCAATTTGGTGAAATTGCGAACCCGATGTTCGCAATTTTGCAGTCGCTGGAAAAGACAAAATTGTGAACGGGTACTTCGCAATTTTGCACGGGTTGCGAAGGACCCGTTCGCAATCTTGCCTTTTCCAGAAACAGCAACCATAAATCCCAAATCGAACCCAAATCTCCAAAACTCAACCGAAATTCAGCATCCATGGTACCAAAATGATCCTAATGCATCGACTAACACGAATCTACAGCTATTTTTCCAAAAAAACAACTACATATACATGAAAATCGGACTTTTTATCAAGAACCCTAAACTCTAAAAATCACTAAAAATACTAAGCTAAAATGCATAAAAATTACATGGATATGTAAAAGATTCGTACTTTAAGCCGTTTGTGATGTTGGATTTGAGAAATCTTTTTGTTTTGATTTCGATATTTTGAGTGATTTTGAGAGAGAGAAGAGAGAAAAGAGATAAAATAGAGAAAATAGGCTGAAAATTAGGGTTTTATATCAGGGGTAAATGGGTTTTTTTTCGGGTCTCATTATACAGAGGTCTCATTATATCCAAATGGGGTCTCAATTTAGCCTTGCCCTTAATATTTTCGGCTGACCATAAAAATCCTACAATGTAAAAATAAAACCATTAATATTAATATCGAATAATAATATTTATAGAATTTTGCAATAGCTATAAAGAAATTCGACAACGAAGGAAAAATAAATATAAAAATTTGATTTATATAAATAAAAAGGGAAAAAGAGTAAAATACAGGTGTACTGTTTATAAGCACAGTAAATCTGTGTTTTACTTTAGTATATATATAATATTGTCTTTTGTGTAGTCCTAGTAATCTATTTATATGGAATAAATAGACTAACTAGATAATAGTCCTAATGGACTCGTATACATGAGACCAAAGATGACATTACCCATTTTAGCTTCACTGTCAATGACACAAAACTGTACTGCCAAACACAGTACACAGTCAAGGCATAATGACACTATGAGAGACACAAAACTGTACCTCCGAATACGGTACACTGTCAAGGCACTATTCGAATCATTCACAACAAATCTTCCTCTTGAGGCAAATATCCTTTCTTCACTATCAACAAAGAAACTTATCTTCTTCAAACTCACCAAATTACCTTAAGGCATTAACTCTATACTGCGAACACTGATCCAGTTTAGGTACTCCTTAAACTTTCAAACTGATACTGCACTGGTCATTATATCTGCTGGATTATCGTGGGTAGACACTTTCTTCACATCAACAATTCCCTTTGATATTATATCACGAATAATATGATACCTGACATCTATGTGCTTTGTATGCTCATGGTACATCTGGTTCCATGTAAGGTGTATGGCGCTTTGACTGTCACAAAATACTTTTGAAGTAGTCCTATCTAAGCCCAAATCTGCCACCAAACCTTGCAACCATATTGCCTCTTTAACAGCTTCTATTACCGCCATGTACTCTTCCTTTGTTGTAGACAAAGCTACAGTAGCTTGAAACTGTGCTTTCCAACTGATCGCACTCCCAGCTAGAATAAATACATATCCTGTCAGAGATCTTCTTTTATCCATATCACCTGCAAAATCAGAATCAACAAAACCAACCAATGATCCTGCAATATCATTCAGCGATTCACCAATATAGGTTTTGTTAAAAGTTAAGCCAACGTTCACAGTATTCTTAAGATACCAAAGTATCCATTTCACTTCCTGCCAGTGTTCTTTCCCAGGACATCCCATGTACCTGCTAACTACACTAACCGCATGTGAAATATCAGGACGTGCGCATACCATATCATACATGATACTACCAACTGCACTTGCATATGGAACCTTCAATATTTGTTCCAACTCAGCATCGTCCTTGGCCGCTCCTACGACATACAACTTAAAATGAGTAGCAAATGGAATGTTAACTGCTTTAGCATCAAACATGTAATCGTTGTAACACTTTCTCAATATAGCTTCGTTGAGACAAGTGTAATGATCCTAAACTTTTGTTCCTGATAATCTGCATACCAAGAATTTTCTTTGCTCTACCCAGATCCTTCATCTAAAACTCGGCACCAAGCTGTTTGTTTAACTGCACAAAGTGTGATTCCTTCCCTTTGAGTAAAACCCTTAGCGACCAGTCTTGCTTTGAATCGAGATGCCTCAACCCCTAGATTACCTTCTATTTTCTTAAACACCCATTAACTGTCTACTATCTTCTGTCTTTTAGGCAAGTCAACAAGCTTCCAAGTTTGATTCTTATGAAGAGATTCAATCTCTTCCCCTATCGCACTAATCCATCAATTTGCCTCTGAACTCGCTATAGCTTCTCTGTAGCTACTAGGTTCATGTATCTCAACTTCTTCTGCAGCTGACAAAGCATATGCAACTAGATGCGCATACCTTTTTTGAAGTCTAATATCTCTTCTTTCTATGCCTAATGTTATGCTATAAGGTTGTTGTTCTGGTTCAGGCGCATCATCGTCACTATCATCTAATGTTGACGCTTCACCTCCTGATTCTGGATCCACCTCAGAATCACTTGAATTATTAAAACTGCTAGGAACTGATTCTGCTTCAAGCTCCACCTGTTTACTCATAACTGATCCTGATTCGAAAATTTCTCCTACTTCATTTGACTGTCTATCGAAGCAAACTCATTAAAAGTAACGTACCTACTGATGAGAAAACCTTGATACTTTGGAGAGGTACACCATAACCTATATCCCTTAAATTCAGTAGCATATCCTAGAAATATGCACATATTTTCCCTCGACTCAAACTTACCATCTCTCACATGAGCATACACACAATAACCGAACACCCTCAAATGTTCATAATCAGTCGACGATCCAGACCAAATCTCAAAAGGAGTTTTACAATCAATAGCCGTTGATGGAGACCGATTCACCAAGTAACACGTTGTATTGATAGCTTTAGCCCAAAAATCATTTCCCACACCGGAATGCGAGAGCATACTTCATGCCTTGTCACAAAGCGTTCTGTTCATTCTTTCTGCGACTCCATTCTGTTGTGGTGTTTTAGAACAAGTATGATGGCGTACTATTCCCTCAGCTTCGCAGAACTCGTTGAACTCCCGACTGTAATATTCTAACCCATTATATGTCCTAACACGTTTGATTTTTCTTCCTGTATACTTCTCAATCATCGTCTTCTATTTGACAAAGGTTGAATATGCCTCATCTTTCAGTTTTAGAAAGAAAACCTACACCATCCTTGAATAATCATCAATCAAACTCATGTAGTATCTGGCTCCGCTCTTGGATGGAATTCTGTTTGGACCCCAAAGATTTAAGTGAATGTAGTTCACTGTCCCTTTAGTCTTTCTTACAGCACTTTGCTGAATTTGACTTTAGTTTGTTTACATTTCATGCATAGCATTGAGCATTTTGTCACTTTCTGTCTTCTGCACGGTACTTGTAACCCCGAGAGTCTAGAGTCCCAAGAGAAATCAGGTTTCTCTTTAACCCAGAAACATGCCAGCACGTTAAGATTCTAACAACCCCATCAAACATTCTGATTCTGACGTTACCAATGGTGAGGATTATTTTCGACTGAGGGTAATTTGGTCAGGTGTTTTGTGGTGTTTCAAAGGTATTAAATGTTTAAGTGTTTGTAGTGAGAGATTTAAGTTGTCTGGTTGAATTAGATTTTCATCCCTCTCATTAATGAAAGTGGTTGGGTATTTATACCCTTAATTATGGGCCAAATGGGCTTTCGGATCAAACTTATGAAACCGGGTCGAGTTCAAAAACCCATTAGTTTATTAAGCAGATTAGCAATTAGCTTAGTCAAAAGGTGATTAGTTATTTAGTACTTTTATCGAGTTCGGATGGTTCAGTGGGTGTCTTTTGTCCGAATTTCCCCTGTCTGGTTTCTACAGTGAGTCATAAATATTTCTGGACTCATCAGTAGCCCCTTTTTTAGGTTTTGTCGAAGGCCTTTGGTAAGACCTAAAAAATCTTTCTTAGGCACTAGTAACATTCTCCGGACCGTTCAAGTGCTCTGCCCAAGATTTATCCGGAGTGTAAACTTCTCAGAAGTTTAAAAGTTTTGTTATGGATCGTGGGACACGTGTCATCTTTTGATTTGCCTCACCAGCTGTTTTTCTCCTAGAACGATGCTCCCACTAATCCCAAAAAGAAACCTCTTCATTTAATACCCATGACGTTAGCATCGCTTTCAATCATTACTTTTGTCTTTTCGTATTCTCCAAGGTTTTTGGCAGCTTTTTTTGTCTCATTAGTATATATTGCTTCTTTTCACTGTTTTACCATCTTCACTACTCTCTCATTTCTTCATCTCAAAGTTTTCACTTCTCTTCTCAAAATTCTTTTGGTGTAGGTTTATGTTCACGGCAAGAAACGCATTGGTAAAAGGCGGGTGGCTTGATCTTTCGAAGTTAGAAAAAGCGCAAAGGGTTGAGCGAGAAAGGCGCATTGTTGCGGGTCTTCTAGTTTTTCCAAACGACAAGCCTGAAACACCATCTTTAGAGGCTGATCAAGGTTCATCTTCTGCTAGAAGTTCCAAACCCAGGAGGTTATGTCAACCAAGTCTTTCACCCATTGTATCAGGCTCCTCGGTTCAGGAGTCACAGCCCACTGTTGAACGGGAAAAAGTCGTTTCAAGCACAAGGAGACCCTCTCCATTTATAGCCATGGGGTCAGATGTTGAAAAATTCCCATATAAAGTTACACTTCACAGAACAGATCGCTTAGTGAAGGGCCAAGCTGTCGTTCCACAATCTAAGTCCCCAAAAACAGGGCCTTCTAAGTCTGGGGCTAAGGGAAAAACTATAGACACAGGGGCATCTATCAAAATCCCAAAGGATAAAGCATCCTCTCTAGAAGCCACTGGAACTAGCTCTCAAAATGAGCCCTCCGGACCCGAGCCCCAGCCGGACACCAGACCCTTAGGAGAGGGTGATGCTCAACAGTCCAGACAACTTACAGAGCCTGCCACCAGTACTCCTCCACCAGCAACAACTAACAAACCTTCCATGGTGATGGAAGAGGTGATGGAGGACATCATTGAAGAAGCCCCATTTGAGACTGACGTCTCCGGACAGACAGAGGAAGCTGCCACTGACAAAAAAGGCAAGGATAAAGAAAAACTGTGTTTGAAGCATTCGGATCTGCCGGAGTGCCTGGAAGGCAAAGTGGGACCCTGCTTCCATAAGGTGAACGTGAAGTATCTGCTAGCCATGCAGAACATCAACTATGCCTTCATTCATACTGCTGAATTAGGCCGGATCCGGACGACGTGGGGGATCCCTGAATCTGTTAAAGTGAGGATATCGGTCACTCCGGAGACCGTAGTGGACTTCAAGCTGAGCGAGATTGTTATCTATATGGAGCTGTTCAACTGGGGGCTCATATTCCCCTTGGATCCAGAGATCAACAGATACTTTCATCTGATAAAGATCTGCCCAAGCCAGCTGAGTCCCAATGCTTTGTACACCCTCATGTCCTGCATCGTGGCCTCTAGGCTCTCCGGAATACCGCTTCCGATAGAGCAATTTGCTGTTGTGGCTAGCCTCTGCAAGAACCACATCATCCTTTTCTACCATTACAACAAGGGAGATAACTTTAAGGTGGTGGATGATTTGCTTAAATCGGAGAAGAATTGGAAGACCCAATTCTTGTTCATTAGCGGGGCTTGGGAAAACGGGAGGAAGATTTAAGCTGGTGTCAACCCAAGCATGCTCACCAACATATGGAAAATCACATGTAAAAATTTCATCATGTTTGTTTTTCTTTTCTTATAAAAAAGCTGTTACTCAATTTCTCTTCTTTTTCTTTGGGTAGTACAGCCGAAGGAGTTCTCCGACTACTTGGATGAGGGGCAGACAACTTGTGCCAAGCTGAATGCTTGGGCTGCTGACAAATGGGGAAATCGTTTCCACAATTGCTTTACTTCCGGTAACTTAGTGAGGTCCCACCTCTGGAACACAACCGGCCGGAGAGACCTGACTTGGAAAGAATTTACCACACCACCTCCTCCGGGTGTCATCCTACAGAGGACAGAGGAGAAGGATGGAAAGATGGCCTTGTCTGCCAAAGCTAAAGCTCCAAGTAAGATGAAGGGAAAGAAAGGAAAGAAAAAGCAAGATGCAACTGAGGTCGCTCAAGGTGGTGTTGAGGAGATATTCCCAGCAAACCAGGAAGTGCAGGACCAAAGGGGAATCGATGCTGCTCTACTTCAAGTGGAGATCGAAAACGGGGATCAGATGGTGGATATAGAGAAGCCAAGAAGAAGAAAATCTCCAAGGGGGATGAAGTAGCTCTCCGGCCTCCGGAGTCTCTTCCTCCGGCCGACCCAACATACCCTACATTGGCAGAACAAATCCCAAGTGATTTACACACCGGAGAGGGTACCGGAGGGGATATCAACATCGATGGAGTAGACATCAGTGGCCTTCAAAACATTGGCATTTACTTTAGAGACCTTGAAAAAGATGACTTTGCTGGCCCTTACCTTCCTCCAAGCTCCTCGAATATGGTTACTTTCAATGGTAAATCTTTTTTGGTTTCATGGGAGAATGACATGGTGACTCACTCTTTGCTGAGCAACATTCAACTGGTGCTCAACCTGGAGAGACAAGTGTGAATCCAATCTACCCTTATCAACACACTCAACACAGACAAAGAGAGCTTATCTAACAACCTCCTTAATGTCAATCAGAGTGTTGAGGTATTAAGGAGAGAGATCGAGGAGTTGAAGAAGGGGAAGGAGGACTTGGCCACCAGGCTGTCTACTTCGGAGACGGTTAACACAGAACTTCAAACTAAGTGTTCTGGCCTGTAGAAGGATCTCTCCGCTTCGAAAGAGGAGGTGAAGGCCAGGGACAATGTCATCCAAACCCTAACTAGTGATAAAATTTCCCTCGAAGACACTGTGTCTAGAGTCACCCAGGAGAAAAATATTTGATAAAGGATCAGGAGAAGAAAATCCAGGCCAAGATTGATGCATACACCAACAAGGTGATAGATTCTCAAGAAGAGAGGTATGCTGAATTCAAATCTGACATGGTCTTGCTCTTTTATCAGACATTTCCGAAGAGGACGCTCGGAGATCTATGGCGATATGTGGAATACGAAGACCTCCCATTCCATACTATGGTTGATGGTGATAGGCACAACTATTCCAGTAGTTATGATGATACCACTCATGAAGAAGAAGGGACCGGAGAGAGCCCTAATGAGGAACCCAAAGACCAAAAGAAGAAACTAGACGAAGCAGGAACATCTAAGGGAGTCCAGCCCTAAAAATTCAACTATCTTTGGTTTTTATTCTATCCTTATGTCAGACTAAAGTCGTAGGATGGCCAAGGTATTTTTGTAATCGTGTCCGGTTTATGCCCAGACAAGCCTTTTCTTTTTAAACTTCAAATTCCTTGGATGGCCAAGGTTTTTTTATGTTTTAATATCATTCCCTGGTGCTAGCCGGACAACTTTATTTTGCACAATTATTGCCTTGTCTTATTTTTTCCCTGGCTGATGTTTAAATAGCCATAGTTATTTTATAAGTATTTTAAGTTGAGAGTGTTCAAATTCTCCGATGACAAATGTTTAAATGGTCATCATTCCACCAGATCAATCCGATTGGTCAACGATACTTTGAAGGTTTTTTAAAAAAAACTATCAACCAAACCACTCCGAATTTTATAAGAAGATATCAACTTTTATTAAAAAGCCTGGACACCTCATTAAAACCTCCCCGCGCCACCAAGGTAGGAAAGAGTATGCCCCTAATATTTACATGGACTTTAAACAAGTAAATATTTACATAACTTTTATTCTATCTACAATCGGAGGTGTTCAATGTTCCAGGGGTGATTTAAGACCCTTCCATCTTTATCTTGAAGCATGTATGTCTCAGGCTTAAGCTTTTCAATGACCACATAAGGTCCTTCCCAATTTGGAGCTAGCTTGCCGAACTGTTTCTCCTTAGTATGTAGAAATAATTTTCTCAACACTTTATCCCATGGTTGAAAATCCTTCCTTCTTACTCTGGAAGCAAACCTGCTTCTCATCAATCCCTGATAGTGGGTGGCTCTAAGATGAGCCTTAACTCTTTTTTCTTCTATTAAGCCGAGTTGACTTCTGATTGCCATTTCATTAGTCTGTTCGGAAAAATTGTGGACTCTGAATGATGGAAGAGTTGCCTCTATAGGAGAAATTGTATCCATAACATATACCAAGGCAAACATGGATTCCTGTGTAGCAGCCCCAGAATTAGTGCGGTAGGCCCATAGCACTTCTTGTAGGTAACTTGGCCACTTTCCTGTAGTCCCTTCTAAATTATTTTTAAGACCGGACATGGTGGTTCTGTTTGCTACTTCAACCTGACCATTTTCCTGTGGGTGTAAAGGAGAAGAGAAGAAATGTTGAATGCCTCTAGAGGCACAGAAATTCTCCATATCCTTGTTGTCAAATTGTGACTCATTGTCTGTTGTTATCTTCTGTGGAACCTCAAATCTGCAGCAAATATTAGATAAAATGAATTTTATAACAGCTTTTGAAGTAGTTCCTGCCAATGGGGCAACTTCTATCCACTTTGAAAAATAATCAATGGCTACAATGATAGTTCTGCACCCTCCGGACGTCATAGGTATAGGTCATACCAGATCCAGTCTCCAATGAGCAAAAGGTATTGGCTCAGAAATCGACTCCAAAGGGACAGCTGGGATATGAATTTCATTACCATACCTTTGGCATGGATCACACTTCTTCACCAATTCCTTGGCATCTTCCATTATGGAGGTCCAGTAGTATCCGACCAATAAGACTCTTCGGGTTAAAGCTCTATAACCACAATGTGCTGACTCTTCACCATCATGCAGTTCGGACAGCACTATTTGGGACTCTTCAATCCCCAAACATCGTAAGAGAGGTCTACTAAAAGACTTCTTGTAAAGGACGTCTCTTAGGATAAAAAATCCACGAGTCTTATACTTCATTTTTCTTGCTACCGTTTTTTCCGGAGGCAATATGCCATCTGAAATGTATTGAAGAAGAGGATACCTCCAGTATTTAAGTTGACTCACTTGTATATTCAAACTTTCCTTCTCTTCCTAGCTCTGATTGAATTGAATGGATGGGAATTCTTGCACATGAATCCATGGGTAGGACTCAGAATATGTTATGGTTGCCAAAGAGTCTGCTAGTGTATTCTCTGTTCGGGGTATGTGCTCATAGGTGATGTCTTTGAAGTTAAGTGCACCTCTTTAAGAATGAATAAATATTTAATCAACTGCTCTTTTTTGCCTCAGATTGACCTTGTGCATGATGGATAAGAAGCTGAGAATCACTCATTAACCTGACCCTTTTAGCTCCACAAATTAGGGCTAACTTTAAACCAGCTATAGCAGCTTCATATTCAGACTCATTATTAGAAGCCCTGAAAACAAAACATATAGCGTGGTACAGCTTGTAGTCGTACGGAGAGGTTAAACATATCCCAGCACCACAACCCATGGTACTTGATCCACCATCAGTCCGGACAACCTATACTTACTTAGTCTTTTCACATGTTGCTTGTTTAGTGTCTCTGTCTGAATGGAATTCAACTAGGAAATCAGCAACAGACTGAGCCTTGATTGCAGTTTGAGGGGCAAAATCAATATCATAGTCCCCCAACTCCACTGACCATTTAGTCATTCTGCTTGATACGTCTACCTTTTTAAGAATGTTTTTCAAGGGAAAAGACGTTCGGACAATAATAGAATGGGACTGGAAGTAGGGTCTCATTTTCCTTGCAGCAATTACTAAAGCCAGTGCTAGTTTTTCAAGTTTTAAATATCTCTTTTCAGCATCCATCAGGCTTTTGCTGATGTAATACACCGGACGAGGATAATTATCCACCTCTCTTACTAGCACTGCACTTATTGCACATTCGGAGACTGCTAAATATATGTACAGTGTTTCTCCATCAGTAGGTATAAACAGAGTTTGGGGAAGGATAAATGCTTTTTATTTCATCAAAATCCTGGTCGCATTGTGGAGACCAGTTGAGTTCTTTGGCACCCTTTAGAGTTTGGAAAAAGAGGGCACACCTATCCGAAGACCTTGAGATAAAACGGTTTAGAGCAACTAACCTCCCTGTTAATCTTTGTACTTCTTTAATATTCTGAGGAGGCTCCATCTGTAGTAAAGCATTAAGTTGGTATGGATCAGGCTGTATCCCCTTCTCATTTATCACATACCCCAAAAACGTTCCGGACTGCACTCTGAAAACGCATTTTTCTGGATTCAGCTTTAAATTAACTTTTACCAAGTTGGCAAAAGTCTCTTGCAAGTCTGCCAAGTGTAACTCTTCTTTCACACTCTTTACCATCATGTCATCAATGTAGACTTCCATATTTCTTCCAATCTGACCAGCGAATGCTTTGTTCACTAGCCTCTGATAAGTAGCCCCAGCATTATTTAAACCAAATGGCATCACCTTGTAACAATGAAGGCCCCTATCAGTAACGAAAGTGGTGTGTTCTTGGTCCTTCGGATCCACTTAAATCTGATTATAACCGGAGAATTCATCCATACAGGACAACAACTTGTTCCCAGATTTGGACAAGCCCTATTAAGGTCAGTAAAATCGATGCACATACGCCACTTCCCATTTATCTTTTTTACTAACACCGGACTAGCTGTCCATAAAGGGTACTAAGATTCCTTTATGTGCCCCCATCTTAGTAAGTCGGTCAACCTCTTGAACTATGACATCATCTTTCTCCTTAGAAAAAACTCTTCTCTTCTGTAAAACAGGTGCTGCATCTCTTCGGATGGATAGCTGGTGTGATATAACATTTTCTGGTACTCCGGTTACATCGGCATTGCACCAAGCAAAAACATGCTGATGGTCTGTTAAAAAAGATAACACTTTGTTTTTTAGTTCTGATGTCATCTTAGATCCAATCTTAACATTTCTTCCTTCAGCCAGAGAGTGAGTTTCAACATCTTCAATCGGTATTAAAACACCAGGGGTCTCTCTGGGGTCATCAATTTCACCCTCTCCCCCAGAGGGCCCCTCCAACTGCTAATCTTCAATGCTCCGAACTGCCCCCAAACTTCTAGGGGCCAGTCTTGTTGCATAACACTCCCTTGCTATCTTCTGACTACTCCGGACAACTCCCACTTGTCCTTGCACAGCGTATTTTAAACATTGGTGGACTGTTGAAGCCACAACATGCATCTTAGAGAGCCAAGACCTTCCCAAAATGGCATTGTAGCACGTGAGACAATACACCACAATGAAAAGTACTCTGACCATCTTCTTAAAAGGGCCTTTGTCCAACAAAACATACTCCTCAAACTCCCCGATTACGTCCGTAGAGCTTCCAGTGAAACCCACGATTGACATGTTCGAACGCTGAATTACTGCTGGAATCTTCCTTTGTTTGTAGGAAGTTAAAAAGAGGATATTGGTTGAGCTGCCAGTGTCTACTAAAATTCGTCTAATGTCATTGTCCCCAATGGATGCTCCTATCACCACAACATCTTCATGGGGACCAGCTATGTCCCGCAAATCATCTTCATTAAAAATAATGAAGGGAAAAGGAATTTGTGATTGATAGGAAGTCATGTCTCCTTTCAATTGAGTAGCCAGGGTATGAACATGCCTCTTCCTTGAAGAAGCAGTTGGTGCATTCATGGTGTCGCCTCCAAATATGGTAAGTGACTCAAAAAAGCTTATGATTTCGGACACTGTCTTGCTGGATTCTGTGATAATGCCCATCTTATTCCGGGTTGGATCAGGATCCAAATATTCTGATTCCACATCAAATCTTTCAATTATCACCATAGCCCCGTCTGGAGCCGATGTCCCTGCGTTGTTTGTTGGGCCAGTCCGATGAGCATTATCAGGCCTATTCCCACTTTTTATTTTAACATAAGCACCCAATTTTCCTTTTTCAATCAAATTTTGCACCTTTTGTTTCAAAGCGATGCAGTCTTCTGTGTTATGATCAATATCATGATGATTTGGCAAGAACAATTGATACGACTTTCCCTGGGAGATTGAAGCGCAGCCGGCTTCTTAAAATGTACTTCGTCTTTTTTTGTCATAGATGGTTGCCACATTCTCTTTCAACTCGGCAAACCACTCCGGTTGAGCCCAAGGCCCTTGCTTATTTCTGGATTGTTGGCTCTGAGCTGGTGTTGGGTGGGATTGAGCATTGGCCCTGCTGGGACCCTGTCCGGCTTCCTTAGCCTTATACCTGGACTGATTCTGGTTCTGGTTTGGTGCAGCTGGGGCCGATCTCACCTGCCTATGCACCCTGGTCTTCTTTGTTTCATCCACATTGATTTGCTTTCCCACCTGATTCAGTAAACCGCCCCACGGCATGGCCTTCTTCCTGGTTACTGAATCAGCCAAATTGCCAGGGTTCAAACCCTGCCTTAGAGAAGTTAATGCTACTTGTTCAAAGCAATCAGCTAATCCATTCTTGGTGTTCACAAACCGACTTATATATTCTTTCAAGGATTCATTTGGTTCTTGGGCACAAAGGATAATAGTGTCTTCATTGCCCTTCACCTTCTTACTTCCAACGAACTATCTCCGGAAGGCCACCTAAAAAGTATTAAAATTTCTGATGCAGCCCTGTGGTAGGCTATTATACCACTTCAGAGCACTCCCCGTAAAATATTGGGAGAATGCTCTACAAATCAACTTATTATCATCGTTAAAATTCATCATAAAGTTTTTAAACTTCTCCAGATGATTATCTGGATCTTTACTCCCATCGTACTTTTCCATATTTGTACTGTCAAACCTCTTAGGAAGGTTTTCGTACATTGTCTTGGAAGATAATGGAGATTGTCTCCAATTTCGGCCACGACTAAACACATTATCTTCATTGGGAGTTGCAAAGATACATGGTTCGTCATGAAAAGCGAAAGGATCCATCAACAGCCGGTCAACATGTCTCCGACCATGGCTGTGGCCTTGAGATAACCCTTTCCCTAGATGTCTTTTCAACCTTCCATGCTTGTCCCTCTTTCTTGAATACTTTTTGACCAACTTTTGCTTCTTTTTAGAACGGCCTTCATCACTGCTGGATGACAGGGACTCCTCAACTCCATCTTCGTTCGAGGAGCTACTAGAAGATTCTGAATCTGAATCTGAGCTCTCCACCGGTTTAGACCGGTGAGACTTCTTTGAGCTAGCATGAGTCTTTTTAGTGCTTACATGGGTCTTTGTTGATGGGTCATGCTCCCTTGGATTGTCAGTGTGGTGAACGGCTGACACTTTTGATTTTTCTTTCAAGCCCATCTCTACCCTTTTAGCAGCCCTCAAGGCTTCTATCTCAGTTTTCAATCTGTCTCGCTCTTCGATCGTATATTCATCGTTTTATCCCACCACTTCTGCCAAAGTTGGTGGCACTGCCTGCTCACCCAGATTCATCCAAACTGGTTTTTCTTGATGGTTTTGAATGCTAGATTCAGGAACCTTCTTCTCCCATTGTAGTCGCCAATTTGGTGAGGATTATTTTCGACTGAGGGTAATTTGGTCAGGTATTTTGTGGTGTTTCAAAGGTATTAAATGTTTAAGTGTTTTGTAGTGGGAGATTTAAGCTGTCTGATTGTATTAAATGTTCATCCCCCTCATTAATGAAAGTGGTTGGGTATTTATACCCTTAATTATGGGCCATATGGGCTTTCGGGTCAAACTTATGAAACCGAGTCGAGTTCAAAAACCTATTAGTTTATTAAGCAGATTAGCAATTAGCTTAGTCAAAAGGTGATTAGTTATTTAGTACTTTTGTCCAGTTCGGATGGTTCAGTGGGTGTCTTTTGTCCGAATTTCCCATGTCCGGTTTCTACAGTGAGTCATAAATATTTCCGGACTCATCAACCAATACCACCAACAGCTAATGAATGATTGTTCCTTAAATAGACAGTTCTCTGCATTGGCTTGTAAGTATCGAACCACTGCTTGAACTGACACATGTGATATGTAGCGCCAATATCGAGTACCCAAGAGTTTTTCCCAAAGTCTGAACTCACGGACAATACATCTCCTTTACCACCGTTTTCACTATCGTCGGAATCGTTCACACCTTCAACAATATTTGCTGTATTTTCCTTTTGATTTCCCTTCTTACCATTCAGTTTCGGACAATCTCTCCAATAATGACCCTGCTTACCGCATTCATAAAAGTTTGAGTGTTTTACCTTTGACTTGGACCTCAAGTTATTCCTTCTTAAAGAACTCGTTTTGTTTCTAGATCTTCCCCTAGTCATAAGACCTTTCCCTTGAGCTTGATTTTCTAGCTGCAAATGTCTCATCTCCTTTGATTTCAGTGCCTATTTGACATTTGCTAGCGATAACTTATCATTACCATACATAATGGTATCTACGAAGTTTTCATATGGAGCTGGTAACGATCTCAATACAAATAAAGCTTGATCATTATCCTCAATATTGATATTTATGTTCTCCAAGTCCATTATAATTGATTTAAAATTATTTAAGTGCTCTGTTATGGACATACCTTCTTTTAATCTGAAACCATACAAACGCTTCTTCAAGTATAATCGGTTTACTACTAATTTCTCTGAGTAAAGATCTCCTAGTTTATTCCATGCAGGCAACAGTCTTCTCACCACTATCTCGCAAAGCACGTTGTCTTTCACACTCATTAAAATCCAGCACAAAGCCCTTTCTTGAAGATCTTGTTTCTCCTCTTCTTTCATCTCTTCTGGTAATTTATTCTCCACAACCTTCCACAACCCTTGTGGTACCAATGAAGATTTCAGTTTAATCTTCCATAATGTAAAGCTGGAACCCCCATCAAATTTTTCAATCATGTATTTTGTTGTTGTAGACGCCATTGTGAAACCCTAATTGCAAAAGCCCTAATTTCACCACGTGGCTCTGATACCAATTTTGTTATTAAATTTCTATGCAATTATCACAAAATGGTTCAAGCACATAACATATATGAAGGAAAAACTTAAATGAACACAGGATTTAACGTGGTTCGATAATTATATACGTTCACGGGCGCCGCCAGAGAAAAGAGTTTCACTATGATAGAAAAGGTTACAGATTTCAGATTGTCTTTTGTGTAGTCTTAGTAATCTATTTATATGGAATAAATAGACTTACTAGATAATAGTCCTAATGGGCTCGTATACATGAGACCAAATATGACATTACCCATTTTAGCTTCACTGTCAATGACATAAAATTGTACCACCGAACACGGTACACAATTAAGGCATAATGACACTATGAGAGACACAAAACTGTACCGCCGAACACGGTACACTGTCAAGGCACTATTCGACTCATTCACAATAGTATCCTTCACTAGCGAGACTCTTAGAGTTGTTGCTCTGATCCTTCTAACAAATTTCACTCGTTTTGATTTCTAAAGCGCTGAATTGTTTTAGTTCACTGAAAATCTCAAATGTCGCCTCCTTAGCAGCTTTTGGAATGTTATTCAGTCGATTATGGTTTATAAGGTACCTTGGCCCTTATTGGTTTAGTCCATCATTTATTCTAGTAAATGGATCGTGCTATCTTTTGTAATCCTAGTTTGGACCTTTAATTTTAATACAAATCTTTTTAGCTTAAAAAAGTAACTTTTTATAATGCTTCAAACTCGCTTAATTAATTATATAATATATTTTTTTCAAAACTCTTATTTTGAAAGGGGGAAAGCCCAAAAACCATATTTCGCTTATATGAATATCAAAACTTATTTATTTTTCCTATATTTTCGAATATCGTAATTTTTTGTATTTTTTATACGCCTTATAAATTTTAAAAGAACGTAAATCGCAGTTTTCAAAAATTAGTTTTGAAGAAACTATAGAGAATTGATTTGTTTATTTGAGATGAAAGTTTTAAATATCACAATTTCTCAAAATTAAGTTTTCAATTATTTTCATGTTGTTAATTAGTAATAAACTCGTGGTTTTATGGGTTTTTTGAATTACAATTATTTTTAGGTTGTGAAATCTTTGGAGAGTTGATTTTACACTTTGCATATATTGATGCTTTCGAAATATGTGAGAAATATATTTAAATGTGCTAGGAAGATGCTAGACATTAGGCATACTATATACGATACTTGAATAGTTATCATACGTGTGATATGTTAGATGTGTATAATTTCAGGCGAGACTTGCCCAAATATACGCGACATATTTTGTATCATGTTGATATATGTGAATATGTGGTATCTAACAAGTGTGATACCAGAATTGTGCAATGTGAGACATATTTTATTTAAAATGTTATATTTGCTGCTAATTGTTTTTTAACTATGGAATGCACGTAAGTAGTGTCTAAAACTGAATATGTATTTATAAACAAAATGGTCGCACTGCAATCGTTACATTTAGTGAGTTTGAAAACTTTGAAAGTATTCTAAGGTATATTGAAAGTAGATGGAATGTGCTGGTTAGTGGTAATTATAATATAATATATTGTTGATGTGATAATAAGAATTGTTTATTTATGAATACTACCGATTTTGTAGGTTTGCTACAAGTTCTTGATGTTGAGCATTTACAAAGTGTTAGGTTTGATATAAAACAGTATACGATTTATGTGGTTGATAAACAAACACATAAATATTATAGCTTAAGTTGATTTGAAGTCTCAAATAACGAATTAATTAGTAGGGAGAGTAGATCTGGTTTAAGTTTGTTTAGTCATAAGAAAAAACAACTTCTTGCTTGGATTGATGGAATTATTATTGTTGGGCCAGTTTTTTATCAAGGTGTTGCATCTCTAAGCTTAGCTTTATGTTGATATACTTTAGATAATGATTTTTGCTTAGTTTAACTATTTATTGCGAAAATAAAATATCAAAAGGATGTAAAAAGAGACTTTAGGACTCACGTGACACTTTCATTGGCTTTATGGTCATGAAATGGTTTGTTAAGTTGCATACTTGTGGTATTGGTTTTTAAAAAGAAAATATGAAACATTTAACATTCGATTTGATTGAAAAAAAATATTCAGGACTCTATTAGATCAAAACATAACGGGACAATAAATAGTGTAAAATTTATTGTTAAACACGACTAGGGTTTAAATAGATTTTATCACTTCTCATGGATTTCTGTATAGAAATCTATGAGGCCTGGTTTTTAATATAGTTCTAGTTCGTTTTATTAATTAATAGATATTTAAAAACATTATAGAGTCTTGATATACGAGTGACTATGCAATAGAATAGACTTCAGAAAAAAAACTTCAAAGAGTATTTCATAGCATAGGGGCTTGTCTTAAAGGCTTTCATTCTTATCATCTTCTTTTATTTATCGATAGAATATTTTTCTACTAACAAACATAGAGAAGTATTCTGACATAGAAAAATATGGTAGCAATAGTAAGTTTTATTTTTGTATTGTCTTTTTTATGCAGTTCTATTTTATTTTATCTTTTTTATGTAGTTGTAGTCCATTTTTTTATACGAGACTATACATGTATACATAGGCTAGATGTACGACTAGTATATAACATACATGCGAGATAAAACACCAACGTATATTATACATATGAGAGGAGATACTAGACTAAGAAAATATGTGATAGTTTAATTTATTTTTGCAGGTATTTTTCAAGTTGCATTTTGAATTGTTATGTGTGAAGATGATAAAAATTGGATTTGTTTTCTATATAGTTTGCAACCTTATTTGATAGAATATCAAATCACATTTATCTCGAATCATCATCTAGGAATTATTAATGTTTTTATGTCTTATTTCCAAATTCATATCATGTCTACGGTATTTTTCATCTTGATGGGAATTTGAGGTATATTATGAGTCGTACAAACCCAACGTTTAAGTCTAGGATAGTTTATAGGTTTAAATAATGATTATGCTTTTAAAATAAACATGCTTAATGAAAAACTGGAACTATTTATTGGTGAATGAGGTCAGAAAGTTATTAATATTTTTAATAATTTACCTCGAGACAAATATGTTTAGTATTTGTTAAAGGTAAACGATATGGTACTGTGGCATCTTCCTTGGTCGAATATATTAACCATTAGATTAAAAGTCTATTTAGTCTACCTATTTTGGAATTAATTGACAAAATTAAAGTCTTACTTATGAGTCAAATTTCACGACATTATACAAGAGGAACTATGTTGGAGCAATAAATTATTTCTTGAGTATAAACTCAAGATAAATGGTTAAGATATCATTCGTGGTTAGTTCGTAAGTCTTCGTCAAAGATATATGATTTTTTTAACATGTTATGGTTGTTGATTTACTTGATTTCAAATGTTATTGTAGTGCTTTACAACAAGACTGTTTTCCATATTCTCACATTTTTGTTATAATACATATGACTCGTGAATATTTTATGAGATATGTTAAGCCATTATATACCGTCAGATCTTACTAATCAACTCACTCATTTAGCATACATGTTTTAACTAATTTGTGTGAATGATCAAGCTCTAATAAATTGCCAAAAATTATGCCTCATAACTTGATAAGATGAGCTTGAAGGCCTAAGAAGAAACATATTCCGTTTATAGAAGAAATAACAACCTGAAAGTTACAATGTAGTTATTGTTCAAAGGTCGGGCATGATGGCTAGTTTTGCAAAAAAATGTTATAAAGTGTTTGTTATTGCTTTTGATGTTTTGTAATTTTAATCTCGCTTGTATTTCAAGACACTGGAATATTGAAATTTTCATATTACAAAGTGCTTGTTTATTGTTTTTTCTTAATGCAAAACATGTTTTATTTTATTATTGCTTCATGCAAGACCTGTACACATATGTGCCCCCTGTAAAAATTAAAAATATGTGAGACCTATAAAAATATTCAAGGTTTGTACTAATATGTAAGACATGTACAAATATGCAAGCAAAATACCAGACAAGTACAAAAATGTGAGACTTGTACAAATATGTGAGAAAAATAAGAGACCAATAAAAATATATTAGACTTGTACTGCTTGTACAAATATGCAAGACTTACAAATATGCAAGACCAAATAGGCGAGACCTATACAAAAGATGTTAGACCTATAAAAATTTGTGAAACTTGTGCAAATATACAAGACCTGTACAAATATGTGAGACATGTACAAATATGCAAGAAAGATGCAAGACCTACAAAAATATGTGAGATGTGTTCTATCTAAAAATACGTGAGATCTCTACAAAATATGCGAGACTTGTAAAAATATGTGAGACTTGTGCAAATGTGTCATACATGTACAAATCCTTTATTTTTATACTATCTTACAAAAAATAGATTTCTTGTTGTGTTTACTTACAAACACACTTCCAATTTCAAAACAAAACTTGAGTTCTTACTTATAAACACGGAGAATTGTACAAAATACTTCAGTTCTTACTTACAAAATATCAGTTAACAAAATATTCAAGTTTTCACTTCCAGTAATTGTTTGTTTGATCATTGATAAGGAGATAATTCGCCAGAATAAATAATCAGGGGTTGATTATGAGTATGAAATACTTGACATGGCTATTATTGTATTTATTATCCTTTAGAGGCAAATTTGTAAACACTTTGTTTAATAAAGGACCAAAATAACAATAAAACCAGCCCACCAAGGACATTAATGGGACCACCTTACTTTACTATAAAAGGTGACCCGCTTTCTTGGTAGGTGGAACATTCCACATTATTCTATTCTCTTTGCACTTTCTCTCTCTAGACTCTCTCTCTAGTCACATCAGATTCAAGATCCGAAATATTCTTTAGTCATTTATTCTCTCATCATTAGCGCCGTCTGCGGGAAACCGTGATACCAAAAAGGAATCTGTTTCTTTGAAAATCACGATTAAAAAGATGAATGACGAGGTTGTTGAAGAGAGGGTCGGGAGAGAAGTAATCTGAGCCATTTCGTTATCCGAGGGCGAAGAAGCCCCGGATCGGGAGCGCTACGTCCAGGGTCGGGACAAACGATCGACCCTTATCATGACCCGAAGATAGCTCCTAGAAGACATTGCCAGGCTAAATGCTGAATGAGAGCGGGCACTAGACGAAAAAAAGGGTTCGGGAAGGAAAAGGCAAAGAACCGCTCTTGGATGACCGCAGCGGAGGCAACCCGGCTGTTGGACCTCGCATCGAGGCCCGACCTGTCCGGTATTATCGGGAGCCTCGTCCCGAGGAGGGGTAAAATACCCGAACGCAGCAATACCCGGAGGACCACCGCGGAGTTTCCACCGATTACACCTTAGATGACTCATCGGGCAGGGAGTACCGACGACGGGAAAGGATAAGCAAACGCGCACAGAAAAATCGTTTCCGACGCCACCGAGGGCCCAGGTCAGACTCTCCAAAGTACAAAAAAGGTAGCACCGAAAAAAAAACTCCAGTGTCATTTGAGAAGGAAGAAATGCCCACGGCCAGTCGTGAAGAGCGAGTAGCGCTGCCTCAAGTGCAATGGCAACCATCGAACAGGCAGAACCAGAGGTACCGAACCAGCAGCCAGTTTATCAATACAGGGGATGAAGGACTCTACGGAGTTCAGATAGAAGGACTCGGAGGCGGAACTTTCGGGTACGGGGTTAATTGGAGAGCCTCACCATTGTCCGACGAAATATTAGCGGGGCAGCTCCCGAAGAGATTTGATATTTCCAAATTAGAGAAATACGACGGGAAGAAGGATCCGGATAACCACTTGGAAGCCTTCAAACACTTCATGTTGAGTTTCGACAATGACGATAAACTCCTGTGTATGGCGTTTTCGATGAACTTCCGAGATCGGGCGTCCAATTGGTACAACCGTTTACCACAAGGCTGCATCAAAAACTTTGAGATGTTCTGGACAATGTTTAGGCAGCATTTCGTCGGAAGCAAGAGTTTCCGAGCCAACGGAGACACTATTATGAATTGTAAACAGGGGTTGGGAGAGAGCCTAAAGGAGTATACCAGGCGATTTATCGACGCTAAAACCGACCTGGACCACTGCGAGGAAAATGTGGCATTAACCGCATATCACTTAGGCTTACTCCCGGGACCTATGAAGCAAGAACGAAGAAGCAAGCATTCAATTTTTCCATTGAGTACCTCGACCCCGACGTAAACCATAACATCATCGGGATCATCGAAGAGGAGGCTGAGGAAAACGTCGGCAATGTGAGAAACCTTTGTGAATTCTTTGAATCTTTGACTATCTTCGGTGGATATTCTATGGCAGGTACCACACACTCTTCCAGAAAGAGGCATATTGTGAATCTAACCACTCAGTTAGAAGCTCGACCTTACCAACACTCTAAAAGCGTCCCGTCCCCGATCCTGTATTTTGACGACGACGACATGAGAGATATAGCCGGCCCTCACGAGGATGCCATCGTGATCGGGGCGGCCATAGCAGGGGAGGAAGTCAGACGCATCTTGGTGGACACAGGTAGCTCGGCCAACATAATCTTCGCGTCCACTTTCGCAAAATTTAGGACACCTCCGGTCATCACACGGTCTGACCGTACCATTGTGGGATTTACGGGGTCGGCAACCGACGTTATCGGAGAGTTCGAGGGCTTCGTTCAACTAGGTTGTGGCCCATTTAAAAAGGAGGTCACTGTTCTATTCGTGGTAGTAGACGCACCGGCTTCCTATAACGCAATTTTCGACAGATCATGGATATCACGAATGCATGCGGTATCTTCTACAATCCATCAGTGTTTGAAATACGTGGTCTGAACAATGTGGGTATAGTCCGAACTAGGCATAAAGCAGCACGGGAGTGTTACCGAGCAGCATTAGCACCTAAAAAAGATCAAGAGATGGTTCAGGAACGGGAATAGCAGTTAAATGGGCTCCCCCCGGGGTCGTTACCTGTTAATGATCCTAGGGAAGCTCCTAGCTATCTAACTACCGACGAAGAATGTGAACAACACCCGTTCGCCGAAGGAAACGTTATGCAGATCGGGGTTTGTCTGTCACCAATCTTCAGGGAACAGTTATTGTCTTTACTACGGGAAAATTTAGATTTATTCGCATGGTGCTCGAGGGACGTAACCGGAGTCCCGGAGTCTTGTGTTATTCACCGGCTAACTGTCAACAAAAACGTCAGGCATGTCTCTCAAAAACGTCGGGCTTTTTCCCCGGAAAAGGTAGACATTATTTTACGCGAAGTTGAAAGAATGATTAGCGTCGGGCACATAAATGGTGCAAATTATCCGCTGTGGACCTCCAATCCCGTTCTGGTCAAAAAGAAAAACGGAAAGTGGAGAATGTGCGTGGACTTCACTGACCTCAATCGGGCATGCCCAAAGGACCCTTTCCCGATGCCAAGGATTGACCAATTGGTAGATTCGACTTCGGAAAATAAACTGCTGTCGTTTATGGATGCGTACGCCGGCTATAATCAGATCAAGTTGCACCTAACAGATCAAGAGAACACCACATTTATAACAGGCCGAGGCCTGTATTGCTACAAGGTCATGCCATTCGGGCTGAAAAATGTCGGGGCAACGTACCAGAGGCTTGTTAATAAAACTTTTGAAGGCCAAATTGGAAGGAATATGGAGGTGTACATTGACGACATGTTAGTCAAGATTGGCACGGACGAGGACCACCTTTCCGATTTGCGAGAAACTTTCGATAACCTCAGGGCTATAAACCTCAAGCTCAACCCCGAAAAATCCTCCTTCGGGGTCAGGTCAGGCAAGTTTTTGGGTTTCTTCGTTAGCGAAAAAAGGATTGAAGCCGATCCCGTCCAACTCCGAGCTCTTACCAACATGACCCCACCCAAGAACATCAAGGAAGTCCAGATCATAACTGGGAGCTTGGCTGTTTTAAATCGTTTTATCTCTCATTCGTCTGACAAATACGCTCCCTTTTTTCAGGTCTTGAGAAATACCAAGAACTTTGTGTGGACACCCGAATACAACGAAGCGTTCTTGGGATTAAGCGATATCTATCGTCCCCGAATCTCTTAACGAAGCCTCTAACAGGTGAGACCCTTTTCCTGTACATTGCGGTTACAGATTTTGCGGTTAGTGCGACTTTAATCAGCGAGTCAGGACCAGCCTCTACAGCGGTATACTTTGTAAGCAAAAGCTTACTGGATGCGGAAACACGGTATTTGAAGCTGGATAAAATGGCTTTAGCTCTAGTGACCGCAGCACGAAAAATGCGTCCATATTTTCAAGCCCACCCTATCATCGTCTGCACCTCATTTCCGCTCAAGTACGTCCTCCAGCGATCAGACATATCCGGGAGAATGTCTAAATGGTCGGTCGAGTTAGGCGATTTCGACATCAACTTTGAGCCACGGACAGCCACCAAAGGTGAAGTTCTGGCAGATTTTTTAGTAGAGTTCCACTCCGAGCGTCCGGATCGGGATGCACCATCTGGAGAGACCGAACCAAATGAGTGGACCATCCGCACCGACGGGGGGGCAAATGTTAATGGCTGCGGGGCGGGCATGCAGATAGTCACCCCAACAGGCGTCAGTATGCACTAGGCCATCCGATTCGGTTTTCCTACCTCAAACAATGAAGCCGAATATAAAGCCCTGGCTGGACTGCGGCTAGCGCAAGTATGTGGAGCAAGGCGAGTACGCCTAGTTAGTGATTTCCAGCTTCTGATAAACCAAGCCTCGGGAGTTGCAGAAGCCAGGAAAGAGCATCTGGTCCAGTACTTAGCAGCGCTAAGAGTGCTAGCTGCCTCTTTTGTTAAAATCACATATAAGCACGTCCCGAGAAGCGAGAACATGGTGGCAGACTCCTTAGCAGCGGCTTCCTGCTCGAGCAGTTATCCCTGGGTAACCGAGCAAGAAAACCCATCCATCATCAAACGGCAGGAGCTTAATAACCGACCTGAAATCGCTTGCCAGGTTTCCTCGGTAACAATTTCGGATTGGCGTCGTGACATCATAGCCTTCCTAGCCGAAGGTCGACTACCCAGCGATGGCGCTTCGGCTCGGAAGGTTCGCAACAAGGCCCGAGGTTACACGTTATTAGGCGACATACTATACAAAAAGTCATTCAGCCGCCCGTTGCTCAGATGTCTAGGGGTCCAAGAGTCGCAGATGATTGTATCCGAACTACATGACGGAGAGGGTGCGGCTCATTTTGGTTACAAAGCCTTAATTAGAAAAAATTTCCTCGTAGGATTTTATTGGTCGACGATAACGGCGGATGCACGGCAAATCCTAAAGACTTGCGACACTTGTCAAAGATTCGCGAGCGCGATAAACATACCCGCAGCTCCTTTAGAATCTATATCTGAAGGGTTGCCCTTCGACCGATGGGGAATCGACCTTGTTGGACCTTTACCGATGGCATCTGGCGGGGGACAGACGATCGTGGTGGCGGTGGACTATTTTTCCAAATGGGTTGAAGCCGAGCCGTTATCCGCCACTAAGACCAAAGACATCGTCAAATTTATCTGGTCCAACGTCTGTTGTCGGTTCGGGGTACCTCAGAGGCTAACCATGGACAACGGACCGCAATTCGACAACGGAGAAATGAGAACTTTTTACACAACTCACAGGATCAGACAATGTTTCTCTGCTCCATTCCATCCTCAAGCGAATGGACAAGTCGAAGTCACCAACCAAACCATTATGGACGGACTCAAAAATAATCTCGAAGAAAAGGCATGTAAATGGCCAGACTATCTACAAGAAGTGTTATGGGCTTACCAAACCACCCCTCGAACGGCAACCCAGGAGTCACCTTATGCTCTGGTGTATGGTATGGACGCGGTCACTCCGACAGAATCCATTTTCCATCTTTCAGAATCGGTACCTATGATGAAAACACAAACGAAGATGACAGACGACTCGCTCTCGACCTCATAGAAGAAAAACGAAGTCGCGCTCAGTTGAACTCTTCACACTATCAGACCCTGATGAGAAGTCGTTATGCATCTAAAGTACGCCGTCGGGAGTTTAAGGTCGGTGACAAGGTTTTGAGGCGCGTATTTCTACACACCAAAGACAAGAGCCTCGGCAAGCTCGCCCCAAACTAGGAAGGACCATACACAGTCATAGAAAAAGTCAAGAGCGGGACATATCGTTTGCAAAACAAGCTCGGGCAATCGTTAAGACTGTCGTGGAACATCGAATATCTGAAATTGTATTTAGAATAATTTTACATGCCTGTGATTTGTTAAGCATTGTCTGTAAGAACTTATTGGTCGGGGATGCACTCTTTCCTACCTCGGTGGCGCGAGAAGGTTTTAATAAGGCATCATTAACACCCGACCCCTTGATTGAGTTAAATCAAAATTCTCTTTTGCCTTCCACTCTTTGAAGTATCACAAACTTGGTCCGCTGACGAGCTGGTCGACGTTTGTTCCTACTAATCTTGATTGATCTACAGAACCTTCACAGGTTTTTCAGTGTTTACACTGATCTACATTTTAAATTTCCCGACCCTATGGGAAATGTTTCAAGTTTATATTGATCTACAGAACCTTCACAGGTTTTTCAGTGTATCTACTGATCTACATTTTAAATTTCCCGACCCTATGGGAAATGTTTCAATTTTATGTTGATCTACAGAACCTTCATAGGTTTTTCAGTGTTTACACTGATCTACATTTTAAAATTTCCCGACCCTATGGGAAATGTTTCAATTTTATGTTGATCTACAGAACCTTCATAGGTTTTTCAGTGTTTACACTGATCTACATTTTAAAATTTCCCGACCCCATGGGAAATGTTTCAATTTTATATTGATCTACAGAACCTTCATAGGTTTTTCAGTGTCTTCACTGATCTACATCTTAAATTCCCCGACCCTATGGGAAACGTTTCAACTTTACATTGATCTGCAGAGCGTTAATAGGTTTTTCGGTTCCCGAACTGATCTACATTAAACCACTGAACTTTCGTTGGGGTCTGACCATCAAAAAACAGTTATCAAATACAACATTCACAAACATATGCAGTACTAGCGCAATAAATGGATAAAAGGAAATTATGTTTGCAATAAGTTAATAGAGGACTCCACGGCCCCCAAAATCCATAGGTCTTTTAAAAAAACTACAAAAAAACAAAAATAACGTCGGGAATCAAGCTTCTTCTTTCGCCGACTCGGGGTCATCCGATTCGTCATCTTCAATACAAACTCCTGCAGGGCAATCACCTTCGGGCACGTCCAACCACATTGACCCAAGGGAAAGGTCAGGGAAGCGGTTGTGAAAAGACAGCACATACGAAGCTTTAGCATCGCCCACCTCTTTCTCCGCCCACTTCTTGCATTTTTCAGCAAAAAGTGTGTTGGCTGCCTTCAAGTTGGTAATCTCCCGTTCTAGGGCTGCAGCACGATCCTCCCCGGCCTTCCTAATTCGTTCCAAAGCAGCCTCGGCCTCCTTGAGCTCCTTTTCTGCCAAGTCCTGAGCCGCCTTAGCACCATGCACTTCCTCTTGCAGACCGACCACTTTCGCCTCCATATCTGACAACTGTCGGTTCAGCTCCCCAGCCCGACATTCCTTCAGGGCCAAGGGGACTAATATGTTGTACAAGGACAGGGCCAGCCCGTCGGTAATCTGCAACGGAAACAGGTGCGGACTGCCAGGTACCGACAGCACCGGAAGCTTCGTTCCACTTAAGGAAGCTGCGGCATGTGTAGGAGCCTTGGGAGGGCTAACATCATCCGGAATCACCACTACGGGATCAACCATTGAGACACCCTTAGCCCCCTCATACTGGTCGAACAGCTCCGGCACGATGACATTGTCAGCACCAGCAATAGCCACACTTTCCTTCTTGGAGCGCTTTGTCTTCTTCACTTGGACTCCCTCTGCATCGGCCCGGCCTTTTCTTTTCTGCACTAGCGCCAGGGCCCGATCGGCCTCACCACCCTCAGCAACGTTTCCTCCTTCTCCTGCCCCTGCTTCTTCAGCACCGGCATTGATCTCCCCGACCTCATCATCTGGTTTTGGGCGTTTGCTAGGCACCTTGTTACGTTTTGGGAGGTACAACTGGGATCCTGGCGTGTCTGTCTTTGCGATCAGATCCTCCATGCTCGGGGGCTGTCGCGGTTGCTCAATCGTAAGCACCTTTGACGAACAGCGCTAGAGATTACTCATGATTAGGTTGGTATCTTTGAAGGTCTGGTGCATCGCCCGACCCCAGTGCTGCCTGACGTAGTCTTTCAGCACCTGGAAAGTGAATTCACCGGCTGGGGAATAGTCCTTCTTCAGCCCCTGCAAGAACTCCTTCGACACTACACAAGGGATCGGTACACATAAAATATATATATATATATATATATATATCAGGGGATTACCATCGGGAACCCAGGTCCGGAGCAGTCGCCTCTGGTTCTCCTTACTGTAGGGGCGGCCATTTTCCCAGCAGCCGGTCAGAAAGACGAAGTGGTGCTTCCAGCCCTTGTCTCCTTCAAGGAAATCATTAACTATCTTCTATTTGTTGGCCATGGAAGAATAAAAGAACGGGGACTTGGGAGATTTCGACAGCCCAGACATTGCAATATACTCTTCCATAGGCATAACCCGACCCGACAGACGCAAGGCCATTAAGCAGGACATCAAGGTGTACCACGCATTGGGCGTCAGTTGAGAGGGGCAGATTTGGAGGGTGCGGAAGTACAGGGCAATCTCGGGATCCAAAGGGAACTGGAGGCCCCAATTGAACAGCTCGGTAAAAACCACTATCTCCCGCGATCGAACGTGTACGGGGTCTCCCCATGGACGGGAAACCGAACATTTATGCATTTTGGAATCCCCCAGTGAATCAGCAGCTCTTTTTTCTCAGATGCGGGAAAGTAGAGATACTTGCCTTCGAAGAGAGAGACGACATTACTCGAAGGAATCCATCGGAAGTAAGTAGTGGTGATGGCCACCTCTACCTCCTCGGGAAGAGGATCCTCTAGAGGGGTAGCAGCATTACCAGCAGCAGCAATACTAACCTCCGTGGGTAGAATGTCTACCTCCGATTCCTCAGTATTTGGTACCGGAGCCTGATCAGAGCTTAGGGCAGCGGCAGCGCCTGGATCTGACGGTCGAACCCGAGAATCTGTGGAACCAGCACTGCTACCGGTGTGTGCCAGATGAGCCTCGTCCTGTTCCCGACGAGCCCGCTCGGGGTCTAACTCCTCTGGCGTCAATCGCCGCTGATTAAGACCTAAAAAAGTTATTGCAGTATTAGTACCAGTTCGGTACCCTCGTATGGAGGGAGTGAGCTGAACCATTTCGGGATAATTACCTCCTGTGGGAGATGTTGGAGGGTTGTTTTCCCCCATAGTTAGGAACTTGGTTTTGAATGCGCGTCGGGGCGGTAAAGGAGGCGAAGTGGTGTAATAATTGATGGACGACGGGGTCGGATGCTCTGATCGAACAACCAGAAAGCAAGGGGAACTACTGCTAGAGGGAATGACAACGGTTTCTGGAGTCAGAGCGATCTCAGGGGTTAGAACGCCGGGTGGTTCGGGCGAAATGAAGGATTCGGCAGGGATCGGGGTAGCAAGAACAGGATCGTGGGGCTGCAGAACAGGTGTGAACGGTTTCGAATTAGAACCCCAAATCAATCCAGCACGTTGGTATTCTTCAGCGCGGTCACCAATGCTAGCCCACTCTTTAAAACCGAACACGGGTTTTTTCTTTTTCTTGGTTGATTGCTGCTTCGGATGTCTGGGTTTCATAAAACAAGCATTCCCTCTCTAGAATAGTTCGGACAGCACTTTCTCTCTCTAGAATGCCTCTGAGAGAGATCAGAATTTGTGAAGTACTTATAGGCTACATCACATGACCGGGGAATACCAATCGACAAAAAGTAGCGGGAAGGCGAAGAGACTCCCTAAGAAACTGTGCTGGCAAGCACGCGTCGTGTTAACGGTTGACACATGTCGCCCATATTCTGACAAGAGCTCACCTAGGCTAGTTTCCTCAAACAAAGATGCAAGATGGGTCATCTCGGTCGGCCCACGAAAGCCGGCCCACCATACTAAGCCCACGAAGAAACCACCAAGAAGGCGCGGGAGCCGACCCAATTGGATTCATGAGCCCAGTCAGGGTGCGGGTTAAGTGGAAGAAAACATCTGAACTTAGCCCCCTGACAAGATTCGCTAGAACGAACAGCGGGAGGAAGAAGGCCTCCGCAAACCCAACAATGCGATAAGTGTTTTAAAGGCCAGATGCTCAGGAGAGAGAGGAAATATGTCTGAAGCAGGGCAACCATCGACCCAGACAGCGGTTATTGTGTTTAGGCTCTTTTATAAGTCTTCGCTCCCGATGCTCTCGAAGACTGGGGGGCTACTGATAAGGAGATAATTCGCCAGAATAAATAATCAGGGGTTGATTATGAGTATGAAATACTTGACATGGCTATTATTGTATTTATTATCCTTTAGAGGCAAATTTGTAAACACTTTGTTTAATAAAGGACCAAAATAACAATAAAACCAGCCCACCAAGGACATTAATGGGACCACCTTACTTTACTATAAAAGGTGACCCACTTTCTTGGTAGGTGGGACATTCCACATTATTCTATTCTCTTTGCACTTTCTCTCTCTAGACTCTCTCTCTAGTCACATCAGATTCAAGATCCGAAATATTCCTTAGTCATTTATTCTCTCATCAATCATCATTAAGGAAAAGATAATATATTTATACTCTCATGTACGTACACATGTCTTCCTCGTATTGTTGTAGAATAAAATCATTCTCAATAAATTTTCTTGCGTATTCACAAACTAGACGTCGCAACCGACAGTTATACTTTTTTTGTGATATCTTTGTGTGTAAGTATCCCATATTTATCTCTTTATGGTATGAGTTTTTATTTAAGAGATATTTCACTTGTAAACGAGTATTAAAAAAGCAAAAGATTAAATAGATGTGAGTCGTAGTAATTATAAATAGAATCAAGTGAGACCATATAATAAAGGCATGTGAGATTTTTAATACATACCCAGAGTCATTCGAGTGTTCTTTTTCCTAAGACAAATACGCCTAAGGTACCATCATCTTCTAGGTTGGTCTCACTATTATTATCATATTTCATATCTCTTGTTTCCAAATATTTTTTTCTTTATTTTTAGTGGAGTTATTCCATTTTTTTGTACGCGAGTCATTATATCTGACATAGGATTTGGGTTCCTAAAATCTTCATCAAATGCTTATTTTTTTCGCATCTATTAGGCTTAATTTACCTTCCAAAACCTATCAAAAACTAAATAAGTTAGTAAAATTTAGATGCAAGACGAGACATATAAACGTGAGACATATATAAATATGTGAGACTTGTACAAATATACGAGGCTTGTACAATACACGAGGCTTGTACAAATATGCGAGACATATACAAATATGCGAGAGAGATGTGAGACGTGTAACTTGTACAAATATACGAGAAAAATACGAGACCTATAAAATTATACAAGACATGTGCATCATCATCAAATGCTTGTACATGTATCGCATCTTTACATATATTAAGTATGTGAGACCTTTACAAATATATAGTTGATATATACCATACCTGATAGATTATAGATGCGAGACCGGTGAAAAATTAGGTATATAGCACATACCTCTTATCTTTGATTATCTTCAAATTTTCAATCAAATCTAAGTTTGTTTTTTATTCCGATTGTATGCCTCTTAGCATATTGGAATCATGTCTTCCCAGGTTTCTTATTTCATACTGGTTGTGTGATCCGTGATGAATAACTACATGAAACTATGTATTAGAATTATTAGATATATTTTTTATTTAATTATAGACTAATATCATAACCGTTAAAAAAGAAACGCATTCAATAATTCTATCATATTAGTTTTACCAATAATTCCTAACTGACCCAAGTAACTTCTCCGAAATTAATTGGGATCTATCGTAATTGTTTATTTTTTTCAAAGTCTTCGACATAAAAAACCATTTTGTAACCAATACCCTCCTGATATTAAATACAACAATTAATAGAAATGAGATAAAATCAACAAAATAACCACATCATTTACACACTGCTTCCCCGAAGTAGCATCAGGACTATTTATTTCATCATATCAAACACAACGCAATGATAAGAAATAAGTAACTACTAATGTGAGACCAAGGATAAAATCATACCTTTATCAAATCATTTGTTATTGGTTTTGCTTTATTTTGCCTCACTTTTCTTGAATTTTAATCAACGGAGTATGTTCTGACGATCATTGACTATGTTTCTTCTCCATCAATGTATCTAACTTTGAATCCCTATTCGTCGTTTAAATTTATTTCTTTATCATGATGCTTCAAACCAAAAATAGTCTCACATCTTTGGTTGCCAGTTTTATATGTTTGAACTTAAATTTGAAAGCATCTTTTTTTACCTTGTATTTTTTAACAATTTTGATGATTATATCATAGTTTTTCCTTATTTCTAGATTTGCTTGGTATAAAACATGTGTAGAATTCAATAGGGTATAGAATGGTGTTGCTTTTACAACTTTTATGTGTCCGTCTCTAATATTATTCTTTTTTATCAAAGTTATACGGAATGGAGCCGATTTAAAATATCAAGCTTTAAGAGCCATTTTATATGTAGGATGTGAGATATGTTAGTGATTAATGTGAGACTGGGATATTCATAGACACAGAAAATGCGAGATATGTATAAATATGCAACACATGTACAAATATCAGGTGTACAAATATATGAGACTTATAAAAATATGACACTTGTAAAAGTATATAGTTGTATAAATATATAATTGTATAAAAATGAAAACATGTACAAATATGTGATACATGTTGAAATATGCGAGACATGTACAAATATGTGATACATGTTGAAATATGCGAGACATGTACAAATATGTGAGACTAGGGTATTGACATACATGGAAGATGTGAAACGTTGTGGTTTCTGAACTATGAACTGAATGAAGTACCCAATAACCCAAAAATGAGATTCAAAACAAAAAAAAACAATATGACTCATTGACCATACATTCTAACGAAATAATTAAATGTGACATATCATATGTAAGAAAGAATATCTTTTCATACTCTTGAACCCTTGTTTAACATAAAATCACAATACAAATGTATATATATGTTCGAAACCTAACAAAGAATATATTATTTTTTTGAACACTTCAAAAGTAACCCTAAACCATGAACGTTACAGTATGAAAAAAAAAACTTACCCTTTTTCCTTTTAAAGATCCTCATTTTGCTATGTTGCTATTTTGAGAAAAATAACAAAGAGATAGTTTGAGAGATGAAAAAATTTAGGTTGATTTTTGGTTTATTTCTATGTTTATTTTTGGTTGAATCGTGGTTCAATATCGGGTTCAAAAATGATTTTTGGGTTTAGAGATAGAAGTATGAGTAAAGGTAGGTAGGTAGGTAGAGAGAGAGAAAAATAAAAGGTTTCATAATGTTATTTTTGTTTGAAAGCTCCATATTTATAGTTTATCGGTATTTTTTTCACATATTATGGTCTATGTACTTATTAGTAACCTCTAAGAAAATTTAATGTTAGTTATTAATGGGACATGGGTATGGGTATTAAGTGGTAAGTCACCCAATTCTTAATTGTTCTTCTAATTTTGAAGGTAATTTAACTTTTATTCTTTTAACTAGTCCTCGTAAGTTTTTGGGTTATGAGATTTTATTTGAGCTATTTTCTATTTATGGTACTAAATCTGGGAATTTAATTATAACTTATGAACTTGTAGTGGACTATCTTTCTAACAATGTTTTAATTATTATTATTAAACGTATATTTGACCTTCTTGTCCTTCGATAAGCCATCGTTTAAACCCACTGTAAGCTTTAAGTTTATAAAATATTTATTACTTATTTTCTTCCGGTAAGACTAGAATGAGTCTTTTGTTAATGTATTTCACCTATTATGGCTTTCTCCGTTCAGACCATACCGCAGTCACACTAAACTTAAGTACCCATCACCTTCGTAGGAAAAATTCATTCAATTTTTTCAATATGTAATAATCTCACCCTCAATTCAAATATATTATCACAAATAGCTAGAATCATCCTATTGTTGCTCGCGGTATGAGTCTGGTTGCCCAAAAAGTTATTCATTTTCAACTTGTTTTTTGCGGTCTCAACTGCGAGAAATATAGTGATGTTAGCTCTTGGGTATCCAACATCCAAAATGACTTATTTCATGCTCAGACTCACCTGGTTTAGGAGCCCTCAAACCTAATTGTTATCATAAAAGAAATTTAGGTTTCCTTTTTCCTCATCTTCCTCAACAGAGTTGAAGAATATTTCCTTATGTAAAAATTGAGAGAATCCTGGATCAAACTCAAAGACCGAAACAAAAAAATTACACAGTAGTATCAAAATATGTATCTTACGTAACAAAAATGTTTATATCTATATTAATAGTGAAGATATGAAAATTACTACATCTGGAGTTGTTAATTTATTGGTGAACTACTTCAAGGATCTTATTGGTATCATGTATCATCTAGGCTATCCAAGTCTCGCTACAGCTTTTGCTCCTATGTCCAAAACTTTCAACTCACTAGATAAGACATCCATAATTTTTATATGTTGTTTAACACCCATATACTTGATTTTTTTTATTAATTATTATTGCTTCGTTAAAGAAGTATTTTCTTTGAAGAATTTTTATGACGTTATGTAGTTTATTTTTAATTAACATTCTAATTTTGGCTAATAAACTACATGATACATTTAGCCCTTTTTATTCTATATATATAACTAATCAAACTTTATGTTGACTGTTTTTATCGTGATTTTATATCGTCATGAAATACTTCATCGATAAAAGGAATTTCATGAAAAATAGGTACTTATATTCATTTAGAGATAATATACTAAGCGTATCTTATTTTAAGATTTTGAATATATTTTAAATACTCTCACCAAATATTTCATTGACTTAAATAATACTATATTATTAGCACGTTCCCGCAAACTCATAATGCAATATAAATAAGTATTGAGAGTTTAACATATAGAAAACGAAACTGAGATGTCAACTGAACCTTCGTGAATGTATGAGCAACCTACAAAGTGGATGGAAAAAATAGTAGCGAGATGGTCCCAAATTGAAGATAATAACGAGTGAAGTGATGGATAATTTCAATGTGTTTCATCATCTCATGAAAAACATAAGTATTTACAAATATATGGAATATTCGTTATCACAATGTAAGGTAGTAAATTGAGTAATATATTAATATTAACCCCCCGTTTATGGAAAAAACAACTGTAACCAAAAAATACCACATTTAGTCATTGTCATAGTACGGTACTCAGTCTCGGTAGAAGATCATCATGTTTATTTATACTTCAGGATATTAATGAATCTCTAATAGAAACACGTAAAGCAGTGGTGGATTTACGATTATTAAGATCGTAATCTTAGTTAATATCACTACAAACACACAGTTTGAGTGAATAAGTTGGAGGAAACAAAAAACTCTAGAACTTAATTCCAAGAGAATATCTAAATATACAAAGAATATATCTCAATGTGTAGAAGCATGAGTAGTAACAAACTGACTAACCACGCGACTAACATGAGTGACATCATCAGTTTGATAAAACCGAGCATTGGTTTCATTAGGGATAATATTTTCATACAGTCACCTCGCTCAAATAGATTATATATAGAAAGAAAAAATATAAAGTTTTTGAGACTGAGCCACTTTTATACTTAAAAATTAAGACAGCAATTTAAGTCTTTCATAGCAAACCAATGATCCAGTTCACATTTTAATCCTCAATTTCATCAAAATAATCACTTATAATAATCATATGAAATATGTATATATATATATATGTGGATAAAATAATATGTCTTTCACTCATACATCTTATAAATAATATTGAATCGTGATTACTTGTAAGAAAACTAAATGAAATAATAATTGTAGATAATTTCTTAAACCAAACACGATGAGCTTGTTAAAGACCATATAAAGATACCATAAGTCGATAAGCTTCACATGGTTGGTGAGCAACAAGTGGGGGAAGAATCATGTAAACTTCTGCTTGAAGATCATCTTTTAGAAATGTATTTTTGACATACAGTTGAAAGATCTTCCACTGGTGAAGCATTTGTAGTTGCAACTGAGGAAGAAGCAGACTCAAACATTGTTGGATCAGAAGTAGTATCAGTTGGTATATATGTCTCATGAATTGGTAAATCATGAACAATAGTTATATCACTAACATTGTAAAGGATCAATACCTTGAATATTTGTCTTTGTTATGTGATGTGATCTTGTAGTAATCGAATAAAACAGAATATACTCAAGAAATGCGACATGTAGAGATACGTATAACGTGTGACTTGTGGAATAAAAGTAACGATATCTTTTTATCCAATACCATGACACGGAAAAAAATATACTATTTTAGGTGATAACTTGTTCATTTCAACATGAGGATGAGGACAACATATACATCAAAACACTAAAGATGAATAATTTGGATAATGTCCATGTAACTTCTGAAACAGAAATATCCATGAATCATGTATAATATGAATTTGATTAATCAAATATGCAGCAGTCATAAGTGTTTCTTCCAAAAAAAACTATGAACTTCGGTATATAAAAGCAAGGAACGCGCAGTCTCAACAACGTGACAATGTTTACTTTCGACAACCTCATTATATTGAAATGTGTCAGTACAAGATGATTGACGTATGATACCATCGAATGCAAGTAACTGAGTAAAATTATTGGAGGTATACTCACCATTTAAGTCACACATATAGCACTTTATCACAATAAAATATTGAGTCTTAACAAGAGATGGACCTCATACATCAAAATGGATAATATAAAAAAAAACTAAACAAAAGACAAACACTAAGACAAAAAAAAATTATCAAATTACAATCATTGTAATAAAAAATATTACAAGTGTTCAAATGACCCAAAACACCTATTGGGACTTAAAACTTTAAACGCGATTCATGTACATGTCCCAAACAATAATATCAATATAAAATTTAGACGATAAATGACCTTGACAAAACGAAGACAAATCTATAATATAGGCGACAACATGTAATATTTTGAGTGTTTCTAAACACAAACTTATGTCATTTTATGGTCTCTTCGAATCACCGTCTAAATTCGTTGATCTTGTATAACACAAACAGAAGCTAAAAAGAAGACTCAATGAATTATATAACTAGCTTACCGAAACAACTTTCAAAGCAATGTTGGAAACGTAGTAAACATCAGAGAGCGACATGTGAAGGGTGGAAATAGAGCCAACACTCTTTACCGACATTGTTGTAGTGCTGGCAGGAAAACAAATATGGATGAAGAACTACGAAACAAAGTGTGACATGTAAGGTGCCATATGACGAGATTCATGAAAATCCAAAATCTGATGAATGAATATCTGAAATGAAAGTTTGGGTTTGACCCGAATGATATGCGGATGTAGACGTGACAATCTTCTTCGTATTAAGTTGGGTACTAATAGACCGTATAAAATTATATTTTTCCTTTATATTTGCAATAGGAATCCAAAAACTTAACATCGTATCCAAACTAAGATCAAATCCAAAACAAAAATAAGCGAAATCCATATAGAAGTTCAAACTATAAATCATAAACAAATTAAAATCCACACTTAGATCAAAATTAAATCCGAATAAAAAATCAATTACTTTACTAAAAATATAAAATCAAAGCTTTGGCTAAATATGATTCAAAAACTATCATCCGACCCAAAAAATAAAGTTTTTTTATTATTTTTTACTATTCTAGTTTTGACTCAAGTGGATCATGTGGCGGAGCTAGGTGGGGTCCTAGGAACCCACCTAGCTGGATAAATAATATACTTAATACTTGACCCACGAGTTATGCTTCAGTCTAGTTGGGAAAGATCTTGGTCAGGAACCCACAGATTGCTGGTTCGAGACCCAGCGTTGGTATCTTAGTCTTTTTTATTTTTGAGTTAAACTAAATTAATATATATTTTATTATATATTATTTATTTATGAATACGTTGATTAAAAAATAATATAAATTCATATAAATTTAATTAAGTATACGATATAAATTCATATAAATTTAATTAAGTATACGATATAAATTCATATAAATTTAATTAAGTATACGGGTTGTTATTTTTGAGTTTATATATTTTATTATATATTATTTATTTATGAATACGTTGATTAAAAAATAATATAAATTCATATAAATTTAATTAAGTATACGATATAAATTCATATAAATTTAATTAAGTATACGGGTTGTTATTTTTTAGTTAAACTAAATTAATATATAGTTTATTATATATTATTTATTTATGAATACGTTGATTAAAAAATAATATAAATTCATATAAATTTAATTAAGTATACGATATAAATTCATATAAATTTAATTAAGTATACGGGTTGGTTTCTTTGTCTCATTAAACTAAATTATTATTATTTAGCATATCATTTATTTTTTATTATATAAAAATTAATCATCAATATATATTTTATTATATATTATTTATTTATGAATACGTTGATTAAAAAATAATATAAATTCATATAAATTTAATTAAGTATACGGGTTGGTTTCTTTGTCTCATTAAAATAAAAAAATTTATAACAATTGTTCTTTTATTATAATTAGAAAACTCTATTAATTATGAAAATTGAAGCTTTGCTACCTATCTTATATTATTATTCATTAGTTACGAAGATTAACATTGGTTGATCTATATTTTTTTTAAGATAGAGATTTGTAGGGTTCAATTTCGAAACAAATAGACCTGCATAAATTATAATTTTTTTTATTTTGCTTTACGAATCAAACCGTAACAACATAGGTTCTTGAGTTCACTAACAATACATGTCTAAATCAATACATCTATTACTCTCTGTATACTGCGAAAAAGCCCAAACTAAAACCTGATCAAACCCTAACAACATACATCTCGAGTTCACTAATAATAGATGTCCTAAACAATACATCTACTAGTCAACTTCTATTTTCGTATGTTATAATAGTACTTCAAAGTGTTGTAAAAATAATATGGAAAACTCACTTAAACAAATAAACAACTTTTATATAGATGTAAAATGAAAATATGTTACAACACCATTATACAACTACCACTACAAAAGAAATATTTTTTAGACAATAACCAGTATACAATAGGAAATATTTTTTGGACAATTTCAGGACACCATAGGGTTTAAATCCTGGCTACGCCACTCATGTTATACGTCGGATCGAAGGTGAGGGTCGGATCATTCGTCGGATTGCTTAGATTCGTTCAACGAGATCTCTTTAGGCAGAACTAAAAATACATATTTAATAAACCTTTAAATTCGTAAAAATTTGGGATTGGTTATTTTTTTGGACGAGATTTAACCATAGCCTACAATCGATCAACTTGCTCATTTTATCTTTGAACAAAAATCCATACTACTGGTTCGAATCATTGATAGCAATTTCAAATTAATATTGTTTCACTTGTTTAAACTTGTGACGAAACAAATGGTCCATTGTAAATCAACAAAACCCACCAATGTATACTTGTTTAAGTTCTTGACAAAATTATATTTTCATCAACTGTTTCACTTGATTAAACTCTTGACGTTACGCACCACGGTTCTACTAGTTAATTGCGAATCAACAAAACCCACTAGCGCTCTTTGACGAAACTCACCATTGTTCAAATGGAGGGCATATGTCTCTTACAAATTTTGGCCAAATGATCAAAGTATTCACCTCATTATTGCTAATATTGTACCTCGTGTCGTTTAATAATGCTTATTTGGAAGACAAAACATACATAAATGGTGTTTAAGGACGTCGATAATCTTTCAGGGAATGAGGAAGTTAAATCTCCTAATGCTTTTGTGATCTAACATTTTTGTGGTTAAATGCTCATCTCAGGAGGTTGGATTGGTGTTTGTGGCGGTATGGCCAACACTTTTGATAAAAATACAAGAGAAATTCATAGTTAAAATGACTAAGAAAGTTAAGGATACTATATAAGCGTTAAGTTTTCTTTATCCAAATCATTTAAAATGAACATTCGTATGGATATCTTCCTAAACTTGTTTGTAGTAGACGTCAATGTCATGAACATTTTATGTCATAACTTTTCTACCAAATTTTGACTTCAGATCAAGTAAAAACATACATATATGGAATCTCAACTTTAAAACGAATATATCTCATTTTGTTCCTGAAAAAAATTTAGTGGATTTGAGCATTGTGTTAGAAACTACGGTTGCATGTAGACTCTTATCCAGATGAATTCAGATACTAAAACTTATTTAGAGGTTTTAAATGCCAGACTTAAAGTTTTTGTTACTAGGTGAAAGATAAGTTACCTATCTCCGAATGATCAAAGTAAATAGCAAATCCAAGCATCATACCCTATCGAATTCGATAGTCGATAACTATAATCAAGTGATTGCAAATCTTAAGTATATCTTTCTAAATCTATTTGTAATTAGTATAACAAACTTTTGCCCTCGTCTTATATCGTTGTTATTTCCTAGTCTCACTATTGCGCCCCTTCTTAACCTGAAAAAGTACGGGCACCTTGAGTCCTTGAACCAATAATAATTTTTCGGCTAACCTAGCCAACTACGTCTTTCGGGACCGATAAGAGGTAGTATAAGAGTATTCACCTGTTGTCCATGGACTACATCTTTCGGCATGATCTTAGGCCCTCTCTCACCCTCTTTCAAAGTCCTCGAACCAATAATCATCTTCCGGCCAACATAGCCAACTACGTCCTTCGAGACCACCAAGAGGTAATATAGGGGTATTCACCTGTTGTCCAACGACTACACCTTTAAGCATGATCTCAAGCCACCTTTAAGCAAAAGTCCTTAAACCAATAATCATCTTCCGCTAACATAGCCAACTACGTCCTGCCCTTTGGGACCACCAAGAGGTAATATAGGAGCATTCACCTGTTGTCCATCGACTACACCTTTAAGCATGATCTTAAGCCCTCTCTCACCCTCCTTCAAAGTCCTTGAACAAATAATCATCTTTCGGCTAACCTAGCAACGACCTTTTGGACCGAGAAGAGGCAAGATAATTATTGGTAGTATAGGAGCATTAACCTAGCCAACTATATCCTTCCAGACCAACAAGAGGTAGTATAGGAGGATTCACTTGATGTCCATTGAGTACACACCTTTGAGGATGATCTTAAGCCCTCTCTTAACCTCCTTCAAATTCCTACAACAAATAATCATCTTTCGGCTGACATAGCCAACTAAGTTCTTTCAGACCAACAAGAGGTACTATAGTACTATATTAAGCTAGCCAACTACGTCCTTCCGGACCAACAAGGGGTACTATAGGAGTATACAGCCAACTAGGTCCTTCTGGACCGACAAGAGGCACTATACGAGTATTCAGTCCATTGACTACAGCTTTGGGCCTGATCTTAAGCACTCACTCACCCACAGGCCACCTTCAAACCTCAAAGAGGAACCCTTGGGTTTGTCAACTACACCCATCAGACGGATCTTAGTAAATTACTCCCCTGATCTTAGTTCCTTACAATCCTTCAAACATTGGCGAAGAAATTTTGGGTTCTAAGGGAATAAGATTCTTTACTCAAAATGCATTTGGCACATGGGTCATGAAAAAAGTACTACAATGGACAGTGGAACCCCTGGTGTGGCTTTCATTCCAATTGAGATATTTCTTATAATAAATATAACATGGGTATAGAAAAAAAATAACACTTGATATAAAGGAAGAGAATGAGTATCAGAAACAAAAACAAGCAGTTTCATTTCATCAATTGATTCGGATAGAACAGAAAAACAAACACATTCGAAATAGAATCCAAACCACAGGACTTTACATATAACAAAACACTAAGATGAACATTAACCTAAAACATGTGAAATGGGGAAATTCAAATCCACTTCAATCTACGCCTTCTTTGGGGACTTTCCAGCTTTGGCTGGAGACTTGGCTGGCTTCTCTTGGCTAGATTTATCTGTCTTCTTGGGCAACAAGATTGGGTTGATGTTAGGAATAACACCACCGTGAGCAATTGTAACTCCAGAGAGCAATTTTCCTAGCTCTTCGTCGTTCCTGATGGCCAAAAGCAAATGCCTAGGAATGATCCTGGTCTTCTTGTTATCTCTTGCTGCGTTTCCAGCGAGCTCAAGAACCTAAATCAAATTGAAATTGGAGATTAATTACTTCAGATTTTGAAATAGATCTGAAAAGAAAGCAGTTTTAGAAGAAAAATAACCGAAATTTCAATAAAATTTAGAGATTTCAATTCTGGATTTAGATCTAAACAGAAAGAAACTTTGGATTAAAGATTCTAGACCCAAACAAAGAGAAAGAGAAGGAAATTACTTCAGCGGCTAGGTATTCAAGAACGGCAGCAAGGTAAACGGGAGCACCACTACCAACTCTCTTGGCGTATCTTCCTTTCTTCAGATATCTAGCGAGCCTTCCTACGGGGAACTGAAGTCCGGCTTTCACAGACCTCGAAACAGACTTCGATTTAGGACCTCCGGCCTTCCTTCCAGCGGCACCTTTCTTCATTTTTCCTCCGGTCTCCATTTTGCGATGTTGAGAAAAAAACTGATATAATTATAAAGCTTTAGGTTTTGCTGTTTGATGATATGAATGGTGTGTTTGAGAAGACGAGTTTTCGTTTCATTTTATAGCGTGATACTGGTGGGGGTGAAAAGGGAGGTTGGGAGTTAGAGATGTGGGGTGATGGATTTTAACCCTTCGATTTTATCTTATCAACGGTTTAAGATGATTTGCTCTCGATCCGCGTCATTTTGATATTTTGGTTTTGTTTGAAATAATTTCGTGGTTTTTAAGCGCCATCTTTAAAAGTGTTTTCTCGTCTCCACACTTTTTAGTTAATTTTGAAGCTACATTTTTTTGTGTTTTTATCCGAATTCAAAAAAAAAATCTCTATCTTTATTTTCATCCTATGGTTAATTTTGTGAATCGTTTTTATTATATATAATAATTGATTGATATAAATGATTTTCGGTAGGATATTTTATAAAAGTATTTCTTTTGTCCACCTAAATAATTTGGAGCATAAAAGATTACCATAAATATTTGTTATAAAAACTTTTCATACTTATCGGATTTTAATATCTTATTTTGAAATATTTTGGATGGTAGGTTTATTGTATTTGTTCATCTTATATTAGTTAATTTATAATAAAATTTTCTACCAATATTTGTGGAGCTAAGAGAGACGTGACTAAATTGTATTTTGTATTAGATATCTCTCATCCATAAGAGCAATAGTTTGGCATATCCGGAATTTTCGAATTGATTATAGGGTTTGATATTTTATATTTCATCGTACACTTTATATGTTTTATTGGTAGCATTCAGCTCGCATTCAACAAGAACTGTATTTTTCGGGTCGCTGACGTCACTCATGTCCCCTAATCTTTGTTTATACTGGTCTTTAGAGCCTCTTGCCTCAGCCTTTCATTTTGGAAACGATAATTCATATGTTATGCTTCGATGAATGATCGGGTAAGTGATTGTATTGAGGCATTTTAGTGGTTGGAGCATCATCACCTTTGGCAAAATTACCATGCTACTCTCAACAATGAATTTTCGAACATAACCCCCAATTTGTGCATGTCAGGCACCATTTTTCTGATGATGAGGAGTTCTTCGAAATGGATATGTTGCATATCGTCTATATAAGACGTCTCACTTTAAGAATTAAATCCAACGGATCCTCAATTACTTGAACACCGATTCTGGCAATGTGTGGCTTTAATATGGTCGAGCTTAGGAATTTAAGTGAAATGTATTTTGAGGGTTTTATAATATTCGGGGAACCTCGTTCTCGCGTATGACTGCAATTGATGTGTTAAATTTTGGTTCAATTACGTCACATGTTGATTCGGTTTAGGAAAACCTCGAATAATGTATTGACAATAAGTATTTATCTAAAAGGATAATTAAACTAAGTTTTCAAAAGTTATGAAACGTGAAAAAAAATGTGTGTTACATGAGGGTTTTACTTTTGAATCTTGCATAAAGTTTATTATCAAATCTTTTATATTTAAAACAAATAAATATTATACGTTTGATTTAATAAATCTTTAAGTTTTCGATAAACTATTTCTAACATTAAACTTTGTTGACATTATCATATGTCCCTAATTATCATTTTTATATATTTATTAAGTTCGGTTAATAAATGTATTCAACCATTATCAATATTACTAATTTACATATTTAAACTATTTTATCTTGCACTATACTTATAATGATTAAATTATGTCACATAATCCTAGTTGGAGGTTTTATTTATAGTGTATGATTACATAAGGATGTAATATTTTAGCTGCAAAAGCATATATGATATTAATATATTTTTTCAGACCAAAGGTTAAGCATATTTCAGTTTGACGAATTCTTTCTTTAAATTTTGGAGGATAATTTTTTTACATAGTTTTAATTTATTATAGCATGATATGACCGCATGTTATTTTGTTAAGGTTCAACTAATTTACATATATGACTCTTATCAATAACTCCACTAGTTTTTACGAACGAAAGTGGAGAGAAGTATGAATCTGTGTATAACTGTTCTTGTAGATCAAAATTGTTGTTTTTAAGATTAAGTTTTTTATCCATCTTGTTGGCTTAGGCATTACCTTATCCTTATCCTAACATAAAATTTAGGTTTGGAGTTCTGTCATACGATCGAGCCTCTAAATTTATGGATATCTGTTGTGAAAAATTGAGCTTCCGTGATTTGACGTAATAGGGTAATTGGTCCCCTATATTATTTATTGTGAAAAAACGAGCTTCCGTGATTCGACGTAATGGGGTAATTGGTCCCTTATATTTTTAAATTTTCAAACATGTGTTATCTATCTTATAAGCTTTAAATTAAGCCTATATCTAAGCTTTGTTGTTTCTACCATTTGTCAGAACCATTTACTTTTAGTCGAACTATTATGACTTCAAGAGCTTGGTTTGATACTATTTTATTTTTAACTAGTTAAAAAATCCTATGTCAACCACTTTTGAGAGTTTTTTATATATTATGTCAAAGATATAAAATAATACATTAGTAAATAGTATGTTGTTATTTTAACTGCATCTTTTTTCAAACTGAAAAAACATTATTGGTAATTATATTATAATGACATCCTATCAGTACTTGAAGTGGAAATATAAAAAGTATTATTAGTTTAAAAAAAATATGTACCTGGATTTCGGTTTAATAGGGAACCAAAATAAAAACTAAGACTTTTTTCGGACCTTTGAAAGTGAAAAAAGTGACGGTCAAGGGATCAAACTTGTCGTACAAATGATGATTGATCGGGAGAAAAAGAAAATATTGCATATTTAAATGGTGTTTATGCATGATATGTGGAGACATATGTCATATGTTTATAACTGTTTTTTTTACCTTTAGAAAAATTTATCAACCTTTGGATCATCAACAAGAGACGACTAGGATGAGACCCTTTTATGCTATAAATATTAATAATAGGTTTACTTTACCATACTTTTCATTATTTCTCATACCTTTAAAACTTTGATTTGTCCTCTTAATCCCCCTTAACAAAAACTTTTTGTCTTTTTTTTTTCACTAACAAACATTTCCCATGACCACATTATGAGCTTAGATTCTGAAGGTTACGATATTGAAATATCAATTTGTTAATCGTCGATAGTGGTGGTAGTCCAAATGAAAAATTGGGAGGCGAAGTCAACCATTATCGATGCACAACCCATTGCGGTTCTCCATTATCCACATGTTTTAAGTTAGGGTTATATGTATATAAAGAATAAATTCCTTTCTACAAAATAAATGTGATTAAACTTTTTAATATGGTGATAGAAAAATATAATGACCAAATTTATGTGATTTATGATGAAGAACATTTACTTCAACCATATGCATAATGGAAATTGCATGAGTTCATGGTGATTAAATCTCCTACATATAAATACACTCATACATAATCTTATAATTACGAAATGACATGATATATAATCGTGTTTGAAATAAAGGTCGTCTCTCCTTACATCATGCGTACTATGTTTCTTCTAGTTTTCTAATATGTCATTGTCAATTGGTGTTAAACGACTGAAGGATGATGATGGCCCCCAATTATGTATGGTAACTATACAAAGTTTCATGGAGATAATCCAAATAAGCTCGTATAAACTAAATATGTACTACTACATGTCACTGTATAATTAATAGAATTACAAGACAAAAATATGTGTTAGTGAGTGAATACTATAAGATATGTAACAATATCTGATTTTCCTTATTTGAGATAAATTGAAGGTCATATCATAAAATTATAGAGTATGCAATATTATTTAATTCAACATATCATATATAATATTTTATTGATCAATATAACTTAAGAGGATGAAAAATCACGTATATAGTTGAAGTCGTTGATGCTTATGATATATAATATGGAAATATATTTACCCCTTATATATTTATCCCAATTAGGTATTATCCTTTGGATGATGGGTCCTTTAATGTGAACATGTCTAAGGCTAACATGATGTTATGAGGATTATATGTGAGTATAATAATCGATAAAAAAACACGATATGTAGGTTTATGATCCAGAAAAAAACGATTTCCCTGTCAAAGTAAAAAAATACTTATTTTAATATAAATAAGTTTGATGTTTCTTTTGTCCTAATAAAATAGGATAGTCATTCAATAAGGCGATATGATACTAAATTATTTATGGTTGAGATGGAAAGTAAAATAACAGTAATTACATATGTCAAAACCATAGTAAATTCTTAAATAAAAGAAGCAAAAAACAAAAATTATGATGTTTTTATGAGAAATGTATATGTATATTAAGGATGCATAAAGGTGTGGACTAATGCAATAAAAGGTGACAACATATGGGGGTTGGATCATTCCAACAAAAAAACATAAGTATAAGACTATGACGGTGGCTTCAATACTACAAAACGAGGACTCTGAGAAAATAATAAGCGCATGTTGTGTCTTATGCATTACCATTAGGATAAATAATTATTTCATCTCTCACGTTTGTTGTGAATATGGATAAATATAAAATATTAACATCCACAATATAATGAGTACATGGGAAGAAATTATTTTTCTTTATGCCCAACTCGGCAAAGATATGCCACCCACCAAAAAACTTATGATCCGTTGGGTTTTGAGACTTTATAATAAGTTGTTTTGCACATTACAAAATTATTTCAAAACCAAAAGTTGTGATCATTACTCTTGCAACATAGTTGATGGCTCGACAAGTGGAACTAAAAATCAAGGTAAGTCATTTTTATTTTATTATACGATATTGTTTGGAGCAAGGATTTTAATGTAAATGATCACATACTGGTACATATCATTTATAATGTCTTTAATACAATAATATATGTGTAAGTAAAATATAAAACAAAGATGAATAATCTAAAACTATTGCTCACGGTGACGATGTAACCTTTATATGATCATAGCAAAATTAGGTTATAAGAAACCCAAGTGGAAAAACATTTAACCCTCTATAATAAGCACGTTATCACTATAGTGATGAACTTAAGAAACAATAGCTAAAGATTAGAAGGTTAAAGAGAAATCGGATGCCTGATTAGTTTAATTAGAATGAATTAAAGCCCAGTTAATCGAGTCTCAATGTAATAGATTAAACTTAGAAGAACGGCTCTCGACCCTATAAGATGCTTAACTAAGATGCATGAGACATTGAAACATGTTACCACCTCACTATTTAGATAAATGGTTTAAGGTGAGAACCTTCTAATGATAAACAAGTTCAACATAAAGTTCATTTTTAAAGCTGATACTTTGATGTCAATAAGGCGGATAAGTATTAAAAAAATACTTGAGATTTTGATGTCATATTTTTTAACCTTACCGTAATTTTTGTCCCCGGCTCACCTTGTTAAGACCTCCGTCGAACAAAAACATTATTGTAGAAAAATACTATATTTTATCGATGGAAAAGAGTAACTTTTTACTTCAACATCAAGTTAGGTTTAAGCCGAGGTTTTAATGGGTGGTATTGACCTATTAATGTCGTTGGCCATATAAGAATTGTGAGCATGGATATATATATATATATATAAGTTGTGACTTTGACGAATTCTTAAAGGATTTTGTCGTGCATAACGTGTTTGAGGTTTAATTACATGAGACTCAACTAATATTTCACACGGTCTCTGAATTTTCAAGTTCTTGTTCATGCTCATATGCGATAACAAAAACAATATTTTCGTTCCACTTGTATCGAGTTTGGTAATTGATATATGAAAGACCATATCTAATAATTAAGGTGTGTTTCTTGGAGCTGTTAGTTTTCTACATGTGGTAATCGATTCATTTATCCGATATTATGTAAATAATTGTTAGAGTATGTTGGTTTGAATTCCATAAGTAATATATCGTACTTAGTGCACATTTTAATGTTTTACTTAATAATATATGGTATTTGCAGTCATATTGTTGTGTTAGATTATGACTTTTGATTTACATGCATCTTAATCATTGATTATATAGGCAACTTAAGATACTTAAAAATATATAAACCTCATAAATGCGGATGGATGTGATTGTTAATGTCCTTATATACCTAACTATTATAGGGAGAAACGTTGTTTGAATTGTTTATGACTACCGTATACTCATTCTTTATAACCACAAATTATAATCTTTGTCTTCATCGAGCCTTACATAGCTTTAGTCTGAGATCTTCGAGTAACTAAAAAGCAACTACTAACCCATGTCACACCCTCGTACGAGGTCGACGAGTCTATCAATCATCAATATATCACTAACTTTCATACAAAGATCTTAACATAAAGACCTCATACGCGGTCGACAAGCTTATCACTTATGAATGACTTTTAGAATGTGATAAAAGTACTATATTATGGATTTTATGAAGAGTTCAAACAAGTATGGTAACCATAACATATTTAAGAATGAAATAATGGACTATAAAAGTGAATAATATGCCATTAGTTATATTATAATCGATGGTATAATCAAGCATCACGTCGTAACAATAAATAAGATATACACTCGAGAAACTTATATCATATCGGTAAGTTATTGGCCAGATTAGACTAAAATAGTAAGAGAGTGGCCCACAAATCAGATCGGGGTCGGTTTTGTCCGATTTGGGTCAACTTGATCCAATTCAGATCGCAATGAATTCCTTATATGTTAAACTCCAAGTTTTAGATAATGAATCAGATACTTGATTTGTCTTTTGATTTGAGCTCATTAGGTTGGATTATATCGAGTCATTTGTAATCTTAATTTTGTTCTCGAGTTTAATGATTTTTACAAGGTATCAGGTTTTTAATGATTATAGGAACTCTGTTTGATACAAGAGATGTGATTTTATACATGTATAAATTGAATAAGGTTTTATTGAAATCGTAAACGGAAAAGAGTTTTGTTAAAACGACAGATAAAAATATGAGGTAGTTGACAGTGGAAGAACAATTGTGGCACATCATAATCAAATTTTCTCATAGGGAAAACATTGAGTAAGAGAGTGAATTATCAATTAATTGGTTTTGGTTTTAATATTTCAAAAAAGAAATAATAATTTGAGATAAAGTTTAGTGTTGCGATTAGTTAATATTTTGATTATGTTTTGATGAAATATAAGCAAACAGAATTCTTACTGGTTTCTTTGTGTCTGGATCGGTAATCAGAACAATTTTAAAATTGACTTATGGACTGCCCAATAATACTTTCGGGTCGGTTTATGACGGATTATCGGACATCGTGGCCCAATAATAACCCTACATAGTATAACTTCTCATTGAGATTTCTATATTTGTTCCTTAAAATCCTCACTTGGCCCTCGCGAAGTTGTTAAATCTTTAGCAGCAATATATGATTTTATAAGCCTAGTATTTAGTCCAACTCCAAATAATAAAATACACCAATCGTCATTGGGTGTCGAGCATAAAGCTTATGATCCATAATATTTGAAGCCTTTCGTATTATAGTTAGTAATCTTTAACCCATATTGATAACTAACTTACTAAGAATCGATTACAAATATCATGATATGTTCATGTTAAAAAAAATGTTCAAAACAAATTATGGATCTTTAAAAATGACTGCATCATACTTTTTGTTCCTATGAAGACTCCAACATTGGTCATTTTTTCATAGGTTGTATTTTACATGAATATTTGTTATACTTAGCATTCGACTACTACGAATTCATAAGCTATTAGAATTATTCAAATTAATATATATATATATATATACATGGTTAAGTTATGTCAAGCATATGAAAGACAATGTTATAAAATATAATAGATCCATAACTAACAAATATATATCTTACCAACAAAGAGTTTTTGTTAATCGTATATCTTTTTTACGAACTCTCATTTTCTCTTTTATTATATCATACTTAAGAATCAGTACAAAATGATCGACAACATTTGTGAGTATGACAATAATTGAAAAAACGATTGTACTGTAAACAACATATAAAATACTATAGATAATTAATCCACATTTATCATACCCAAAGTAATTGTAAAAGCGAAAGTAAGAAATTTAAATCACCGTTAAAAACATTGTATTCCTTTATTGCAGTATAAGTTATATTTTTATATTTAGAGTTTAACTTATTTGATTAATTTTTTTTACTTAGTTTTTGTTCATTTTCAATTTTTTTTATAAAACCAAGATGTTTGTACTTAAGAAAAATGTATAAGGGTAAGAAGACTTTCTCCACCTTTGGAAAATATGTTGCCTTACATCAATTTACAAATTTCATAACCTATTCATAATGAAACCTGTTTTTTAGTCAGGTTTAATTAATAAATAACAACCACTCAAATGTGTATGGTCATCTTAATATCGATCGAATAAATTAAATCTCGATGTGTCCATTTCTATAATAATATGAGGAAATATCTCTACCTTATTTTTACAAATGTGTTAAAGATGCTAAAGCGCTTGAAGTGAAACTTAAGAGGCTAAGAGCTTTTATATTGAAAATTATCATCACCATATGCAAAATCATGTTATGTATGACAAAGATCAGAGTCACTAATGAATTAGACTCCAAGGTGGGAGACTTAAGTTGAAATTAGACAACGCCAAAACCTCAAAAATAAATTTTCTTAGAACCACACAAATGAAGTTATAAAATTCTAAAAAATATAAAATTGAAACAAATTAAGGTAGGTTAGTCAAATTTATTTTTGCAATGAAGAAACGATAACAAGGAAGATGTGTACCAAAGATATAACAACCCCACTCCATTAAAGAGCTTACCTATCATCTTGTCAAACTCACTTCGGTTATCCGACTGACTATCATTTTGAAGGCGTTGTCTCGAAGAAGACTCTCACTCACTACTCGAGTAGTAGGTTTTTTAAAGTTGAGACGTGCAAACATAATTAAAAAGCCTAAATTTGTGATTGACGCGCTTGAACTGACAACCCAAATTATTTAGGCCTTAATGTTATACTTTTTAGTCTTTTTAAATACTGCTTTTGAATTAAAGTTATTATATGGTAAAAGTACTCACATTGTTTATACTATATATGTATTGGTGTATGAGTCAATGCACAGTTACGATTAAATACTTTTGGATTTCTAAAATATTTATTATAATATATATTTTTATCTAAAACATATTTGCATATTTTATTCTATTTTTTATATTAGGTCCAGAATAAAAGTGACTCGTTAAAATAAATATTATTATAATACTATATGAGTGTTAAATTTTTCATCACATGTATCAACAAGAACCGTTGAAATTCTCAAAAGCTTGAGTCACGAATTAGTTGCAAAAACGTCTGGTAATCCCAAAGTTGAGACAAGTTGTCAAATACTGGTGATCTTTGTATCAGAGAAGATATATGACGAGTCAAAGCATGTTGGTCCGAGTTACGTTGGTCCAAAGTGAGTTGATCTGAAGTGAGCTAGACCGTAGCACCACATATGGGCGAAAATGAAGTATTTTATTTGTTAGGTCTCATATATCAAACGAGTCTTATATTTCAATCTACCTATATTAATTATATTATTTATATTAATTGAATTCAATATATATTAATTATAATTTTCTATCTATGCGGTTCTTATATTAATGGATTAATAGTTATCTCAGTCGTTGATTAATAACATTTAATATGAAATGTCTCATGAAGAATTAAGGTTTCCATATACTTATAAATAAATAGTAACGGTGTTATACAACATGTGATGTGCCTTGTGAGCTACATATTTTTTTTTTAAATAACTCTATATCTTTAAGAGATAAGTGATACGATAGATAAAAATGAAGATGTGGTTATATAAATTACGCCAGTTTTTGTTACAAATAGTGATTGAATCTTTTGTGTTTGATAGTATTTTTTGTAACATACTTATTTCTAAAATGAGTGTATGTTGTCCATGGATGTAGAATTTCTTCACAATCGAAACCACATTAAATACGGTATTAAGTGTTTAGTTTTATTTATTTGTTGTTTCATCTTGAAAATATAGTTATATCATTTTTCCGTAGGTTCGTACATCGATTCTTTCCTCGGTGAAACGGTAGTGGGGTTCCCCAACATTTTCTTTTACAAATTTTAATTTTTATGTGAATCTTTTCTTGTCCGAGTGATATCAAAAGCAAATATTCTTTTTATATTAGGCAATTAGTCTTGTTTTAGTGGACAAACATGAAGGTTTATATTTATTTTATCTCTAAATAACCTAATGATATACTATAGTTTATATAAATGATATATTGGATATTATATATTGTTTTTGCAATATGTTCTTACCCTGATGAAAGCATGCACATTTCCTCCCTTGTCAAATCAGGTGAACTCAATAACATGAAGATAAATCATATAACGAGGCATATAATGTTCCATTACATGTTAGTTATGTTTATGTCTCGTTCAAATTTTCACGTACCATGAGAGTTGAAAAAATGCACCTCGACCTTTTCATTGAGAAATTACACCAACTATAAGTTCAACGCAAATTTCTGAAAGTATTATATTAAGATATGTAATGTTTCAAATATTCAATGTTCGAGGGAAATTAGAGTGGTCGACCTTCGTTGTCAATCAACTTATATGTTTCTAACATACATTTTTAGCCATTATGTAAGCTTTTTTCCAGTTCGGATCGAGTTTACCATCATTGCTATTCGTTTGATTTTGAAACATGTATTGGAGCACTATATATCATACTTAAAAGCTACAATAGATATGTTTCAGTCATGATGTTTTCACATTAACGTGCATTAGTGTTGTATATGACTGTGGGCCTTGGTACACTTATTCCTCATAATATTATCGACCAAATACCTATGTAGGATCATTTTCTATCAAAAACACATAAAATGCCTCATATAAATCTTACCAAATATTTGTAATTCAGGAACAAACCCCAAGTGAGCATAGATCGTCGATACAATGTTGAAGCTCGTTGAAACTTGGCGTATTTGGTTGCACATAATAACAATAAAAGTTAGAAGCATGCTGGAAAATAAAAACGTAGTTTAAGGCATCATATGAGGCTTACCTGATTAAAGTCTGAAAAAATAGTATCGCAAGTTTGGTCAGAAAATAAAGGACCACTATCTACTTATAAAGAAGTATCGGGACCTTTATTTCATATTCTATTACGTTAAAGACTTTACTAGCAACGAGCTTGCTTCATGTAATAAAACAACGTTTTGTTGGTATTCTTTATGCATCAAAATGAGGTAAGTAGTGGAATGTTTAGAGTAACCAATTTTAGCTCACATAAAACGCAAGAAGCAGTATATATATATATATATATGCAACCAATTTGAACTCAATTGCCCTGATACGAAATTCGCCCATGCTAAGTAATCACACATTAAAAGATATATTGGTAAATAAAAACTGAAGTTGAAAGAAATGTTTGGAAAACAAGGTTTTACCGTAATAGAGGTCACATATGAGATCAATAAACCCGAAGTAGCATAATTTGTTGTCATTAAGGATTTTTATATGTTCGGATATGGTCTCTAATGATAAGGGTGAAAGACGACATTGGATAATATTTACCACTTTAACCTTCCTCGTTAGACCACTTGTCATAACGCAATGGAATAAAATGTCTAGCGCACATAAATTTGTAAAAGGTTTGAGGAAGATATTTCTCATTAGTGAGGGGAGTCACTATTTAACCAGTGTTATAATGAGTATCAGCCAATCCACCTAAAGCGAGCTAAACCACAACATCTTTAGACTGAGACATCAGTTCACCGACCCTCTCCATTGCACTAATAATTGATGAGTCCGAATTCGAAGAGCTCCCCGGAAGGGTAGTCCAAAGTAAATCACCCCGTAAATTCGGACAGACTCCATGACTTCAATTCGAACAACACTGATTGAACCGGACAGATGATCTTGAACACTGCAAACATAAGGCAGTTCGAACTATGACTAAAGTACTAAAAAACCTAATCACTGTATGACTAAGCTACCTGCACATCTGCTTAAAACTCTTGGGTCTTTAAACATGACCCGGGTCCATTAAACTTGACCCGAAAGCCCATAAGGGCCCAAATATCATACTATAAATGCCCAACCACCAGCATTAACTATGGGTAAGAAAAATTAACTGCTGCCAGGCTGCTTAATTCTCTCTCCACCCTTGAAACACTTTGAAACACCCTTAAACACCACCACATCACCGTGAAACACCCTTACACCGCCCTAAAACTCTACTTGAAATTACCAGCCTACCCTCAGGCTACTTTTATCCACACCAATAATAATAAAAATATTAAATATAATATATTCTTACTAGACAAGGAAATAGACGCACGCCCACTGACACCAAAGAAATATTAGCATATATATATATATATATATATATATATATATATATATATATATATATATATAGTTAAAAGTAAAACAACTATAGTGAGAAGAATGAAAGTGTCGTAGTAAGAAAAGATAAGCAACATATAAGAATTAAAAGGAAACTTAAAAGGCACATTAGGCATCACACAAGCTTTTTCAAATTCTTCAACTGACACGTGGAATAAGCTGAAAAAGTTGAGAAATGAAAAAAGTCATTTAAAAAATTACATGTATAAAAAGTGAAAAGTTAAAAAGTTTTTTTCATTAAATGAAACAAATATGTAAAGTCTGAAAACCTATAGAAAACCTAAAACAAAGAAGTTGGAAAAACATTTAAAAACTAGTACGTGACCAAATAAGTGCAACAAATCATGTGAACACTCCTCATAATCATGGTTAAAATCAAGAGAAATGGATACTATATATGCTCGTGACCGAGTAATGAAGTGGGGGAACTACTAGCAAGATATGAAAAGAGCTAAAATATCACGTTCAAACGATCATGCACATGTCCTTAAATGTGAGTAAGCCGTTCAACCTAGCGACCCAACATATCATACCAATTAACCAAGCTAAGCATGTATGGATAAAACGACCCATTTAGGCACACGAGTTCCATAAGCCCAACCTATACGAGATTTGTACGGTCAAACAATCCCACTTAAACCATAACTCATAAGACCTAGGGCTGTCAAACGGATATTTCGGATACGAACCTGCCTATATCCGAATCCGAATCCGAAATCCAAAATCACTATCCGAATCCGAATCCGAAGTTTTATAAAAAAACAACATCCGAATCCGTATCCGACGGACATTATCCGGACACGGATAATATCCGAATCCGAATTTCCACTAATTTTTTTAACTAATTGCACTATTGGATGGGCTACTTTTAGAAGCACCTTAGTAAAAATTCATACTTCCATTTTAGATGTGGGATAAGACTAAGAAAAATATATTTATTTTGAAAGCTACCATTCTTTTATAGAAAATTTGGTAGCGTTTATTTTCCATATTTTAAATGTGGAATAAGAGTCACAAGACTAAAAAAAGATATACTTGTTATAAAAAGCAACCATGTGTTTTATAAAGCAACTCTTTTTTCCAACTTTAGATGTGGGATAAGATACATTTTTTTAAAGAAGCAACCCTATATATTTATAGTCAACTTTTTTAGTAATTTATTTTGCTTTTTACAATGTGGGATAACTAAAAAATATGCTTAAATATAAAAAAATTATATATATTTATTTATAAAATTCGGATATCGGATATTTCGAATACGGATATGACTATATCCATATCCGTTATTTTCGAATACGAATTCGGATACGAATATTATCTGTTTTCTTTCGAATACAGATATTATCCATTTTATTCGGATTCGATATCGAATATTTCGGTCGGATATCAGATTTTCGGATTTTTTTGACAGCCCTAATAAGACCCACCCTAGGCGTCGCTATGAGTCTAGTGAATCCAATGACTATTCCGTGTACGGTTCAAATGAATCCTCTTCTCCAGAAAGGGATAATCAATGTGAAAAATGTTATATGAAAAAATATTCAAGGTGGTACAAATATGGTCATCAAACATCTCAGCGGACTAAAAGTTCGAGGAAAGAAAAAACGATAAAGAGAAAAGAGGACTTGGGGTCCAAGGATTCTCTTGTTGCTAAAGGGGGCAAGGGGCACCTGCATAGATATCTCTTACATAAGTCATAATTTTGAATCTCATGTAAGTAACTAGTTTACATACACATCAGGGGAGGGTTTATATATTGTAGTGAATGAAGGCCCCGGGGGTAGTGTGTACAACATTAGTCATAATTGGAGGTTCTCTCCTCTTTCTTCGGAAATTATTTTAGAGCATTTACTGAAGAGGTTTGATATCTCAAAGTTATAAAAATTCAATGAGACTCAAGATCCAAACAACCACATATAATATTTAAGAATTTTATGATTAACTACGATGATGATGATAAACTGCTATGTAGGGCCTCCCTCCAAACATTTAAGAACATTGCTTCAAAGTGGTACAACCGTTTGCCACAGGGCTGTATTAATTTTTTTATATAAATTTTGGAATATATTTCGCCAACACTTTGTGGGAAACAAAACATTTTGTGCAAATGATGATACAACCATTTACTGTAGGCAGGAAGTATGAGAGAGCCTTAAAAATTACACAAATCATTTCATAAAGACTAAGCTTGACATAGAGAGTTGTGAAGTTTAGGTGGCATTATAAGCTTTCCAAATGATACTTCTATCTGGTATAATGAAAGATAACACAACGAAGAAACAAACTATGAGGTTTGGGGCGTTGTTGGATTAAGTAGAGAAAAATATTTTGGTGGAGAAAACACAAGCATCAGAAATGGATTTCATGGTGCATATTGAGCATAATTAGTTCCACAAAAATCTGATGGTGACATATAAAAATCCGCTTCCAACAACTATTGTTCGACCTCGAGCACCAACCCCAGAACTAACCTAACTACTTTTGAAGTCGACGGTGAATTCACAACATGTAAGCACACAATAAATTGTCATGCTTGTGTCAAACAAGTGGGTTCAACCAACACATTTTGTTGAATTGACAAAGTGTGTAGCAACAATATTTCGACAGGTTTCGAAGTCACAAATGATGAGGGAAGGAAATATAGGTGTTTATCATGTAATTTAGCCCACAAATAAGGTCAAGGCCCATGTATTTAGTGGCTAAGGACTAAGGTAAAGTACACATAAGAAATGAGGGACTTAAATGATAGTCCCCTAGAACTTGTTTGTAAATAGTTAAATAGTGGGGTAAGAAATCCACTCTTATGATGGTAAACATATAATTTCACCATGTACCTCATTTACTATAAGGACATTCCCTTTTGGGAAAATGGGCCAATGATTGATCAATAATTCACTGTTCATTGTCGCATCACACGAATATTCTCTAGTCCGACCCCTTCACACGAACATCTTCGCTCATGACTCTCACTAAAGATTCTCTGAGCTCATCAGTGGTGCCGTCTGTGGGAACCGTTTGGTACCCATAATTAATTTTCTAAAACCTTGAAAACTAAAAGCAAAAAATTATGGATACAAAAATTCGTGGAGAGATCAAGACTAATCCGACCAAAGATTTAGTTGGTATCGAGTCTGGAGACCATCTGATGGAAGAGCAGGTCACGAACAAAGGCAATGCCTCGAATCGGCGTGCGAAAGAACTTCTATAGGAGTCAGTTTTGGTCACCAGACGAAAAGAGTTGTTGGAAGACATCGAAAGGTTAAACGCTGAAAAGGATGGTATGGTGGCGAGCACGAATAGGGTCAGATCCGAGGTCCGACAAGAAAAGGTCGAGACCGACCACATCCAAGATGTTTTTATACCCAAAGAGAGCCGACACCGGAAAAGCCATCGATATTCTAAAAGATATGCTAGATCCGAGGAAAAGTATGAGTCGTCCGAGTCTAGCGAATATACCTCGTTGAGATCTGATAATTCTTCTTCTTTGGAGACTGACTCGAGGTATAAGGTGGAACGAAGGCACAAATATCCGAGGAAGCATAAACATACTCATCGGATTAGCAGGAGAAAGAGTGATTCGAGGAAGAAAGATGATGCTGGCAAAAGGAAAATGCACTCCGAGGACCATGTTACTACTCGGAAGCAAACTCAGTCTGATAGCTATCACCAAGATTACAGAGTCAGTAACCATCTTACTTTTCCAACCGAAGAAAGATTGTACCCTGCCACTAATGACGGTCCGGGGGGAAGTACGTACAAGGTCGGATATAATTGGAGGTCGTCACCTCTATCCCCAGAAATCCTTTATGGGCACCTTCCTAAATGGTTTGATATTTCCAAGCTAAAGAAGTTCGATGGGACTCATGATCCTGACAACCATATTGAACAGTTCAAGAATTTCATGATTAACTACGATGACGATGACAAGTTGTTGTATAGAGATTTCTCTCAGAGGTTCAAGAACGCCGCTTCTAAGTGGTACAACCGACTGCCTCAAGGGTGTATAAAGAATTTTGATATGTTCTGGAGTATGTTTCGACAACACTTCGTCAGAAGCAAGAAATTTCGTGCCAACGGAGATACCATCATTTATTGTCGATAAAAGATCAGAGAGAGTTTGAAAGAGTATACCAAGCGACTCATCTAAGTCAAGACGGACATGGAGTATTGCGAGGACAAAGTTGCATTTGCTGCCTTCCGGATGGGTCCTCTTCCAGGGGTAATGAAGGATAACGCTGCAGAAACACAAGCGATGACGTTTGGAGCTTTGTTAGACCAGATAGAAAAAAGTCTTAGTCGAGGAAACCAGGGCCTCAGAGATAGAATCCATGTCTCAATTCTATCAGGATCCAAACTTAGCCAGAGCAAGTACGACAACGGTGAATGTCCGACCACAAGCTACTCAACCGACCACAATTGTCCGACCGCGGGCTTAGACAGTTCAAGCAACGAACCAGACCCCTCAACGGGTGGCTCAGAACCAACAGTATCACCAGGCAGGTCAAGCAGTTCAACAGTATGTCAGACCCGCTTCGAATAGGTAGGGTCCGACCAGCTCATTACACTGAATTAACTGAGTGTGTCTCCACTATATTTGAAAAGGCACGTTCAAATGTGCACTTCCACAAACCTTTTCCTCTTTAGACTCCGAGGGAACACATGAAGAACAAATATTGCCAGTTCCATGTTGACATCGGGCATCACACTAAGGATTGTGTGGCTTTGAAGAAAGAAGTCCAGTACTTGATTGGAAAACGGAAAATTGGTTGACTTTTTCAAAAATAATACCGCAGTGGTGCCCAAACAAGAAGTCGCTCCAAGACAAGACGATACCATGATGATTTCCGATGTGATTGAAGAAGAATTTCGAGATGCCTTTGATGTGGCAACGGACTATCTTGATCCGAAGCCGTGCAAGAGTAGTGTAAACATGGTTGAGGAGATAATTCCCAGAGGAAATCTCAGTGAGTTATGGTCATTTTTGAGTCGCTAACCGTTTTTGGGGGAGATACAGTAGCAGGAATATCAAACTACTTAAGGAATATGCATATCGTTAGTTTGGAAACAGTTGGAGGCGGGTGCCTCATCACACATTTACTGGAATCCATCACCAATCATTTACTTTGAGGATGACGACATGAGGGAAGTTGCTGGTCTGCATGAAGATGCCGTGGTAATCAGAGCAGAGATTGCCGGAAACGAGATAAGAAAAATTCTGATTGACACGGGCAGTTCCGCCAACATTATGTCCATGACAACCTACAACAAGATAACCAATCCTCCAACTATCCTACGATCCGACAAGACTATAGTGAGATTTACCAGTGCGACCGCAGACGTCCTCCGAGAGTTCAAGGGAATGGTAGAGTTGGGCAGGGGACCATTCAAGAAAATAGTGACGGTACTGTTTGTCGTAGTAGACGCACCCACATCGTACAACGCCATCTTCGAAAGGTCATGGTTGTCTAAGATGCATGATGTGCCATCCACAGTCCACCAATGTTTGAATTACGTAGTGGGAAGTAACATCGGAACTGTAAGATCAAGTCAGAAAATGGCTAGAGAATGCTACAAAGTGGCGTTGCCCCCCAAACAGTTGAAGGGGGTCGGATCCAAAAAAAGAATAGCAGTCAGAGGGGCCTCCTTCGGATTCCGATCATGTTGATGATCCGAGTGAGTCTCCTGGATTTATGGTCCCCGATGAAGGCTTCGAGGATCATGCGTTTGGCCATGGAAAAATGCTTAAGATAGGAACAAGATTATCGTCTGAGGTAAAAGAAAGCTTAATCAGATTTCTTTCAACCAAATTACATCTGTTTGCGTGGTGTACAGAGGACGTTACATGAGTACCAGAAGAAGTCATCTGTCACAGATTGGCTATTCAGAATAGCGTTTGACCGACCATTCAGAAGCGAAGATCATTTTCCCATAATAAAATTGAAGTGATGATGGCAGAAGTACACCATTTAACAAAAGTGGGCCACATCCGCGAATCACAATATCCGTTATGGACCGCCATACCGGTTTTAGTAAAGAAGAAAAACGGAAAATGGGAGATGTGTGTAGACTTCACTGATTTGAATAGGGTCTCCCCTAAAGATCCTTTCCCGGTTCCAGTAATAGATCAACTTGTGGATTCGACATCCGGAAATTGTTTATTGTCCTTTATGGATGCGTATGCTGGATACAATCAAATTCGGATGGACCCGAGGGATCAGGAGAGCACGAATTTCATCTTTGGAAGAGGTATACATTGCTACCAAGTCATGTCATTCAGACTAAAGAATGCGGGGGCAACATACCAGCGGTTAGTGAACAAGGTGTTTGAAAGTCAGATTGGCAGAAATGTGGAAGTTTATATTGATGATATGTTAGTCAAAAGCCTAAGAGATGAAGATCATTTGGCTGACCTAGAAGAAACTTTTGCTAATCAGGCTAAAATAAATCTCAAGTTGAACCCAGAAAAGTGCACGTTTGGAGTAAGATCTGGAAAGTTCTTAGGTTACATAGTCAGTGAGCAAGGCATCGAAGCAGATCCGGTGCAGTTAAATGCCTTATGTACTATGGATCCGCCTAGAACTATCAAGGAGGTGCAAATTTTAACCGGAAGGTTGGCTGCTTTAAACAGATTCACATCTAGGTCGTCAGACAAATGTGTTCCTTTCTTCCAGGTGCTAAGGAAAGTGAACCGATTCGACTGGACTCAAGAATGTTCTGATGCTTTCAATCAAATCAAACAACATCTTTCATCCCCGAAAATACTAACAAATCCGAATCCGGGGGAAAATTTGTTCCTATACTTAGCAGTGTCCGACTTTGCAGTCAGCTCGGTTTTAGTCCGAGAAGAATCAAGCCTTCAAATACCAGTTTATTACGTAAGCAAAAGCCTCTTAGATGCAGAAAAAAGATACCTTAATTTAGAAAAGCTAGAACTTGCTCTAATAACATCAGCTCGAAAGATGAGGCCCTACTTCCAAGCTCATACGGTGGTGGTACACACATCTTTTCCTTTGAAAAATATGTTACAAAGACCCGATGTGTCTGGAAGGATGACTAAGTGATCGGTATACTTAGGGATTTCGATATCGAGTTCGAACCACAACCTGCGATCAAAGCGCAAGCGCTAGCTGAATTTTTAGTGGACTTTCATTTTGGCAGGGACGTCGTGGACATAAAGAACAAAAATTCGACTCTTAGTGGCAAGTCTGAACCGATGGGGGTTCCAGCTCATCCGGATGCAGAGCGGGTGTGTAATTAACTTCCTAGGATGACGTCGCAATGTATCAAGCAATTCGACTCGGTTTTCAAGCATCAATCAATGAGGCAGAGTATGAGGCAGCCCTGGTCGGATTACGACTTGCAAAGATTTGTGGGGTTAAACGGGTCAAGTTGATCAGCGATTCTCAACTTCTGGTGAACCATGCCCTCAGACATTCGAAAGCAAGAAAATATCATCTGGTGAAATATCTGGGAATTTTGAAAGCTCTAGCCTTTGAGTTCGAAGACGTCCGATTTGAACACGTTCATAGGGCAGGAAACTCAGTGGTTGATTCCTTGGCTAAGGCATCTTACTCAGATGAGTATCCATGGATTATCGAAGCGTTCCAGATATCCACATCTTTAACAAAATATTGGAGAAACGAAATACAAGATTTGTTAGTCCATGACACGTTGTCCATTGACAAAGTCTGATAAAAGAGAATACGCTTCAAGGCCTACGGATACATCATCCTCGGAGATGTGCTGTATAAACGATCTTTTAGTCGTCCTTTACTTCGCTGCTTAAGGAAGGATGAATCACAACTAATACTCTCCGAACTGCACGATGGGCAAGGCTCTGTGCACTGCGGATACAAAACACTAATACGAAAAGTTTTTATGGCAGGATACTATTGGTCGGCCCTCTCGGCGGATGCCAAAGAGTTAGTGCAGAAATGTGACACCTGTCAGCGGTTTGCTAATTCGATCCACTTACTCGGGGTACCTTTAGAGTCAATATCAGAATCTCTCCCTTTCGATAGATGGGGAATATATTCGGTCAGACCACTTCCTATGCTTCAGGGGGCGTCAAACAATCATCGTTGATGTGGACTATTTTTCCAAGTGGGTGGAGGCAGAACCATTAACAGGAACGAGGGCGAAAGATGTAATCAAATTCATCATCTTTAACATCTGTTGCCGCTTTGGCATACCCAGGAAGATTACGATGGAGAACGGCCCCTCATTCGACAACATTGAAATGAGAACTTTCTGCGCTTCCAAGGGGATACAACAATGTTTCTCGACACCGTTCCACCCCCAAGCGAACGTTCAGGTCGAAATAACCAATCGAACAGTCTTAGACGGTTAAATAAAGAATTTAGAAGGTAAAGCAGGGAAGTGGTCGGACTACCTACAAGAAATGCAATGGGCTTACAGGACTACCCCTCGGACAGCAACACACGAGTCACCTTTCGCGCTTGTATACGGAATGAACGCAGTGGTGCCATCGGAAACAATGTTCTCATCTTTGAGGTGGTGGACAAGGTCTCAAGAAAAGTCTTCATGCACACAAAAGACAAGAGACTTGGAAAACTCATCCTAAACTGGGAAGGTCCATACACAATCACAAGGAAGTTGAAATTAGGGACATACAAATTGAAAGATAAAGAAGGAAGAGATCTTCCCCATCCGTGGAACATTAAGCACCTAAAAGCTTATCTAGTTTGATTGAGTGATATGTAAATATTTTCTTTAATAGTCTATGTTCCGGTGGCATACTATTGCCTACCTTGGTGGCGCAGAAAGGTTTTAATGAGGTGCCTAAATAACCGGCGTATATATCAAATCTTATTGTCTTCCTTAAAAACTAGACTAAGTTCATCTTTTTGAACTCAAACCATACTCCAAAGAAGTTTGGACTAGAAAGTTCATCTTTCTGAACTCAAAATTTACTCCAAAGAAGTTTGGACTAAAAAGTTCATCTTCTTGAACTCAAAACTTATTCCAAAGAAGTTTGGACTAGAAAGTTCATCTTTTTGAACTCAAAACTTACTCCAAAGAAGTTTGGACTAGAAAGTTCATCTTCTTGAACTCAAAACACATCCCAAAAATGTTTAACTCAATATTGAATCGCAGTAAGAAAAATATGAGGTGGAAAAAATTGAGCAAAACATCACACTAAAAACATACCACTTAAAGTCTAAATAACAAAGAAAATATTACATTAAATGTTTCTTGTTGCAGGAATCATAAAACAAAAGGTTAACAAAGTAAGAACTACCCAATACAGGCTAGTCGGAGGCTGAATTTCGTTTACTACCAGCAGGAGAATTCGAGTCCGACGAAGCGCTCTCTGAGTCTTCACTGGATTCAGGATCCTCCACGGATACTCCACGGGGACGATGTTGTTCAATGACTCGAGTCCAACGACTACCAAGGTGCAAGTCTGGGAAATTCTCATGCATCTCCATTACCATCGTTGATCTCAATTTAGCATCCATCTCCTCAAGACGAACAACAATCTTAATAGCATAGTCATCAAGACTTTCCTTCCTATTAGCTTCAAAGTTTCTCTTCGATCTTTTATGTTCTGTTGATAGTTTCTCAATGTCTTGAACATAATTTTCAAAATATACCTTTATTTTGCAATAACCTTCAACAAGACCATCAACCATTGTGTCGCGTTCGGCATCCTTGGCGATTAACTTCTTCTTTTCATCGTCAAGTTTTGTCTTTTCCTTAGACAGTTCAGCCATAAGGGAAGTGATGGTAGTCAAACACTCCTCGGAGGTCTTTTTCTCCTTAGCCAATTCATCAGTCAGCTCTTTGACCCTCAGCTTTAGCTCTTCAGACTCGGAAGACAGAGACTGTACCTTGGCGGTCACTTCTGACGTCTTGGCTAACTCATCCTTTAGCTCCTTCAGCTCAATTTTCAGATTGTCGGACTCAGCGACTAAGCCTTCCACTTTAGAGGATATCTCAGTTTGTTCAGTTACCTGATCAGTCAAGTCCCTCACCTTGTCCTTCAACTCAGAGACTTCTGATGTTAGAGCCTTCACCTTTGCCCTCCTCTAAGTAGCCTCTTCTTTATAGTGATTCTTTCGATTAGCTTTGCGTTCGAGTAGAGAAGCATCATACAGTAATTTGTTTAACTCGTTCGCCACGTAATCGTTGTCATAAACGTCAAAATAAGGAGATTCCGGAGAAAGATACCTCTCCGCATCAGAACCACCTTCTTGACCTTCCCCTCGAGTGGGGAAAAATTCTCCACCAGAGTCCGAATCAACAATCACAAATTTTTGAGACAGTGGCAGACTCAGAAGATTAGTGTTGTCACTCTCCCCCCCGCTCTCAACAACCTTTTTCTTTTTCTCCTCAGTAGTGAACTCCTGCGGCCTTGTGGCACCGACACAACCTTGAGGCATAACCTCAACCTGGTGATCAACATCACTTGGCATGTTTTCAGGGTGAGAGGTTAGAGAGAATACCTGAAGGTCGAGGGAGGCTGGCTGTTGATGATCTGATGGCCTCATATCCGTAGGCAAGCTTACTTGGGTATCATCATGATCACCCGGAGCCCCCGTGGGAGGACTGACTTGTACCCTCTCTTGAGAATCACCTTGAGCCTCTGGAGCATCCTCATCGGACCCAACATCTTCCTCGGTGTTTTCTTCTTCACCTTCCTCGGGTTTGTCTGCATCTTGATGAGTCGGAGCTCGGGCCCGAGTAGGGAGGTAGACTGCATTATCCAGACGTTCTAAACGTTCAAGAACATCATTGATCGGAGGAGCTACCATAAGTTCTGAGGCTGTTTCTTTTCACTAAGATCATATCGCCACAAATTACTCTTAGAAAAATTCATCGGCATAAAGCTTTGGTGGAACTTATGGTCCCAGTGCTCACCAGCCTAAATGCTTAGCTTCTCAAAAATAGCTTTACCGGACTTGGTATGACGCGTAAAGGACTTAGTAATTCCCTTCATAGCTGAAAAGACACACAGTCAGAATTTACCGAATGCGGAGGGTTGGAAAACACTTAGGTGAAAGTACTTACCTTGTCCAGTCCACTTCAAGGTCAGCCAATGAGAAAGGTCCTCAAAATCTTCAAACCCGGTCTCCTACAACCCGAAAATAAAGAGGAATTGTTGCTTCCATTTATTGTCGGCCTCTAAAAAATCCTTTATCACTTTAAGGTTCCTAAAAAAACCAAGTGAGTAGAAAGGATAGTGAGAATTATTATCCACTCCAAAAACAGCGATAAGTTGTTCCATGGTGAAAGCGTTCACGTAGAGCCTCGATGCCATAATGCCATAATGCAGGCCATAAGGGTATACCACATGTTAGTCCCGACCTGAGAAGGACAAAGTTTGACCAAGTGGAAGTAGTCGACCAGAAGAGGATCGAGGGGCAATCGAGGACCCCAGTTCATCAGCTCTGTATAAAGCGCCAACTCGTTGGTACGAGCCGATAAATGTGTCTCTCCAACAGTAGGGAATCAGATGGTGATGTTAGTAGGAATACCCCATCGGTCCCTTAGCTTGATCTCCTTGGTCGGGTGGAAATACTTGTACTTCACCCTGTACAAAGCTAAGAGATGTTTGCCTTCGAGGTCGCGAAGATGGTCACTCAGGATATCTTCCACATTCGAGGGCAGGCCCGTCAGACGTTTCCTTTTCTTCTAATTTTTACTCTTTACCAGGGAAGTCTCACATGGGTGAAGGGGAGGATCAGTTGTAGGTTCTAGGGGATGGGCATCGGTAAGAACGACTCGAAGAGGCTCTGCCTCAATTACTAGAACATCAGGTTCTTCCTTATCATTTTCAGGTTCATCGGATAAAGATTTTTCTTGGACCTCTGGAATGGAAGTGAGGGACGGCTCCGGCCGAGTCCCTCTACGCAAATTGTTTTAAGGGCTGACGTCTGACGTCGTTTGAGTAGAGCCTTAGGGGCTTGTTGGGGGAGTTGGTACCGAGGAAGGGATCCTCATCCGAACCGATTTGATGGCTGGATCAGGTGATCTCTTCCGTTTAGACCGATCTCGATGTTCTTTAATCGGTGGTATTTCTCTCTCATCACCCATTATGATGAATGAGGAAGTCTGGGAAGGAAAAGTCGAGTGAGTTAGAGAAGCAGAAAGATCAACCCCACCACTTGAAGAATGTGCTTGACTGGGGGAGGATGCAACAAGGCGGATAGAGCGTTCACGGATCGGACCCCAATTGTCTCGAAAGTTAGACTCCCAAATCTCTGTGGGGGGAAGGATATTCTATTGCACCGGAAGATCTACGAGCACCGATCTGATTAGAGATCTTAAACCACCTCCAAAGCTTGTACTTTCCAAGATTGATAAACTCGTCATGCATGATAAATTCAAACTAAATTTTTTGTTTAGGCACAGTTTCGCTCTCTAGAGCGAATTCTGTTTAAAGAAAGTCAGAAAATTTTGCTCAGGGAGAAAGTTGAGCTTTTATAGGCAAAGGGAGCAGAAGGTGAGCAGGCAAAAAGTAACGGTATCATGATACGTGTTCATGACAGTTGCGCCGCCTAAAAACGTTCGACTCGATAACAGTGAAACCAAACACGCGTACCTGACATTAAATGATTATTTAGGTGACATCAGTCTGACCAAGGGGTGAGGTCTGCAAGTTAGAATCCAATCCGAGTCAGAAGCTCACCAGGGAATACGAGATCCGACCACGATGAAATCCGATCCCTATAAAGTTCGCTCAAAGAGCAAAGTGCCTGAGCAGGGTAGCGCTTGATCCGATCTGAATGACGTTAAGTTGCAATTCAAGTCCACGTCTAGAGAACTGCACATGGACTGGGGCCTACTAATGAGGAAAGGAAAATATAAGTGTTTAGCATGTAATTTAGCCCACAATAAGGTCAAAGTCCATGTATTTAGTGGCTAAGTACTAATGTAAAGCACACATAAGAAATGAGGGACTTAAATGATAGTCCCCTATAACTTGTTTGTAAATAGTTAAATAGCGGGGTAAGAAATCCACTCTTATGATGGTATACGTGTAATTTCACCATCTACCTCATTTACAATATAAAGGACATTCCCTATTGGGAAAATGGGCCAATGATTAATCAATAATTACAACCTTTATTCACTGTTCACTGTCGCATCACACGAATATTCTCTAGTCCAACCCCTTCACACGAACATCTTCGCTCATGAGTCTCACTAAAGATTCTCTCAGCTCATCAACATATAGTTCCGCAAACCCTCCATAATACAGACTACAAGGGAAAGCAAAAGTAATAGGTATTACACGTACCATGATGATGTTTAGCACGACACAAAGGATTGTGTGACATTAAAAAAAATACAGGTGTTGATCCAAAATGGGAAGTTAACAACGTTTATCAATAAAAAAATTGCAACTTTGAAACAATAATATACTTTGATGATTTTGGAACCTATCAATGCATGTTGATGTTTATACGAAGTATTTAGATCCAAAAGTGGGTAGGAATAACATCTTGATGGTTGAAGAATCAGTCGTGAGTGGAAAGGTTAGTCAACTATGTGTTTTCTTTGAACTCTCTAACAATTTTTGGAGGTGATATTGTTTTAGGGACAATAAATTATTCCTAGAAGAGGAAGATTGTAAGCCTAACAACCCAGTTAGAAGCAGGCACTTCACCGCATTTGAACAAGAGTCCATCTTCGTTACTTCATTATGGCAAAAATTGCCGGAGATAAGATACAAAGAATCTTAATAGACGCCGGAAGTTTTGCTTATATAGTTTTCATGTCGACTCATGAGAAGATAGTGAATGCCCCAAAAATTCTTTAGTCAGATCGAACAATTGTTGGCTTGACTAAGGTGACTGTTGAATTGGTTGGGGAATTTAAAGAAAGAATGAAGCTAGGGCGTTGAACATTTAAAAATAAGTGGCAGTGTTGTCCATTGTAGTAGATGCGCCAACGTCTTACAATGCAATATTCAGAAGGTCTTGATTATCTAGAATGCATGTAGTGGCATCAATTGTTCACAAATTCTTGTAATATATTGTGGGAAACAATATAATAACGATTAAGAGTAACCTTGAAATGACAAGATAGTGTTACCGAACGTCTTTTGCCCCAAAGTAGATCAAGGGGGCGAGTCGAAGAAGACATGGCATATAGTTGGGTCTTCTTTGGGGTCCAACCCTGTGGATGATCTGATGAAGGCTCCCAGGTTTTTGGTCATTGACAAAATTTTTGAAGATCATGTTTTTTTTTCCGAATGGAAAGAGCTTAAAGATTTGCACAAACTTTGAGTATGTCATTAATTATATTATTGTCAACAATGTTATATATGCTTCCATGGCGTACGTAAGACGTAATGGTGGTGCCTGCATAAATTATCTATCACATGCTGGCAATTTGAAGCAGAGTGTTCCCAATTATCCAAAAAATAACATATTGTTCTCAAAAAAATATCTAAGACCATCATGGTTGAGGTAGATCGCTTATTCAAAGTTGGACAAATACGAGAATCAAAATATTATTTGTGGACGCAATCCGGTTTTGATAAAAAAAATAAAAATGGTAAATAGCGAATGAGCGCAGATTTTACCGACTTTGATTTGTGAGTCGGAGTAGTTTTTACGAGTGTTTATCAATTTTAATGGTTACTGAATTCAGGCTATCGATTTGTGCTCTAAATAGTATATGATTACTGAATTTGTATTCTAGAACTGTTTTGATTACTCGGTTTTTTATTTGATTTGTGAATCAGAGTAGTTTTTACGTACCAATTTTGATGGTTACCGAATTCAGGCTATCGATTTGTGCTCTAAACAATATATGATTACTGAATTTGTATTCTAGAACTGTTTTGATTACTCGGTTTTTTATTTGATTTGTGAATCAGAGTAGTTTTTACGAGTGTTTATCAATTTTGATGGTTGCTGAAATCAGGCTATCGATTTGTGCTTTAAACAGTATATGATTACTGAATTTGTATTATAAAACTGTTTTGATTACTCGATTTTTTATTTGATTTGTGAATCGGAGTAGTTTTTACGAGTGTTTATCAATTTTGATGGTTGCTGAAATCAGGCTATCGATTTGTGCTATAAACAGTATATGATTACTGAATTTGCATTCTAGAACTATTTTGATTACTCGGTTTTTTATTTGATTTGTGAATCAGAGTAGTTTTTACGTGTTTATCAATTTTGATGGTTGCTAAATTCAGGCTATTGATTTGTGCTCTAAACAGTATATTATTGAATTTGTATTCTATAACTGTTTTGATTACTCGGTTTTTTATTTGATTTGTGAATCAGAGTAGTTTTTACGAGTGTTTATCAATTTTGATGGTTGCTGAATTCAGGCTATCGATTTGTGCTCTAAACAGTATATGATTACTGAATTTGTATTATAGAACTGTTTTGATTACTCGGTTTTTTATTTGATTTGTGAATCAGAGTAGTTTTTACGAGTGTTTATCAATTTTGATGGTTGTTGAATTCAGGCTATCGATTTATGCTCTAAACAGTATATGATTACTGAATTTGTATTCTAGAGCTGTTTTGATTACTCAATTTTTTATTTGATTTGTGAATCGGGGTAGTTTTTACGAGTGTTTATCAATTTTGATGGTTGCTAAATTCAGGCTATCGATTTGTGCTCTAAACAATATATGATTATTGAATTTGTATTCTATAACTGTTTTGATTACTCGATTTTTTATTTGCTTTGTGAATCAGAGTAGTTTTTACGAGTGTTTATCAATTTTGATGGTTACTGAATTCAAGTTATCGATTTGTGCTCTAAACAGTATATGATTACTGAATTTGTATTCTAGAACTGTTTTGATTACTCGGTTTTTTATTTGATTTGTGAATCGAAATAGTTTTTACGAGTATTTATCAATTTTGGTGGCTGCTGAATTCAAGCTATCGATTTGTGCTCTAAACAGTATATGATTACTGAATTTGTATTCTAGAACTGTTTTGATTACTCGGTTTTTTATTTGATTTGTGAATCGGAGTATTTTTTACGAGTGTTTATCAATTTTGATGGTTGCTAATTAAGGCTATCGATTTGTGCTCTAAATAGTATATGATTATTGAATTTGTATTCTATAACTGTTTTGATTACTCGATTTTTTATTTGCTTTGTGAATCGGAATAGTTTTTACGAGTGTTTATCAAGTTTGATGGTTACTGAATTCAGGCTATCAATTTGTGCTCTAAACAGTATATGATTACTGAATTTGTATTCTAGAACTGTTTTGATTACTCGGTTTTTTATTTGATCTGTGAATCGAAATAGTTTTTACGAGTATTTATCAATTTTGATAGCTGCTGAAATCAGACTATCGATTTGTGCTTTAAACAGTATATGATTACTGAATTTGTATTCTAGAACTGTTTTGATTACTCGATTTTTTATTTGATTTGAATCAGAGTAGTTTTTAAGAGTGTTTATCAATTTTGATGGTTGTCGTATTGAGACTATCGATTTGTGCTCTAACCAATTACTGAATTATCTAATAATTTTAGACTATTGATCATTTAATAATTCTTTTTACACGAACTGTATTTTTAGTTATTATTTATTGGAGCATTCCGGACCATCATTTTATAATTTTAATATATACACGAATCTTGTTAGTCCATACTTCTAGATTATCAACTAATCCAATAATATTTTTAAATTTCAAATTAGGAATTTTATTTTTTAAATAACAGAAAACAAACAAGAATAATCTAACTTATCTAATAAAATTAGATAAGCATAAAAAGTTGTTTAGACTAACTTTAACATATATTTTCAAAAAAATAAATAAACATATTTACTAGAATACCGAGAGAGGTCCCTATGGATGCTCCTATACATAAAAACCTACAAAAATATATTTATTTACTACATTCTTTTTAATTTTATAAACCTGACGGATATTGTCAGTTTTTATTTCCTTTTTGACAACCGAGGGAACATAAAACAATATATCCACAATACCTTAGTTGTCAAGAAAGTATGACAAAAGATGCACAATTACAACATACGTTGGATGGTATTCTAAGTTCCTATGCTACCTAAAAAGCTCATCGCTATGAACAAGTTACATGAAGAGATCTAAGAGTATTGTGATTAAGCTGAATGCCTTCTCTTAACATCTCATCCCGCAATTCAAAGGCTTTTACAAATTCCCTCGCAACACAGCAGCCATAAATTAACAAGTTATACGCTAACGCATCAGGCTTTATACCTTTATTTAGCATCAAATCCCACAACCTCAAAGCTTCCTTTATATCACCACTTCTGCAATATTCATGAATTAACGTTGTATACGTAACACAGTCGGGGAAAACTTCAGTACCTGTCATTTCCGCCAAAATCTCCTTCGCTTCTTGAATTCTACCGAGCTTGCAAAATCCTCGGATAAGCATATTATAAGTAACAGTATTTGCTGAATGTGACTTAACCATAGTTTTGTGAAACTCTATTGCCTTTTCCATATTACCTTCTTTTGTAAGGTGGTCGATGAAAGTACCATATGTTGTTTGATTTGGAGACAGACCATTTGCTATCATTTCCTTTGAAAGAAGCTCGGCTTTTTCTGTATACCCTTTTTTGCATAAACCGTTAATTAGAGAAGTGTAAGTTACGACATTCGGTATACATCCTTCAGTTACCATTAGATCCCATAAAGCATATGCCTCTTTAAGATGTCCTGATTTGCTTTTAGCATCTATCATGCTTGTATATATCACTTTATCGGGTTTTAACCCTCGATCATGCAGCTCCTTCATTAGGACAACTAGTGTCGTCGTGTCTTGTTGTTTTAGAGTTCCGTCTATTAGAATTGCAAAACAGACAACATCTATGTTCACACCTCTTTCTACCATTTCGCGAGAAAAACTGAGTGCATCCTTTAATCTTCCTTCTTTGCAATACCCATCAAGAAGTGAACTGTAACACATTTCATTTAGCTTATAATTCTTGCTGTGAAGGTCGTCGATGAACTCTTTCGCTTTTGAGAGCTTCCCTGTCCAACAAAGGCCGCTTATTATAGGCCTATACGTATACGTATCAGGGACAAGTCCCTTCTCCACCATTTTGTGAAGCAATTCAAAGGCTTTGTTGATTTTGCCTTCCTTACAATACCCTTCGATCATAACGTTATAAGTTACTTCATTTGGCTTGACACCTCGTCCCAGCATTTCGTTGAATAGTGTTTCAGCATCCATCATTCTATTCTCTCTACAAAGACCGGAAATCAGAGAGGTGAAGGTAAAAGCATTAGCTACTATTCCTTTCCCAGTCATTTCGTGATAAAGCCTAAATGCCTTGTGAATCTGTCCTTCATTGCAGTACCCGCTTATTAGCGAAGTGTAGGTTACAATAGTTGGCGTCAACCCTTTATTTGTCATCTCACCAAAGAAAGTTTCTGCCGCATTCAAATCTCCTAACTTGCAATGGCCGTTGATTAAAGAATTATAAGGATAGACAGTCACTTCTATCCCTTCATCGATCATTTTCCTAAGAATACAGGCTGCAATATCTGTTTTTCCTCTTCTACATAACGAATCAATCAAAATCGAATAAGTAACATGATTCGGACTTAGCCCTGTTTCACGCATTGTATTAAAAAGTAACTCGGCATCACTGGATCTCCCGTTTTTGCACAAGATATCAAGCAATGCATTATAAACAAATAAATTAGGCACAGCTCCAACTCGCCTCGCTTCATTCACTAACTTAAGAGCTTTTTCAATCTTTCCCTTCCTCATCAACCCATCAACCAGACTTGAAACAGCAGCTTCGCTGGGGACAAACCCTAACTCAATAACTTCGTTCATAAGCTCTAAACTAACCTCGAACTCTTGCATTCTGCAAAAGCCAAGAACTAATGTACAGTAAGTAACTACATCTCCTTTCAATCCTCTACCATCCAAACCATTTTTGATCTCCATTGCCTCATAAACTCTCCTGTTCTTGCAAAGTCCATGAATCAAAACATTATATGGTACTATACTCAAATCAAACTCATTTGACTCCAACGTCTTAATGACGTCTTTTGCTCGAACAAAATCTTTTAATTCACATAAACTACGAACCACTCCTGTGAATATATACATATCAGGACGAATCCCAGCATACATGATTTCATCAAACAGCTCTAAGGCCAAGTTAAACTGCCTAATTTTAAGCAATCCGTATAATATCGAACTTAAAGTTCTTACTTCGGGTAACAAACCACGGTTCCTCATGAGCCTAAACACAAGTAATCCATCGTAAACTCTCTTATTTTGCGTGTAACTTTGAATCAATAAATCGAAACCCAAGCTAGAAGAAAACCTGTATCTCTCATAAGAACAAAAAAGGGACTCAAAAACCTCATTTGTGCTGATCCCACGGAGAAGAAGCGTCTGCAAGAGTGACGAAGCGGGGCAGAAATGCTTAGCGTGGACAAGAGCATGGACCAAGACGCAAAACGACGATGTGGAGTGGTTGAAATTCCTGTGCAATCCAAGGAAATTGAAGAATCGCAATGCCAATTTGGAGTCATCTAGGGTTTGGACTAAAACTTGTTCTACGTGATGATGTTTTAGCTTCCTCGAAACGAAGATGTCGTTAAGCGCGACCTTCCAGCTCTGCGTCCCGTGTACGATTCGTTTCAAATTGGCGATCAAACGCGAGTCTTCATTGTCGTCATTAGTTTTGGTGGAGAAGGAGATGTTTCTGCGATTAGAATGGCGATTGGGGTTTGGAAGATGACGATTCGAGCGAGAAAGTTTCATTTTGACATCGATAACTCTCGTTGCTTTTCAGGTGTTCAGACACGGAGGGTGTTTGATTGATGTCAGGTTGGTATGGAGAGGTCTAAGCCCACGATGAATGGGTTGACTAAAACCGCATCCGGCAACCCAAAAACCCTAGAAAAATTCGCTAGCAGTATCGTTTATTTACTAACTATGCGCCGGGCTGGTTTTTTTTTTTTTTTTTTTTTAAAGTTAAAGGAACTTTTATTATTTGGATGAGAATTGAACTTTTAAAGCGTGTAAGACTAAATTGGAATAACACCGGAATTCTAGATCTATTAGAGATTTTAAAACTTTGAGAAGGCGCCAAGTATTCCCACTTTAAGTTTGAGGTTTACAAATTCGTCTTTTTAGTTTCTTCCTCTTGATTCAGCTCGAGATATTTCTTTTAGTTTCTTCCTTGATTAATCCTCTGCGACCTTACTTTTAATCAAAGTTGATTGAGATTTTGAAACTTCATTAACTCGTGAAGGTGTAAGGATCCTTCATTTTTTGTCAATTGTGATGTCGAGAAACCAGGTTTCGTCAAAACTGTATTCTTCCTCTTCTTTTGTTTCATTCATCTCTATAATTTTGTCACAAGAAATGCTGCAAAATAAGGATTACAAACAGGGTAACTTATTTCTTAATTATAATGTAACCAATCTGTAAGTTTTATAAGAGAGTGATAGTTTCAAGTTCTTTTGGTGGTTTAAAAATTTTGTAGTCCAACTTAATTTTACATTTTAGGGTCCAACGAGCTAGTCAATCAGCTGCTCTGTTATGTTCCCTAAAAATGAATCAGAAGGACATGTTTGTTGTAATTAACGATTTTATAGTTTTGATTACTCATTGAAAATAGTATGGAACTTTTTCAGAGGCTATAAGAGAGATGAGAGTTTCAAAGTGTGATTCAATGTCTACTTCCTTATTCCAATGATTCTGATTAATGTGTCAGGCTGGTTTAGTTTTACTATAAAAAAAATTGTTTTTTAACCTAAAAAGAATTTATTTATTAAACCAAATACAGACCCACGCAAAAAATGAGCTTACAAAATTCAGTTAATAATTACATCACATGAATCAATTTACATAATTTGAATTTGGATACAATTTTACTCTTTCCGTCAAAAATTTGGAATCCATTAAAATAAAATATCAAAACTTAGAGATTTATTTTCCTACAATTAGAACAACTCATATTCGTTAGCTGAAAATGGGGCAAAAAAGCAGCAAGAAAATATCATTAAAAACATGAAATATCAATAAGAATTTAATTTTTATTTTATAAAAAATTATTGAAATTTTTAAAGATATTAAATCTTCGCCGATTTCGAGAAAAATGGAGAAGTATAAATAAATTATCTTTTGCATAGCTTGTTTAGAACTATTGTTAACCTTTAGTTTTTTTATTTATTTTTTGCAGTAATCTTTAAGTCCTCATCTGAAAGCTATTGAGAATATTTTCACCAAACTAAATAAATGTGCGAGAGAAAATTAGTCGAACAAATTTTACAATTGTTGTACTATTGTCAACCTGATTTGAAGCCAACTCTAGAGAATGGACAAGGAAATTACTATTTCTTCGGTATAATTGATGAGTTATCTTAATCCATATGAATTTGTATGCCCATTGTCCTTCCCTAACGCTCATATTCCTTGCAACCAGAAAAAAGCTCATAATAAAAAGGTTAAGAAGAAAACTTATGATGGTTCTGATAGAAAAAAGATCCAAAAAAATGTTAAGGAAGAAAAGAAGCAAGCTAGATTGGTTGATTTGAAGGTTAATAATGTTTCCAACCTAAAGGTATTTTAATAGATGAACAAAATTAATTATCCGGCAACGGCATAAAAAAAAGAATCCCCTCTTATGAAAAATAAAAAATTATCGCACACATCTAAAGGTAAAACATAGGGAAAATAGGCAAAAAGAAAAACAAACATTTGGTATAAAATAATGGTGATGATAGAAAAAAGGCTACCATGTACTCTGACCAAATTGTTGGAGTTATCGTGGATACTGAAGGCTTCTATCAAGGTCAAATTTACGAAGTTGTCAAGCTTACCGCGCTGACTGGCCATCCCAACACTTAGATCCCAAGAAATCAATCACTAGTTCTTCCGAAGGAAAACCAACAAGGATCAGATTTTTCCATTTTTGGTCTATTTAACTTCTCGAAACAGATTGATTTGTCGTAGCTCTTCAGGAACTTGTGTTCCCATTACAAATTTTGAGAGGAATACGACAAAGAAAAAAAATAGATTTAGACAAAGCTAAGACTTAGTTGCGCCAATGGGCATACCACATCGACCCTTGTAGATGGCGTTACTTTATTCATAAAAGATTTTCCGAGTTTTGATTGATCGCTTCAGATAAAAAATATATCACAATTAAGCATGAATAATGGGCTCGTTTTTTCAAAAAATATCTCGCTAAACAAAACTCTTTTTTAAACTAATAAAACTAACATGACGTATGTCATGCTAAAAATGGGATCGAGGCATAACGCAATCGTGAGGGAAAATAATGTGACGATCAATATATATCTGAAATAAAATAAAGAGTTGAAAGTGGTTTCCCGTAAGGCTGAATAAGAAAAGCAAAGTGATGTCACATATATGACTGCCTTCAAAGTCCGAGCTAAAAAAGACGAAGTTGCTGCATTTTATGCTTATGCGAATAAATTATACGAAAATTCTAAATAGGCGCGACACGGAAGTCATATTTGTAATGGTTCTTAGTTTTTATAGAATTTTTTTTGGATTTGGACTTAGGCTCTTATATGGGATATGGTTCCCGAGGAGAAATATTTCATTAAAAGATGGAAAATGGGTATTTGAAGATACATCTAAGGTATCCGAAGATTTAGAAAACGATGTTGATAGTGGTGATTATGCAAGTGGGAAGTTTAAATAAGGGAGCTCTCAAGAAAATCGGTGTAAAGAAGATTGTGAGAATGTTGAATAATTTATTTTTTTGTTTCTAATATTATAACTCATTTTTGTATGTCTTTTCTTGAATTACAAGTCCATATATGGCGAGGACATTTTATATTCGTATTTCATATTTTATAATGTTAATATATTTTGTTCATATTTTTTTTTTCATCGTACAAAATTTACATATGAAATCATGTCTATGAATTATACCCAGTTGAAAGTGATCATTCAAAAACTGGTCGTCAAAGCTCTTTATATATTCAAAAGTACTAAGCTTCCAGTATCGAACAACTAGTGTTAAAACCTTTTAAACATGATCTACTAGTGTTTGCACCTTTTAAAGTAATATTTTAGATAAAAAAAATTGTGGATCTGTCGAAAACAAAGTTGGAAAATATAAAAGGCAAATAACTTATATTTACCACCTGGTTATATGGGCACATCCTTAAAACCTACTTACATCACCACTATAGGGAAATGTATGCCACCAATAATTACATAGTCAACTGAAAAGATTGTACAATCTTTTAAAATTCATTCTAAATACTCAATGCTACAAGGTTCTGTGACAATCTTTTTTTATTGGTCTATCAATTGATAAGTTCTTGGTTTTACCCTTTTAGTCACCGAATAAGGTCCTTCTCGATTTGGCCCCAAATTTCGAAGCCTTAATTTTAATGTGAAGAACATCTTTCTTATGACATTATATCTTACTTTAAACTCCATTTGATGAAATCGATATGCATATATACTTCTTATTAAAGTATGATAATTAAGGGATCTTAAATGTGACTTTATTCTTTTCTCTTCAGTCAGGTCAAGTCTGGCCTTTATGCCCTTATTATTGCAAGCTTCAGAATAATTTCTTATGTCTTTATCATTGCAAGCTTTGGAATAATTTGTCACTCTAAAAATAGAAGTGTAAATTCGGGATGGGTTATTGCATCCATCCCATAAACCAAAGCAAAAGATGATTATTGGTCGTTGCCATGGGGGTCGTTCGGTAAGCCTACAACACTTCATGAAGATAATTTGGTCATTTTCTAGCACCCCCATCTGAGCTCTTTCTTAAACCATATAAAACAGTTATGTTCGTAACTTACACTACCCATTAGCCCGAGGGTGTAAAGGTGCTAAAAAAATGATGGATGCCTGTGGAAGAACATAAAAAAAATTATATTTTTGTTATCGAACTAAGGGTCGTTATCTGTGATTATTATTCTTGATACTCCAAATATATAACATACGTAATACATAATAAACTTGATAACATCAATTATTTTAGTTCCAGCCAAAGTTTTGGCTTTCACCCACTTAGAAAATAATCAATAGATACTATGATAAATTGACATCCCACAGAAGCCATAAGTAACATCATAACTAAATCGAGTTCTCATCTATCAAATGATAGTGCTTTTGAGATTAATTCAAGTGGTGTGTATGACATATATATGGTGTTGGCAAATCATTGGTATGTAGCATTTTTTTTACTAATTCGTTGGAATCAACAATGATAGAAGACCAATAATATTGAGCTAATAAAACCATTATCTTCAATGTTTCAAAACCCACAATGAGCCAATATTTTACCATCATGAAGTTCATATAGCATTATATGGGATTCATCTATTATGAGACACCAAAACAAAGGCCGGATTAAATATTATTTGTAAAGAACATCTCTGAAGACCGTAAAACCATGTGCCTTAAATATCAAAATTTTAAAGAATATTTTATCATCTCGTACAGTCACTCTAACCAAAAAAATTATAAGCTCGTACCTCCAATATTTTACTATAATTATTAAAATATACAAAACTTCTTCTTTGCTTAGTCCAAAATATGTTGTTATGAAACGATGTTCTTGTTTGAGTATCCAGATATGCCTTTCGGAGTATGTTATAGTTGTGAGAGAATAAAAAATGTAATTATCAGCCTTATGAATGCGTTCATATTGAATGCTATTAGACAAAGCTATCAATTCTTTTAAAGTCTTTATATATTTTATTAAATGTTCTAGTAGTTGTGAATCACTTATCAAGCAAACATTTTTGGCACACCAATTTTTTGTAAGTCATAACTCTACCAATGTTGCTTCATACTCTGCTTTGTTATTAGATGACTTTAAGCCAATATGCATTGCTTGATGCATTGCCTATATAGTGGAAGCTACAAACTTAACCCTTGATCCATAACCTGATATGATTGAACCCCTCCCCCCATCAATTTGAATAATACATTAGTCTTTAAGGATATCTAGTTCTAGTTCTGGTTGTTTGGATTAAAATTTAACTAAAAAGTGCCAAGGTATGCGTTTTGATTGTCATTTGAGGTTCAAAATCGATATAAAAGCCTATTAATTCCACTAACCATTCAGTAATATAGCTTGAGACATTAGGCTTTTGCAATACACTTTTTAGTGATAATAAAGTTCGAACCACAATCTAATGTGCCTACAAGCATGGTCTCATTTTTGGGTTACGACAACTAAGGCCAATGCTAGATTCTATAACTTGAAGTCCCTCTTTCCAACATCCAACAAACTCTTACTTACAATATATATGAGACGAGGATAATTTTCAACTTCTCCGACCAATATTGCACTTACTGAATAGTCTGATATTACGATATTGATTAATAATTTTTCTCCCATACTTAGCTTAGTTAAAATTTCCATAGAAGATATGTGCTTTTTTATCCTGATAAAAGTATTGTTATACTTCGATGTCCAATTAATACAGGTTTCTTTTCTCAAAGCTTTTAAAAATAGAGCACACTTCCCCAATAACATTGATATGAATCTGTTTAAAGCAGCCAACATTCCAGTTAAAATTTATACTTCATTGATGGATCTTATAGGATCCATAGTAGTTAAAACATTCAATTGTAATAGGTCAGCTTTAATTTCATTCTTTTTCTCGCATAATACCTTAAGAACTATCTGGATCGTAGCCTTAAGATACATTTTATGGATTCAACTTTAAATTTATTGTTTTAAGTTCCAAAACGTTTATTCCATATCATAAAAATGATCATCATCTTTATCATTTTTTACCAATATGTCATCAATATAAACTTCAATACTTCTTCCAATTTGGCTAGCAAAAGCTTTATCCCGGTCTTTTGAATACCACATCATTTTTCAAACCAAAATGTATTATTTGTAGCAATAAAAACCTCTGTCAATTATGAACATAGTGTTGTCATGGTCTTTTGAATACATATTTAATGATTATACTTAGAAGATGCATCCATAAAAGATAAAATCTTATTACCCGAAGTAAAATCCATCAATTGATCAATTTTTTGAACGAGAAATAGGTCTTTTATGTAAGTTATATATATCGGTAAAATAAAAATAGATCATCATTTTCACAAGAACTACATTCACCTTCCAAAACAGATATTGGAATTCTCTGATATGGGATACCTTAAAAAACTAATTTACTTCATCCATAATTGATTTTTATGATATATTATACTTGCAGTTACTCTTGTCATATATTTGGAACCAAAAGTGAACATGTATATATTTATAGATAAAAAAAACATATCAATCTCTCTTTTACACCTGACGATAATAGAGTGTCAAGCTTCAAACTTTTACTGTTTGGAAAAAAATAAGTTTCAGCATTCTCATCAAGTGTTACCGAACTGTGGGTCTCCCTCAGATCATCTATAATGTTTGAATCTGAAGTTGATCCATATATTTGTTATCTTTGTCTCTGAGATAACAAAGTAGTATAGTATTTCATTGATACTTTCTTGTTGCCATAAATAACTCCCACTTTATTCTTAATAGCATACTTCAAACACTGATGAATGTTAGAGGAAACAATGTGCATTCTTGATAGCCAATACCTAAAAAAAACGCATTATACAAAGTTGGACAATTTACAACCATAAACAACACGTTTAAAACTTTTACTGAAACGTTTTCAACCCATAAATACCTAACATTCGAACTCTTCAACAACATTAGCAGCAGCCTTAATAAATCCAACTATTGTCCTATCATATTGTTTATAAGTTGACATAAATAAAATGGTAGCTTAACGGCCTAAATCAATTAGAAGCCTCATGATTTCGCTTCATTCTATAGTTACACTAATTACCATTCCGTCTTCATAAGGTCCAACTACCTCATTTAAATTGTCATCATAAAAAATATGAAGGGAAACACATCTCTCTAAAGATGAGTCAAAATTCACCCTGTTAGTTGTGTTGCTAAACTCACGATATGTCTTTTCCAAGAGCAAATAGTAGTTCCTGACAAAATATCTTCGAAAAATAAGTATAGGAATAAACAAATATGCACACGTTTCTAACCTTTCCCTCGAATTAGGTTCATCAGTCGTAAAAAAAATCCTTCTTTGTGGTTCAGTTCTAAATATTATAAGAACAAATCAATATTTTCAAAAGGTTGTATTATGACCATTGCATTTTCGTGTTTCGGGGCTTCAAAGTAATCTCAACTATTGTTCTTTGTGATGTTTCTTGGTTGTCTACCGACGTATGTTCTTGAACCCCTGCACGTCTCTTAATAAATGTTGTGAACTTTTCATTATCGAATAAAGCTTAAATCTCATACTTTATATATATATGCAATCCCTAGTATCATGATTGTTGTCGTTATGATATTTGCAAACCATATTACTCTTTTATTCTCTAGGTATTTTAATTGGAAGTGGTTTCATGAATTAGACAAAATTATGAGTTTTATAAAAAATAATGATAATATTTTGTGTTAGTTCCATAACATTATCAGGCTGAAATCACTAGTTCGTTCAGTATTTGTTGTTGAGTATGAGACTACTGATTTACTATTGGTCGTGGTGGTATTTGGTTCAGACATTTTAGACGAAAAATAGTAGAATTTTGGAGCTAAAAGCTTTAAATATGTCTTTGTTGGTAAACCTGAACGGGTAATTATTGACTTTGTCTTTGTTGAGGTAAAAGAACAAGTTTTAGTCTCCTGGGCTCTTCAACTTTAATTTGTTTGTCAACCTGAGCCAGCAGAGCACCAAATATTAAATCATTATTTCTAAGAACTTCGTCAGCCAGTTATCTGGGGAGAAAATCTTGTTTAAAAGCGTCACAAAACAGTCGTTAATCAAAATTTTATAAAATATTTTTTGTAAAAACAAAACATCTAGTGTAATCTTTCATTTTTTTTCTTCAACTAACTGTCTGTAGTAGATGATTGTGACACCGCATGTGCGTATTTACGTCCCATAAATTGACACCTAAAATTTTTCCAGAACATGTCGAAATTCTTGATAAAACCATGAATTATTCGACTGTACCACTTCAAAACATTATCTTGAAAGGTTGAGGAGAAAGCACGATATTACAACTTATCATCATCATCATAATTCATCACGAAATTCTTGAATTTATAAATATGGTTATTTGGATCTCGATTTCTATCAAACTTCTCCACTTCTGATATGTCAAATCGTTTCGGTAGATGTCAATATAGAATTTATGATGATGGATTAGTTTGCCTCTAATTATGTTTTTAAATACATTGGTGCCCCTTGACCTTCATCAATCATTGTATAAAGACCATTCTCAGAAGGATTCACAAATCAACTATTGATATGACAATCAAAGTTTTGGTTACCCAAACTCATTTATTGAAATTGTTGGTTGATCACTAGTGTTATAGGATATAGTGCATATTTTCTTGAATCTTAATTATAGGTTGTTGTTGTCATATCTTACCGTCGGTGACCACCTATTATTAACTTCAGAGGCAGGTACTTGTTTATCCAAAAAATACGTGTTTTTTTAATCTCACTCTTGGTTATAACTTTTAAAATGACTGTAACTTTTTTCTGAATGAAGCATGCCACTAGAATTTCTCATTCTCCTATGGGGATGATCTACATAGAAAGAGAAAATGCCTCTTAATCGGATATAATATAGTCATTAAACTCAAAATAAATATATTGGTGTATTGGTTTTACGCTCATCTATCAAGGAATGGTAACTTTGATCTGATTAAAATTGTTTCTTTTGATTTTTGTTTTTGATCTTGTAGAGATTCATACTAAATTATAAATGATTTTTTTTACATTGTAAAACTCAAAATAATTTTTTTTTGTAGAAATATCGTCAAAAAGTAAACCCGGACGAAGAAATAACTTTGTCATGATATTTGATATAATCCTCAAATTTGTAGTAATTTATAGAAATATGATCAGGATCAACTCAAAATTCTTATTTTTATGATTATCACCTTCGAGATTCTCACTATTATGATTATCTATGTCACAACATGCTTAAAATAATGTAATTCAAAAACCCCCAAACATAATGTTTAAACAACATTTTTTAGAATTTAATTATCTCATTATTGAGATGTCATTTGTAATAAGTATCCTTCAATATATCTTCAACAAAATAACTTTTTGATCCTCACAATATTTTTTGTTGATCATATGTGATTCAAGCAAATCTCAATAAATTTTGAAGATTAACTCGCGTGTTTTTTTTATAAGTTCCATCTATGTGTGACTATTTTTTTTTAATTTCAACCTTAATCATTTGTTTTAAGCTATGTTTTTCATAATAATCTTTATGTTTCATCTTACCTTTATCGGTCGGGTACAACCTTACATTTCAAGTCATACTTGCAATGATAGTGGCCATTGGTATACTTAACATATATATTAGGTTTACGATGACTTACACAATAAATATTGATTGATGTATAAATTTTCTTCATGCCTTAAACATTATTTACTAAAAATCATCACTAGCCTTAAAACAAAGAGGTGAAATCTAATAACGACATATTCCTCATAGTTTCCTTTAACATGGTTGGTTAATATGATAAGGGGATAATAATCAGATTGTGAATAAAGATAAAGACATTTATGTAACTAGATATACAGAGATATTTATATTAAGTTATATTGAAGTATATCCTACAAATAAAGGTACATTTGGACATTTATATTTGTAACTATCTAAGCTTTATATATAACGGTATGCCATGAAGAAATAGAACAAGTTTACATTTGTGACTAAAAACATTTTTTTAAACTTTATCTCTATATAAACATATATCTAATTCTATTCTTGAATATTGGATATGATACATATTTGGTATATGTTTTGACGAGAATTTTTACTCGTACGATTCGTGAAATAAATCGAATCATGAGTCGAGTCTTTGATCGAAAGTACAGTTATTTTGGAGAACCACATGAGACGTACATATAAAGACTGAGAATGAGAAATGGTGATTTATTGATAGTCATTCAAAACACGTTCGATGTGGTCTCTTGCGTAGTATGCGATCATTGGTTTAATTTGTATATAACGTTAGACTAAATTTGATAGTCGTTTGATTAGGTACACTTGTGCGTCAATATAATAAATATTACATTATATAAATACCAACAAGTTAGCATTTGTTGTTATTATTTTTTGCTTCTTATTTTTATGCGTCCAGACAATTGATACCAAATGACTAGAGGATATTAATAGCCTCGATTGTGGTTGCAAAATTATCCAAAAATCCATTATACATCGAAGATTTATAGGCTACTACAAGCATAAGCTCACCAATAGACATCTTGTATAATTACATGTCTTTCCCCAGCTAGTACGAAGTGGTCACGTATCTTCCAAATTTGGAAAAATATGAAAGAGAATTTTCCTCATTGTCATTGATGCTTGACATATAGTAAGGCCTTGCCATGGGGTAACCATTGTCAAGAATGTGACATTTTTACAGATAAGCTGTATACTTCAAAGTTGCATGTTATACTTTTTCATGAACATACATTAATTGGTTGTTGTTTTTTGTAAAGCATAATTCTTGTTTTTATCAATAGGTAGAACTTGGGGAAGGAAAATTTTTAACGATTCAACGGTGATTGCCATGATTTAATTGGAAAAATCTTATGGTGCATTATTCTCTCCCTATGATGGTTTATGAAGTATGGATCGTCGTCGTTGTTTTCTCTATAAATATGAGATATACAAAGGTTTGTGTTCATGGTGAATCGATTCTCCGTACTGGACTTGTGAACTTTTCTATGACGAACAAGGTCAATTTGAATGCCAAGATTAGGAATTTTAATGTAATACAAAGTGTTCACAAACTTTATTTGTGTAAAAGGAATTACGCGTCACATGGGTGGAGTATCCTCGAAGCTTTTTGTAGTGTAATGGAAAATAGAATTAAACTTATAGTTATTGACCCTATAAATCTTGACAAACAATACTTGAATGATGGCAGATTGAAAATGTCATAATGAATTATGCATAAACGATATGACTTTTGGAGAATTTAATCAGGTAGATGACGTCTAGTAGCGAACAGACCTTGGAAAAGCCAAAAAGGTTGAATGTAGTAATGATTTGAATTTGACATACTATGTTGATAATAATGCGAGAATATCATAAATAGAGTAAACATATTTACAGATTCGTTTGTCGTTCTTTCATAGGTAATAATATATGTCTAACCTTTTACAATATGTTTATAGAGGAAGAAAATGATCATTCAGTTGCAATTATCGCAAACCATTAGTAAGAGGTCATACAAAATAGTCCCTCTACTCATAAATCAAATTTCAAACCATGCACGTTTCAAAATATTAGACAGTGTTCACATCAAAGAGCTATGACAACGAAAACCATCATATAATTTGAAGAAGTAAGCTATCAAATATAAGTGTCACTATGATAAGAAAATATGGGGTTCGAGTGTTATATGTTAGATTTGGAGACTTACCAATTAGAAGTCGGACTTGAGTTAACTCAATTATTCTTCTATGTGTTGTTGATACAAATAACATTCTTAAATAAAACTTTTTTGTGTATTTTTTAAATATATTTTATATGGTGGCAATAACACAAAAAAATAGCACTACCAATGATACCCGATATTTGATCGTTGTTGTCAATAATAATCAAATAGTTGTAGAACGAGTCTCATATATACGAGAAAGGTTCAATTGGACTAAAGCTCTAAAATATGCTAAAACCATCTTGAAACAAAAGTTAGCATGTGAGATTAGGGATAAAAACGAGATGGATCGACATCGAATATCAATATACGCGATATTTGATATTCGAACAAAACCTTATGGGTATTTATACCAAACCGTACCCCGCTAAATTTATATTAAAAATTTTAAATTTAAAAATAAATATATTATACTTAAATAATATTAACATTAAATAAAAATAAAAAAATAAATTTTAGAATCGACAAATAAATATTTATTTTATGCGTTATTTTAAAGCGATTTAACGTGAACTTTACGATGGGTACATGTGGGAACAAGTTTTAGACAGTACTCGTGGTATGATATGTAACCCGAAACATGAAACAAACTCGAACGAGTAGTAAAAACAAAGCCACAATCCACCATGCATTACTTTTTCTTTTTGGATAACTCGTACAATCGGATCAGTTCAGTTCAAATACCCACGATGTCGATAAAATTGTCATCTTTAGGTAAGATAAAAAAACAAACTATTCTTAATCCTGATTAGCGTAATGGGAAAGAAGAATTACCAAATTGAAGATGTTGGACCCTTTAATGTGTACCAAAAAAGACTAACAGGGCTAAAAGGTCTTTTGACCGATATCAATATTTTTTAAAACAAAATCCTCAATTAGAGGGGCATCTCGTGTTGGTCGTTGGCTGAACAAAAAGAACTGAGTGGTCATGATATATTTTCACCTACATATTTGCTAATGAAGAAGAATTTTATTAGGCTGAGTAAAAAGAATTTCGGGTGTTGTGCCTAACAACACTCAAAGTTCACCAATTACGTATAGCCTCAAAGATTTAATAACACCAGAACAAAAAAGTTTAGCTTCTACTAAGCATAATCTTAATACCAAAGACATAAAAGATAAAGAAAAATAGAAGATAAACAAATTTATCTTGTGTACTTTCTTCACTATGTGGTTGTCTTGTGTTTGATGTGTAAGGGCTATATTTATACGAAAAATTATTTTTTTAAACATTATTTCCTAATAAAATATTTATTTAAAAAAATCATAATTTTCATCAAATAAAATGAAATATTATTTTATTTTTTAAAATTAAATAATAAAATATTATAAGTTATTTTTAGAAAATTAAATATTATTTTGTTGAATTTTCTTTAATTCCAAATAATGTATTCTTCTATTCTTATTTATTATTGATTTGTTTATCTTGAAGTTTTTGGCTTTAATAATCTTATTCGATTGTAACTTATTCTTGTTTATTTTTGCTCTAAATTTACTAAAAATTGAAAATAAACAAATGAAAATATTGTATTCATTATTAATTGAAACTAACAATTAAATTAGTATAAAAATAATATAAAATCAATGATAAATATCTTTTGATCATTAACGGGGATAATAGTCAAACGAATCATGATCGACAGTGGAAGCTTCATCAACATCCTCTACAAAAACACGAACGATAAGACGAGGGGTGTACGAATCCTTATTTCTTCTAAAATAATATTGATCAGTGTCACCAATGTGGATGTAAACGTCTTGGTATAACATAATAATGTCACTCCTAGAAGGGTATAAATTACGGAAGATAGTGTGATACTTATTCATGATATTGGAAGTCATATTCATTTATACTTAATTTTTTGGAAGATTGTGGATATATCAAATGCATGTTGTCGTCTATATAATTCATTAGTTCTTTTATATATGATCAACAAAAAGGTAAGAGTGACCAGAAGGGACCATAAGACCTTAAGGGAATGCTACCAGTTTTTTATCACACTCAAGAAATAACAACTAACGGGGGAGTCGGTCGTCATGGACAACATTGATGATCCATATAAGTTATCTACCTCGTAGAACTATGATAATAAGTCGAACGCATCACAATATAATGAACCAAAATACTACGTATCAATTGTAACTTATCAACTGAATTAAGGTATAAAATACTTGTCTTTATACAATTCAATTTGGATACATACACATGTAATGTCCATGCGTCATTGAGGTCTCACTCGAAGTCATAAAGTACAAGATGTCCATCACCAACAATATTTTGGTCGATCAAGAAAAAAAAGGATCATAGTAACAACAAAAGACACAATTCATCGTCAAAAAGGTGGACAAATTGATTGTCATTTGACATATTTGAGACTCATATTATATAATCCAGACAACCAATCCAATATTGGTAAAAAAGAATGATGGATGGCAAATATGCGTCTATATATCCCAATAAAGCTTGTTTGAATGCTCACTTCTATCTACAATGAATGAGTAACTCATGGACGCGGCCTAAAAAAATTAGAGGTTGTCTTTTATGGACTCTTATTCTGGGTACAACCAAATACAAATGCATGATGTTGATCACGAACACACAAATTTTATTACGGATACGGGACTATATTATTGATTATGTGGTTTGTAGAGTTTAGATTTCGACATCCAGTTTGGACCTCAGATAATGATAAAATTGCAAGCTTTCACGAACCTTTTAATCGATTTCCAATCTAAATGACCTATACCTACCATAGAGCAAGCTGAATCAACTTGGAAAGTATGAACAAATGATGAAAGTAATAACCAAGTCTCAGAGGTATGAATACAACTCACATCACTATTAGGTGATATCTTGCATAATCCATTAAGCTTGCCTTCCCATTTTAACAAATGTGGAACAATATGTGTTTGACTATTCACAAACTCACATATGATGGTTCACCATGTGCTCAATCAGGTTGGATTTAAGAATGATACCATAATCCATGTCTAAAAAAGATTTAGCGCCAAGTATCCATATTCGATGATATTCATTTTGAGCAAGTCACAAGGGCGTAAAATGAAACAGTTGATAGCTTAGTTTTTCAGCTTGTACGACATAAACATCATGTATGATCTTATACGATTAGCATTTCATAACATTTGCCAACAGGTTTCTCTCCATAATATAATACTCAAACGTTATAGAAATTGAGGGGTGTGAACCAAAATAAAAAGATTAATCACAATGGGTGCTTTTTTACCCGTAATTGTGGAAAAACTCCATAACGAGGAAAGAATCACCCATTGTGATTACAAAGATATTTACTGAAATGTCGAATGATCTACTATAATGGAGGACACCAAAAATAAAGTCAAGCATTATGGCACGTAGTAGAATTTCTCCAACTCAATCTAAGTTTCAATTGTGTTATTTGAAACTATTATTGAGGCCATTCCTTTCGACATATGAGGTTCAGACATCGTGGGACCACCGCCAAAGGCTTGATAAAAAATAAAACACCTACTTATACCAGTGGAATAATTTTCTAAATAGTTGGAGGCCCAAAATATAATAAATATCATGGAAAAAATCATATCATTCATAAGATCCAACATTAATTATAGATACGGTATTCTACGAGTCATAACAAATTATAACATAACTTAATTCCATAACGTTGATCTAACATAGTTTTACAATGTTATAAAATAATTTTCTCATCCTTTCATCCTTGTGCGAATGGTTAGGCCGAAGTAATAAACAAAACTAGTTATAATGATATAAAAAGAATGTTAAAAGGTGTAGTGGACAATAAATAAAAATTTATGTAAGAAATATTTTAGTCGTACATAACCATAACATGTTTGGCCACATGAGAAACCCTGTTTTATTTAATGTATGGCATGAAAACAGTAGTTATAACTTAAAATCATATGCCATACTACCAAATATTAGCGTATGAAGATAGCAGTAACTTAACAACAAAAAATGTCAAAATAAACGTAACTGAAGAAAACAGGTTTAAAGCCCACCCTCACTTAGAACACTACAAGACTCTTATACGTAATCGATATAACTCCAAGGATAATTTAAAAAGCTTCAAACTAGGATATCGTGTTCTAAGAATGATCTTTCTATATAAAAAGTAAATTGTCTTGGCAAATTGGCTCCAAACTAGGAAGGAACGATTATTGTTAAAGCTAAAATAAAGTATAAGTCTTTGGATGAAGAAGGCAAACCGGTCTGGCACCCATGGAACATTGAGCCCTTCAATATTTACCACCATTCATATGTTTTAACCTTATTATTTATAATAAATGTTTATTATTATTTTCAATGCATCTGATTTAATTTTTTGCATTATATTTATAGATTCACAAGGAAATCAACCATAACTTAGATGAAGATGGTAAGTCTATAGGCATAGAGTCGTTTACAAAACCTATGAGGGTTTTTAACATAATTATATTTATAAGCCTCAACAAGCATGCATCATCTTGAAGAGTTGCGGTTTTCCAAACAAATAGTGTCAAAATTTACTAAAAATAAGCTTAAAAAAGATTACATCCACACACAAATATTTGACCTTCACAATTATCGATCTAAAATATACAATAACAAAAAAGATAAAACTGAACATCAATGTCAACACTCTATGACCTTTGGTTACCCTGTTATTGCACAAAGAAAAATAAATATAAAATAACTTTAAGATGATTATCTCCAAGAGAGTTAACACCCTTAAAATATGAAGTTTGATTACTTCTAGATATAATTCAAATAAGAATCTCACGTGGTTCTTAGCAAAGTCTCGGCCTTTTGGAACTGATCATTCCATTGGAAATAAACAGATTTCGAGAAACACAATATTTCTTTTTGCGAACAACATGAGCAAAAAATAATAATTAAAATACAAGTCAATAAAAAAAGTTTAAAATGATAAATATCATAGGAAAAAATCACAGTCATGGGTAGTTGGTTTATGAAATTACCCATGAAAGTAAGTACTTCGGTCAACAGCAATACCTCAAAAGCCATAACAAGACATATGTATAACCATGTTGTAATACAAGCTACTAAGTTTTCATACCACTTTTCCAAATAAAACCTCAAGCCTTGGTTGTTCCATTGTATGATCCTCTATGCTAGCAAATTTACTAGCAGCCCTTGTGGGAAAAAACACAATTAGTTATTCCCAAAACAACATTAGTGGTCAACACTGGCACCATGCCCCTTGTTTTTTCAAACATTTGAATCAACTTTTGCTTTTATGTTTTTCTGATGTGCTCATATACTGAGTAAACACCTTTCTTGGAAGATACCCAATGCTCATCATTAATGGGACTGATCAAATTGCATGTCTCGAGTCTCTTAGAATTACAAAATATAAGTCCACAAAAAAATAGTTGAGACCATAAAACTTTTCATGGAACTATACTACAAATTTTTTATCCAATTAGTGCATTACATCCTTAAATTGGCTCAATCGTGAACTCCTGAAAATTAGTCACACTTTTTGCCCATTCGGCTCGTTCGCATATAAAGGTATATTTCACAATATTATTATGGGACACAGTTTCATTATGCAATGCATTCAATTTCTCTTTATCTATTTGAACACTAATATGTTTGGATTCTCGCTCTTATTGGACTTGAGCTAGTTATGCATTATCTTTAGCAAACCTTTTTTCAAATTAAATATTTACTTGGTTTTCCTATTTGACTGAAAGACATTTCTTCAGGTATGAACTATCATTAAATTACCCACTAGTAGTCTTCAAGATCGAATGTAAATAGTCCATAAAGTTGGCAATGATGATATAATAGTGAAACCATTTAACAACATTTGTATCAGCATAGAAATATATCAAACATAATAGGATATTAAATGAATAACATGCCTTCACACCAAGTTCCAGTTACCCCGTGGTCAAATCCAGAAGGGGGAAGTGGTTGGGCAACCTCTTTATGCTCGTTGAAACAATATGATTAGTTACCAATTTCATGAATCTGTTCTAAAGCAGACATATAACATTTAGAGATTCAACGAGAACCTACTTTTTGGTCTATATTGGTTGGCTCATTAACCATGCTTAAATTATCTATAATATTTGAAATAACTTGACGAATAAGAAGGCTTATCACATAAAGTTCATGGCTTTTAGTTTCATATGAATCATCAAGTTTTATTTTTTTAAGGGCACCCAAGTCCGTACCAACTTCAAACTACTTCTCAACTATATTAACTGATAACATACTAAGATCCGACAACCATAAGCTTTAATATCTTTGGCTCTTTTTTCAAAATAACAAGATGTTGTAAAGCATTTCGCACCCATAACCATGAATTTTTCATCATCTATAACCTTTGGTTTTGTAGGGGACATTGTCACAACATAATCATTGGTTAACTGTATGAGATTTACCTCAGCAACTTTATAAGTCTTATAATTATTCGCATTAAATGACCCATTTTTCGTAGTTTCATTTTTTTGTGATCAGTTGTCCTAACACATAAGAAACTTCAGTTTTATCCATAGTAATATCATTTTTTCCTCAATAACTTGAATTTCACATTTGGATCCACCTTCATCAGAGATAATGTTTTTCCTATTTTCTTAAACAATAAAAAGTTGAGCCGCCGACGGAGATATCTCTTCAATAATCAACACACATTTAGAAATTAGTAATAAAACCTTATCATACCTAGCTAACTCTAATGACATAAAAATTAATTATTCCTCAATTATTGTAAACTTAATACTAATATTCTTAAACTAGTTGGGCAAATCATCAACATCAAAGATTTGGCCAAACACCTCATCAACAACTTTCACCTTATGTGGAAGGACAATTACCTCAATATCAGACATAGTTACTTTAGTTTCTACATCATTATGCCCACTTTATAGCATTAATATAATCACAAATTTTAGTAGTTGAACCTTTAATGACAGGGGTCTGATCAGTTTTAGCTTCGGCAGACAACCCAACGTTTTGCAAAAATTTGAGATCAATTTACTCATTATTTATGTTTGCCTCAACAAACCTTTGACTAAAATATATAACCTTCAAAACTTTAGTAACCTTAGTAAGGAATGCATATTTATCTTAACCATAAATATTATCTCTACTTCTGTATTTATCAACTCTTTTATTGTTATCTTTAGTTTTAATGCCTTTAACAGACTCAATTCTCATAACAACAAACTTCACACTAAACTTTATAATCGATGGTGCTTCGATACAATTTCCTTCTCAAAGTACCATATGATTTTGAAGTTTGAAGGTAACACAAATTTATAAATATATTAGGATGAATTCATTTTCACATTCGGCTCCATCGGGCTCATCATATATAGAGAACCCAACACAAGCAGTAATATTCGACTATAAAACATTAAACACAAAGCCCTCATGCACCATGATGTAGTTGTAAGAATGCATATACTTAGAATTCTTCCTTACAAATGAAATATAATGAGATGTAATATATTGATCTTTATTAGAGGTAACTCTCATATAATAAATAACATATCAACAAAATATAATTACACATACATAAGGTATTAAATATCAATATCAATATCAATATATAAGGTGTCATCAAGATAAAATACTTATGTTTGGAGCTTCATGTACAAGAGCACATCTATTTGCTATATTTTATTCCAGTATCCTAATTACTATAGACAAACCCAAATTCATTCTTCCAAACCTTATTAAAGTCTCAAAATGTTAACAAGGATCCTTTTTTATACCTGCATAACAATATAACAACTTATCAAGATTTCTAAGTAGATAATATATGAAAAATAAATTGACAGACTTATTACAACGTTATCGATTTATGAAAACAATAGATTTTGGTGTCAAAGTATTTTGTATTGGGCTTTCGAATGATGGACTGATTCATGTTAATTCTTATTATGATGAACATGTTCTTAATGTTCATTTTCCACATATGTATGTTCATTAGAGATGATCGTATAAATATTATATTATAATATTTTTATCGTGTTCAAGTCTAACAAAGCTAACCATGTGAATTCAACTGAAATACCATTAGACTTTCACATTAAAAAGGATAAAATATGTTGTCAAACTCCTTATAGAATTTCTTGACATAAATGATAACTTTTATCATAGGAAAATAATCTTAAAAAACATTAAAAAAAGTGAATCGATAACCTAGGCTATTGGAGCTCAAAACAAGGAATAAAATACTAATTAAACTATATATTTGCAAACAAAATATCCAATAAAAAGTACAAAGACTCTCTTAACCAAAAAATCATAGTCATTTTGTCGTATTCCAATACATAAGTAAAGTTGTATACATGTATTGATAAGGTAAAAAATCATTGTTGGCAACAAACAATAAGTGGGTCAGATTTATCTTATGAGGTATATTAGACTCAGAATAAAGATTATACTGACTAAGTTGTGTGCTAGCTATGTATTTGATTATGAAATATGTATAACGAGTAATGGTTTATGTGAGCTTGAAGGCTCGTGGGTTTGATCCATATTCGTGACCCAACCCGATTGGCCCATGGATAAATAATCATGTAAAGACTCAAAAGAAAAACATTTAATAGGTTTGAAACATTCTATCTTTAGACATCAAATACAAACACCTCGATTATCTCTTTATCAGTTACCTAAATTAAATTAATCATCTAAACATTTAACTAAAATATCATTTAACCAGGTTTTATCTTTATCAGTTACAACTAGCTACCATACTAAAAATATATCCGACATTTCATGTCAGTTTTCTAAAACTTGTTAAAATAATGAAGATGTTGAGAACAAAAATAAAATAAGGCTCCCACGTTAATCTGCCATAAGAGTATACTTGACAATCATATAATAGATTAAATAAACTTGAATCAATATATAAAATGTATTATTCAATCTAAATGAAAATGTCATGAAGATATATTACGAGAACAAGTTGAGAATTTATGATGATTAAAAAAACATTATGATAAATTTAGAAAACAAGCTCCATAATTACACCATACTCATATGTTGAAAGGGTATTTTGTAAAACCTCTATAAGTTGGCATAATGTTCCACAAATATGGATCATATTGGCACAAAGATGGGGTTCTAAACAGACGAATATATAGTTTGGTACAAGACTATTCATAAAGATTTAAGCTCTAATTCTACATTTTCAAAGTGAAGCTACAAAACTCAAAGTGTATTACAGTATATTTAAATAGAATTTCGGATTCAAAATAATAACTCAATCAAAACTAAAAGTAAAATATAAGAAATTGAACGAAAGATTCATATATTAAAATACCTCGACTTTCTGGTGCCTTAATTGTTTGCTTTATGACAAACCAAGTACAAAAATAAATAAGTAATGTTTGTTTTACTTTGTATGATAAATATTTTTGGGACCCAAGACAATTTTTGGAAAATTTGTAATCAACAATAGTTTCGGTATTGTTTACATGAGAATGATCATTTTATACTGGAATAAAAACGTTTCCATATTTGATAATAATAGTTAAATAGAGGTAATCAATATTTTAAATGTCGGCTAAATAAATGACATATAATCGATAACCCGACTTCAATTTAAGTGGGGGGAGGGGGTTAACATTCCCATTCATCGTTCCACTTTCTTAAATAACTTTACCTTTACATAAAGAACTTTAAATCATATCCATGCATGTGGTCATTCAGAGTATAATTTTATAAATAATTGAGATGAAACTATGAGGAAATAATTCACAAAAAAACACTAAGTTAGTTTCATACAATTCCATAACTTTATGAATAACTTCTATTTCTTGCAGTTATTATTCATTGTTCAAGTGATCCATTTTATGCAATTCTTTCTCCTCATTGAGAATGACAACAACCCTTCATATTGCCTCATAATAACAATAAATTATAGTATAAAAAGCCATGGTATGAGTATCTCAATAACATTTAGGTTCTAACTAAGCCGTTTGGATAATTCCCAACCCTTCTACATCTCGGCGAGAGTCCATTTGACAAATTCAAACTATAGAATCGCATTGGTTTTAGTGTAAACATCATCATTCAAATATTTATGATTTTTAACAAAATTCTTTTAAATTTTGAATTCTCTCAGAAGGATCATCCACAATTTCAAACAAAGGTCGTCGATCCAAAATTGTTGGAATATGGCTTTGATACAAATGATGTGCCTACACAAAAGTATCAAACAAAATTTAGAAAATAACATTGGAGTAAAAAACGATTATATAAAAAAACCCATATGATACAGGAATATACAATATAAGACATAAATACTTACATCAATGCTTAACTTCATATGTATTATCGCCAATTATTAGTAAAGAAGATCAGTTAACAACTTTTTTTGACTAAGTGACTACAAATATATATATATATATATATATATATCAATTGCTCGATTGGCAGATGCATACTCACCATATTATAATCATACTATACTAATTGACCTTTGAAATCTTTATTAATATCAGTTGCCTCGGTTATTTGATTTGCAGTTTATGATGTGACCGAAAGATCATTCACATTGATATTTTTAACCATAATATTCGAAGGCAAGAGGACATATTTTGTTTTTATTTCAACCCACAACCTATGAAGCCTTTTCATACGCAATTGGCCTAATATTATTGCTTTTTTCACATTCGACCCTCCAACATAGTCTTTTATCGTTAGTGTCATTTTTTTTATCATTTTAAGTATGAAAGATATTTGTATTATTGCATATTTGGCTAATTGCTCTTAGTAAGCAACCATTTTAGTTTTGTTGTTGTTAGTAGGGGAAGGTATTTTCTCAACAATTGAAGGACCACATTCACTAATGAGGATAATCCTCGTTTAAGAAGCTATAAGAGAATTCATGACCATATTAAGACCCAATTATTAAACTTGTCTCCAAAAACCAATTATTTAGATGAGAATACCCCATCACGATTCACCTTGTTATACAGGTAAGAAACATTGACAATTAAAATATTAGAAAATATAGGTCAAACCAAAAACACCTAAGCCTATGTAATAACTATTTGAGCCTTTCGATAAAAGGATGTAAGAAGGATGAAAAAGTTTAATTAATTGAATAATTAGAATAAGAATTTTAGTTTTCAGATATAGAACTACAACCCCAACAATCTTTTAAAGTATAATACTCATTGGTAACATTTTTCACATTTAGATTCCCTCTTTTATATTGAGAATATTTTGAAAGTAGAAAGAAAGTAAATACTTATGTATTCGACACTAAGGTTTTAGGTGGTGGAGTTCGCACTTCATCTGCATTTTCGACTGTCGCGACTGAAGCATTGACGACCCAAAATCACATAAGACTTGACCAAAACCCATGATCATAAACATTTTGTGTGGTCATAATTAACGGGTACATATTTAACCATTAGTGGTTTGCAAATTCCACAAGATAATCATACTCAACATTAGCATCAAGTATACACTTGTGAAAAAGTTGTTCAAAATATACACAATCAGCTTGATTTTCTCATTTAAGATCAACTAATCAATATTAAGCCTCATTAATAGTACATAACTCAAACAAATTGAAAACTAAAGTAAAAATGATGATGTATACGTAGTTTTCTCAAATGTTAAGACATATATGGTTGCGATTCGTGCCTACATATCTCCCAACTGATAGTTATTAGCGAGATAAAAAATTTATTGCCAGAAATCTTTACCGAAAACCATGAAATAATTATCAGAACCAAACTACCAACCATTTGATACTAGCTTACTAAAATTATTTACCAAATGTTTAGGAATCACAATGAATCAGATTTGGACTGATCCGCTCGTAACCTTTCTTTTCTATTTAAACTCAAACCCGACCACCCGTTGCAAATCTAATACAATATTATATATATATATATATATATGTTAAGGATGTGCGATACCCATAATCTCAACAAATGGTATAAGAGCCAAACCTAAACAGAACGCGATGATGGTGAAATTCTCGGAGGTCGAACATATGATGAATCAACAACCATGCTCAAGATGAATGATCTGCTCTATACAACCTAGTTCAGAGTGCCCGTGACTCTTTGGATCAAGACGAGACAAACTTGGATGAAGTGACGCTAAGGAACATGCGGTGTGATCAATGGTAAAACCTATTTTCGATCCTAGCTAAGGAATATGCATGGTGGTCGAGTGAGCAAATAGATCCGTTGTAAAAGCTCTAGATGTCAGATAGCCCCGATCTTACTAGAATGGGCAGATGTAAGTCTATTGAAAGGAAACTAGAGTAGTACTTTGTTCGAAAGAATGATTTGTTAGGATGGCGACCAAAATCCCACATTCCGTTTCAGTTAAATATGATTTTTTTTAAAGATATATAAATAAGAATCTATCTCAACTAATATGTTTCTCTTTGGAAGTAAACCAAAAACAACGCGGTGCATACCCTCAAATACCGGAACGAACAATATATATGTATTGTACTAATAAAATAAGCATACTTGGCAAATCTATATATTTTTACCTTTGTATAAACAGAATATTTCATCCTATATCACAAGGGACTGCCACCTTTTTCATATAATATCCCTAAATAATATAGTGCATATTTGATATATATATATATATATATATATAATAGTAGCATACAAAAGACGATAAGAATAACTAAATTTAGAACGCGAACAAGGACCACTTTGGCGGAGCCATAAAACCATCTCGAAATTCTACAACTTGTCGTAACTTTAGCTTATGCCACGTCATCGATCTTGTACCCCAAACAAAACCACAATAATACGTGGCAGGTATACTTAAACATAAACTCATTATCTCAACCGTTGATAATATCGAAGGACCGTAACTTAAACATCTCAGCAATCCGCGTGTTTCAGTATCCTCCAATTAAATAAGTCAAAGTCGTACAAGTGGCATCAGGTGAACTCCATTATTTCTGAAATAAATTATAAACCGTAGATATTATTCTTATTACGAAACTTTAAATCAAGAGACCAGACTTCGACACCTCATCGATCCGCGTCTCCCTAGCATCCTCCAATTAAAAGCAGCTAACCCCTTCTATATAATAAAAACACATCCATCAATCTTAACACACACCTCTAGATATTCATCTCTCTAACTTTATCTCTCAAGAAAATTCATTTCTCTCCGTTATCCTTAGAAAGTCAGATCTATTTCAATGGCTCCTAAAGCAGAGAAGAAACCAGCTGAGAAGAAGCTAGCGGCTGAGAAGCCAGCTGAGGAGAAGAAGGCTGCCGCCGAGAAAGCTCCAGCGGAGAAGAAACCAAAGGCAGGAAAGAAGTTGCCTAAAGATGCCGGTATTAGCGGTGACAAGAAGAAGAAGAGATCCAAGAAGAACGTCGAGACCTACAAGATCTACATCTTCAAGGTTCTTAAACAGGTCCATCCCGATATCGGTATCTCAAGCAAAGCCATGGGAATCATGAACAGCTTTATCAATGATATCTTTGAGAAATTGGCCGGAGAATCTGCTAAACTCGCTAGATACAACAAGAAGCCGACGATTACCTCTCGGGAGATCCAGACTGCGGTTAGGCTTGTTCTTCCCGGTGAGCTTGCTAAACACGCTGTATCAGAAGGAACTAAGGCGGTTACGAAGTTTACCAGCTCTTGAAATTAGGGTTTCGGTGCGGGTTATGTGAAGGTTTAGATTGTTGGGGATCTACTATGCTATGAAGTTACTGCTATGTGTGTTTACTTTTTTCTTGTTCAAGTTTTTGTAATTACAATCAACCTAGTTCGGTTTAAATGAAGACTCCTCGTTTTGTGCCCCAATTTACTTCTCTATATATGAATATGGGTGATCTTTCATTAGTATCTTTAATTAATTCTGTGAATTCTAATGGAGTATATCGATAGATTTGCTTGTGTTTTCTTTTATTGTTGTTCTATATCGGCATAGATACATACTAGGAAGTTGAGTTCGTTTTTTATTTTGTTCAGCTGAGTGCGTTGAAATTGTGGGAAAGCTACTCGGTTGTAGGTACATATGAACAATACCTATAACGTGAAGGAACCACTTGCGGTTCTTGCTAGCAAAGAATGGAGAAGAGCTTTGATTGTTGGTGTTGCAACATTACAATTGCGCATTTGACTGATACTGCTCTCTGATTTGCAATTTTTTTTGAACGTTGATGTTTATATTGTTGATATCTGTTATTGTTGTGCTTTACAAGCTCTTTGTATGTCGAGAGGTTCATTAGGATTCCTTGTCGGAGCTTGTTGCAGGAGATATTATAGGAACTGTAAATGAGCTGGATGAGATGCTATAAGGTGCTCTCTAGTACTTTTTACAATTTTTTTGAATTTTCCCAGTGCTATATTTGTCTACCAATGAATCGGTTCTCCGGTAGTCTATTATTAAGCTTATTTGTTGCTGTCTTTTGTTTTTTTGGGGTTTGAATATAATGATCTTGCAGACCAGTGCTCTATTTGTCTACCTATGAAGTGGTTGTCGGATAATCTATAAGCTTGTTTGTTGTTGTGTTTTGTTTTATTTGTTTTTTCGGGTTTGAATATAATGATCTTGCAGACCAGAGCTCTACTTATGACGCGGTTCTCTGATAGTCTATTAAGCTTGTATGATGTTGTGTTTTGTTTTTTCGGGTTCGAGTATAATGATCTCGCAGACTAGTTCTCTATCTGTCTAGCTATGAAGCGGTCCTCGAATAGTCTATTAAGTTTGTTTGTTGTTGTGTTTTGTTTTTCTTCGGGTTTGAATATAATGATCTCGCAGACCAGTGCTCTATTTGTCTACCTATGAAGCGGTTCTCTGATAGTCTATTAAGATTGTTTGTTGCTGTGTTTTGTTTTTTCGTTTTTTTCCGGGTTTGAATATAATGATCTAGCAGCCATTGCTCTATTTGTCTACCTGTGAAGCGATTCTCTGATAGTCTATCATTAAGCTTGTTTGTTGTGTTTTGTTTATTCGGTTTTTTCGGGTTCCAATATAATTATCTGGCAGACCATTTCTCTATTAGTCTATTTATGAGTGGCTCTCTGATAGTGTCTATTAAGCATGTTTGTTGTTGGGTTTTTCGGGGTTTGACTATAATGATCTCGCATACCAGTGCTCTATTTGTCTACCTATGAAACGGTTCTCTGATAGTCTCTTGAGCGTGTTTGCTGTTTTTTTTATTATGTATTTTCGTGTTTGAATGTAATGACCTTGCAGACCAGTGCTATGTAATGATCTTAAAATTTGTTCTTTATTGGGGAAATGACCTAATTTTACTGTTTTTCTAGTACCGGAAACCCTTTCGATCGGAATTGCAAGTACATTTTTTGTTTGCAAGCATAAGAAAACCACAAAAGTTAATGAAATGGAAGATGTATATCATCAATCTGGTTTATAGCTCAGTTGAATATCATTTGACTGCACCTCAAGAGGTCACCAGTGCGATGCCTGTAGAGCCCTACTTACAATCTTAATCATAGACTTTTATCTTTATAACAGTCTTGCCGAGTCACTTAAATGATATCCGATTGACTTTAATAGTTGGTCGAAAATATTAGCTGATTGTTTAATTTTAAGTAAATATTAGCTGATTGTTTAATTTTTAGTGATGAAATATAGATGGAGGTTTAATTTATTTTGATGTTATTTTGTTGTTTCTTATGGTTGAAAGTTTGTAACAACCTGGAGATGCTAGAACTAATCATATATCTATGGAGATAATGGGTTTATATCACTACTAAATAAAAAAAGGATTTATTGTTTAGGCTTGATCTCGTGTTTTGGCGGACTCGAGATCGAATCTAAAAGAAAGACAATTCGTGCGACTAACTGGTGAGGGAAAACATCGAATCTAAAAGAAAGACAATTTCGGGTGACTAACTGGTGAAGAAAAAGGAATTTCGGTATGATGATCCATTAACGCTTAAATAAGTTTATCTAATTTGAGAATGTTAGATAATGAAAAAGAATAGCTCAATGAATGATAAAATCGGGGTTTCAAGTGTTTGGAAGCTGATTGAGTGCTAATTGACATCATTGAAAATGGGTCATGTGGTCATTGAGAACTTCGCTGAAATAAATCTTATAGGTACGTAGAGTGCAAATATGGTATGTTTTGAAAAATAAAACATTTTGAAGATTATGGTAATGATCTCTCATGCCAGACAATATTAGTGGACAATGTTATTTAGTAAATGTTATGTAATCTAAATTTAAGCTTTCAGTAAGTAAATTATTTTTTACTGATTTTGAAAGAGGTTAAAATCACCCATATGATTTGGATTTGATTACCCATTTTGAAATCTAATCGGTAACAAAATTTTGTTTACGAAATACATATTTTAAAGTCATTTGAGGTTTGATATATTTTTTACAACAATTGATTAAGTGAGTTATATATTAGCAGAGTTAATAAATGTAGAATTATAATATAATATTATTAAGATTAAAAAATAAAATAAAAAAAAATAAAAAAAATGAGATGAATAATAAAAAATTAATAAAATTATATGAATTGAATTTATTATATTCAAATCCTATAGAATAGGAAAATAAAAAATTTACCTTACAAATTTGTATATAACTAGAAGTTCCTTGTTCTCGACGAGGTCTTTCGAGAGCCTTGCTATTAGAGAGAGTTTTATAACAACATTAGTTTTTCTTTTCATGAAAACGAACGAATAAATATTAAGTTTTAACTTAATAAGCATAGCTTATCATGTGCGAGATTAAGAAACTTCGAGAATAATTACGTAGCTTGGTTAAGGCAAGAGAAATACATACATTACGTGTTCCTTTTTATTTTGTGACAAATATTTGTGTATTATGAAAATTGTTAATGGTTATTAAAATCTTTTACAATTTTCAAGATTCTCTCCAAGAATTGTTTGTTGCCTAATGTCTGATTTTTGATATTCTTCCTTCAATTGGCTCTAACGGAGGAAGGAGAATGTCCCTCCTTTTACAGACCATCTGATCTCCCTGATCATTTTTCGGCCTTAAATGTGACTCATGCTGCTCCACCTCGTCTCAGAGATAATCCAATTTTCGAGTCATCAGGAAATGGTGAAAAAGAAGTAAGAGGTCATTCGCTGATCTGTTTAAGAATCCAAATGAGGGGTTAGTACATAAGAATGTGAAAAGATCATGGATTAATGATCAAATTGAAGTGAATTTTGAAGAATTGGATTTCGGTCATCTTCAATCTAAGTCCTCTCACACGATAGTGGGCAAATTCACTTCAAGAAAACCTAGAAATGCTACTGTCAAGGTCTTTCTTGATACTTTCAGGTTCAAAAGAGAAGTTAATGTCTCTTCTTGGGACTTCAGGCACATATTTTTAGAGTTCTCATTGTTAGATGATTTAAAGCTTATATGGAGAAGAAATGTGTGACAGGTACCCTTCTACACCTGTTGTCATTGATTTTCATGGGCTTCCTGAATGTTTATATAATGAATCATCTTTTTTTGAGGTGGCAAAAACGTTCGGGACTCCTTTGAATGTATGGGTCCCCAAAAGGAATAAGGCTTGGCAATATTATTGTAGGGTATGGGTTATTCTTGATGTTTCTAAGAATCTTCCTAAACAGATAAAGATATCATTTGGTAAACAAGTTTTCTGTCAAAGAGTTGTATACAGTAGAGTACCTGATTATTGCGGTGTGTGCTATCATTTAGGACATGCTAGTAAGGATTGTAAGAAGAATCCTCAAAGGAAACTTGCTTTGCAGGCTGAATCCTCCATAAAGATGTCTGATTCTTTGGTGCCTACAGTTCAAATTGAGAATTCAGAAAAGAAAGTGAAGTCAGTTGTAACTATGACCTACAATCAAGAAAGAGTTGAATCTAATGAGGAAATCAGAGAAGAGTTAAATCAAGAGTTACCTGTATCAGTGGAAAGTCCAAAGATGATTGAAGCTATTCATATGCTTCAGTTGGGTACCACCAGTGCTGATGATTTTGTTTCTTCATTGGTTCATCACTCATATCCTACTAAACAAACAATTGGGAGCTTGCCATCATCACCTATCAACAAACACACAGTTTATTCATCTGGTGGAAAGAGAGTGGATCTTAAGAGATTAAAGAAGGCTAAAGTTTCTAACTCTAAGGGTTTAATTCTCCCTAAGTGTGTGCAACATAAGAATGTTGCAAAAATATCTAAACATTCTAAATTATTAACATCCTTAATTGGAATGTTCGTGGGATTAGGAATAAATTAACTTAATCTAGAATACTTTTTTTAAAAAGATCAAAGAATTTGCAGTTTGTGGTGCTTCAAGAGCTTATGGTATATGAGTCTAAGTTGGAGGTTATTGCTGGGAAGTTAGGTTTTCAGGGATTTGCCAGTAATATTAACAGCAAGATTTGGGTGATGTGGAGTGGATTGTATGATGTGGACGTTTTTGTTAATGAAGATGAGTTAATTCATATCAGAGTCAAGCATAGTTTGGCCACTAAGGAGTTTTTTGTTTCTGTGGTTTATGTGAAGTGTACTGTTAGTTTGAAGAGGTTGTTGTGGGATAAACTATGGGACATTGCTGATAGTGACAGGGAGTGGTTGATTCTGAGTGACTTTAATACAGTTGCTTTCCCTAATGAGCAGCTAAACTGCTCTACAAATAACTCTACTAGTATGGAAGATTTTAATGATTTTATTCAAGATTGCTCTTTAATTGATGCTGGGTTGACTGGAAACAGGTTTACTTGGACTAACAATAGGCAGTGGAGGAGGTTGGATCGGGTCCTGTTCAATGGAATTTAGGGGTCTCAATATGAGACCACTAATGTCCTGTTCAATGGGAAGTGGTTATCACAATTTGAGACCATTAGTGTCCATCATCTTCCTAAGACGTGTTTAGATCATTCTCCATTATTGGTTTCTATCTGTTCTACATCTAATCATAAGGTATCTTCTTTTAAGTTTCTAAACATGTGGTGCCTTCACAATGATTTTTTCAGGTTTGTTCAAAGATGCTGGGACAAGGATGTTTCTGGGCCTCCTATCAAGAGCTTCTGGATAAAGCTCAAGCATTTAAAGGCTAACCTAAAGGTCTGGAATAGAACTGAGTTTGGTAACGTGTTTGATTCCTTAAAGCAGATTGGGGATGAGATTTCTAAGTTGGAGGATAAACTGATCAGCTCCAACACTGACCATGATAAAATTCAGCTTGATTTGGCCAAAAGTAAGCATTTGGTCCTTCTTGAGAGAGAGAAAACTTATCGGATTCAAAAATCTAATGTTAAAGAGGATATGGATGGGGATAAGAATTCTGCTTTCTTCCATTCTTTAGTTAAAAGGAAGCAGAAGAGATCCCAAATCACCAGATTTTGGAATGGGGATGATTGGGAAGAGGACCCTAATTCTATTTGTGAATCTGATGTGAAATTTTACAAGAACCTTATTTGTGACTACCCTAATCCATGGTGTTCAAATATTTTGGAGGATTATATTCCTAAGAAGGTTTCTGACAGTGATAATGATAATCTAATAAGAATTTCTAATGATGAGGAAATCTATGAGGTTGTCAAAAGTTTAAGCCCTAATGCTACAGCAGGGTCTGATGGGTTTAATGGCTATTTTTACAAAGTATGCTGGTTTATCATTAAAGATGACCTTTGTGATGCTTTGAGGGACTTTTTCAGGGATGATGAGTTTCCAATTGGTATCTACTCTATTGCTCTTTATCTTATTCCTAAAAATGAATCTCCTAAAGAGTGGAAAGACTTTAGGCCCATCAATTTGACAACCTATTTTAGTAGAATTCTATCAAAGCTTATTAATAGAAGATTATCTATTATTCTCCCTAATCTTATATCTGATATGCAAGTGGCTTTTACAAAAGGAAGATGTATTCATGAAAACATTATGTTGGCTCAGAAATTTTGTGGTGATCTTTCTTCTAAGGTTAAATGAGGGAATATTATGTTGCAGATTGATATGGATAAGACTTTTGATAGGCTTGATCACACTTTTCTCTCAAGTGTGATGAAGGCCTTTGGGTTTAGTGTGGAGTTTATCAGGATTATTGAAAGGAACATTGAGAACTGCCACTTCTCAATCCTCCTAAACGGGGCTCTAAAGGGATACTTCAGGTCTAACAAAGGTTGAGAGAGGGAGATCCACTGTCTCCAACCCTATTTATTCTACCTCAGAAATATCTCTTAAGGAATTTGAATTACCTAATTACTCAGGATCATGCTGTGAGATTTAAGAATAAGGGTGGTGTTGTGGTACATTGTTTAAGCTTCGCAGATGATATGGTCATCCTTTGCAATGGGTCCAATATGTCTGTAAAAAAAGTAATGGATGTTATTAGTCATTATGAGGAGATCTCAGGTCAAATTATAAACAAAAGCAAGTCTAAAGTAATTGTGGAAAAAAAATACCTCTTCTTAGAATATTATGAAATTGGAAAGGCTCCTGGATTACAAACACTGTCATCCTCCATTGAGGTACTTGAGTTCTGTTATCAACAATAAAAATCTTGTCAGCAATTTTGATAATCTGATTTCCAAACAAGAAATAAGATGAGGGACTGAGATCACACTATGTTGTCGTTTGGTGGGAGATTAATTCTAATTCAGCATGTCCTTATGTCCTATCATATGGTCACTACTCAACATACAAAAATTCCTATTACTGTTATCAGTAGGCTGGAGACACTTTACAACAATTTTTTATGGGGCTCTAAATCTGATAAGGCTGCTATTAGTTGGTGCAACTGGTCCAAGGTATGTAAACCATTTTGAAAATGGTGGTCTTCACATATCCAGGACATTGTCAAGGTTTCTCTGGATTTATCTAAAAATGACACGGTGCTATGGACTGCTAGTGGAAGCTGTATGTTTGAAACTAAATCTACCTGGTCTTAGGTTTGCGACAGAGGGAATTATTCGTACCTTTTTGACAAAGTTTGGAACAAGGTCACGCAACGTAAATACTCATTTCTTCTTTGGAGAATATTTTTAAAAACTGGGTGCCAATTGATTAGATTCTGCAAGACAGGAAAATTCAGTTAGTCTTCAAATGTCAACAATGTGATAATTCTGAAAGGGTGAGGCATGCTTTTGTTAAATGTCAAAAAGCATGGAATGTTTGGGTTTTACCAAATATTTTACCTATGTCATTTTAAAATAGATTCCATGCATGATCCATTTAAATAGAAACCAAATGCAACATGATCTTTATTTAAATAATATTTAAAATTAATATATTTATGATTATATCATGTATTAGAACATTTATATAAAATAAAAGTACACATGAATAATAATAAAAAAAGAAATTGGATCTATTTGTCAAATATTTACATTTTATAATAAAAGTAGATGAATATGGAACCAAATTAACGGACTATATTTGTTAAACAGTAACAATAGCACAAATGGCACGAATCATAAGTTTAGCACATGAACCTAGTGGAAAGACGTTGATTGCACAGTCATCCGTAAAACCTTTTAAAACTCTACAACAAGAAACTCTTATCTTGTGAAGATTTTCATTCTTTATATGTTTGATAGCTTCAAAATAATATCAACATCAACATAAAAAATATTATTGATACAAAAGTTGTTCCACACCACCTCAGTTTTAAACCAAAATTGTTTTACTAGTTTAAGTATATCATTTGTTTGTATCATCATACTCAAAAGTTGTGAGTTATCTACATCGTAAAAAAATAGATACTAAGACTCATTAAGAGCGATGATTATGTGATTATCCTTGTTCACGGTAATTGATATATTTCAAATATTAGACATTATATGTTGGAAAAATGACGTAATGATATAAATATATTTGAAATTTAACTAAATTATTTACTTTGATTGATAGACAGATGTTTATTTCAAAATAAATAGATATTTTATTTATATATAAAATTAAATTTTATAAAATAATAAAAATAAAAATAAAATATAATTTATATTTAATAAATTCATCTATATAATTCCTTTTCCAATCAGCGAATCATTGACATTTTTTATAGTTAACATAATTATTAGTGATATTAAAATATAAATTTTTTATTATTATTTTATGTATACACATTGTAATGAATGTTATAATGGTATTTTTATTATTATTAGTGACATGAAAGATATACAGATTTTGTTCCTTAGTTTCAAGGAAATCGAGATTTGATCAAATATTCATTAATAAACTATATATGTATATATATAATTTAAAACCTAACACATAAAATTTGTCATGTATTTTTCAATATATAATTTGTTCATATTGAAAAATACACGTATGTGGGACTCATTCTATCAATTTTTAAATAAAAATGACTCATTCTATCAATTTTTAAATAAAATGGTAATGATGTGAATGACTCATTCTATCAATTTTTAAAATGATCTTTATATGTGGGAATTATTTATAAAGACGCTTCTATTTTATTTTAGACAAACATATTATTATCTCTCTGAGTCTGAATCCTTTACAGAACTGGATTATACTTCATTTCATACTATCTATTAAGAGATCAATTAAAATCTATCATACCAAATGGATGAATTGTTAAACCATTCTTTGTAGGTTGCTTCATATCCAGCATACAATAAGATATTCGGTTGGACATCAAAATCAAACAACCACACATGCATGTAACAACTATCAGAGTTTGAGTTTCCAGATTGGTTGAAAAATACAACACTTTGTTGCAAAAATGAATCAACACTTATCTTCTCTAATCATTGACGCGTCACCAATTTTAATTTTCACTCACTTGGCTTGTTAGGACCTCCACCTACATTGAGTCACAAGTCCAATTTTACTACAAGCCTAAGTTACTTCAAACATTCTACTAACAATGTAGCTCGTAAAAAGAAAAATATTATGTTATTATGAAGATGAAAGATTCATTGTTGAGATTGATAAATCCATATATGATGAAGATAATCCAACCGATATATTGGTTATAATACATTAGCGCAAAAAATGGTGTGCCAAAACATACGATGTCAAGGATTTTTCAAAACCAAGAATTGTTAAAGGTGTACAAGATTTTTTTAACATAGACAATACTACCAAAATTTCATCAAATTTTCATAGTATGAAAAACCATTAAATTTCACTTGATCCCTAAAGTAAGCAGATGCATTTCTTTAGTTAAAAAAAGTTTGTTTTTACCACCGGTTCTACGACTTCTTAGATTCTTTCAATCGTTTACAATTAAATTTTATGCTAATAAAATAGGTATTGAGGTAATTTTATCTTTACAAAATAGACTTATTTTTTTAATAAGACATTAAAAAATGTAGTTGTTGCGTTATTGACCTACAGAAAAAGCTCGATACTATAAAAGTTTACCAAAAATTACAACTATATCTATTCGGTCCCTTAATAATCTATATTTATCTTATTCTTATGTTCGATAAATGAATAATTAAAAAAAGCAAGCCAATGACAAACATTGGAAAATTATAATGATTTTCTAAAGCATATCCTAAATTTATCTTAGCGGTCAAAGATAATCTAAAAACAGTGATGGAAAATCATGCATATCTATGTAAGTACATTTTTTTAGAAGTATTGGTTTGAGAATAACTACCATTAATTTTATTTGTTATTTACATGCTAATTATAATAAAACAGAAGTACATACCAATAAATATAATATGAATCATCTTATTCTTCCTCGTCGTTGCATTCCGAAGGTTGAGTCATTAATCCTTATTAGAGGAGGGGGAAGAAGTGGACAACATATCCTGCAAATTTTAAAATTGTTAGTGTGTATTTCTTGTATGTCCTCTTCATCTTTAACCTCGAGACGTTATATTTTGGATATAAAAAGCAGAATAAGGTTAGACACCATGTGTCGCTAAAATTACTTTTTTTATATTCATTTTTAACCTATGAATATTGGATCACGAACACAAAGTGACTAAATTTTGGGTATGGAACAGTTGGATCTCGAATTTGAAATAATTTCTCAATTAAAGTGGATGAGTTTGTTTGGAAAATTTTCATGCAACTAATTTTTTTCATGCAACTCAAATTTTCAATCGACCAGTCATCTAACACCTTTATGTTATTGTTTAAAAATTTCAATCGTCTGGTTCTTAGTTGACTCTAGTTTCGTCCAATATCATTAAATTTATCCATTTTGATATGGTTGAAGAACTTAACACCGATGATAATAAATAGATGAGTTGGAATTAGAAGCACCGAGCTGATATAAAAATGATATTAATGATATCAGTGTCTTTCATCCGCTCAAATTGTAAACCTCATTTGATCATTTTACTCGGTTGGCTATTGTATTAGTGGGCGTGATAGGTATAACAATCTGTTTTATGGAAAATACAATCTTTAGTAGGATTGAAATATTGCTAATATGCTTAATCATCAAATAATATTTCAAAATATTTTTTATTTTTTCTAAAGTTTAGCACAAATTAATTACATATATAAAATAAAATAAAAAATAAAACACAACTGTCTATTTCTTGATAACGAGGCGTCGAGATACTCTAATACTGTTGTAATATATTTATTTAATATATTTATGGACCAACAGTCATTTGGATCAACATGCTAGATAAACATATTCGGTCATTGTTTTAAAGAAGTCTAAATTAAAAGTAATTGATTTAATTATTTAATTAAAGACCAATCTGTGAAAAAGTGTTATGGACTCAATCGTGGTAACTGGGTTGAATTTGGACACTGTGTTGAAAAATGTCCAAATCTCAACATTTAAGTAATGAGAAGTATAAGTTGAATTATCAATTTATCGGGTTATGGTCTCCGTACACAAAGAAGTAATAAAAATATGGAAACCTTTCCTTTTTACTAACTCGTTCGGCAACAATATACAAAATCGCGGAAGAACGAAAATAACAAAAGAACGATAACAAAATAATATTAGACAAACCCGTGATTATTATCGCATTTGTTTATTCATTAGTTTAATACAGAAAACAATTTTTATTTATTTTTCTACGATTTGTTATATATTATTTGATGAGATTTTGAATAATATATAATTGTAAGAAATACTTTACGAATTTCTTATCTAACTCATAAAACCACGAAGTTAATTAATCCTGCAATAATGCAGAAAAATACTTAAAGGATGTAGACATTCTTTGATCTTCAGATTCCAAACTTGTTGCAGATGATCTTTGAATCCTTTGCTAGGTTATGATCTTCTAAGAGATGGCAACCAAAACCCAATGATTGATTCTGAAGGAAAAACCAATCTGTTTTTCTTAAAGACACTTTTTCTCTCTGTATTTAATATCGCATCTTTTAAGAATGAGAAACTCATTCTTATATAGAACTAAAGTGAGAAAACGGTTCTTCTCTTTTAACTGTCTGTAACTTCCAGACATTTACTTAAACAGTTCTACTATAGGATGCATCCAATTAATGAACGTTCTTGATTTCTATCGTCACATAGATAACCTTAACAAACCCGTAAATGACCATTAACGATATAGGACTAAAGTCATCATCAATGCATTTCAAGCCACAAATAGATGCATCAGTAATCACGATATCACAACAATCAACTACATGGATCTATCATGGTGCATAGCATAAGAATAATATGAAATGTAATCTTACATATCTATTCTTAACTAGTCCCACTTAATTGGAGGTCTACTTACAACAAAGTATGAATAATCAAAGATAAAAGTAAAGAGTTTTGAGAAAGTCCAGGGGTGATTATGCGATACGAGAATCTCTTAGTGTCAATATAGGTAAATTCACTTTGTTTAGGAGCTGTTTTAGAGAGAGAAAGTGGGAGCTTAGCTTAAGTAGAGAGAGAAAGTAATATATTATTCATCTCGGGATCTGTGAAGCGTGTGGTCCTTTTATAGTACAATTGCGGACCCCACACGCTTTAATTCACATTTATTACATTTTTAGTCCCTACATCTTATTTTCTTCCTATTCTAGCTACTTCTTTGATAGTTTATACAATTTTTCCCTCACACAATTTCCTCTTTGCATTTTCCTCCTATCGTACTTCTTCTTTACAATTTTCTCCTTGTCTTATTCTTCCTTATCAGTAGCCCCCCAGTCATAGTAAAAGTTATTTTACTAGGACCGTGAAGGATTCTCCGATTATTCATTTCAAATCTCCTCGAATAATTCTTCTTCAGGCAAAGTACGAAAGTTTTTTGATACCCTAATAATTTGCCTCGAACTTTCGAAGCCAAAGAATCTTCTTCGAAAATTTCCTTTCTTCGAATTAATATTGATAAATGGGGCGACCCTAATCCTTGCACCATTTTAGCCACACAAGCCCTTCGATATTCATTGTGTCAACGCGCCAAAACTATCAATTTCAAGGCTAAATGGGGTGCCAGGATTAATCTATCCGTCATGACGTCAACAGCCGAAATGCTTGTCAGCATATCTTTTTAGAAACGCTTTCTATTCCCAAGATACTTTCTGACTAGAGAACCTCTGCATCTTCCCCTATGGTTTATGTGTCAGTAAAATTTGCACCTCTGTAGCCCATAATGCCCCTAGGCAAACACCAGAAAAATTCCCCGGGCCTGGTCTATCCAGAAGGCCCACCTTCATTTCTAAATACGGATCTCATCCCCTCATTACTCCAACTTTTTGTTCAAACTTTTCTAGAGAGAGAAAGCTGGCGAATAAAACCCGTCGGATTCCTGAGTGGTTGTTGATCAGCAAAAGGTTCGAGGAGAGAGTTGCTGTTTGGGAATACGTGAGGCCCCAACCCCAACCATCTGTTACTACTTTCTTTAGTTCATGGCCTCCCTCAGCAGATTCGACTGCTATCATTCCCCTCGAAGTCGCACGACTACGTAGTGATCCTAATCCCCTCGGAAGCATGGGTAAAGATAGAAAACGCAAACACTCATCTGGGAAGAGAAAGAGACCTCATAAAGATAGGAAGAGTTGGCAGGAGCGAAAACGTGCTAAAGAGACGCCGCTGGTCATTCGAGAGCCTGTTTCCACAACAGCGGTCGAGAGTCCTCCCCGGATATCTACCAGCCATCCTCGGACATCTACCATCCCTCATCGGATATCTGCCAGCCCTCCTCGTAAAAAGGATTCTGATGAGTCAAGTCTGCCCTCTACTCCCACTATGACAATTCATGGGACTCAGTTTTCTCCTTCGAAGACAATCATTACCGAAGAGGACATTCAAAACAGACGAGGCAAAATCCTAGATGCCAAAGGAAAAGCAATTACAGCAGTGTCCCTCGAACCGAAAGTGCATGTAATCCCCTCTTTAGGGTCCTCGAGCAACACGACCTCCTTTTCTCGAATAATATCCAAAGAGCAAGCTCGTCGGATTGCCCCAAAATCCAAAGGAGATATTATGCTACCCTTAGAGCTGGATGCCATCGCCGGTCGCAATATTCAAGGCATAAAAAATAAACACATGGTAGCTCTGCACAATATCAAATACAAGTATTTTTCACAAGTCGAGGAGCCTATGCTGAGGACTCGATGGTGCATTCCCTCCTATATTACGATCAGGTTCCCTTCGAAAGGTGAGACGCCTTTGTCAGTGAGGGACAATGAGTTAGTAGTGTATACTGAGATCATGAACTGGGGGCTAAGGTATCCCTTAGACCCATTCTTCATCAAATATTTGGCGAAGATAGATCTTTGTCCTTCCCAAGTTGGCCCCAATATGTGGTTTACCCTGATGGCCTGTATTATGGCCTCTAGGCTCTCAGGTCACGAATTTTCGTTAGAGCAGCTCATCGGCCTTGCTGGTATTGCAAAGAATCCTTTCTTTCCATTCTATTCGTTAACTTTCAACCGAGGACAAAAAGTCTTGAAAGATCTGTTAGAGGCTGACAAGAAATGGAGGCAGCAATTCGTGCTCTTCTCCGGCTATTGGGAGACAGGGTCAGAAGCCACCCCCTCAAATCCTCACAAACTGTCTCTGATGTGGACCAACAAATGTAAGTTTCTGGCCTTCTAAGCTACTTATTCTGCATCGAATTTTGCTATGCTACTATACTTCATGTTGGCTACCTACTTTTTGCAGCTATGACTGGGGTATCGAAACTCTATACCGAATATGTTGAAGGTGCCACTAACGTGTTCACTAAACTCCACTTGTGGGCCAAAGATCACTTGGAGAACCGATTTCGACTCTGCTTCACGGATAATAATCTAGCCAGGAGTCGATTGTGGAGGCTCAACCCCCTCGACCGAATTATCATGAGAGGATTGATGGCTCCTCCATCGGAACGAGAAGTTATGGAGCGCGTGAGCCAAAAAGATATAGTGATTTATCTTCCCAAACGCTCCCGTTCGAAGAGTCATCTTGGAGATCCTGATGAGGAGGTTTCTTTTAAAGAGCAGCAGTTAGGTCGTGAAGGGACAATTGACATTCAGGAGCTACCTCCCTCAATCAATGCTGTGTCATCTAATTCTAATTCTCCACCCACTACTTCCATCCTTCCACCAAAAAAGGGCGCCAAAGCAAAAGAAAAGAAGAATAAAGCTATCCTAGAACCCATCCTAGAATTATCCAAAGATGGTGAAACACCAAATGATAAACATGAAACTGCTCAGGCCGACGAGATTCAAGAAATATCAAGTGAACCTGAGAGAGGAGGTGGTGATTCACCCAAAGAACGTTCACATCAAACACCAAACTCGCCTCTTACTGAAGCATCAAGCCCTGCCCTCTCGAAAATAGTCCAAATCTAGCACTTCTCCCCATTCCTCGGAGCAATCCTCCTCAGCACATTGACCCAGATACTCTTGGTGGTGGGTTTTCTGATTTTGACTCTACAACGTTAGGGTCTCCGACAAGCTCCTTCGAAGTTCCTCTGGACGATGAATTCTCGCTAAGTCTTCGACGACTGCTGCATACCTCAGTTAATAGGGGAAAGAAGATGCAGCACCTTGAGAACCGGAAAAATCATTACAAATTTAAGTCGTTGTTGGCTGCTTCTCAGCTCGAAGAAGCCAAGAAACAGCACGCAGTCATAGAGAGCCAAGCAGATGCTTTGTAGGTGGTGATGCTGGAGAGGTGCTGTCATGAAGAGAGGGATCTGTATAAGAAAAAGACCGATACCCAAGAAAAATTATTAGCTGAATACAAGAAAGGACATCGTCTAGCCTGTGACGGATTCGAAGACTGTACTGCCAGCTTTAAAAAAAGTGAAAGAAGATCGAGATCAATTAGTATAGCGGGTTGAAAACTTACCTAGACAAGTCGAGGAGGAAAAAGATAAGGCCGTGAATGCTTATGCGGCCAAGTGCACAAGTAACTTAAATACCTGGGATGCCATAACTCGAGCAGGGTTAATCACCCAAATCTATGCTGAACATCCTGAATATGATTTAGGGAGTTTTTGGAAGCTTGTCCCCCCGGAACTTCGTCCTCCCAACATAGTGGTGAGCGATAGCGAAGAATCAGAAACAGAGGGGAGTGTCTCCTCGAAGAATTCAGACTAAGAAAAAATATGGGATATTATGATATTTTTTGTTTATGGCCTTATGGGGCTCTTTTTGTAAGTTGGTTAACTAAGGCATGCTGTAGTATGTTGACTGTCTAATTGATGTTTGTATTTATGTTATCATACCGTTTGTGTTTTTCCACTTGTGTCACATAATTGATCATCATTAGGCGAGGCAAAAATTTAAACTATGGCACAAAATGTTGTGACTTAAACAATAAGTCGAAGAGATAAACCCTTCAGAACACGACTTGTTGTAACCCAAATCAATAATTTGAAGAGAACAATTCGGGGCACAAACTAATGTGACCCTCAGAATAATTCGAAAAGATAAATTCGAGGCACAGCTTGCTGCGACCCAAATAATAGTTAAGGCAAAGAATATCCAAGACACAAACTAATGTGACCCACATAATAATTCGAAGAGATAAAAATTCGAGGAACAACTTGCTATGACCCAAATAATAGTTAAGGCAAATAATATCCGAGGCACAAACTATTGTGACCCACATAATAATTCGAAGAGATAACGATTCGAGGCACAGCTTGCTGTGACCCAAATAATAGTTAAGGCAAAGAATATATGAGGCACAAACTAATGCGACCCACATAATAATTCGAAGAGATAACAATTCGAGGCACAGCTTGCTGTGACCCAAATAATAGTTAAGGCAAAGAATTTTTTGTATTAAACAGCTCATAGAAACACCTCATCAAAACCTTCCTGTGCCTAACAGGGTAGGAAAGAGTATGCCCTCGCTATGTTTGTTTACTGGAAGATACAAAAAAGGTACACACATTACTTGCTAACTAGCTCCTCATTCAAGATACAATTTTAAATGTTCAATGTTCCATGGGAGACGGAGATATCGCCCTTCCTTGTCTTTTAGCCGATACGCGCCCGGTTTTAATTTCTCGGTGACCTCATAAGGGCCCTACCAATTTGGTCCCAACTTACCCAGGCTCTTGTCTTTCGTATGCAGGAAAACTTTACGTAGGACTTTATCTCCTACCTTAAATCCTCTATGATTTACTTTAGACGCATATCGACTCCTCATAAGAGTTTGATAGTGGAGGGACGTCAACTGCGCTCCTTGTCTTTTTTCTTCAACCAAGTCTAAAGCCAGTGCTCTGCTTTGGTCATTCGTGTCTACTGCATATGTTGCCACACGATGTGAGGGGAAAACAATCTATGGGGGGACAATGATGTCCATTCCGTAGACTAAGGCAAATGGAGATACAGCCGTGGCCGTTCGTGGAGTTGTTCTGTAAGCCCACAATACTTCTTGCAAGTAGTCAGGAAATTATCCCGCCTTTCCTTCCAAATTATTTTTCAAACCATCGAGAATCGTGCGATTAGTCACTTCCACTTGCCCATTAGCTTGAGGGTGAAATGGGGCAGAAAAACATTGTTGTATGCCCTGGAGACGCAAAAACGACAGCAAATGTTTGACACAACGAACTTAATCACATCCTTGGGCTTTGTTCCCGCTAATGGTTCCGCTTCTACCCACTTAGAGAAGTAATCCACTGCTACAATGATGGTCTGCCTGCCACCGGATGCCATTGGTAAAGGCCCTGACTAAATCAATGCCCCACTTATCGAACGGGACTGCTTCGGAATTACTACACTAAGAATACCCCAGGCTTATTGGCATAGCGTTGACACGTGTCACATCGTTTTACTAAATCTTTTGCATCTGAAGCAATAGTCGGCCAATGGTAACCAGCCAGAAACACCCGTCAAATTAATGCCTTGTACCCGTAATGGGCAGAACCTTCCCCATCGTGCAATTCAGACATGATGATTTGCGACTCATCCTTGTTCAGACACCTTAATAATGGCCGACTCAGATATTTTTTTATACAGCACGCCTCCCAGCATGATATACCCATGGGACTTGAATATGATCTTCCTAGCCTCGTACTTTCCGACGGGTAAAGTATCGTTTTCCAAGAAGTCGATGATAGTTGCCCTCCAATCGTTTGTGACCACATTACTTTCATCGTCAACGTTCATTGCTTGCTCCGCATCAACCACGATCGAAGGATATTCCTGAATCAAAACCCAAGGATATCCCTCCGTTCGTGAGGCGGAGGCCAGAGAATCTGGGACAACATTTGATTCTCTTCGAATATGTTCATACTTGACTTCCTCAAACTCGGATACCAAATCTTTTAATGCTTTCAAATACTGTATCAACTTATCTTTTCTGGCCTCGGACTCTCCCGAGGCTTGGTTTATCATCAATTGTGAATCACTGACTAGTTTAACCTTTTTGGCCTCACATATGTGGGCCAAAAGCAAACCCGCTAACGCAGCTTCATACTCTGCTTCGTTGTTGGTTGCCTTGAACCTAAATCGAATAGCTTGGAACATAGCTATTCTTTATGGATAAATCATCTGGACACCCGCCCCACTTCCAGAAATGTTCAACCCACCATCCGTTCGTACCAACCATTCCGTCTCATCAACATGATCACCGTCCTCTTTATCCTCTCTGTTCGAATAGAATTCGACCAAAAAATCAGCTAAGACTTGAGCTTTTATCGCCGTTTGAGGCTCAAATGTTATGTCAAAATCTCATAGTTCTACTGACCATTTAGTCATTCTTCCAGAGATATCAGGCCTTTGTAACAGACCCTTTAAGGGAAAAGTCGTCCGAACAACTATAAGATGTGCCTGGAAGTAAGGTCTCATCTTTCTGGCCGCCGTTACCAAAGCCAAATCTACATTCTCTAACTTAAGATATCGTTTTTCCGCATCCAACAAACTCTTACTGACACAATAGATGGGTTTCAGAAGAGATTCTTCCTCGCGAAGTAAAACAGCATTGACCACACAATCAGACACTGCTATATAGATAATCAATCTTTCCCCCACCAATGGTTTAGACAGAATATCAGGGGATATCAAACATTCCTGAATTTTACGAAAAGCTTCTGAGCACTCATCAGTCCAATGGAATTGTTTGGCACTGCGTAGTACTTTAAAGAAAGGTGCACATTTGTCCGAGGATCGAGAAATGAACCTGTTCAATGCTGCAAATCTCCCTGTCAAGATTTAGACTTCCTTGATATTTCGAGGTGGAGTCATAGTGAGTAAAGCCTTTATTTGATCCGGGTCAGCCTCAATACCTCTCTCACTGATCATATATCCGAGGAACTTACCCGATCACACCCTAAAAATACACTTTTCCGGGTTCAATTTCAAGTTGACCTTACTCAAATTATTGAAAGTCTCTTCCAGGTCAGCAAATTGATCCTCATCTCGCAAACTTTTGACTAACATATCATCAATATATGCTTAAATGTTCCTGCCGATCTGGTCCTCAAAGGTTTTGTTGACCAAGCGTTGATAAGTTGCCCCCGCGTTTTTCAAACCGAATGACATAACTTTATAGCAGTATAATCCTCTCCCGGTAATAAACGAAGTACTTTCTTCATCATGAACGTCCAACCGGAATTGATTGTACCCAGAATACGCGTCCATGAAGGATAGCAATCTATTACATGAAGTCGAATCTACTAACTGATCAATACGTGGCACCGGGAACGGATCTTTGGGACAAGCTTTGTTTAAATCTGTAAAGTCGACACACATTCTCCATTTGCCATTCTTTTTCCTAACTAGGACCGGATTCGACGCCCAAGCAGGATAATGCGACTCACGAATATGGCCTATGCTTAATAACCTCTCCATTTCCAAAAGAATAGCTGTAGCCTTTTCCGGGGAAACGGGCCTCCTCTTCTGGACAATGGGTCTAATATCGAGTCGTACCGCAAGTTTATGACATATGACCTCCGGTGGTACTCCCGTGACATCCCGTGCACACCAAGCAAACATATCAAGTTTGTTAGATAAAAATGCAATTAATCTCGCTCTGAACTCAGAAGGAAGTTTTACTCCGATCTTCAAAGATTTGCCACTCTCAAATTCATGTGCCTCAGAATCTTCTTCCGGGACCAGAATAACCTCTTCCACCATATTCACATTGTTCCTCCCCTCCTTGGGATCCAAATTATCTCGTGTCTAAGATTAACTATGTCAAACCTTAAACTTCCTTTGGGCCGATTAAAATTTACATACTTTTCAATCATAGACTTGTCAAAACTCTAAAACAATTAATTCACCAATAGGGATCACTTTGGCGATATATTGGATCATTAATTATTTCGAACAACTTAAGACATGCTAATTATTTTGGAAAATACTATACGACTACCTATTCACTTAATGTCCAAACTATTTCATAGTCTATATATAAATTTAATAAAAATAAATTTATATCTTAAATTATTATACTATAATATATCTTTAATTATATACTATAATATAATACTTATAATATATATATATAAATAATAAGTCGAATTTATAGCGAAAGGCTTACTAGAATAAGTCAGGCTATACTATCCGATTGGCATAACTGTAGAAGTAGTTCTATCAATTTGAACGACACACGTTGTTGCCTACCTTAGTACACCATATTAGTAAAAGTGCTTGTCATATTACATGTTGCACATATTCTGTATTTATTTATGCAGTTATTAATAACATTGCGCATTACCAACAAAGTAACCGCGTAATACTTATAATTATATGTGTTTATTTTTTACGTACTTAAAAGATAACCAATTCACTGAATGATCCTGTGCATTTATCCCACTATTGTTATTTATATATATTAAATAGCATTTTTAGATATATGCTTCGTCGATAATTACGTGCACCAGTTTTTTTAATTGCTATTTAATTTTAATTCGATTAAATTTAGTAACTGTTATTGCACGTTCATTTCTAATATGTTTCTATAGAAGTGCAGTCGTGGAATATATATTTATCTAATTAACGATCGACAACTGTTACAACCATTTGAGTTTTAAGCCTCTTCAGCATGATAATCAAGATGCACCTAAGGGAATTTTTACTTAATATGCAAATTGATTAACAAAACTTCCCGTTGTTATTTAATATACCGATATATAAACGACTGACTTGTTGATTCAGTTAACTTGCTGATTTTTTCCATCTTATTCTTAAATATGCTTTTAATTGACTACCAAATCAATTCAGATATTTATGAATACGCACTTTTAACACGTAAATCAACAAGCATTAAAAACTAGAATCTTAAAATTTAAGAATTTAACTTCATGGTGGCTCTAATACCACTTGTAAAAAATATTTTACGGATTTCTTATCTAACTCATAAAACCACGAAGTTAATTAATCCTACAATAATGCGGAAAAATACTTACATGATGTAGACATTCTTTGATCTTCAGCTTCCGAACTTGCTGCAGATGATCTTTTAAATTGCCACCCTTAGGGACCATAACCCGGTATTATTTTGTTTTACAAAATAACCCCACAACTTTATGTTTTGGTTAAGTTGTTTATTTCTGAATCCAATCCTCCACAGTATTCAGAATTAAACCTGGTATATATACAATTACCTCTATGATACATACTTTATCTACTAGCCCGTTCCTTTCTTTATGATTATTTTATTGGACTAAAATTAACTATAGTCCGATACATTGATAAAACATGTGACAATCTAACTCAATAGAGAATTCCAATAATTGTAGATAATATATTATTTGATGAGTTTTTGAATAATATATAACTACTCCTAAATGCAGGCGCACCTCTATCTCGTCCGCAAACACCGTGCATTTAGACTTTCTCTAAATTTTTCGGGTATAAAGTGCATAAACGCGTAGATATGAGAGATTCCAAGACAAACCTGGATACTTCTCTAGCCGGTAAGCGCAGTGAGTGTCAAGCGAATACAACACGTCTCGATAAAGATAAAGGAAGGAGATAAGCCTGATGATCCTCATGTCATTACCGTCAATTGTACTGACAAAACTGGTCTTGATATTGGGTTTTGCATCACAAAAGGATGTATAATTCTTGATCTAGTTCTCCCGCCGGTAAGCGCAGTGATTTTGAAAAAGGTATAGAATAACCTTAGAATTATGCCTCATCTGCAGTCTTATGTTTTAAGATCTTATTTATGTTTGCTTGCTTATACTGTGTTAAGTGAATTTCTCATGATAAATTTGTTTCTTGAATTTTTTAAGATAAATTACTCTCTTTCTATAATCTATATTAGTTTCCTAAATTACTGATGCCCCTTATTTGGGTCGTAACCAAGGTGTATGGGGTTACATTCTTCTGTGACTGTGAGGGCTTCCTCGCTCTAGTTTGGTTATTGATAGATGGTCAAGTTTCATACAACCACTTACATTATTATTCTGTGGTATAAGGTTTTCTCCTACTAGATATGACTCGTACACATGAAAGAATGAGAAGAGGCAACATTAGATCAAACTTTACTCCAAATACACTTCAGTAATGTAGTAATGAGAATTTTGAAGTACGACAACCTTTAAGAACTAGAAAACAATCCGTCTAAAGAACACATTAAACTATTGTTTGAAATACCATATATATAATTTAAAAAGAAAACAAGAGTTCTCTCGGTGAAACCAAACTTGGTACATAAAAATTAACGCTCTTGAAAATATGCGAGGTTATACGTTCTCGTAAATTTCAATAATATACACATAAATATTTTAACGGTGTCTGATTAGGGTTAAATAGGGAGTCAAGAGAGGGAAACGGAGACAATGTTAGGTGCGACCAAAATTTGCAAGTTGAGCTCATATTCCACCTTTGTATATAAGTAAGAATAATCCAATCTCCACACTAGTGTGATATTTCCCGCTTTGGGCCCACTGGCCCGCACGAATTTGCTTTTGGTCCACTTCCAAAAGGCCTCCCACTAATGGAGATGTATTCTTAACTTATATACTGATATTTCTTCCCATGTTTAACCGATGTGGGATGTGGGACTTTGGTCGCACCTAACAATCCTCCTCTCGAACAAAGTACCACTCTAGCCTCCTCTCAATTGACTTCCATCCGCCAACTCTAGTCAGGTGGAGAGAAACCTGAACTCTAGAGCTTTAGGGCAGATCTATCTGCTCACTATCAGATGAAACTGTGCCGCTTTTTGATCAAGCTACCTGCTTGATGAACTATCAGACACTCAATCTTTGGATGAATCTGCGCCGCTCCTTGATCAAGCCACCTGCTTGATGAGCCATCTGGCGTTCCATCTATCAAGCAGATCAATCACCTTGAGTATGGGCATCCTCAGAATTTCACCCACATCATCATAACCCACCACATCGCGTTTTGTGTGGGCCTGGTGCTCTGATACCATTTGTCGGGAATATGAGGTCAGCATATTCCACCTTTGTATATAAGTAAGAATAATCCGAGGCTTTGAACAGTACATCGTCCCTCGACTATCGCGTTTGGTGGAAAATAGTCCTTTGACTTTCAAATGTCCGTTGACAGTCCCTAGACTATCGAGTTTGGATAAAGTTAGTCCACCAGATCCTCTGATCCATGAGAGGCTGCCACCTGTCACCATAGTCCCCAGATTTTTGTATCACCACTAGTCCCTTGAGTTTAGTTTTCCGTAATATTCTACATTTTGGGTTTGACCTAAACTCAAGGGACTAGTGGTGATACAAAAATCTGAGGACTATGGTGACAGGTGGCAGCCTCTCATGGATCAAAGGATCTGGTGGACTAACTTTAAACTGAACTCAAGGGACTAGTGGTGATACAAAAATCCGAGGACTATGGTGACAGGTGGCAGCCTCTCATGGATCAGAGGATCTGGTGGACTAACTTTATCCAAACACGATAGTCAAGGGACTATCTGCCACCAAACGCGATAGTGTGATATTGTCCGTTTTGGGCCCACTGGCCCGCACAGATTTGTTTTTTGTCCACTTCCAAAATGACTCATATTAATGGAGATGTATTCTTAACTTATATACTGATCTTTCTTCCCATGTTTAACCGATGTGGGATGTGAGATTTTGGTCGCACCTAACAACTGGTAGATGGAGCATCAATAGAGAGGGAAACTGTAACGATTTTATTAGTAGTGTAGAAGAGAGTGTCTCCCACAAATTTTACTGGGTAGGTTGACTTGTGACAATCATCGTTTTGATTGGAGGATAAGCTAGGGTGTGCGAGTTTCCATAGTTTTGGATATCCAAAGCTTCATATCAACTTAGAATATAAAAATATTGTTAGATTCGATGGTAGAGATGCAGTTGAGTTTAGGTTTGAGGGTATACTTTGCCTATTCATCTCGTGATCATCACTCATGAGGTACATGTTATAGTGAAACTGTATGATAGGATGAGTGAAGGCCAATGAGTCCTCCGAAATTCGTTTTTGCTACACGAGGGCTTCTCTACATGTTAGGCTCTGGGCTTGAGAATAAGTGGAGGTGATAATTGGAGGTATGGCACTTGGAGTTTAGTCTACATGCTCGAAGGGTTGCATATCGAGGAAGATAGGTGAAATGTCAACCACACTAGGAATTGGTGAAGTGTGGGAACCAATATCTATGAACATTGGAGAGGAGCTCATTCAAATGTATATAGGTCTAAGAACGACGAGTCGCAACATGAGGGTGACGATGTTTCTCCGCGCGGTGAAAAAATGAGAGTAAACACTCTACACTGTCACGTTGGTGGTAGAGCGTGACTTTACAGTGGACTAGTTTTGCAAAAAAACACCATTAGAAGTGCTTACTAAGGAGCAATACTAGCCTTTTTATGTCATTCGAGAGTAAAAACGAATTCTCCAAAGTTGTAAAAAGAAAATAATATATACTTATGAATAAAAAAACTCAAGCCATAAGTCTTGGAGAAGGAGTATTGAAATACATATTGACAAAACAATGGAGGTTTTATAAAATCAATGACACATTTAGATAAATTCTGAAACAATTTTGGAGATAGGGAAGAGATTGTGAGTCTACAAGTAACAACTCTTTTTAATTGTAATAAAAATTGTAATCAATAGAGAAAAGTGTTGGTTTTGGATCCGTGTTTTTCCTAATAAACTCGGAACAATAAATATATATAGCAAGATACATTTTACATAGTTTTTTTAATTTAATTGTAATTATTTTTTCTAACAATAATTTTTTATAATAGTTTTAATGTTTTTTTTCAAATATGATCATTCATATTATATTTAAAACTTTACTATAGTTTGGATCAGGTTTGAAATTATTTTAAATTTAATCATCTTATTGTGATATCATCGGCCATTTGAGATAAAAACACGTTTTTATTATATAGTATTTTATATTTTGTATAAAAACAATAAATTAATATAAAAGTTTGTTATTTTTACTTGGAAAATTCTTTTGTATACAAAAATATACTGAAATACATATCCATCAAAGTATTTTCTAACATTGGATAATTTTCCAAGTCCTAACATAAAACATCACAAAATGACCAAAAAGAACGGGTGGTAAAATAAACAGGGTAATAATCCGTGAGAAGGAAACAATAAGCGCCATCAACCGTAGCAGAGCTTTTAAAAAATATGATACGAGATACAAAAAACACAAAACCTACAAAAGATAAAAATCATTAGTACTAGTTAAGCCGACCATGGAATCATTAGTACTTGTGAAGATTCTCGCATCACTCCCTTGCCAAATGTTATATATCACAATGAAGAATCCATAGCACTAAAGATGACTATGACCCGAACAAGTATGGATCTATAAGTTTGACAATTTGTAGCCAAAATTATCAATAAGTGATAGAGAGTGGGAACCTAAGCTTAGCACATAAAGCCTCATAGTTAAGACGAGAGAATGGACACTAAACTTAGATGTGATTAATATATTTATTGATGTATTGCATAAGGAATAATCTAGGATAGTGTTATAACCTCACAAAATTAATTTATCTCTACTGAGTTTCCCATAAATGGCCACCTAGATAATGAATGAGTATATAAGGATATTGAACTTGTTCCAAATGATGGCGGCCCATATGACACGATGAGCCGAAAAACTTATAACATGATAAATTATAATAATAGTAAAGATATTAATTTTTTGTTTGAGAAACAAAATTTTAGCATCCTCAATGTTCGAAGGAACATGAAGTAGATTAATAGTATTATTAACATCTTGAAGATGTGACTGGTGATATATCCTACTAGATTAAATTTGGGCGGACCAATTCTAAGCGTTGGTGGAGATGATATCTACAATTTTATTGTTCTTATTCATTCTAGCAAAACGAATAATAGTATGACCATAACGGTTAACTAATGAAGTAAAAAATAACCATGGATCATACCAGAGAGTGGTATAGTTGCCGTTTTTTATTTCAGATTTATATAAGTTAGCAACAATATATCTAAGATTAATAATTTTCTTCCACTCCTAGCCAAGAGAGAAACTAATATTGAGGTTTAAGAAGTTTTTTTATTTACATTTTCAGAACTAATCCAAATCAGACCATATTGAAGAGATTTTGGAATTCAATGTGAACTAGAGGTACTTAAGGGAAATCGACTAATTCTAGGCCTTAAGGTTTATTATCTCAAGACCATCCATTGTGAGGGCAAATAATATTTAATCCAAACAACTTTGGTACCTGAAATTTTTATAGTGGGGATAGATCTTTTATGACTCTAACATGGAGGATAAACATGAAAGACCAATAAAATTAGTTGGCAAAAAGGACAAATTTAATTAGCTAGAGTCTTTTGGAATAAGATATATGTTTCAAAGTCCAGGAGTTAATATGAGCAATGACCTTATTGAAGATAAGTCTGCAACCATTATAAGTGAGTCCATAAGTGATCAAGTGGACTCCTAAGTAGCGGACATGAAGGTTACAAGTTTTGAAGCCATTGATGTTGGTTATGTTTTGATGAGGTTTTCACTTTCGTAAGAAATAAAAATATTTATTTTCCTCGAGTTAATCTTAAGGTCTGAGAGAGAGAGGAATATTCCTCGAGACCCTCATTAATCAAATTTAAGGAATTTGTATCGGCCCAACTAAAAATCATAAGATCATTGGCAAAACATATATCAATAATTCATAGCTTATGATACTTCAAGTGAAACTTGAAAGAGGGGTCACAACATTATTTCTTTCAAAATACTAGAGAGAACTTGTATTTCTACAAAGAAGAGAAACGACGAGAGGGGCTCTTCTTGCTGGAGGCCTCTTTTTTCTTTAAAGGTACAAAATGAGATTTTTTTTAATTTCCTCAGAGATAATAAGTAACAAATTATACCATCTAAGCTGCATGAAGAAGAAAGATCTCCTCATTCCGAGTACAAAACATTTACAAGAAGAGTCTTGTTGGGGGGATATTACTGGCTTACTATACTGGTTGAGGCTATGGAATTAGTTAAACAACGTAAACTTGTCAACCATTTTCCAACACCATACATACACATGCAGTACTACTTGAGTCCACTTTCGAAACGTTACCGTTTGACTGGTGGAGTTGAGATTTGGTTGGAGCCTTATAGTGGCGGTGGATTATTTCTCCATGTAGGTGGAAGTTGAACCATTTTTCGAAACACAAGCAAATGATGTTATCAAATTCATCATATCCAATATATGTTGTAGGGTTGGAGTTCCAAGAAGAATAACCAATGATAACTGTCCATGATTTGATAACAAGGATATGAAAAGTGTTTGCAAATCCAGAGGCACGCAATAGTGTTTCTTAACGCCTTTCCACCCCCAAGACAATGGGTAGTTTGAAGTTAACAATAAGACTATATTTGAGGGCCTTAAAAAGAATATGGAGGGAGCTGCAGGCAAATGACCGAGTTACCTCTAAGAATTATTTTAGGCTTACCGAACTAATCTTTGGACAACAACCCAAGAATGACATTTTGCCATGGTTTACGGAATAGATGTTGTGAATCCATCTGAAACCATCATTTCTTCGTTTAGAGTGATAAATTATTCGGAGCCTAATATCAATGAAGTCAGGAGAGCTGAGCTTAATTTCGAAGAGAAAATGACACACACACACTCACACACACACACACACACCCTCACACACACCCTCACACACTCACTCACACACACACACACACTTAAATTCTTTGCACTATCAAACTCTGATGAGAAGTAGATTTGGTCCTAGGTAAAACGAAAAAGAATTTCAGGTAGGGGATAAGGTTTTGAGGAAGATGTTCTTATATACAAAAGAAAAAAGGCTTGGAAATTTAGGGTCAAACTAAGAAAGTCCATATTAGGTCACCGAAAGAATGAAGCCAAAAACCTGTCGATTGACAGATTAGGAGGGAAAGACGTTTCAGCATTTTTAGAACATTGAACACTTGAAATTGTATGTGGAATAAATATCTAAAATTGTACAAGCAATCAATGTAATAATCGGTAGCATACTCTTTCCTACTCTGGTGGCGTAGAAGATTTTAACGAGGTGTCAGCATAGTCGGCTGATAAATACAAGTAATTTTTCCTTCATATATTAGATAATTCTTATTTTTTGGATCCAATGGATCATTTCAAACATCATTTGTTCTACGTTAAAAAAATTCTTATTTTTGGATCCAAATTATCATTTCTAGCATCAGTTGGTCTACATTAGATAATTCTTATTTCTAGATTAGAGGGATCATTTTCAACATTAGTTAGTCTACGTTAGATAATTCTTATTTTTAGATTCGATGGATACTTTCCAACATCAGTTGGTCTGCCTTAGATAATTCTTATTTTTGGATCCCGGTGATCATTTCGAACATCAGTTGGTCTATGTTAGATAATTCTTATTTTCGGATCCGATAACTCATTTCCAACATTATTTGATTTAAAATCAATTGATCTACATTAGATAGTCTTTATTTTACAGTAATTTTTTGACTATGTAAAGATTCTCGGGTTTATCTTCGTATTGTGAACTGATAATTCTTAATCCGAAAAAATCCAAAACCTAGATTAAAAAACAAGCAAGAATGATATATATAAAAAATTCCAATACAGAAGGGCCCGATTGAATAAGGAGTTCCAATAGAAAACAAAAACGGTTTAAGAAAACATTATTCTAATATCTCAGGATCAGTTTTAGAGCTATAAGCTCCACAATATTCTTCTCTAGACTATTCATCCAATGCTTATTCGGTACTTTCAATAACATCTCCACATGATGAGATATTCACACGACTTTCAATAACGTCTTCACATGAGACGGTCTTTCTCCGGAAGCAGTTGTCAGTAAGAGTCCAATTTCAAGTTTGGAATATTTTTGTGAATATTAAAACAAAATTTATAAATAAAAATAAAAAATATTAAAACAAAAATATAATTAGTTATATTTACGCCTGCAATCTATATGATATAGTATTAATAGATCAGTTGAAATCTAAATGTTATGTAGTTTGGGTTGTTGAAGATGTAGTCGCATGAAGGGCTACGTTAAAATTCTATTTGTAATGCGATTATGTAATTGAAGGTTTCTAGAAGTTTTTCAATGATTTATTGTGACTTACTGACTTGTATGTTTATCTAATCACTCTTAATAAATTCATCGGAATAAATAGATTCATGTGTATAGATCCTATCTATCTATATATTCAAAACCAAGTACTGCAAATAAATAGATTCATCCGAAAACATGTGTATTAAAAACTGCGGAAAGTATGGACCTGGACAAGAAAGGGAAAAAGAGACGAAACACCCTTGAATGGAAAGAAAAAATATTGGAAGCCCGATTCAAAAGGAGGGTAATAGAGAGCACCTCTCTGTGCTCTGACTATTTCTTTTATTTTAATTAAATCTAAATATCGACTATACTTTTATTTTAACGCTTTTATTTAAATTAAATCTAATTTTTTTTATCAATTTTTCAATTATCGGCCAAGAGCTATTTATTTGGTAAAATTAAAAATTATAGTTGAATTTTAGATTAGTTTTTTCTTTCCTTCGAAATCCATAGACAAATACGATACTATTAGATTTTACTTTTTTTATTTAAATTTGCAGACTTTCTTGATATTCTATCATCATATTTAAATATCAACAATTTTTTTAAATAAATTTTCATTTATTTTTAGATATAGATAATAAAATAATAAATTAAAAACGATATTTCACGAATTTATGAGTTAAAATATTGTCGGTTATGACAATGTTATGACATGTTCTACATCTCAAGCCTTTGTTTATGACAATGTTAAAATATTTTCGGTTATACGTTCTCGCAAATTTCAATAATATACACATAAATTTCACAGGTTTGTTATATGAATTTTAAAAAAACAAATCTACTTATGGTTATATTTCCCAACTACTATAATTAAGTTTTAATAATTTATTTGGAAAACTATCTGAATAAACGATATCATCAACATATATTATCTTCCAATAATCTTGTACCGTTTTACTTGTAACCCTTTTGTGACAACATTCAAATGGTTCATCTTATTTTACTTCAACAAATATTATTTACTTTGATTTCCCTATATAAAACTACGATTTGATTTGAGAATTTATATTTCTTTAGACAGTATATATTTATATATATATATTTAAGAATAAAATCGCTTTAATTATAGGCCATCTAATGTAACAATTGTTAATCTAAAATCGTTTAGTTCGATTTTTTTATATTTATCCAAAATATAAAAAGATTATTGAGGATATTCTAAAATATTTGATTTGCATCGGTCGTGTTTAATTTCTTTGACCCCCAATTCACCCATTTTTATTGCTTTATTATCTTGTTTAAGGTAAGTAACTTCAAATTGAATTTTTTGTTAAATTAAATTAAAGTGTAAAATTCTGTTAAATAATTTACAAATTTAACTTTTCACACCCTTATTTATTTTTACATTTATAGGTTATTTAATAAATAAAATATCAATATATATAAAATAAATCATAACAACACCCCGTCAAATATTTAGAACTGATCATTAGATTAGTTAATTTATATATGATAACAAAATTAATAATGTTCTTTTCCGAAAGTAAATCATACTCTAGGATTAAATTTTGACGAACTACTATACTTTGTTATATTTATCTTTCCCTGTATTTATTCAAAATATATAGACTTCCTATGAATATAAATTTTGACGAAATTAATTGTTTTCTTCTTTTTGTCTATATAATTTTTTTCGTATCTCTACTATAAACTTTGTTTACTTTTTTTTTTTATTATTGAAAGACTTTCTATTAGTAGAAACAAAACTATTACATTCCTTAATTTATTAATGAGGAGAATTTATGATCATATAATTTAATGGATTTGTCTAGTGAAATTTTAGAGATAGAAGAAGATTATATCGACAACCCAATAAATCATATTGTGAAATAATTTCTATAAAATATGTTGATGAAATATAAAAAGAAAGCGTTACAATCCATATTCATTCCCCAAAAGACCATATACCCCAAAAGACCATATAAAAGAATAAAATGGAGGATATTAATACATTCTCCTCAGCTAGCACTACTTCTCTTAATAAAAAAACACTTGATTTGTCGTTCGTTTTAAAAATCCTCCTACTCGTATTGAACGTTGCAAGTATTCAATTTATTAACTTTATTTAGTATTTTAACACTTTAATTATTAAATACTAAAAATTTGATTATCTTTTATCATTGCAAATAAATCGTCAATATTAAAGCCATAATTATTTGTTAGTTGCTCTTAAAATTTCCAACGTATAATTTATCTTACGTCAAATGGAACTTTAAATGGAGATATAAAATTTTACCAAACGTATTGCATATTTATTTTCCCTAATAATATGTAATTGCGTCTATTTTTTAAATTATTTTACATAGCTCGCTCAATTCCGTTATGATTGATAGTAGACAACTTTCTCCCAATAGTTTAAAACTTTTGAATGATCAAGCGTTACCACATATTTAGTTTGGAGAAGGATAATCAAAACTTCAATAAGAAATTACCACTCGATACAATATTTTGGACAAATATAAGCTGAAGGAAAATAAATAGACAAAAGATAAGGATCTTTGGAATAAAAATTGTCAAAAAAATGAGAAAAATAACAAATTTTAAAGTAGCAACAAGAAATTGGTTGAAAAAAATACCAAACTTAATGATAATATAAAAAATTCAAAAATAAAATTTTGTCGTCGTTCAAAATGAAGAAATGGTTGACCAGTTGAATTTTAGATAATGCTAAGAAACTTATAAAAGAGCGCAAAATATCAACATTAACGCAAATAATTGATTACAACAAACGTCAAATTACAACAAACGTCAAACAATCTTTGTAGGATCTTTGTGGGACCATCTTCTTGCCTCAAAATATGCGTTGTAGATCTATCTATTTCTTAATTCTCAGGCTAACGCTCATATACCCGATGATACTAAGACCACTCAAGATGATGTTAATGTTGGAATATATTTATTTAATATATTTATAGACTAACAATAATTTGGACCGACATGCTAAATAAACATATTCGATTATTGTCTTAAGGAAGTCCAAATTAAAAGTAGTCGAGTTAATTATTTAATTAACTAAATTGGACCTATGGGTAAAAAGGCGTTATTTAATTATTTATGGTAACCAGGTTGAATTTGGGCACTGTGATGAAGAGGGCCCAAATCTCAACACTTAAGCTTGAATTAATAAATGAGGGATATAAATTGAATTATCAATTTATTGGGTTATGGTCCCGGACACAAGGAAGTAACAAAGGATGGGCTTTACAATGTTGGGCTTCACATTGTAAAATCTATAAATAAAGGGGCTAGGTTTAGGTATTTCATCACTCTAAATCCTAATCAGAAATACGGCCGCTTCCTTAGTGTCTGGAAACTTTTCCTTCTTCTCTAATCTGAATCTGATTCTGCAGGTCTTTTAGTTTCATAAACGGAATCGCCGGAGAACGTGGAATCGCTAAAGAACGCGAATCGCTAAAGAACGCAAAAGAACTGTAGAGAATACTAGATGACGCTAAAGAACGCAAAAGAACTGTAGAGAATACTAGATGATCGCCGGAGAATGTAGAATCGCTAAAGAACGCAAAAGAACTGTAGAGAATACTAGATGACGCTAAAGAACGCAAAAGAACTGTAGAGAATACTAGATGATCGCCGGAGGATGTGGAATCGCTAAAGAACGCAAAAGAACTGTAGAGAATACTAGATGATCGCTAAAGAACGCAAAAGAACTCTAGAGAATACTAGATGATCGCTAAAGAACGCAAAAGAACTGTAGAGAATACTAGATGGATAGCAGCAGGCAAACCCGTAAGTATTCTTGATTTTCTGTTTCTTCTATAGATGAATCCAGCAAAGGGTTTTATTATTTTTTTTTTCCGCGATTTGTTATATATTATTTGATGCATTTCGGATTATTTTTTTTTTCCGCAATTTGTCCATATTGATAATTTTATTGATAAATTGGATAAATTGGGATTTAACATTTACATCATATATTTTTTAATTTTATTATTAAATCTATAAATTAAACTTCACGACGCTTTCATAATCATCAACTTATTTATATATATATATATATATATATATATTCTCCCCATTATATTTTTTCGAACATTCTAAAGAATATAACCATATATTACTCATGAACGGTATTATATTTGTTATAATATATTTTGATGATACTCTCTTTGCACCTACCATTCTCAATCTTCATTTAACTAATGTTTTTTACTTAATGAATTTTTTTTATACCATTCGTCTAAACAATAAGAATCATTCATTTCAAGACAATGTTTAAAGTCACGATTGTTAGCCATATGTCCCTCTCTAATATTATCAGATTTTGGGTTTGGTCCACTCCTAATAAGATTCACATAAGGTCTACTCTACCTACTCTCATCTGTTGGAATATCTGGCAACACATAAACAAGAAAAAATACAACCAACAAGCCTCATCTGCTGCATCAATTATTAATAAGTCTACCAGGCTATCCTCAAGTTAGATATCATATGGCTAAACTATTGAATAAACACTTGTGGAAAAAAGACTCTAGCAAGGCCTTCGAGTTTATGCTTTCAACAGTTAAAGCAGCCCAGAAGATTCAAGGCTATCCACCGGACTCTATCCTCTTCTCCTAGTCTTAAACATAACATAGACGCTCTTGCTAAATAACCGGTGAAGCTTCTAGAAGTGTCATTACAAGAGATCATAAAGGGGATATCAAAGCAGCTATTGGGCGAATCTATGGAAAGCTAAGTCCTATTCTTGTAGAAACTTATGCTTTATTTGATGGTCTGTTACTCTACAACATATTGAAAATCTATGATCTTGAAATCAAGACTGACTCACTAATACTTCTACTGGGCTTCGATTTGTTAATAAAATTCCCCTGAGCTGGCTTTCTCAATTTTTTTTTTATAAAAAACATAGCTATTTCTTGATAATAAAGCTTAGACTGAAACACACCTTGATCGTTGTTCCACCAATGAACGCCACGAGATACTACTCCTAGGCGCACTTGAAGCTATTTTGAGATACTACTATAGGTGCACATTGATCTATCCCGTCCGCAAACGCCGTGCATTAGAACGAAGGACTGTAAATTTTGAGTCTCTCTATACATTTCAGGTATAAAATGCACAAACGCGTAACCATGAGAGATTCCAAAACAAATCTGGATACTTCTCTAGCCGGTAAGCGCAGTGAGTGTCAAGCAAAGACATGCGTCTCGGTCAAGGAAGGAGATAAGCCTGATGATCCCTGTGTCATTACCGTCAATTGTACTGACAAAACTGGTCTTGATATTGGGTTTTGCATCACAAAAGGAGGTATAATTCTTGATATAGTTCTCCGGCCGGTAAGCGCAGTGATTTTGAAAAAGGTATAGAATAAACTACATCTACAGTCTTATGTTTTAAGATCTTATTTATGTTTGCTTGCTTATACTGTGTTAAGTGAGTTTCTTATGATAAATTGGTTATTTTGTTTTTTGAATTTTTTATGATAAATTACTCTCTTTCTATTATCTATATTAGTTGCCTAAATTACTGATGCCCTTTTTTGGTGGTAACCAAGGTGTATAGGGTTACATTCTTCTGTGACTGTGAGGGCTTTCTCGCTCTAGTTTGGTTATTGATAGATGGTCAAGTTTCATACAACCACTTAAATTATTGTTCTGTGGTATAAGCTTTTCTCCTACTAGATATGACTTGTACACATGAAAGAATGAGAAGATGCACCATTACAACAAACTTTACTCCAAATACACTGCAGTAATGTAGTAATGAGAACTTTGAAGTACAACCTCCTTTAAAAACTAGAACACAATCCGTCAAAAGAACACATCAAACTATTGTTTTAAATACCATATATATAATTTAAAAAGAAAACAAGAGTTCTCTCGGTGAAACCAAACTTGGTACACAAAAATTAACGCTCTTAAAAATATGCTCTGGCAATCCGGATACTTCAATAAGCTTAGTACTACTTGTCTTCAGATTCCAGCTTATAATAATAGACTTTTTCGTACCAAAAAACAAGAGCAGCTCATCATCCGTTTGAGGATGAAAAACTATTTTAGAAAGTCTATTATTATTTTTGGGAATGGGGAGACTAGTCGTGTGCTTTTTCACCAATAAAAGTCTCTCTTGGTTCTCTTCTAGCTTCCATAAGGTAATAGTTGTACCATCCATATATGCTTGTCCAAGATTTTGGCCGAACTGAAACATTTTCTTCGTACTCTCGCAGTAGCTGGGGTAACCGCCGCAGTAGATGTACTCATATCTTTTTATAACCCGGAATTTCTCACTGCTGAAGTCGAATGCTATAAACCCATAATAAAATTTAAAGTACAATGTACCGTTAATGGACATGCGATCCTTATAATAAGTACAAAAACTAGCGAATTCGAGTTTTCTCCAAGTATTTACGTTTTTTCCCAACGTCATAATAAAATAGGCATTCCGCCGATATGGACGATGCTGGGAACAAGCTAAGACTTTGTAGCTTTTTGTAATCGGATCAAACCCGAACATATACTCCCATTTATCATTATACTGCCACTCGTGCTCTGGACTCGGCGGCGGTGGTAATGAAAAGTCTTTATATTCCAGACCAGTGAGATTGTAAGCACGGACAGAGTTATTAGAATCACCTTTCAGAACAAAGAAAAAACCATTCAAACACTCTGAAATTTGTTTTATTTTGTCATCCCGTGTTAATGGAACGCAACTCCCTTGTTCAACATCTAGCAAGAAACTGTAAGCGACTTTGACTCTGTTCAGGTAGCCTAGGGAGGTGATGACAATCCCGGGTCGTGAATGTAAATAAGCAAAACGAGCATCAATGAATGGTTTTGATGTTATGATACGGTTGAAGAGGTTCTTCGACACTAATTTGAATCGAATCAGTGCTTTTGGAGGTAGCTTCGTTAGTATATCGAATATTAACTCTTCCGGAATATATCTAGTGTTTTCTTCGCCTTCCTTTCGAATACTACATAATCATCAAAACAGGCATTTATCAGATACCAAAACTAGATCTAACTCACTCATATTATTTCCGTATATTATTTCAGTTAATCTTATTGTTTAGTACCGATGAAAAAGTGATGCGAAACATGCCCAGATTCAGATTGAATGAAAAAGGGAAAAAAAACACTTAAAAAGCAGCATGAGATTTTGAAACACAAAGCTACACTAAAACATAAGAGAAAGCTTACTACTGATCAAGAAGACTCAGAACAGAACAAGTTGACATTTCAACCAAACACTTCTGGAGAAACCTTTCTCCAACAGAACAAGAACGAAGACAAATAGACAAAGAAGAAGAGAAACATGAATCTATTTATATAATAACCAAGAAGAGACTTGGTCCTCAAGAAACTTCCTATATTTTAGTTTCCTGTTTTATTTCCTTATTAAAATACAAATTCTGATCAAATATATAACTACAAAATTTCTTTTATTTTAATTTTGCAAAATATAATTTTTGTTAGGTAAATATAAATTTAAAATTAACAAAATTTAAGTTTTTTTATACAAAAATAAAAAGTAAGATAATTTTTTTATTTTTATTATTTTATTATCTGTATCTGAAAATAATGAAAATTTATTAAAAAGAAAAAATTGTTGATATTTAAATATTATAATAGAATATACCGAGAACTGTTGCAAATTCTAAATGAGAAAAGTAAAATCTAATAGTATTTATCTATGGAAGAATAAACTAATCTAAAATCCAACTATAATTTTCAATTTTACTAAATAAATAGTTCATCGTCGATAATTAAAGAATTGATAAAAAAGATTAGATTTAGTAAAAATAAAAGGATAGTCAATATTTAGGTTTAATTAAAATAAAAGGATAGTCAATATTTAGGATAGTCAATATTTAGTAAATCTAAGAATACCTTTTTTACGCCCTTTTTTCGCCGTTAAAATCTTTTTTGCTTCCGGTCCGGTCATGTCCGTCGGGAAGAAGCCGTTCGTCCTTCATCCTGCTGCCGGCCTTTTTTGTCCGTGTTTTTCTGAACTTCCTCAATATTTTAGGCAATCGTGAAGTTTTTCGGCTTTGCATCTTCTTCCAAGAATTAATATTTCTCTCATCTATTGTTTCAAAAAGTTCAGTATCAACAAACTTCCTATATTTCAGTTTCGTGTTTTGTATCTCCATCCCAAAATATCTTTTTAAAATTCAAATTCAAATTCAAATTCAAATTCGAATTCGGATAAAATATATAAAAATAAAATTTCATTAATTTTTAATTTTGAAAATAGAAATTTTTATTCGATACATATAAATTTAAAATTAACAAAATTTGACTAAATTTAATTTTTTTATAAAAAAATAAAATGTTAAATAAAAATTTATTTTATTATCGATATCTAACAATTAAATGAAAATTTATTAAATAAAAAAAAGTTATTAAAATTTAAATATAATAAAAACTTATTTTGGATACAAATTTAAATAAAAAATAAAAAATTTAATACCCGACCTAAAAACATACTTAAAATATCCTTAATTAAGTATATAAAATATCATCCACATTTATCTTTGTCCTTTCTTAAAAAAAAAAAAGAGGGCGATGAAATTTAGGGTATAAAGACATCGTGATGCTTCCACATCGTGATGCTTCCCAAGATTGGGAAGCTCACAATGGGGCCTCAAATAAAGCCCGTTTCCGTTTATCAAAAAAACCATATAGTCATGGACTACTAGTGCAACTACATCATGATATACGAAGAATATCAATAACAAACAAAACGGATAATATCCTAATTTTATGGTAGACTGAACTCGCAAGTTCAAAAAAAATATCTTCATTAAACTAAAACTAATCCAAAACTTCGAGTATAAGATGCTTTAAATAGCAAATTCCAAAACAATAATCCCGAAATATATAAATTATATAAATGTCTTAAAATATTATTAATAATAATAAAATATACAAAAATTGGTCTTTGGGCTTCTAAACATTCAAATTTAGGATCCACGCTTCGTAACTATGTCACGTCTGACACTTGTTAGGCTCGTCAAGACCTTCGATTTGAGTACCAATATCGTCAAATTCTGTTATCCAAATGAAAAACGGGACTTTTTTGTGGAACAACATCACATGCTCTATATTTTAAATTGTAATACTAATTGATTTGATAAAAAGAAAATAGGTAAATGAAATTGAATACATATAGGTGGCTGTGAAATGTTGGATAATATTTGTATCATAGCATATGGTAGCGCAGAGCTACGAGATGAAACAGGCGGTGGAAAAATACGAAAAACGAAAGAGGAAAACATAAAGATTGATAACCTCTAACCTTAGGTCAGAGTATAAAAGACTTTAGAGAAAACTCAAATTCTATTCAAAAACGTTTGCGGCTAAACTAGGGTTTGATAGTCTTTTATAAAAGTGCTCGTAACCCTAGGCCAAAATTACAGCTTGTTCCTTATGAAGTAAAATATAGCCCAGTCCAATTTCAAAGCGATTGGAGCTGGTTAAGTATTTTAATGAAATCCAACAAAAATAGAAAAATGTAGAAAATTCAGGAAAACAACAAAAAGAGGGCTTAAACGATGAAAGCTAGGGCCTGAACTTCATCACATCATGATGCTTCCGAAAATTGTTGGGCTTTTGGACGCGTTCGATGTGAGTGGTCGTAGCGCCTAATTCTGATACCTAGGACCCAAATAAAGCCCGTTTCCGTTTGTCTAAAAGGGCCATATAGCCATGGGCTCGTGCAACTACATCATATCATCTTGGCATCAGAGAATCAGGTTCATGCTATATGAGAATTATGCCGTCACGAAGAGACCAATGGAAAAATACCGTGTCAATCACTGAGATCTACAATCTTGAAGATCTGAATCATGTAGGATTGATTAGCCATGTCAACACTAGGCAATTCAAGGCGATTGGAGATCAGCTGAGTACGATGGGAGATGAGATGAAGTAAATGCAAGAAGCGATGCAGAGGATAAGCACTGGATTCCGAGCTCCATAGTCGAGCAACCTATCGTCGAGTTCTAAAAGAGACTATGATGTGGGTCAGGATCCTTTTTCTCCGAGGAGAGAGGAGGGCAGAGGTCGTGTTCCTCCACAAAATCATCGTGGATAGGCTTCAAAAAGTTTCCAGATCATGATTACTATCAAAATACAAACAACCGATGAGAATCATGGTTCAATCTTGAGATTCCAAGATTTCACGGGGGTCTTCAACCGGAAGAGTTTCTAGATTGGATCGCATGAGTGGAAACAAGTTTCACGGTCGGGTTACAAACAAGTTTCACGGTCGGGTTGCATCATGGTGGCAACACATGAAACAGACTCGTTTGAGATAAGGTAAGTCGAAAATACCAACTTGGGTTAAGTTTATGAAATATCTTACGGCTGCATTTTTATCCTTTAATTTTAAGGCGAAAACCTCTCTCAGCAAATACAAACCCAGCCTTGATTATAAATGGGTGAACTCGATGAAGAATAACATATTTTGACAAGCAAAGGTATGATGATGATTATTTATGGTCAAATATTTCTCCAAAGTCGGTGTACCAGAATAATGAACGAGATAGAAGAATTTCTCCTTATTCCAATAAGGTAAATAATTATAATTCCTTTGTTGTTGTTGTTGTTGTTGTTTTTGTTGTTGTTGTTGTTGTTGATGCTGCAAAGGAAGTTTGATGCAAGCTATATTGTTACAAATGATCTTGGTAATTGAAGAGTTTTAAGGTTGTCCAGGGGTGATTATGCGATACGAAAATTGTTGAGAGACGATTTTGCGATACATAAATATCTTAGCGTTAGATTTAGAGAGAGAAAGTCTTGATCGTTAGGTTAAGTAGAGAGAGAAAGTCTCGTCCTATTCATCTCAGGATTTGTGAAGCGTGTGTGGTCCTTTTATAGTACAATTGCGGACCCCACACGCTTTAATTTGGACTAATTACATTTTTTGGTCCCTACCTTTTACTTTCTTCCTATTTTGGCTATCTCTTTATATAATTTATACAATTCAGCCATCATACATTTATTTCTATGCATTTTCCTCCTATCACACTTTTCCTTTGCTATTTTCTCCTGTCAAGTTTCTTCTTTACACTTTTCTCCTTGTCTTTTATTCTTCCTTATCAGTAGCCCCCCAGTCTTAGTAAAAATTATTTTACTGGGACTGAATAACTCTTTTGACAGGCAAAAACCATTTCTTCTCCGAATTTCATAAGTCGCTCCTCGAAGAGTCACTCTTCCCACCTATATAGACCATAATGTGCCTAGGAAAACACCATAAAAAGGTCCTCAGGCCTGATTTGTCAGGAAAGCCCATCTGTGTCTATAAATACCAGCCTTCTCTCTTCATTAACTCAACTTTTGTTAAATTATTTCTAGAGAGATAAAGCTGGCGAATAAGCCCCGTCGAATTCCTGAGTGGTTGTTAATTAGTAAGAGGTTTGAAGAGACGATTGCTGCCGGTGAAGACGTGAGGCCTCATCCCCCACCATCGACTACTACCTTCTTGGGTGCCTGGTCTCCCTCGGACGATTCGACCGCAATTATCCCCCGCGAAATCGCTCGACAAAGCTTGCATAGTGAGTCGACCCCCCTCGGAGAGATGGGTAAAGATAGACAACACAAGCACTTGTCTGGGAAGAGAAAGAAGTCCCACAAAGATAGAAAAGGCTCTCATGAGCGAAAACGGGCCAGGGAGGCGTCCCTAGTTATTCGAGAACCAACTTTGCCAACAGCCCTCGAGAATCTCCCTCAAAGATCTGCGAGCCCTCGAAGGACTTCAAACAGCCCTCCTCGAACTTCTGTCAGTCCTCCGCAAATATCGACAAGGACAACCACAAGCCCTCGACGTACTTCGAACAGCCCTCCTCGAAGAAACGAAGCAAATGCGTCGAGTCTGCCTTCCACTCCATCCATGGCCATTCATGGGACTCAATTTTCCCCCTCGAGAACACTTATTACCGAGGAGGATATGCTCAATAGACGTGACAAAAATCGAGATGCCAAGGGGAAAAAACCTCTCAAAAATCCCCTCGAACCGAAAGTGCCAACCATCCCTTCCTTAGGTCCTGCGAATCTTGCAACGTCTTCATCCCCAACAATATCCGAAGAGCAAGCTCGTCGGATCGCTCCAAAATCAAAAGGGGACATCGTGCTGCCCTTGGAGTTGGACAACATTGCTGGTAATAACATTCGGGGCATCGAAAATAAACATATGGTGGCCCTTGCCAATATCAGATACAAGTATTTTTCGATGGAGGAAGAGACGATGCTAAGGACTCGATGGTGCATCCCCTCTTACGTTAACATCAGATTTCCTTCCGAATGAGAGACACCCTTATCTCGGAGGGACAATGAGTTGGTGGTATACACAGAAATCATGAACTGGGGGTTAAGGTATCCTTTAGACCCCTTCTTCATCGAGTATTTGTCGAAAATAGGCCTTTGCCCCTCGCAGGTTGGGCCCAACATGTGGTTTACGTTAATGGCCTGTATCATGGCCTCGAGGCTCTCAGGTCAGGAATTTTCATTAGAGCAACTCATTCACCTTGCTGGTTTGGCCCGAAATCCTTACTTTCCCTTTTATTCGCTGACTTTCAATCGAGGGCAAAAAGTATTGAAAGATCTACTGGAGGCTGATAAAAAATGGAGGCAGCAGTTTCTCTTCTTCTCTGGTTGCTGGGAGACCGGATCAGAGGCCACTCCTTCAAATCCTCACAAGCTTTCTCTAAGGTGGACTATGAAGTGTAAGTGCCCCCTCAACTTTTGTGACTCCTCGAATTTTATATTCCCTCGAATATTTATACTCCATCGAATTTTTATGCTTCCTCGAAAACTTATATGCCTTCGAATATTTATGCTTCCTCGAAAACTTATGTGCCTTCGAATACTTATGCTTCCTCGAAAACTTATGTGCCTTCGAATAGTTATGCTCCCTCGAACTTTTACTTGTGATTGGTTTTGATGTTGGCTACTTGTTGCAGCTATGACTGGGATATCCAAACCATACTCCGATTATGTCGAGGGTGCTACAACTGTGTTTACCAACCTTCACTTGTGGGAAAAGGAACAATGGGACAACCGATTTCGTCTCTGATTTACCGACAACAATCTGGCTAGGAGTCGAATATGGAGGCTCAATCCCCTCGATCGCATTAGTATGAGAGTATTAATGACTCCTCCCTCGGAGCGAGAAGTGATGGAGCGGTGCAGTCAAAAGGACGTAGTAGTATACTTGCCCAAGCGCTCCCGTTCGCAGAGCCATCTTGGGGAACCTCCAGAAGATGAAGTATTATCAACCCAACAACTGAATCCCGAAGGGCCTATTAGTACTCAAAGGCCTCCCTCTTCGAACGATGCTGGGGCGTCAAATTCTCTTCCCCCTCCACCAATTACTACTGCTTCAATAGACTCCGTTCCTCCTCCCCCTGCTCCCATCCTTCCTTCGAGGAGGGACGCCAAGAAAAGAGATATGAAGGGTAAGGGTATCCTCCTCGAACCCATTGAGGAACAATCCGAGGGAGGTGAAACTCCTGACAACAACCAAGAGGCTAGTCTTGAGGAAGAGGTCCATGAGAGCGCAAGTGATCCTGAGAACAGAGGTGGCCAGTCTCCCAGGGAAACTTCTCATCAATCCCTACACTCGCCTCTTACTGAGGCTTCTCATCCAGCCCCCCTCGAAAACAACCCAAGATTAGCTCCTATCCCTATTTTTCGAAGCAACCCCCCCCAGCTTATTGACCCAGACACTCTTGGAGGTGGGTTTTCTGAGTTTGATTCTGCAGCATTAGGGTCTCATTCGAGCTCTTTCGAAGTACCTTTGGATGATGAATTATCATTACCTCTTCGAAAATTGCTGCATTCCTCGGTGAATAGGGGAAAGAAGATGCGTCACCTTGAGAAACGCAAGAATCATTATAAGTTCAAATCGCTGCTGGCTGCCTCTCAGCTCGAGGAGGCCAAGAAACAACATTCGGTGATTGAGGGCCAAGCCGATGCCTTATACGAGCGTCTCTCTGTCTCCGAAAATTATGTGATAATGCTGGAGAGGTGCTGTCAAGAGGAGAGAGACTTGTACAAGAAGAAGACTGATGCTCAAGAGCTAATGATATCTGAGTATAAGAAGGGACATCGCTTGGCTTGTGATGGGTTCACCGAATGTACAGAGGCCCTTCGAAAGATGACAGCAGATCGAGATCAGCTAAAGAGGTGGGTCAAAAATTTTCCTGGATAAGTCGAGGAGGAAAAATACAAGGCTGTGGATGCCTATGCAGCAACGTGCACAAGTAAGCTGCAGGCCCGGGATGCCACTACTCGAGCTGGTTTGCTTACCCAAATCCATGCTGAGCATCCTGAGTATAACTTAGGGCCTTTCTGGAAGCTTGTTCCCTTGGAACTTCGCCCCCCCATATAACTGTAAGTGAGAGTGAAGATTCAGAGGCTCAGGGGAGTGACTCCTCGAAAAATTCAGACTGAGGAAAGGTGCTGAAGGAGTTAATGTTTTGTGTATGGCCCAATAGGGCCTCTTTTATAATGACTTGAACATGTTGTACTGTGCTAATTTTGTGAGATAGGTCGATTTTTGTAAGATCAATGAACAATTATCGCTTCTATTCATAAGTTTGCATATGTTATATTTTCAACAAGTCCTTCAAACTTCTAATTATACTGCCCTTCGAACAATTCTCACTTTTATGCCTCGAATCTATTCATAAGTTTACATATATTATATTTTCAACAAGTCCTTCAAACTTCCACTTATACTGTCCTTCGAACAATTATCACTTCTATGCCTCGAATCTTTTCATAATTTTACATATGTTATACTTAAAAATTTAAGGCGATGATACCTTGAGTCGCATTATTGGGATCAAATAATGACAAAGTGATATTGGATTCGAGGCACATCTTAGTGTGACCCAAATATTGATAAAGTAAAAATAAAACTTGAGACATATGTTAATGTGGCCCGAAGAATAGTTCGATGGTCCCACAACTTGAGGCACACCTTAGTGTGACCCAAAAAATAGTTCGAAGGTCCCAAGACTTGAGGCACACCTTAGTGTGACCCAAAAAATAGTTCGAAGGTCCCAAAAACTTGAGGCACACCTTAGCGTGACCCAAGTATTGATAAAGTAAAAATAACACTTGAGGCACACATTACTGTGACCCAAAAAATAATTCGAAGGGACAACAATTCGAGGCACATGTTACTGTGACCTAAAAAATAATTCGAAGGGACAACAATTCGAGGCACATGTTACTTTGACCCAAAAAATAATTCGAAGGGACAACAATTCGAGGAACATGTTATTGTGACCCAAAAAATAGTTAAGGCAAAGAACTCTTTGTATTTAAGGGGCTCATCGAAACACCTCATTAAAACCTTCCTATGCCTAACAGGGTAGGAAAGAGTGTGCCCTTACCAAAATTTGTTCTGGGGATACAGAGAAAGGAGAAAGAAATACAATGTCTGCTAGCTCTTTTAATCAAGATACAATTTTAAATGCTCAATATTCCAAGGTAAACGGAGGTATCTCCCTTCTTTATCTTTTAACCGATATGTGCCTGGTTTTATCTTTTCGGTGACCTCGTAGGGGCCTTCCCAGTTAGGTCCCAACTTCCCCAAGATCTTGTCTTTAGTGTGCACGAAAACTTTGCGTAAAACCTTGTCTCCCACCTGAAAATCTCTATGCTTTACTTTGGACGCATATCGACTCCTCATAATAGTTTGATAATGAAGGGATGTCAACTGTGCTTGCTGTCTCTTTTCCTCAACCAAGTCTAAAGACAATGCTCTACTCTGGTCATTTGTGTCCGAGGCATACGTTGCTATACGATGTGAGGGGAAAAGGATCTCCGGAGGGACCACGACATCCATCCCGTAGACTACGGAAAATGGGGACACAGCAGTGGCCGTTCGGGAAGTCGTTCGGTACGCCCACAACACCTCCTGTAGATAATCAGGCCATTTCCCTGCTTTGCCTTCCAAGTTCTTCTTCAAACCATCGAGGATCGTGCGATTAGTTACTTCCACCTGCCCATTCGCCTGAGGGTGAAATGGTGCTGAAAAACATTGTCGTATGCCCCTCGATACACAGAAGCTATGGAACTCTTTATTATCAAATTGAGGCCCATTGTCTGTGGTGATCTGCAATGGTACACCAAAGCGACAACAAATGTTAGATAGGACAAACTTGATCACGTCTTTGGCCTTGTTTCTTGCGAGCGGCTCAGCCTCCACCCACTTAGAAAAATAATCGACGGCCACAATTATCGTCTGTCTGCCCACAGACGCCATTGGTAGAGGCCCAACTAGATCAATGCCCCACCTATCAAACGGGACTGCCTCTGAAATGCTTTCCATCAACACCCCAGGTTTGTGAATCACATTAGCATAGCGCTGGCACGTGTCGCAGCGCTTGACTAAATCTTTTGCGTCGGCCGCGATGGTGGGCCAATAATAGCCAGCCAGGAATACCCTTCGGATTAAAGCCTTATATCCACAATGGGCAGATCCTTCACCGTCGTGTAGCTCGGAGAGGATAATTTGTGACTCGGGCCCACTCAGACACCTCAACAACGGCCGACTCAGAGATCTTTTATACAACAATCCTCCCAGCAAAATGTAACCGTGAGACTTGAATCTAACTTTTCTGGCTTCATGTTTTTCGACGGGTAAAATGTCGTGGGCCAAAAAATCAATGATAACCGTTCTCCAATCATGCGTAATCACGTTGCTTTCCTCCGAGATGTTCATCGCGTGCTCTTTGCCAATCGAGATCGAGGGGCACTCCTGAACCAAAACCCACGGGTAACCTTCTGTCCGTGAAGCGGAGGCAAGAGAATCCGGGATAGCATTTAACTCTCTTCGAACGTGCTCAAACTTGACCCCCTCAAATTCAGATGCCAAGTGTTTCATCAACTTCAAATACTGTATCAACGTTTCTTTTCTGGCCTCGGACTCCCCTGAGGCTTGATTTATCACCAATTGAGAGTCACTAATCAATTTTATCCTTCGAGCCCCGCATATTTGAGCCAAACGCAAGCCTGCTAGAGCAGCTTCATACTCAGCTTCATTATTAGTAGCCTTAAAACCGAAACGAATGGCTTGGAACATAGCTACCCCTTTTGAGGAAATCAGCTGGACACCTGCCCCACTTCGTGAAATGTTCGACCCGCCATCCGTCCGTATCACCCATTCCTCTTCGTCAACCACGTCGTGTTCCTCCTGTTCTCCCCTGTCTGAATGGAACTCGACCAAGAAATCGGCTAAAACTTGTGCTTTTATCGCCGTTCGAGGCTCAAACGTTATGTTGAAGTCTCCCAGCTCGACTGACCATTTGGTCATCCTGCCAGAGATGTCTGGTCTTTGTAATAAACTCTTCAGGGGGAAAGTCGTTTGAACAACGATTGGATGGGCCTGGAAGTAAGGTCTCATCTTTCGAGCTGTCGTTACCAATGCTAAAGCTACCTTCTCCAATGCGAGACACCGCTTCTCTGCATCCAGCAAACTCTTACTGACATAATAAATTGGCTTCAGAAGAGAGTCATCTTCGCGAAGGAGGACAGCACTGACCGCGCAGTCTGATACTGCTACATAGACGATTAATGTTTCCCCTACCAAAGGTTTGGATAAGACTTCCGGAGACGTCAAATAGTCTTGGATTCGACGAAAGGCAGTCGAACATTCTTCGGTTCAACAAAACTGCTTCGCATTCCGTAATACTTTAAAAAATGGAGCACATTTATCCGAAGACCTCGAAATAAATCGATTCAGAGCGGCCAACCTTCCTGTCAGAATTTGTACTTCCTTGAAATTTCGGGGGGGGGGGGGGGGGGGGGTGGGGGGTCATAGTGATCAGAGCTTTTAGCTGCTCGGGATCAGCCTCGATGCCTTTTTCACTGATCATGTAACCAAGAAATTTTCCTGACCTCACCCCAAAGATGCACTTCTCCAGATTAAGTTTGAGATTGAGTCTACTTAAATTTCGAAATGTCTCTGCCAGGTCTGCAAAATAGTCTTCGTCTCGCTCAATTTTGACTAACATATCGTCGATATAGGCTTCCATGTTCCGCCTAATTTGCCCCTCAAAAGTTTTATTGACCAGGCGCTGATAGGTTGCCCCCGCGTTTTTAATCCGAACGGCATGACCTTATAGCAGTATAAACCTCGCCCAGTAATAAAAGAAGTGCTCTCCTCATCCTTAGCGGCCAGTCGGATTTGGTTGTACCCCGAGTAAGCTTCCATAAATGACAACAACCGATTCGCGGAGGTCGAATCCACTAATTGATCGATGCGAGGCACATGAAACGGATCCTTAGGACAAGCCCTGTTTAAGTCTGTAAAGTCGATACACATTCTCCACTTACCATTTTTCTTTCGTACTAACACCGGATTCGACGCCCAGACGGGATAATGCGACTCGCGAATATGGCCTATGCTCAGTAGCCGTTCGACCTCCAACAAAATTGCCGAGGCCTTTTCCAGGGAGACGGGCCTTCTTTTCTGGACTATGGGTCGGACATCTAATCGTATCGCGAGTTTATGACACATGATTTCCGACGGCACTCCATTGACATCCTGTGCACACCAAGCAAACATATCAAGTTTATCAGATAAAAAAGCAATTAACTTCTCCTTAAATTCTGGAGAGAGGTGGACCCCAATCTTCAGAACTTTGCCACTCGCAAATTCGTGTGTCGCAGAATCTTCTTCTGGGACCTGAAATCCGGGGGCCTCCCTCGGATCATCACAGGGGATGATTTCGGGGGGGGGGGGGGTTTAATTGCTATGCTGGGATGGAAGTCTCCCCCCGGACCCCCTTAGAGGACATGGCTATCTGGTAACACTCACGTGCCATCTTCTGGCTACTTCGGACTGTCCCAACATTGTTTCCGACCACATACTTTAAGCATTGGTGCACTGTGGAGATTACGCCATGCATCCGGGATAACAACGAGCGACCCAGGATAACATTATACGAGGTTGGTGCGTCGACTACAATGAAAAGTACCTCCACCTCTTTCTTAAATGGTCCACGGCCCAATTCGACCACACACTGAAACTCTCCAACCACCACCGCTGTGGCACCAGTGAAGCCCAATATAGTCCTGTCGGATCTTCGGATAACCGGTGGGTCAGAGATGCGTCGGTAAGTACTCATAAACAATATATTCGTAGAGCTTCCTGTGTCGATGAGTATTTTCTGAATTTGATCCCCAGCGATGCCTGCCGCAATCACGACAGCGTCCTCATGAGGGCCTGCAACATTCGTATATCATCATCATCGAAACAAATAATCGGGGAAGGCGATCGGTGAATTTGCGCGGAGACTCCCGCTTCAATCTGGGTGGTCAGGTTGACCATGTGCCTTTTTCGGGAGCTGTTGGAATTTCCCGCAATTGTGTCTCCTCCAAAAATCACCAAGGAATCGAAGAATGCACAAAGGCTGTCCACTCTCCCCCTTAGAATTTCTTCCTCTACCAAGTTCACATTGTTCCTCCCCACATTGGGGTCCAAATACTCTTGCTCGATGTCAAAATCGTCGACCCCTTCGGAAATCACCATGGCTGTGTCAGTGTTCTTTGAGACAACTTTTACCACGACATTTTTCTGGGAATGCTTTTGACGAATTCCAACAACATTCCATTCTCAATTAGGACTTGCACTTCCTTCTTCAAAGTTATGCAATCCTTGGTGTCGTGTCCAATATCCTCATGATACTTGCAATATTTGTTGACGCTTCTACTTTCCCTCGGCGTCTGTATGGGAAAAGGCTTTCTGAACAGGACCTTAGATTTAGCTTTATCAAATATCGCAGCAACATTTTCTGTCAACTCCGTGAAATAATCGGGTCGAACCCATTTGTTTGACATGAGTCTTCCCCCTTGATTGTAGTTTTGCTGATTGCCATAGTACTGCGGGTTCGAATTTTGCCTTGGAGGATACTGACCCGTACTTTTAGCCTGAACGTTCGATCGAGGGCCCTGGGTGCTTGACTCAGTCCTTTGAAATTGATTATGGTCCAACTGCTCCCCTGACCCTTTCTCCGAAGCTTGGGTTTCTTCTACCAAGATTCTCTTCTCAACTTGATCTAGCAATGCTCCGAAGGTCATCGCCTGACTTTCTGCCACCGTGTCCTTCAACAACCCAGGGAGCAGACCCATCCTGAAAGCTGCAAGTGCCACTGAGTCCTTGCAGTACTCCATATCTGTTTTGGTCTTGACAAAGCGATTAGTGTAATTTTTAAGGCTCTCCCCCACCTTCTGTCGACAATAGATGATTGTGTCTCTGTTGGCTCGAAACTTCTTGCTCCCCACGAAGTGTTGTCTGAAGATGTTCCAGAACATATCAAATTTTTTTATCGAGCCCTGAGGTAGCCTGTTGTACCACTTAGATGCTACTCCCTTGAAAGTCTGAGAGAATGCTCTACATAGCAGCTTATCATCGTCGTCGAAATTGATCATAAAATTCTTAAACTGCTCGATGTGATTATCCGGATCCTGTGTCCCATCGAACTTTTCTAACTTTGAAATATCAAAGTGCTTCGGGAGGTTTCCCACTAAGATCTCCGAGGACAGGGGAGATGCTCTCCAATTGTGGCCTATACGATAAATGTTGGATCTCAAATTGTCGTTATTCGAAAAGTACAAACCCTCCTCGGAAGGTAAAGTGTATTGCTGCTGCCATTCTGAATTTCGAGGGCCCATATCATCTCTTTTTCCAGGGCACTTTGCCTGTTCATGAGACCGATCACCACCTCGGTCATGGCGACTTTCTTCCCTCGAGGATTTTCTCTCCGAACTTCTTCCTTTTTGGAAATCGATTCGCCTATGATCACGTATTTTTCCTCATGTGGTATCTCCGAGGAGACGATTCCGAAGTGCTATATCGCGAGTAGTCGCTTGAAGCGGCCGAATCTGAACGGTGCCCCTCTCTTCTCCTCGAAGATCGCCGTTCGCGCCCCCAATATATGTCGTCCCTATTTTTGGGACGAACTTCAGTTTTGCGTTCCTCCTTTTCAATTACAGCTTCTCTCCTTATCTCGGATCGAAGATTTTTCTGTGCGGCTTCCTTTTCTGCTTTCAACCTTTCGATTTCCAGCAGCAACTCATTCCTCTGAGCCAGGAGATCAGAGTCATCAAAAGCGTTTTCGACTCGCTACCTCCTTCTCCTTCGTATTCCATATCGTTCCGGTAGTCATCTCCCACCAGGTTTTCCTCGCACTGGTTAACCAAGTCATCCCCTTGGATCTCCATGATCCTCCTCGGAATAGGAATTATTTCCAGGAAGCGATTGTCGACAGAGCGATTTTCGTTTCCCACAGACGGCGCCACTGAAGAGTTTTAAGGTTGTCCAGGGGTGATTATGCGATACAAAGATTGTTGAGAGACGATTTTGCGATACAGAAATATCTTAGCGTTAGATTTAGAGAGAGAAAGTCTTGATCGTTAGGTTAAGTAGAGAGAGAAAGTCTCGTCCTATTCATCTCGGGATTTGTGAAGCGTGTGTGGTCCTTTTATAGTACAATTGCGGACCCCACACGCTTTAATTTGGACTAATTACATCTTTTGGTTCCTACCTTTTAATTTCTTCCTATTTTGGCTATCTCTTTATATAATTTATACAATTCAGCCCTCATACATTTATTTCTATGCATTTTCCTCCTATCACACTTTTCCTTTGCTATTTTCTCCTGTCAAGTTTCTTCTTTACACTTTTCTCCTTGTCTTTTATTCTTCCTTATCACAAGCCCTGTCTGAAGAGTTTTAAGGTTGTCCAGGGGTGATTATGCGATACGAAGATTGTTGAGAGACGATTTTGCGATACAGAAATATCTTAGCGTTAGATTTAGAGAGAGAAAATCTTGAACGTTAGGTTAAGTAGAGAGAGAAAGTCTCGTACTATTCATCTTGGGATTTGTGAAGCGTGTGTGGTCCTTTTATAGTACAATTGCGGACCCCACACGCTTTAATTTGGACTAATTACATCTTTTGGTCCCTACCTTTTACTTTCTTCCTATTTTGGCTATCTCTTTATATAATTTATACAATTCAGCCCTCATACATTTATTTCTATGCATTTTCCTCCTATCACACTTTTCCTTTGCTATTTTCTCCTGTCAAGTTTCTTCTTTACACTTTTTTCCTTGTCTTTTATTCTTCCTTATCAGTAATAACAACAAACAAGATAAAAGTGATTAATTACCAAAGACTCACACATGTTTTAAAATGGAACATCCAACGAAGCATTTAATGCGCACATCAGATTCTGCTGGAAATTCAACCATAAAATCTGATTATGATATTTCTTCAAAGAAAAAAGAGAAGTTATCAAAAAACATTCAAAGAAAATTGATAGAAGGGGTAAATGTAAAAAAAAGAAATATCAAGAGAAAGTAAAGGGATCAGTAGATCACGGTATTGATCCAAAAGTCTAGAGTACCACGCCTGAATAGGTATGTTCCAACAATCTTTATCCCACAAGCCAATACTCAATCCCAAGCCACAGTCAACTACCAGCATAAATATTTTGGACAAGGTTCACATTGGCCTAAAAAAATTCAGTCAAATTAGGCCTAACCGTCTAGACCGGGATGGATTCAGTGGGTCCAACCTAAATGGTTTGCTGAATTAAGTGAAAATATGGCCACCATTTATGATAGAACTAAGAATTTTGTACATTTACAAACGCCGGCACAAATTCAATCTCCAGAATAAAATTGGAACACTCACTTTTGTAAATAACATAACCATGTAGGCCATGACACCCAGGATTGTATTGGCTTAAAACAAGAAGTATAAACCCTGATTGAAAGTGGGAAGTTGTCTGCTTTTGTTAAAAAGCAATGGGGTAATATGCAAATTAATGCGCGTGCCCAACCTAGTGTAAGTACAACATAGTTTACATCACCAAATGTTCAGAGAGAAAACATAGAGACGTCCAAACAAGAAGATTTTATGGTGATTATGGAGCAATTTGATATAGATTTGGAATACTTATACCCAGATCCGGATCGATATCAAGTTGGGCTGATAGTATAAAATACTACAACAATATATGATCTGTGCAGCTATTTTGAATCTTTGACCATTTTTGGGAGAGATACCATCACTGCACCCTCAACCTGCTCCAGAATAATACATGTGAATAATCTAACTACTCAATTAGAAGGAAAAATATCCACACTTTTCTATTTCATTGTCTTTGATGAAGATTACCTAAGATAAATTACATGTCCACATAAAGATGATGTGGTAATAAGACCATCCATCGAAGGCAATGAAATTAAAAAAAATATTGAGTGATACTGGCAGTTCGGCAAATATGTTGTTTTTATCAACTTATAATCAAATAAAGAATCTTTCTGTCATCCATCATTAAAATAGAACCATAGTGGGATTCTCTAGCAATTCGGCTAATGTAATTGTGAAATTTGAAGTAGAGGTAAAAAGACCATTCAAGAAGTTGGTAAGGGTTTTGTTTGTAGTGGTTGATCGTCCTACATCGTACAATGCTATATTTGGTATACCTTAGATATCTAGGCTGCATGCAGTAGCATCCATTGTTCACCAATTTTTGAAATATGATGTAGGAGGTCAAGTAGGCATCCTCCAAAGTAGCCAAAGATTT